>CM053036.1:53627317-54227317 GCA_028564925.1 Lithobates sylvaticus | reverse complement strand
GCTTATACTTACCTAATCTAAGGGCACTCTGGCCACGTGATTGACTCCCAGCGCTGGCTTCTGGACAGATGACAATGGGAAGCCCCAGAGTAAATCTATGGTTGACCTCGCCACCTATGCTCTGCAGCTGTTGTCACTGCTCTCTCCTCTCCCCTGAAGCCGGTTGCTGGGGAGATCACATGACTGGACCAGAGAACCCACTTTCCAGGTGTAGGAGACCAGTAATCCAGCAGTGCAGATGTTCTCGCATTCAGTGGTCTCCTCTCGATGATATCGCCACTGAAATTCCTCTTCTGGATCCTCAGAGGACCCTCGCCGCTGGACAGCGATAACATTTATACCTCTTTTAACAAAATTTAAAAAAAAAAAACCTTGGAATTGGAGTGTTGTCTGACTGTGGATTCTGGTGAGTAGAAAGAAGGGAGATTTAATATGCTACCTGATCTTTCCCATGTGTACATTCTGGTGTTCGGCCTACCACTGTCACCTGTGATAACTAATATGCTGCTCCGATGAATGGAGCTGCGGGGGGAGCAATGGAAAGATGAGTATGTGTTTGACTCTGCGGATAGAATATTATGTGATGTGCCTTTAGATTAATTTTTTTTCTTTTTTTTCTTTTTTTTTTTGTTTCTTTAGGAAATTGAGCGTCAAGTGCGTGAGTTGAAATCAAAGATCTCGGGGATGAAAGAGGAGAAGGAGCAACTGAGCGCAGAAAGGCAGGAGCAAATAAAACAGAGAACCAAACTGGAGCTGAAAGCCAAGGATCTACAGGATGAGCTGGCTGGGAACAGCGAGCAGAGGGTAACTATGACTACTGACTGTGAAGGATGATTGGTCTGTCTACATACGGCAAGCTTTAAAATCTTTAACCTGAGGTGTTTTCTGATTTAGAAACGTCTACTAAAAGAGAGGCAGAAGTTACTGGAGAAGATTGAGGAGAAGCAGAAGGAGCTGGCTGAAACGGAGCCCAAATTCAGCAGTGTTAAACAGAAAGAAGAAAGTGGCATTGCAAGGTGTGTTCAAGAGTGCTTACTTGTCATGTAGATGTCTCTTCCTGTCTAGTAGCTGGAGTATGTTTTGAATCATTTAGTTATTTTATAATGTCCATTTTGGAGAATAAGGAAACCTTAGCTTTGGGTTTGACCTTATACGCATATATTGCTAAAATATTTACAACGGTGCTCTTTCAGAACAGATTTTGAGAAAAATTCTGGAGACAGGAAGTGTATATAAACAAACTGCAATTTGTACAATATACTTTTATCCTTATTCTATCGTCAGCCAAAGCTTATTTTTCCCTAATTCTTAATTTTATTAAAAATTTTTTGTCATTTTACCTCACATATGATTTAGGGCTCCATTGACACCACAGTGAGTGCACATAAAGCGAGTGCGTTGTTTGGTTTTTAAAATGTGCTTCAATACTATTTTTAAATTTTTCCCACTAGCGGCTAATAGCAGCCAGCAGGCTCTGGTTTTACCTAACTTGATAGATCAGATTGGTACATTCTGCCTGCCCATTAACAGTTTGAGCCATGCATTGCCCGCCTAAGGATTCAATTTTGGTTTAGTGTCTTAAGGAAATGGGAATCCTTGTTGAATTCCTGATATAGGTATAACTGCTCAAATGTGTCTATATAAAAGCCTGTTAATTACCCAGTAAACAGGGTAGAGGAGGAGAGGAGAACCAGGCAAATGTAGACTGCATAGTGGTGTCGCCTTCCAGGTAGGGTGGTAGGGGGTGTGATGAATCACAAAAATGCTTTAACGGAATTACAGGTGTTTTTACGATTTGTATTTTTACCTATGTATATTTTACTGTTTGGCAGGAATTCTGATTTAATGTTTCTTTAAACTTGTTTTAGACTGGCTCAAGCTACACAGGAGAGGACTGACCTGTATGCCAAGCAAGGACGTGGTAGCCAGTTCACCTCTAAAGAAGAGAGAGATAAGTGGATTAAGAAAGAGCTCAAGTCTTTAGACCAAGCCATTAATGACAAGAAACGTCAGATTGCTGCCATAAACAAGGATCTGGAAGATACTGAAGCAAATAAGGAGAAAAATCTTGAGCAGTACACTGTAAGTATGATTTGGACTGACGTGGTTTCCTTTTGAATGTAAAAAATAAAGTGAAACCGCTCAGAATTATTTTTAATTATGGGAAACAGTAGAGATTTGTTTAGAAAGCGGCTGTACATACACTTGCTGAGCAGTACATGATCTGTGGAAACACACTTTGGTTAAATATCTGCATTGTGAAGCAGCATATCCTTTTAACATTTGAGAAAAACTGGCATACATTTTTTAAATTATACCTGCCTCGCCTCCGTCTTCTGCTTCTCTGGGCATGACATCAGTCCATTGAAAAAGCACCATCTTGCTAGAGTCCCGCTCTGTATTTCCCAGACTCTAACCTGAAAGAGTGGTGTCATTCCCTCCGAGACGCTGCAGGCAGAAAGACTGGGATAGGGTAGTGTAACCTTTTTTTTTTTTTTTCTTTACAGGCACATTTTATATCTACTAATAGTAGGTGGTTTGTGAAAGGGGGGAGCTGAATAGTGTAAGCAGACCTTGCATTATAGATAGTTGGTTACTAGTACAGTTGGTACCAAGCTATAGACATTCAAATATCTACATATTCTTAAACTATAAACCAGTGTTTCTCAACCTTTTTCCAATTACGGCACCCTTTAAAATCATGGACAGTCTTGGAAAAATTGATTCTAATAGTTTTATATAATGCAGCAACATCCACACATAGGACACCCAATGTTAGAGGTAATTTATTCTTTTAAAGCAAATACACTTTTGCACATTGGTACTGACTAGTATTCCTATGTTTCTCTTCTCCCTCAATTTCTCTTCATCAGTCAGCTAATGTAACCCCAGTGCTGAGATAGAGGGGCAGAGGAGTGTCAAATAAGGATGCTGTGAATGCAACAGACATCAACTGATGACATCATTGGTTGTTAGGATGCCAGTGTTTAGAAATTAATAATGGTGCCCGTGGCTTTGTGTAACTAAAAGGCAGGCTTGATCCACCTGCTGGCTTGTATACAATTTTTGATAAATTTTTAGGCATTTTATCAATGCACCCTGGTTAAAAAAGGCTGCTGTAAACTGACCTTTTAAAACAAACAAGCCCTCCCTGACATCTGTAGCTGCAGGTATTGTAGAGTTTATTCATCCCAAAATATGCAGTAGAAGCACTTTCAGCAGCCCAGTTGCTGGATGCTGACTATTTTGGTGATTCGCTTGTGAACTTTGGCAATAAATTACAGAATGGCCACTAAATTCAGTAATCATATAAGAAGCTGTAATGTTATGCAAATCTCGAAGTTTCTTTTAAAAGTGGAGATTGGTTTTGTCCTTTTTTTCACCATATTTTTAGAATCTTTATTGGTTCTTTTAAGGAGTATCAACATAATTTCCAGATCCTTGTGGAAACTCTCAGGGGACCAAGTGCAAAGTATCTGTGCTGTGGTTCCTGAGTTAGGATAGTCCACAGCTGTTCGACCAGGCTGCCTTCAGCAGACTCATTTCTGATGAGGTGAGAGTGCTCACTAGAGATGAGTTGGTGTTAATTCCAGTGTATGTCTTTTATAGGGGAACACATGCACAGTATTGTCAGCAGAATTGGGCAGGGTTAAACTTGTATTTGGCAGTATTTCTCTGTCCCAGCTGATCCTGGTTAAACCTGCCTCCCCCATCAGGTCAGCTCCATGGTTGGCATGCTCACAGTAGACTATTTCTGCACACCAAGGAGAGGGCGCAGTTAGTACAGTTCTGTACAGAAGTGGCAACCACCCCAACGTATACCTGGCCTTTGCAGCAAGGTACACATTGCAAACAAAGATTTCCCATCTCACTTGCCAGTCTGCAAAACAACCGAATTGGCCATGTCTAACAGTTTACGTTAAAAGCAGAGCGTTTTTGTTTGCACACATTTGCAGATATATCTGCAAGCCGCAGAACACCCTTTTAAAAGTCTATGGGAGAAAACAAAAGTGCTAATTTTAAAGACTTCTATGCATGGTATTGTCATAAAAAGTGTTTGGGCACCTGGGTCCTGCCCCAGGGGACATGTATCAATGCAAAAGAAAGTTTTTAAAACTGCCGTTTTTTTTCGGGAGCAGTGATTTAAATAATGCTTAAAGTGAAACAATAAAAGTGAAATTTTCCTTTTAAATTACGTACCTGGGGGGTGTCTATAGTATGCCTGTAAAGTGGCACATTTTCCCGTGTTTCAAGCAGTCCCTGCACAAAATTAAATTTCTTGCGCTATAATTAATTGTCAATGGCAATGCAGATAAAAGTAATTGAAAAAAAAAAACAGCACGGGGACACCCCCCCAGTCCATTACCAGGCCCTTTGGGTCTGGTATGAAAATTAAGGGGAACCCTGAACCAAAATGTAAATAAAAAAAATGGCTTGGGGGGGGGGGGGGGGAAGGGTCCCCCAAAAATGCATACCAGACCCTTATCCAAGCACGCAACCTGACAGGCCAGAGCCATACCAGGCCACATGCCCTCAACATGGGGAGGGTGTTTTGGGGTGACCCCCCCCCCCCAAAGCACCTTTGTTTCCATGTTGATGGGGACAAGGGCCTCATCCCCACAACCCTTGCCCGGTAGTTGTGGGGTGCTTATCAGAATCTGGAAGCCCCCTTTAACAAGGGGACCCCTAGACCCCCCCCGCTTGTGTGGTTTGAACGCCGTTTACATATGCGGGCGTGACCTATGTATGCGTTCGCTTCTGCGGGCGAGCTTGCGGGGACATAAGTGCTTTCATTTTATTTTTATTTTTTTACACTTGCCCTTTAAAAAAAAAAAATTTTTGATCACTTTTATTCTTATTACAAGGAATGTAAACATCCCTTTTTAATAGGAATAGTGTGTAACAGGTGAAGTGGGGTATATAAGACCCCACATCTCTCCTCCAGGCTGGAAAGCATCAGATCAAAAAAGAACGATCTGTCCCAGGCTTTGTTTACTTCCAGCGGCCCGGAAGTGACATAACATCACGCATGGGCCTCCGAGTCATAGATATTGCCGGGGACCATCTGTCCCTCGGTTTTCTCTATGGCTTCCTTCCGGCAATGGCGGATTCCTTCTCCGGGTGCCCGATCGCACGGGAGGGGGGGGGGGGGATAAGTAAGAAGGCTCAAGCAGCTGAACAGCCACTATAATTGTTCTTATGGTGTAGGGAATCGCCGGCTGAAAAAAAACAGTATCTGGATGATCCCTGCAGTGTAGATATTCAGATATCCCCACTAAAAGCCCAGGACGTCATATGACGGCCTGCAGTGTGGAAGTGGTTACATTTTATTAATTCATTTATAAATAATCACATCTTTGTCCCTATCAGAGCCTTTCCGCACGTCTGTGTCCCCCCATCAGATATCGCACACCATTGAAAAGTGAGCTGTGTTGAACTTGCACTAAATGGCAGTGTGAAATGAGGGGGTGGGGTTATGCATTGCCCACTTTCCCTCACAGGCCAACAAAAACTTTCAATGGCTGGGTTCCCCCATAAGCAAACTCCCAGATCACTACACCCCCAGCTACCTCCCACTCCAATAACACCCCATATAATTACCCCCCTCTCCCATATCTCTATTCTGATCACCCCTCATATCGCTCCACTCTGATCTCTCTCCCCTCCCCCGTATCTCTCCTCCTGATAGCACCACCCATACTCACAAACATACCTCTCCCCTAATGCATCGCCCACCCTGATTACACCCCTAGATTCACCCCCCCCCCCCAATATCGATTCACTCTGATCGCACCCTCCACACACTCACAAACATATTTCTCCACACACACACACACACCCCTACCTACCGCTTCCCTAACACACACACCCCAGATTCCCCTGCTTTGATTACACCCCCAATCTCTCCACTCTGATCACATCCCATACCTCTCCTCTAGCGCACACCCCAGATACCCCTCTCCACCATCATACACTCACCTTAGGTTTACCAATCCCTCAGATCTCCCCAGTCCTGCAGACAGTTCCTCCCAGTCTTTCGGCTCCTCCTTCCAGATGATGTCAGTGCAGCACATCAGGGTGAGTTAGCTGTCACTGGGTCAGGCATTACAAGACCTCCATCCAAATCTCTGGTAGCGGTGGCCTCCACCACCCCGGCCTGACTCCAACATGCACAGCCAGCCCATTCCTCTGAGCTGCCTGACAGCAGGCCCCCACCTCCTCCCTGCACACTGCTCATTCATCCTCTGCCTTGTTGTATCCGCTCCTGACAGCGGTACACAAAGACCGCCCCGTCTGCCTCCTGCTCTCGCCCGCAGTTCTGGAAAATATTTCACACCATGAGTGGCATAATGGGAGGGAGTGCGGGGGAGTGGCTGTGTCTGATGTTTGTTGGGACTTCCTGCAGAGAACAACGGAGGGAGGGGGAGCAAGCAGACCAGCAGTTCTGTGCCTGCAGTATCTAAAGGAGCTGCGGGCCGGGGGTTTGGAGACCCCTGCTTTATAAGATTAGAGCAAACATGTAAAGGAGGAAGTTAACACTCTAAACTGCTTGAATATTATTGACCATACAATGTTAAAAGTCCCGTTGTTTATGATGATGTGCTTTTCACTTTGGCTCTTTAGAAACTAGATCAAGATCTGAACGAAGTGAAAGCTCGGGTGGAAGAGCTGGATAAAAAATATTATGAGGTGAAAAATAAGAAGGATGAACTACAAAGCGAGCGAAAGTAAGGCTTTAACATTGAATTGAACAAAAGTTTTTTTGTTTTTATATAGAGGCAGCGTACAAGTTAAAAATGTATTTGTCCTGGGCGTTGTGGAACATGTTCGTACTATCAGACGAAGGGAAATCCCTACTAGGGACTTGAGATAAACGGCATCCGTATATTGATCGGTACCCGGTATATAGTCTGTTACCAGCATATAAAGACCCATGACTCCCAGCCCTCCTCTCTCCCCCCCCCCCCCCTCCTCCCACCCCCCTCTTCTCTATACATACTCTTTCCTTCCTTCCTATCTCTCTACTCTTCTACCTACAGAGGGGACCTCCCAACTTAAGCCATTACAACTGGTTTTGGAAATTCACACCCATCTCTATGAACCCAAATACAGAAGGAGACTTTAAATACCAGGATTGGGCGATAGAGGGGTACATACAAACTGTTGAGATGTGTACTGTACATGAATATCACACATTGTTGGGAGGCTGCGACCTCCACTCTTGAGTTTATGACTGTGTGTTCTGTTGGGGCCTTTGTCCCCCCCCCTTTCTTTCTGAAAATCTTAATAAAACTTATATTTGAAAAAAAAAAATGTATTTGTTTCCTTATTAAAGGAAACAAAGTCTTTAACTTTTAGATTATGCTTCCCGCTACAGGATTGGACACTGGCAATTGTTTCTTCAGTCAAGGCTCTTCACTATGTTGGTGCTGGAGCTTTGTCTCCTTTGATTTGCATCTAACAGATTATGGCACAAAAGCTAAACGGGATGTTGCAGGGATAGCCTGAAAGCCACCCTTAAGCATTAGGTTCTGTATGAGGTGCTGACCAGGCTCTTCTATGGTAAAAGTTAGCCGTAGAACACTTTTCAGAACCAAAGCCACTGGCATGGCCTCAGCACTTGCCTTCTCTCCAAAGGCTCACTTAGTAACTGGAAACTTACCTTATTTATGTGGATTGCTGAGCCCTTATTTCCCACTCCAACTAGTTTTGCACTGAAAGGAGTTTACCCTGTGGGACTGAGCTCTAATGGCATTGGCCAAGTGGAATGTTGCACATACACACTCCATACTCTTTCCCGCCATACTGCATTGAGGGAGCTTCTTCCTTGCTGGTACCTGGTTCCTGCTTGCAAAGAGTCAAGTAAAATTTCAATCATTAATTTGTTCCTGTTACCCACCTACATTGGGTTTGGTCACCTCGAGCCATCCAACTCTCACCTGCTGTAAGCTGTCTGGGTCTCATAACTAAGGTATTGCCACTTCAAGAGGAAGTAAACTCATCCATCTTAGCACGTCTTCCGCGGACTCCAGCTGTGTGACTCTCTCCCGTGCATGCGCGCAGGAGCCACCAGTCCTGGCACACGCTTCTAAAGAAATGTCACAGACGGCCGTTCTGCAGAGTGCATGCGCCGATGACCTCATCGGCGCAGTATACAGTAAATATATCCTAAACGGCGCACCTTTAAGAGATATTTACAGTACCTATAGGTAAACCTTATTATAGGCTTACCTACATTTAAAAAGTATACAGGAGGGTATCCAACCTCTTTAACTTAAAACCATATGTTGCCTTACTACCACGCGATCGCATAATGTCTGACTCTAGACATGGAGGAGACAGTTTAGCTTTACCGATTTTGCCTTTAGCTCACTTTCTGCTAATGGCTCTGGGGCTGCTTGCAGCATGCCTACTATCAGTGCGGATGTCTACAGCTTGGAATCCTATCACCTTGCTCCTAGGGTCTGTCACGTCTTTGATTCTTTTTGGCTTTGTTGGGTATGGCTGGGTCCTGCCACCTTTTTTCAGTTGAGGGCTTGCCAGACTTTATTGCTCAAATTTTGCTGATTGTGAATCCACAAGTATGCTTCTGTGCCCCGTTCTGCAGACTCTATGTCTGATTGACCGTTTCAACTTTTATTAATGCAGCAAATGCTACCCTGAATCTTTTGTGCTAAAATAGTCTGTTACCACTGTGAATCTGACATTTTCCCTTCTTAAAGGCGTTAAATTTGAAATGGTTTTGTTGTTTTAGTTGGGTATTATTGTAGTCCTATTCCCTGTGTTTGTTTGCCTTGGGCCTGCAGAGTGTAGTGTCATAGCTTTATAGATTTCATATGTCCATGTATTCAGTCACCTATCTTGTCCCTAAATGCTAAAGGGACACACAACTTCTTGTCTGGGGTCACAGTCCATGCCTCGTTAATTCCTCTGTGTTGCAACACAAATGTGGGAGGGCTAATGCAAACTGCAAATTCTACTGCTCTATCTGCTTGGCCTGTGTCGGATGTAATTACTGTTTAGTTCTCGATTTGAGGAGCACTAGACTTGGAGACCCAGGAATTGTGGCGTATGTAGTTTCTTTGCAGGAAGCAGGTGAAAAACAGCAGGTGCAGGGAGGGAGCTTCATAATGCATTTAATATTGTGCTTACTATGCCGGTGGAGGAATCTAACTAATAAGCGTTTGGAAGATATGACAGGTCCTTTGTCAAACGGTGCTATGAAGAAGGCTGCAATGGCCCAAACGCATTAGCATTTTGTACTCAATCCATGCTATACAGCTAATAAAGATCATTAAGAAGAGTGCAGAGTTGCCGGCTTTTTTCTACAGTGGACTTTGTCAAATAGTGCCTGATCTGGTCAAAATACTTTAAGATATCTAACCTCTGCTGCAATTCCTTTTATATTGAGCATATGGAGCGGATGGCTGTGGAATTAAAATTCAGCTGTGATAGTTTGCTAGAAGCCTCTCCTCTCGTTACCTGCATGTGTCTAGTGTCAGTACATTAGGGCTGCAACTAACGATTATTTTCATAATCGATTAGTTGGCCGATTATTGTTTCGAATAATCGGTTAATAACCTTAAAAAAAAGTGTGATGTATAATCTAGTTAATATGTAAAGTTTTTAAAAAAAAAAAGGCAATTTATTCTTAAATATCTATATGCAGTGGTAAATATAAATAACCAACTATATGGTTAGGGAGCAAAATATTTAATCCACTCTGAAAATAACAGACAGAAGAGATATACTTTTTTTTGGCCAATTTGTTGTTGGGCAGATTAAGAAACACAAATTGCTGCAAAAACGCATTACATGCTTTTCTGCAGCTTCTCCATTGAAGTATATTGAACCACAAAAGCACCGTTTTGGGTTAAAAAAAAAAAAAAAAAAAGTCCCTGACCCTTTCCAAACAGCAGCGGCTGAAAAAAGCATAGATGTGAACGTGTCCCATAGTAAACCATGTACATCAACTGTAGTGCGCTTCTGCAAAAGGCACCAAAAAACACATTGGTGTGAACCAGGCCTGAGATGTTTAGTAACATAATGGGGGTTAAAAAAACAAAAATTAGCCCTTTATAGTACAAAAAAAAAGCAGATAATCACTACTGTAATTATTTTCTCTTTTTGTACTATAGAGGGCCCTATTTTAGTTTTTTTTTTTTTTTTTAACCCCCATTATGTTACTGGCCGATTAATCGATTGTGAAATTAATCGATTACTATTTTCATAATCGACTAGTTGTCGATTAGTTGTTTCAGCCCTACAGTACATATATGAATTTAAGTGTTGGGCTGAGGAACTTTTTGTGCAAGAGGCTTTTGATCCACATAGCCTTTGAGGAGCAATGGCTCTTTGGACCAACTCTTAATAAGGGTGCTACTGGTGGTAAGAGCATCCTTCTTCCTCAGTGGAAGAAACCCAAGGAATGGGCTACAGAGTATTCTCCCTCTCTGACTGTTAAGAAATGGCCTGGAGGACTGTTGTAGGAGTCTCATCAACATCCTGAAACTTTGACAATTTGGCTGTCTCCTCATGTTACGAAGGATCATTCTATCCAGATTCAGTTGGGCAGCATCACAGCAACAGTGCAAATTGATTATGACGCAGGAACCAGAAGTCTCGTCTTGGTAAAAAGGTAGATCAAATCCTGACCTGGGCAGAATTTCATATTCCATCCTTGTCCGCTATGTACATTTCAGGTGTAGACAATTGCAGGCAGATTTCCTCATCCAGCAGCGCCTGGACCCAGAAGAGTGATCCCTACACTTGGAGGTGTTCCAGGATGGGTGAGTCACAAAGGATGCCCCTGCCTTCAGGTTCAACAACAAATTGGACAGGTCTCCAAAGTACAGGGATTCTCCAGTGAAAGCCATGGTTGGGGATCATTGCCTTTCTTCCCGAGAAGCTTCTTCCTCCTTCCTTCGCAGGTTTGAGACTGAGGGCATTCTTGTGTTTCTCGTAGCTCTGATCTGGCCCCGTATAATATGGAATGTTGCCCTGATAAGATTCCTGACAAGACCCTCTGCAAACTCTGCCTGGTCATTCTTTCCCATGAACCAATTTGCCATCCTGCTTTTATGGTCACTGGCTTTAACGGCATGGCTTTTAAGATGCACAGTCTCGGAGCTTCCACCCTGGGAGTTCTCTTAGGGGACGACTCCTCTCCTTTCTTCAACTGGGTCTGGACCAGTGTTTTGCTCTCAACACCATCAAGGGTGAAGTTTCTGTCCTCTTTTAGTCTGTTTCAGAGACTGTTGGCCCCTCTCACTCTTTGATTGGGACCTGTGTACAGGAATGCTCCCCTATCTATTCCCCTGTGACTCCATGGGATCGGAGTCTGGTACTCTTTAGAATTCAGAAACTGCTATTTGGACCCGTCGGAGACATTCTGGTCTGGGCTGTGAGGTTTTTTTTCAGCTTTTTTCAGGAAGGCTAATTTTGCCGCCTTAGTAATCCATATGGAGTCTGCAGGGGTTCACTGACTTCTTATTTATCGTTGACTCAGACGTACCATCATCCAATCTTATTGTCTCAAGAATCAGGTTCCACCCTTTCCATTTAGGGCACACTACTAGATCATTGAGGGTGAATTGTTTTTTTTTTTTTTTTTTTTTGTCCCTCAGGGTACTGTTTCTTAGATTTGTAGGGCTGCTACCTGGTCTTTTGTTCACACATTCTCTCAGTTCTACCAAGTTGGACCTTTAAGACCTCATCTGGGGCCAGGATCGGGTGTAAGGTCTTTCAGGCAGCTATTTGAGCTGCAGGATCACAGTTTGTTTTTTTGTTTTTGTGTTTTTTTTTTTTTTTTTCTTGGACTTGTTGACATTTATTTGCCCACACTCAGACAGCCCAAAGGTTGAAGACTTCACTTGTCCCTCAATAAACGAGAGCCAGAAAGAAAAACATTTTTATTGTATGCATGATAAAATCCTTTTATTGAAGGCTACTAGTCTTTTCAGATGGAGGGATCATCATTGGCACTTCTCTTCTTGTTCATTAGGCGACATACAAAATCTCCAGTGTGGTAGCCCTGCTCTAAGGAGGACAAACATTCAAATGAAAAAGCTGCTCCTTCCCTTGGAGAAACCTCAGTTCTACTTTGTCCTTCAAATCTTGATAGGACAGTAGAGCTGAGACTCCTGCTTCTTGCCTTGGGTTAACCCCTTCCCTGCCAGTGTCATTTATACACTGGCAGGCTGCCACTGTCGCAGTCCCGCTAAAAATCGCTGATCACGCCATTACTAGTAAAAAAAAAATGGCATAAATCTATCCCTTATTTTGTAGACGCTATACATTTTGCTCAAACCAATCAATTATATGCTTATTGTTGTGTGGTCGTCCTTTTTTTTTTTTTTTTTTTTCTTTTGTTTATAGCGCAAAAAATAGAACCTGCAGATGTTATCAAATACCACCAAAAGAAAGTTCTACGTGTGGGGGGAAAAAGGGTATCAATTTTGTTTGGGTACAACATCGCACGACCGCGCAATTGTCAGTTAAAGCAACGTAGTGCCGTATCGCAAAAAATGGCCTGGTCATTATGGGGGTAAATCATGTTTTTATTGCGTAGAAACGACAGACCTGTACATCATTTGATTCAATAGCCACTAGATGGCGCCACCACGTCATGATTGGCTAGCGGGGATGTCAATCCGTTGGCCACCCACGATCATCCCCGGGAGAACATTGTATGTAAACAAGGCAGATCGCTGTAATGCAAGGGAACCAGATCTCTGTCTTCCCCAATCAGTGCAAACCCCCCCCCACAGTTACTAAGCACTCCCTAGGGACACACTTGACTGATCTCCCCTGATGTTAGCCCCTTCCTTGCCAGTGTCATTAGTGCAGTGACCGTGCATTTTTCTTAGCACTGATCACTGTATTATTGTCACTGGTCCCCAAAAAGTGTCAGATGTCTGCCGCAGTGTCAGTCCTGCTAAAAAAAAACACTAATCACCGCCATTACTAGTAAAATATATTCCATAAAAATATTGTACCGTTTGTAGACGCTATAATTTTTTGCGCAAACCAATCCATATACACTTTTTTGGGTAAAAAAAAAAAAAAACAGTATCTCACAAGTGAGTACACCCCTCATATTTTTGTAAATATTTTATTTTTTCATGTGACAACACTGAAGAAATTAAACTTTGCTACAATGTAAAGTAGTGAGTGTACAGCTTGTATAACAGTGTAAATTTGTTGTCCCCTCAAAATAACTCAACACACAGCCATTAATGTCTAAACTGCTGGCAACAAAAGTGATTGATTATGTCCAAATTGGGAACAACGTGTTAATATTTTGTGTGGCCACCATTATTTTCCAACACTGCCTTTTAAAGTGGATGTAAACCCGAAATTTCTTTTCACCTCAGCATGATTTGGCATGCTGAAGTCATGTGGGGACTTTTCTGGGTTTTGACTGGATGTTAGTGATCATAGCATAAGTTCAGTGTAAGAAATACACAGGAGAACATGCATGTTGATCAGGGGAGTGTAGAAGTGGGCAGGGAGTCTACTGACATCACGACTCCACCCACTGAGCCCTGGAAGACTGTCCCACCCACAAAATCTGCAGTTTTTCTGGTCTCATAGCAGACAGAGGGGAGACATTTGACAGATAAGTATACATGCAGGAGGCATGTATATCCCTCTAGATAACCAATATTGCAGTAGTTTAGAAAGGATGAGAGTGGGTTTACATCCACTCTAACCCTCTTGGTCATGGAGTTCACCAGAGCTTCACAGGTTGCCACTGGAGTCCTCTTCCACTCCTCCATGACGACATCACGGAGCTGTTCGATGTTGGAGACCTTTCGCTCCTCCACTTCTGTTTTTGAGGATGCCCCACCGATGCTCAATAGGGTTTAGTTCTGGAGACATGCTTGGTCAGTCCATCACCTTTTACACTCATCTTCAGTAGCAAGGCAGCGGTCGTCTTGCAGTTGTGTTTGGGGTCGTTATGTTGGAGTACTGCCCTGCGGCCCAGTCTCCGAAGGGAGTGGATCATGCTCTGCTTCAGTATGTCACAGTTCATGTTGGCATTCATGGTTCCCTCAATGAACTGTAGCTCCCCACTGCCGGGAGCACTCATCCAGCCCCAGACCATGACACTCCCACCACCATGCTTGACTGTAGGCAAGACACACTTGTCTTTGTACTCCTCACCTGTTTGTCACCATTCACACTTGACACCATATGAACCAAATAAGTTTATCTTGGTCTCAGACCACGGGACATGGTTCGCGTAATCCATATCCTTAGTCTGCTTTAGACAAGCAAACTGTTTGCAGGCTTTCTTGTGCATCATATTTTATAAGAGGCTTCCTTCTGGGACAACAGCGATGCAGACCAATTTGATGCAGTGTGTGGTGTATGGCCTGAGCACTGACAGGCTGACCCACCCCTTCAACCTCTGCAGCAATGCTGGCAGCACTCATATGTCTATTTTCAAAAGACAACCTCTGGATATGACGCTGAGCATGTGCACTCAACTTCTTTGGTCGACCATGGCGAGGCCTGTTCTGAGTGGAACCTGTCCTGTTAAACCACTGTATGGTCTTGGCCACTGTGCTGCAGTTCAGTTTCAGGGTCTTGGCAATCTTATAACCTAGGCCATCTTTATGTAGAACAGTTATTTTTTCAGATCCACAGAGTTCTTTGCCATGAGGTGCCATGTTAAACTTCCAGTGACCAGTATGAGAGAGTGAGAGGGATAACACCAAATTTAACACACCTGCTCCCCATTCACACCTGAGACCTTCTAACACTAACGAGTCGCATGACGCCGGGGAGGAAAAATGGCTAATTGGGCTCAATTTGGACATTCTTTTAATAAGGACACTTACCTGTCCAGGGAGCCCGCAATGTCTGCCTCCCGAGGCCGATCCATCCATCGGGTGCCGGTGCCGCCATTCTAATTAAGGGAACCCGGCAGTGGAGCCTTGCGGCTTCACTGCTCGATATCTACTGCGCATGCGAGAGTCGTGCTGCGCTTTGTGAATGGCCGGCTGTCCTCTGGGACACACACAGGTCCCAGAAGACAGCGTGGGTGGCTCGCCGAAGAAGAGGGCATGATGACATCCCAAGAATATTGCTGAGCTGAACTGAAACAGTTCTGTAAAGAGGAATGGTCAAGTATTACTCCTGACCGTTGTGCACTTCTGATCTGCAAGTACAAGAAACATTTGATGGAAGTTATTGCTGCCAAAGGAGGTTCAACCAGTTATTAAATCCAAGGGTTCACTTTAGAGCTGCAGCTAACGATTATTTTGTATGTTGACTAATCTATCGATTATCTAGTGTTCTTTTTTTTTTTTTTTTTTTTTGATTAGCCAATTAATCATTTGGATAACTTTACAAAAAATAAGTACAAAAAATGATTTTTGTAAAGTTAAGGTAAAAGAATATATATATATATATATATATATATATATATATATATATATATATATATATATATATATATATATATATATATATATATAGTAGTTATATCCTTTTTTTTTTATCTTTATTTTTTTTCTGTTCAGAAGTTTTCTAATTTATTTTTTACAATGCTTTGTGTGGTGTGTGGGTTTTTTTTTTTTATTTTTTTATTTATTGCAATCCTTTTTTTATCAGCCCTGTTGGGGGGCTATGGTGAGATATCAGGGGTCTTAACCTCTGACATCTCCCATTTGAGACAGGGAAAGGAAGTAGGGAACAGATTCCCCCCTCTTTTTCTCTGTAGCCTCCGCTGCACTGATAATGAATGGAGAGAAGACAGCGGCTTCTCTTCATTCATTAATGTGAATAGACAGAGTCAGTCACTGACTGTCCATTCAGAAAACGAAGGAGCGAGGTTTACCGGCTCCTACCTCCGCTCTCCATCCTGAGATACCCAGGGGGAGAAGGGGGGGGCAGCAGCATGGAGGGGGACAAGAGAGGGGGACAGCAGCATGGAGGGGCACAGATGCACGGAGGAGAGAGGGGCACAGATGCACGGAGGAGAGAGGGGCACACGGAGCAGCATGGAGAAGGACGGATGGGGAAAGGAGGAGGATAGGGGATGGTGAAAGCCGCGGTGGGGGTGTATTTACCTGCAACCCGGGCAACGTGTGACGCATCAACGCTTTTCACGCACGTCAACGTATTTTCTTAGTCGACGTGTCGTGGCAGCTCTAGTACACTTAATTTTTCCACCTGCACTGTGAATGTTTACAAGTGTACAATAAAAACATGGCAACATTTACTTCTTTGTGTGTTATTAGTTTAAGCGGACTGTGATTGTCTATTGTGACTTAGATGAAGATCAGATCACATTTTATGACCAATTTGTGCAGAAATCCATATCGTTCCAAAAAGGGTTCACATACTTTTTTTTTGTAACTGTATATAATATTCAAAATTGGCGCTCTTCTTTTTTTTTTTTTGTTTTATAGCGCAAAAAATAAAAACCGCAGAGGTGATCAAATAATACCAAAAGAGCTTTATTTGGGGGGGGGGGGGGGGAAGGAAAGGACATCTATTTTATTTGGGTACAGGGTTGCACGACTGCGCAATTGTCATTTTTAAAGTAACCCAGTGCTGTTTTGCAAAAAATAGCCTGGTCAGGAAGTGGGTAAAACCTTCCGGTCCAGAAGTGGTTAAGGGAAGGAGCACATTTTTATGTTCACTGTCCACTCACTTAATATAATGCATCCAGAGTGTTCTTTATGTCAGTGCAGGTTTCCTTTTAGCAAAACTGGAATTTTGAGGGTTTCATGTCTGCAACTAGGAGGATAGACGCTAAACAAAAGCGTTGCTTTTTCTTGTGAGCTATACCCCTCTGCACAGAAGTGAGACCTTAGGTTAGCTTGGTGTCATAAGAAATTAGTCATTTTAGTTGCCTTTTGCTCAAGAAATAAGGTTGTTGACATTTAAACCTAAACTTGTCTTTTTATATTACTTGTTTTCCAGTTACTTGTGGCGGGAGGAGAATGCAGAACAGCAGGCTCTAGCAGCCAAGAGGGAGGATCTGGAGAAGAAACAGCAGCTGCTCCGGGCTGCCACAGGAAAGGTGACTTGAATGTTATGCAAGGGTGTCTCATAAAATCAATGTTTTGTTGTAACTAGATTTTTTTATATTTATTTAAGTTTTGTAAACTAAGCTTAATTTTCTTTTGTCAGGCAATTTTAAACGGCATTGACAGCATTAATAAAGTTCTGGAGCACTTTCGGAGGAAGGGAATTAATCCGCATGTTGCTAATGGCTACCATGGTATCGTCATGAATAATTTTGACTGCGAACCTGCCTTTTACACTTGTGTGGAGGTCACAGCGGGGAACAGGTAACCTTTTTTTCATCCCAGTCTTCATTACTACAAACTTTACTTGCAAGGCTGTAAACTAACCCCTAAACCTCCCCAGCAGTGCCTTCTGTTTTCATTAGAGATAATTATAAAATGCCAGTGAATTGAGGTGGTGACAGTACAGCATGAGGATACTGCTGGGAGGAACAGTCTTTTACAAGAGCAGCCACTACTCTGCACAGTTCATTCAAGGTCTCCTTTCCTGACAGGATAGATAATTAATGCGTTTAATAAGCCACCAAATGTGACCCATACAACATTTAACATTTTACAGGGACACACTCACTCACATTTTAACTTTTATATTTGTTCAATAAAAGTATGTACTTACTGGTGCATAAAGATATAAATGTGTCCTAGTGGTCTTTAAAGAGGTTCTGCACCCATCCCATCATCTTACTCTCTATCGCTTCTCTAGCATGTTTAGATGATAGAATTGATGGTTCAATTCTGCATCTTTTAAGCCTACCTTTTAATGCTGCCTTGATCTGTGTTGTTCTCCCTGCGGCGGTGGGCGGGCTCTGAGTGGGGATCCGTGTCATTTCCTTTTGAATTTGCTGTGTCTCCTGGGATCTCGTGTAATTAATCCCAGGAGACATTGCGGAGGTCAGATGCGAAATCTCGCATGATTTCGATGGCGCCGCTCGTAGCCACTGAGCATGTGCGGGAACCGGCAATGAATGCTGGTATGGCAAAACGAAGAGAACCAGGGAGTGTTTGCTTGTGGGCTTCAAATGCCCCCAAGCAAAATTGCATCGGTCAGGAGTTTTTTTTTTTTTTTGTAACAAATCTTTACACAGAAAAACGGACGTATAAACGGTGCAGCACTGAAAGAAGTAAGTTTATTAGAAGATTAATACTTTTCAGATAGACCTTAAAAGAATTTTTTAGTTTGTCAGTGCAGAACCGCTTTAAGCTTTCACCTTCAATTCCTCAGTTTGTGTCCCTAAAACACAACCTCATTCCTTCAGGCCCGCTGTTAGGCAAAAGATCACCTTTTCATTGTCTATATAGATATGTCACATGCTAAAAGGGTAGAACAGTGTTTCTCAACTCCAGTCCTCAAGGCGCCCTAACAGGTCATGCTTTCCCTCAGGTGAAACAGCTTTGGTAATTACTAAGGCAGTGAAACTGATTAAATCATCTGTGAAAAATGGAAAGCCTGAAAACATGACCTGTTGGGGCGCCTTGAGGACTGGAGTTGAGAAACGCTGTTCTACCCTTTTATCATGTGACAAATCTATATAAAGATATATTCTACACTGGGGTAGAATATGGAGTTTTCAACTACCCATTATGCAGTCCTTATAGCTGTGCCCGAGCTGGATGATAAGTAACACAGAACCCCCACCCAATTTTAAGTGCAGCCTATCTGGTAAAATACCTTTTTTATGCCCATTTCCCTACACCCAACTCAAGCTATCTGCATTTAAAATGTATGTTGGCTTTAAAGAGGGAGTCCCGTGAAATATATTTTTAAAAAAAAATTGATTTTTTTTTTAAAGTCCGCAGCTACAAATACTGCAGCTGCTGACTTTTAAAATATGGACACTTGCCCGTCCCTCGGTCCTCGGATGCTACCGCCGCCATCTTCGGTATGGGAATCAGGAAATAAAGCCTTGCGGCTTCACTTCCCATTCCCTACTGCGCATTCACGAGTCGCGCAGCGCAATCTGAACTTGTGTGTGTCCCAGCAGACAGCACGGTGGGACGGGAAGAGGCATAGACTCCCGTGGGAGTCTATGCCCAGAAGTGGATGCAAATACCTGTCTTAGACAGGTATCTGCTCCCCCAGAAAGGTGCCAAATGTGACACCGGAGGGGGGGAGGGTTCCGAAAAGCGGAGGTTCAATTTTTATGTGAACCTCGCTTTAAATAAAAATAAAAAAAATCAAATTTTTTTATTTATTTTTTTTCCCCATTACAAATGCCAGCCCACCACTATTCTTCTCTCAGGCTTCTTTCACACGAGCGCCAATTCCCATACTACATGATTGAGCCTGTTGTTTGTGCAACTGGAGCTGGATGCAGGCAGCCTTTGTTAGTGGATACAGTTTCAGCCACTATATGGACACAGCCGCGCCTCCTAATTTGGCAGGGAGCAGGTGCGCAGCCCCAAGAGCTCACTGTCAAAACTTATTGCAGTCACTTGACTCCTTACAAAGGCACTTCAGAAAGGTGTTTTGTGTGTGTGTGTTTGTTTTTTTTATTTTATTTTTTTCTTACTTAGTCTATCTAAGTTATCTGCTTAGGCGATTGTCCACTCCAGCATCATTTTCTTCAGATACTTAAACCGCTATTATATGTTCAATTTGTTTTTAGTTGAGAATTCATTTTACAAGCCAAGAATTCTCAACTCCAACTATTGCAGATCCTTTGCTGTCTCTGGAAAAGGGAGTCCGAGAGCAAGAGGGGAAATTCTGCTAGATTTGCCCACCCGCAGTTACCGATCACTTCAAAATTGATAAAAGCGACTTGTTATAGCATGAACTACACAAAGGTCATGAACACCAGAATGTTTTAACTGTTCTCTCCCTCAGGTTGTTCTATCATATTGTCGATTCAGATGAGGTCAGCACCAAGATCTTAATGGAGTTTAACAAGATGAATCTTCCTGGAGAGGTTACCTTCCTGCCACTCAACAAGTTGGATGTTAGAGACACGGCCTACCCAGAGACCAATGTGAGTCATTGTTGGCCTGACTAAGAAAAAAAGACCATAGTCCTTTATTTTTTCCCTGTTTTTTATGCATCATGAGTTTCACTGTTTGGGTGCTGCATAGTGAGAGACATGCAGGATTAAAGGGAATTTAGATTTGTGTGAATTCAATTAGATTAACCACTTGACGACCAGCCACAGTACGTATACTGCGGTAGGTCGGCTCTATTGCGCAAAACGTACCTCTATGTTGCTTCATGCAATAGATACTGCGGCCACCCGCGATCGCGGTACAGAGAGGCAGAACAGGGATCTGCCTAAGTAAACAAAGCAGATTCCCATTCTGACAGGGGGCAACATGGAGATCTGCTGTTCCTAGTGATCAGGAACAGCGATCTGTGTTGTCCCAGTGAGCCCAGCCCCCACACAGTTAGAACACCCCCAGGGAACACAGTTAACCCATTGATCGCCCCCTAGTGTTAACCCCTTCTTTGCCAGTGTCATTTTATACATTGATCAGTGCATTTTATTTAGCGCTGATCACTGTAACACTGGTCCCCAAAAAGTGTCACTTGGGATCAGATTTGTCCACCGCAATGTCGCTGTCCCCCTAAAAATCGCAGATCGCTGCCATTACCAGTAAAAACATAGATAAAGTCCATAAATCTATCCCCTATTTTGTAGACACTATAACTTTTGCACAAACCAATCAATAAACGCTTATTGGGATTTTTTTTATACCAAAAATATGTAGAAGAATACATATTGGCTTAAACTGATGAATACATTTTTGTTTTTTTAATATATTTTTTCAAATACCACCAAAAGAAAGCTCTATTTGTGGGAAAAAAGGTTTGGGTACAATGTTGTACGACCGCGCAATTGTCAGTTAAAGCCAAACCGTGCCGTATCGCAAAAAAAATGGCCTTGTCATTAAGGGGGTAAATCCTTCCGGGGGTGAAATTGTTAATATAACCTTGAGGGCCGTACACGCGGGCTGAATGTTGGGCGGCATCGGCCGGTTCAATAGAAACCAACCGACATTCTACCCATGTGTTCGGTTGGCTTCTGTCGAAGGTGTATGACTGAAAATGTTCCTCCGATTGGCATCCAATGGCTAAGAGCGTTGATCGGTGTGTTCTGGTAGGGGGGGCTGTCCTCCTGTCGGAACACAATAGCTCAGCGGGGATAGATCGATGTACTAACAGGATTGGTAGTACAGCGGTTCCTCCTGAGCTCTTAAGTTTTTTTTTTTTTTTTTTTTCATTCAGCCCACTGGGTTGAATTAAAAAAAAAAAAAAAAAAAATGTTCGTGTGTACTAGGCTTTAGTTTAGTGTATATTAATGCTGTAAAAACATTGAGGGGAATTGATCAAAACTCGAGCAGGCAATCTGCAGTAGCTATGCATGGCAACCAATCAGCTTCTTTCTTCAGCTTTTTCATTTAAGCTTTGAAAATTTAAGATAGCAGCTGATTAGTTGCCATGCACAGCTGCTTCTGTTTTGATAAATTCTGCTTATTGTATATGTCATTTTATAGATACAAATACAGCCATATTTGCTTGTTGTTGTACATATGCAAATTCTGCTTTCTTTTGCACAGTGATTGCCTCTTGTTTCTTCTTCTCCTGAGAATCCACCTAGAAGTGCCTGCACATGCTGCAGTAGACTCTGAAACCTTTTTTTCATGGCCATAACTCTCTGGCCATTTTGGCAGGCAAATATTTTGCACTTCACAATTATACCAAGCCTTGTTTGCCTCTTCCTTGATAGTGCCAAACTTTGCTCATCTCTGATCAAACCATGCCTGCCTCTTCCCTGGCGCTGTCGAGCCTTTCCTGCCTCTTCCCTGGCGCTGTCGAGCCTTTCCTGCCTCTTCCCTGGCGCTGTCGAGCCTTTCCTGCCTCTTCCCTGGCGCTGTCGAGCCTTTCCTGCCTCTTCCCTGGCGCTGTCGAGTTTTTGCCTGCCTCTTCCCTGATATTACCGAACCTTGCCCATGTAATTTAGAGTAGGTAGGTGAGTACGTCTTTTAGGTTATTATTGGTGCCCAAGGCCTGCAGTGACAACATCATCACTAGGGCAGGAAATTGGAGGAAAGTCCCCACACAGCACCAAAAACTGTTTCAGACCCTTCCCCACTGTATCCAAAAGACTTTACACTTTATGTTCACTTAGATGCTGCAGAGGAGTCCAAGTCTATTTGGAATTGTGTTCTAGAGGTAAAATGCTCAGTATTTTAATTTGTATGTCTTTCTTGTCAGGATGCCATTCCTATGATCAGTAAGCTACGGTACATTAACCGATTCGATAAAGCTTTTAAGCATGTGTTTGGGAGGACACTTATTTGTCGAAGTATGGAGGTGTCCACACAGCTGGCCAGGGCATTCACTATGGATTGTATCACCCTCGAGGGTAAGTTTCACCGTAGTACATTTTGTGTTCCTGGCATTTCCCATGCATTTTACTTCTTTGTCAGAATCATAATTTGTGTATTACCCCATTGACTTTTAGTGAAGCAGTTTAGCATGTTAAACTGTAACTTTTTAGACCTAATGTGTTCTTGGATGCCGGCCTACATAAATATGAATTCTGGACGCTGCTCGATAGGATTAGACGATCGTATTTCTGTTTTCTTTTATAGAACAGCTGTTGCTGGAAGCACAAAAAGCCTCATCAGAGACAGTGTATCACATCACTCTTCATAATCCATGTATTAGGGTTGATTTTTTAATTAGGTTGCTGTTGCTGTGCTAGCAAACCTCAGTGATCCTTTCTGCTCTGTATCTCTCGTAGGTGTTAATGTGACCCTGTGCTTTTGTCCATAAGCAAAAAGTTCACTTTAGCAGCAGTTCACCACCAGGACACTCAATTTTAGGCCAAACTCCAGGAGAAGGAAGTACCTGGTGCTTCTGAGTAAATGGGAGCATGCGAGTGCCCCCCATTCCTCTCATGGTAAATCCCTTGCACTGGCTGCTCGGACATCCACATAGGGTGGGAAGGTAGTACTCAGTCCTGTGTAAGACCCAGGTCTTTGAGCTTACACGACAGGCAGTCGGAGAGGTTGGAGAACAAAGGCAACGCAAGGATGCACAGCCATTAGAGTCCTAGATAGAACCTTTTATAGGCAAGTCATATTCTCCTGAGGCGATTAGTCCTTCAATGAACTCGACAAAAGAGACCGTTTATTGAAATTCTTTTCTTCTTACAGGTGACCAGGTCAGCCATCGGGGTGCACTGACTGGTGGTTATTATGACACCAGGAAGTCTCGTCTGGAGCTGCAGAAAGATGTGCGGAAAGTAGAGGATGAACTGCATGCACTGGAGGCAAAGCTAAATGAGAACCTACGCAGAAACATTGAAAGTATCCTTTAAATGTGATATATTGTAATAAAAAAAGTAAAAGTTCACACAATACTATTTCATAAAAGGCACCCTACAGTGCTTGCATCTCCTTTTTAGATGTAACCAAATCGTTTTTCCTCAGTCATTAATTGACTGACAGATACAGCCTTCTTTATTCCTAACGATAGGGTTATATAGCCTTCGCAGGAGTAGGACTAGGCAGAACAAAAAAAAAAAAAAACACTTGGCCACTACCATGGGCCGTTCTCAGTCCGTAATATAACCCTCTCTCTGCTCCTAGGTATTCAGGTTTTTTTCTGCCTAGTCACGAGTAAGGACTTGATTCCCTGCTGGGATTGCTAGTCCTGGGAATTTTTTTTGTTTGAAGATCTCACCGTAAAAAAAAAATCAATCAACTGGCTGGCTGGGCGACGGACTGGACACTTGGTCCAGGGGTTGCCCCAGTCTGGCCAGCGAGCACGTGCAGACTGCAGCTAGGTCGGCCGTGACATAGCCCCACTGGACAGGGGCTGGCCCTGCGAGTTAAACGTCTCGCAAGTTCGCATAAGACTGGGTCTCAGCCTGTGTTGCAGCGTTCCTCATGGCCAACAGCCCCCCACTTTGGTGGCGAGAAGTATCTGTCCGGGAGCCAGCGTCCGTAAATTTAGGCCGTGGCTTGCGGCCCACCACGGTCCGCTCCCCGCGTTGGCCACGTGCTCACAGCGGGCGGCCAGAAATTTAGCCTGCGGCCTAATAGGCCGCGACTTCGCCCTCGTAGCACTGCGACCAACGTCCGTAAATTTAGGTTGTGGCTTGCGGCCTACCGCGGTCTGGTCCCCCTGTGGGTCGCATGCTCGCAGCAGGCGGCCAGAAATTGCGACCTACTAGGCCTCGTGGCGGGCCCATTTGCTGAGGGGTGGCACTGCGGGGGTTTGTGCCCCCTGTGAGGAGGGCCACAGTTTGTGCCCCCTGTGAGGGGGCCACGGTTTGTGCTGTATAGGGAACTCCTGCTCTCCCCTGTTGAACAATTCTACATCTGTGCAGGAACCTTCAAAGATGGGGGATGCGGCAGTGGCTGCGGGGGAGGGTCGGTAACCTTTTAGATAAGTCATCTTGCGTGGCAAAAGCGCTCCCTTCTCTCTCTTATTTTGACAAATTTGTCCATGAAGGAGTGTCCAAAGTGCCTTTTGTGTTTCCAAAAAACGCTTGCTGTAAGGTAAACCTTTTGGAGAGTCCCCCCTTCAGAAGGGGACTGTTACACCAGTAGTGAACTCCTCTGTCTCTAGACTGCTCTAGGCAACCATGGCTCCAATAGAGGAATCTCTGGCTTATAATGGCCCAGCTGGCATACCTGGAGGGGAAGCAGAATCCCCCTGCCTTTGCTGCTTGGAGACCTATTGGGTAGGCGCTACGGTTTGTCCCCTATGCCTCTTAGCCGCAGTTCCCCTGGTTGTTGAGTCTGTTGCCTCAGTCTTGCTTAGACATGTATTTTGAATGACTTCATGTCATGTCTTGAGTTTGTCCGGTTATAAAATAGTTTTCTGGCTGTGTTCCTCCAAACAGTTGCTTCAAATAATCTTCTTTCGCCAGACTGCTTGCTGCTCTCTGCGGGGGGCTGTGCAAGCCCCGTTGTGGCAGAGTGTGATTGTCCTGGTTCACATGCTGGGAACAGGGTTAGGGGTTTTATCCAGACTAGGTCTGGATCACGGACGGCTTGACTTGGGGGGGGGGGGGCTCCCAGTACGGATCCCAGTACGGATCCCAGTACGGATCCAATCGGACAAGGCAACAGCGGTGGTTTATGTCCCTCAACAGGGTGGGCCAAAAAGGCTGTTAGCGACCCTGGCTGTTGCCAGTATCCTCCTCCGGTGGGCAGAACGTCTAGTTCTGGCCCTTTTTTGACGTACGCATTTCAGGAGTGGAACAATGTCAGACGGATACCTCAGTTGGCTAGGGTTGGGCCACGGGGTGGGACTTTCTTTGGGCCATGTTTCATCAGAATTGTCCTCGTTCCTTTTAGGTGGCTGTTTCCGACCTCCATTTATGGAGGGATGAACAGGAATGGGCCTTGAGTACCATAGAGGGCCAGGTGTCAGCCTGGGTGGTCTTCTTCAGCGTCTCCTGGTCTCGCACTCCCTGGTGCGTGTCTTTTTTTTCAAGTGGTTTGACGTCTGTTTCCACCGGGGCGGTTTCTTCCACCGTCGTGGGATCTGAACTTGGTATTTTCTACTCGCAGGGTGTCGTGAATGGAGGCGTTATCTTGTCGTTCACCTTACCCAGGTTAAGGTGGTGCTTCGCCCTTTTTTGCATAGTTCCGTCCTTGGATTTCCATTTGAATAAGGACATTGGGTTGGCTTCTTGTGTCCCTGGTCAGCACAACAAGGAATTGGCTTTATCTGGCTTGGATGTGTTTTGGGTGGTTCAAATGTATTTGCCAGCCACTGAGTCTGTTGGTCTGGATAAATCGGACAGATTATGTCTCTTGGCTATCCTGTCAGGGATCAGTTTCCTCCTTTCCTGGTTATGGCGCATTTTTCTTGGGCCTTCTGTCATCAGGCGGCCGTTGCGCAAGTTGTCAAGGCGACCACTGGTCATCGGTGTACATTTTCACAAGTTCTACGAAGTGGATGGTTTTGGCCGCAGGTTTTTTTGCAGGCCACTGTTTAGAGGGTCTATTCCCTCTTGAAGGTGTATCGTTAAGGTGGAGTTCCAGCTTGTCCTGGGTGAAGCTCCTGTTACCTGGTTGGTTCTTGTATAGCCTCTGGATTTTTCGTTTTCCCACCCCTCATGTTGTCACTGCTTTGGGACGTCCCTATCGTTAGGAATAAAGGCTGTGTCTGTCGATTAACTCAGAAAAGAATATTTTACGGTAAGTAAAAAATCCTATTTTTGTCTTTTTCAAGATCACATCGAACGTAGACGTACTTGGCTGGAAGGCCTTTACTTCTCTGTAATGCAGAGTTTAAGATGAACTAATACTTTTATCCACTCAAGGCAAAGTTACAGTGTCTTTGTAAAGATTCCCCCCTCTAGCTGATACATATACCTGATGCTCCTTCCTCTGGCACAAGAAAAAAAATACACAGAGCTTCCGAGTAAGGAAATATATCCCCCAGCTCCCATAATGCAGTGTATATGGCTAGCAGGCAATTCCTAGACATAAGCAGTATCTCATTATATATGGAATGAAGTGGCCAGGTATTTTGGTGGTGGCTGCAAGTGAGAAAGGAGTGGCGTAAGAACTCTGGAGAGGCGTCTAGGAAGATGGTAACTTTAACCACACTGTAAGTGCAAAGTGATAGTTGCTCTTTAACCTCACCCCCAGCAGTATTTAGGGAAACCTTCAGAGATGCTTGTAAAATGGTTTTAGTTGGAGGAAAAGACCCCAAGAACTTTCTCTCTTTAACCTCTTCATGTCGGCTGTACACATATATGTATGGTCCTTAAAGCGTTTGTTAGCCCAAAAAAAAGAGATCCTGTTCCTTTAAAGCATTTTAGCACAGTGCTTGTGGTGTGTCATTTGGCCCCCTGTAATGCCTGGCTATAGACTCCCCCATATACACTGACTCCGATATATATCAGGGCTGCTGATCTCTGACACCAGTCATCCATACGTGCCTCCGTCATCTGCAGCCTGCAATCTGTCTCCTCTTTCCCCTCCCCTCTCTGCCTGTCCGCTTGTGACAGTAATAGGAAAAGAAAATGCTGCTCCAGGTGAGTGATGAAACCAGGTAAGCTGGTAAATGGACTCCTCCCAGGGGTGCTAGCCTTGGCTCGCCGGCCGTGCAATTTGGATAAAAAAAGAATGGATGGCTGCACACGAGGTAGTCCAGAATCTCGTTATTGTAAACTCTGTAACACGAATAACACCACAGGACAGGCAAACAGGTACAAGTAGGTGCATTTCACACAGCGATAGCCGCTGTGTGAAATGCGCCTACCTGTACCTGTTTGCCTGTCCTGTGGTGTTATTTGTGTTACAGAGTTTACAATAACGAGATTCTGGACTACCTCGGTGTGCAGCCATCCATTCTTTTTTTTTTTTTTTTTATCCAGCTTGTGACAGTGCCTGCCCCCTCAACTCCTGCTGCTCAAATAACTTTCACATCTTCATACCATCACCTCTGTGTTCTAATTCTGTGTGAGTGATTAAAAAAAAAAAGTCTGTTTTATACCTCATTTCACAGCTCTTCTCAGCGATCACATGATTGGCTGGCTCTCTATCTCCTCTTCTCTCCCGAGTGTTGTCAACAGGGGAATCTCGGCCCGCCCGCTGCATCTATCAGACAGGGAGAGAAGAAAGCCAGCCGATCATGTGATCACTGAGAAGAGCTCTGAAATTTTGGTATAGCAGGCTTTTTTCTTTTTTTTTTTTTATGACTCACACGGGGGCACACAGGATTAAAACACAGAGGGGATGTTATGAAGATGTGAAAGTGACTTAACAACCACTTTCACACTGAGCGGCCGCATAAATGGCTCTGTGTAAACCATTTACCATGCTGAGCGCATGCATGGAGATCTGTAAGCTCCCAAATGCATGCTTGTGATCGGTAGCTTTCCGATCATGCCAATCAGCAGTCGCATGAACCGAATGCCTGCCGCTTTTAGAACTCTTAAAGGGCCGGGAGGTGGTTGGCGTCAAAGGGTTAAACATGTTCTACTGTGGTGTGTATGTTCCTTAGTGTTGTGCAGGGATTAATAATGAAATTGACCAGCTGATGAACCAGATGCAACAGATTGAGACACAGCAGAGGAAGTTTAAAGCCTCACGAGACAGTATATTATCAGAAATGAAGATGCTGAAGGAGAAGCGTCTGCAGTCTGAAAAGACGTTCATGCCAAAGGTGAGCTTTAGTTTTTTTGGTGTTTTTAAAAAAATCTTTTTTATAAAAGCAACATTTTTTGTTTAATGATTTTGATGTTTTTGTTAACCACATCCATACTGGGCACTTTCACCCCCTTCCTTCCCAGACCAATTTTCAGTTTTCAGTGCTCTTGCACTTCCAAAAAGAATTGCACGGTCATGCAGTGCTGTACCCAAATGAAATTTTTATCATTTTGTTCGCACAAATAGAGCTTTCTTTTGGTGGTATTTATTCACGACTCTGTTTTTTATTTTTTGTGATATAAACGAAAAAAGAGCAAAAATTTGGAAAAAAAAACCCAATATTCTATTTTAAAAGAAATCCAATAAAATCTAATTTTGTCATAAATTTAAGCCAAAATGTATTTTTGCTACATGTTTTTGGTAAAAAAGTGTATAATAATTAGGTTATTGTGATCACGGACATATGTGTGCAAATGATTATTGGGACATGTGATTTTACGGTTATATATGTGGGGGACATGTGTTTTGGGGATCATTACTGTGCAGTGACGTGTTTTGGGGGCATGTGTGTTTTACTGTGTGATGATACTACACTGGTGATCAGTGAGTAAAAAGCTGTAAAAAACAGCTCATACTCACTGATCACCAGCCGGCTGCAGAGATCCGCTCTCCTCTCCTCAGCGACCACTTCCGTGTGAGGAGAGCCGATTGCTTAGCAACCAGCTGTTTACATCACATGACGGCGGTGATTGGACACGGCCGTCATGTGATCAGGAGGGCCAATCGCAGAGCCCTCCCACCGATCTAAGATGCGCCGTGTCCGGGTGACACGGGATCATGCCGATGTGCAGGAGCGCGCGATCCTGCTCCTTCTGAGGGACGTTCCTGAATGTCCACTCAGGAGAGATGGCCCACCCGGCCGTTTATGTGCAGTGGCCGGGGGGGGGAGTGGTTAAAGTCAGCCTAGGCATGTTGACAGATGCACTGTGTTGCCTGTAGGAACCTGAGTTTGTTTTAATCTTTTTATCAGGCTGTCTACTGTACATGCCTCTATGATGTGTAAAGATTAAAGCGGAACTAAAGGCACAAATATCTACCTTGGTTCCAATGGTCTGAAACCACCAGGTCCCGCACCATCATCCTCTCCCTTGGTGCTTTCCGTGCGGGTCTTCAGCCTTTTTTTATTAGCTGGCATGGGATGTAGTCACTCCGACACATGCTCAGCTAAGTGTACATTCTGCAGAGGATTGCAAATGGGCAATTAAGTGTACTTTTATTATAGAAGAGAAGGTGCATGTCTTTTCTGCAATAAAATCCTGCCTATTCACGTTTTTTTTTTTTTTTTTTTTTTTTTTTCATTGTGTATATATAGAGTAAAACCTTGGTTTGAGAGCGTTTTGCAAGACGGGCAAAATTTTTTAATAAATTTTTGACTTGATATACAAGCGATGTCTTGAGATACAAGTAGCGTCATATCGCAACTGAGTATAAAAGAGAAGCGCCTCCTAAGGCTTCATTCTCTCGAGGCGGACCCGCTTCCGCGGAGTCCGCCTCTGTCCGCCAGCTCAGCGGGATATCTCTCTGTTGATCTCCGCTGAGCCGACGGATGACAGGTCCCTCTCTGCTCGCTGAGCGGGGAGGGGCTTGTCGAGCATCGCTGGTTTCTATGGAGAGATCGGACGAAAACTGACAGCATGTCTGTTTTCATCAGATCTCACCCAATCCAATCCGCCAGCAACTGATGCGAACGTAGGGCCATTCGTCTTCTTTTAGCGAATCGGATGTCAGCGGACATGTCACTGCTGACATCCGTCGCTCCATAGACTAGCATGGAGCACCCGTTCAGGTCCGCCGTCAAAACTGACAGGTGGACCTGACCGGTCCGTCAGTGTGAAAGGGGCCTAAGTGTAGCAATATGGTTACATTTAATGAAGGTATAACATTTAGCAACATATTGCTACACTTACAGGCACCTCTCTTCTCTACTCTTTTATACTCTGGAGCTCCTGCTGGATTTTGCTTCCAATACCCTTTTGGAGGCCATTTGTGGATGGACATTTTATGGTTGCACAACCTGGCCATATTGCTATAATCTTTTTATATGGACTATAAACTTAAGGACTTATGAATAAATGGTTGTGAAACGAATCATTTTAGTTTCCATTATGTCTTATGGTAAAATTTGCTTTGATATACAAGTGCTTTGGATTACAAGCATGTTTCTGTAAAGAATTTATACTCGCAATCCAAGGTTTTACTGTATTTATTTAGTTCCTCTTTGATAGTTGAATGCAAGGTTCTGGGGTTATATTCCAGAACTTCAGTGTTGAATAGAAGCTCTGACAGCTGGGTCTAGGATTTAAAGGAACTCCTATAGGGTGGATTTAAAAGCTAACACAAAAAGCAGTTTTAAGTTTTGTAAGTCCCATTAAAGGCAGCTGAGAACCATAAATGGTAAATCCCTGGTTTATACCAATCTTAATGTTCCAATACAATCTTGTTGTTTTACAGCAACGCAGCTTGCAGAGCTTGGAAGCCAGTTTACATGCCATGGAGTCGACTCGGGATTCCCTTAAAGCAGAGCTGGGGACAGACCTGTTATCACAGCTAAGTCTGGAAGACCAAAGGAGAGTAGATGCCCTGAACGATGAAATCCGACAGTTGCAGCAGGTAAATAACCTTTAAATATATGGCACGATGGCAAGTTCTGCAGTTTCTTAATTAATTTAATGCTTTTAATTATTAACAGAAGTTAAAAGAAGTTCATTAACATGTTTTATTTCTTAGGACAATCGACAACTCCTGAATGAAAGAATCAAGCTGGAGGGCACAATCACTAGAGTAGAGACGTACCTGAATGAGAACTTGCGGAAGAGGCTGGACCAAGTAGAGCAGGTGAACACAACCTTGGGTTTTAGCCAGCTTGTTTTTTTAGAACCAGCTTCTTGAAACATCGCCGGGACTGAGTGACTTTTTTTTATTTTAGTTTTACATGTATGATCTCTGTTTTTATATGGTCTAGGAACTGAATGAGCTAAGGGAGACAGAGGGGGGGACAGTACTTACTGCAACCACATCTGAGCTGGAGAACATCAACAAACGTATCAAGGAAACGGTGGCACGATCAGAAGGTGACTATGAATTTCATATTCTTATAAATTGCCATTGCATTTTTCATCAGCATAGTAGTTCCCAAAGTGGACCTGAACTTAAAAAGTAAAGACTATTTGTCCATCAGGGAACAACTAGAAATGGTAATTGTAGAACATGCTGAAGGTCTTATTTCTCAGTGCTACAATATGTTACTGAGATACTATTTTGATGTCTATCCCACCGAGGCTAGAGAGAAATGGGATCCCTGCCTGGTGATCAGTGGGCAGATGTGTTGCAGGCGGTGGTAACTAGCTCCTTAATCTCGTCACACAAACTATCCCAGTTATACATAGTACTGAGATCCCATCTCGCACCTGCTAAACTGCATAAAATGGGCATACTTGCTGACCCCTTGTGTTTATAGATGTAAACGGGACAGGGGTGACCTCATCCACCTTCTCTGGACATGCCCTAAATTACACCGTTATAAAATGGGATGGTTCCCCCAAGGGGTTTTTAAGCAGCAATGCTAAATGGATCAAAAGACAGTAATTGATTATAAAACGTCTATTTTAACAAAATTTTTATTCAATGTCATGTTCCAATTAAAATATGAGCTCTGATTGTACGATACAATGCATATTCCGCAAAATAGCGATATTCACATAATAAAGCAGAACATTACATTATAGAATGTCAGCCACATTAGTATCCAACGCATTTTGACCCATACCGTTTTGATCTTCCTCAAGGGTATAATTGGCTCTGAAGAAATAATATCAAAAAGCATGTTAAACAGCACAGTGTTTGGCCCCCAGTAACACCTGTTATACCTGTCTGATCCTGCCTGGCTATACCCTCCACCCTGTAAACTGACTACAATAATCAGGGATGCTGAGCCCTGACAACGTGGTCAGTTTACGTGCCTCAGTCAGCCTCAGCCTACTCTCCTGTGTCTGTGTCTCCCTCTGTTCTCCTCCCCCTCCCCCCTTGCCTGACGGCTCCCCGATCCTCCCCCTCCTGCACTAGAAATAACAGATTTTCTTTTCTAGTTCCCTCTAATATAGAACAGTAAGCTCTCCAATGGATGTCCTTTATAAAAATATGCGGTATAATAGCTTACTTCAGAGCGCCGTTCGGTGCTCACGTGACTGCCCGCCTGTCTCCTCCTCTCCTCGTCTTGGCTGACCTCAGCGGGGGTTTCCCAGCATATCCCCCTTCAGCTATCACATTGGGAGAGGTGTCCAGCGGGCAGTCAACTGAGCACCGAAGTGCGTTTTGAAGTAAGCTATTATACCGCATATTTTTATAAAGGACATCCACTTACTTGCATCCAACTTACTGTTCTATATCAGAGGGAAATATAGCAGAAAATGTTTTACTAACACTTGTTCAATAAAGAACCTGTTTGATCAAAAAAAAGAAATGGTAATTGTGCCTAATCCGTACCCTTAAATATTTACATTTCTGTGTTGAATTCCTCCCTCCTGTGCATTAGGCACTTTGTTCTGTACCATCATCACTGTATATCTGCAGTCTGAGATTATCTAAGTCACTGCAGCCTCTGACTTGCCAGTCTCACCACATTTGAAGTGAGATATGGTGATGTCACTACTGTGCTGCTCACTGTTCTTCTTGTTGGAGAGTTGTACCTGAGAATTGGCAGTGCGAGGATATGCCTGCTTCTGCTTCAATCTGTGGATCTGCGCTTCCACCGGTCTCCTGCTGTCTTTTGATCATTGGAAATCAAAAAAGGAAGAACTCCGGACAGCCGCACACAGAGAAAATAAAATCCAAAAAGTTTATTTAAAAGCAAAAAACACTGCAATCCATACACGGCAAAAAAGGGGGGGGTACAGAGCTGACGCGTTTCGCACCACAACTAGTGCTTACTCGTAGCCCAATCATTGTGCTATTAGCCAGCACCTGGGGCTCCCACACAGGAGCAGGAGCATTCGCTTGGGAAGGAGAGTCTTGGAGCGGTGGTTGTTTGTTTCTCTTTTTTTGATTATTACCGCATTTATCTCATTGTCAGGTCTCGATGTAACCATTGATAAAACTGAAGTCGAAATAAAAGATCTTGTGAAGAGCATGGATCGATGGAAGCATATGGAAAAGGAAAATTTGGACGCCATTAATCACGACACAAAGGAGCTTGAGAAGATGACCAACAGACAGGGAATGCTCTTGAAAAAAAAAGAGGAATGTATGAAAAAGATCAGAGAACTGGGCTCCCTTCCACAGGAGGCTTTTGAAAAATACCAGACGTTAACGTTAAAACAGGTAAATGTGAATTCATACTCAAAGCGGAGTTCCAGCCTGTAAAAAATAAATAAAATACATTTTAAAGTCAGCAGCTACAAATACTGTAGGTATCCCGCGATGTCGGCAAACCTAGCCGATTCACCAATCTGCTTTGGGTGTAGGCACCGAATTCTGTCTCCTGTCAAAAAATGCCTCCGATGGGTCTGCGAACGTCACTCCAGCTGATATGTTGATCAGCTGGATGGGTCGTCAAACGCATTGCATGCACACGTTGTCCAAGGCATTATCTGACAATATGCAAACAACGGAGGCAAAACGTACCTGTCAGATTCTGGAAATTTGTAGATCGCCGCTATCGTGCGTCAGACTTCCCCGGAAGTTGGAGCGGGTACCTGGTTTTGACAGGTATCCGCTCCCCCTCACCCCCACAAACAAATATTATACCAATACACAAGCCCTAAGTGCCAGCTGTGATTGAATGGAAAAAAATTCCCTTAGACAATAATTGAAAAATGTAAACACTATAAAAATAATATAAATAATCCTTAAAACAAAAGAAAAAAGCAGCAAGAAAAAAAACAAACCGGATGTCCTCGTGTGACTGTTACAACATGTATAATAGTTCAGTCTTTAGTTTAATTATATCCAATGTTCCCAAGTGATTTGTGCAGATGTCCAAAGTGCTTTGTGCATACACTTATTCGTGACATCCAGTGCAGCAAATTGATGAAGTGACAGTGGTGCTCCCCTTTGGTTCCACACTCACCAGATCTTTGTACCTCTGCAGGGCTAAAACGCATGTAATCTGGTTTACTTTTAATGCCAGTATCCATATCGTTCACCTCATCCTTGGTGCGCCAAGTCGCAGGATATCCTCATGCAAGTGGACATAAAAGATGGTTACTCATAGCGTGACTCCGCATAAAAAGTTTTATTTGCAAACATTTAAAAGCAGTTTATATAAAAAAAAAGGGGGGCAAAACTTGCACCCAACCAAAAAATAGAACACACTGGAGGCCGTCCGAGCCGGCGTGCGTTCCACAGGCCGGAAAGGATACAGACCAGAAGTGATGTGGGTGCGTACTAGGCTCCGGCTTACGCATTTTATCATAGGACATCATCTGGGGTGGAGCTCTGCTTTAAAGTGTATTTGACAGGTGCACGTCCAAATCGAATGACAGGTCGCACTCTATTGTCGGCAGTGGAACTGTTCAAATCAATGCGACTCTGACTTTGCAGTGCCGCACCAATTTGAAAAATAGGTTCCTGCACTATTTTTTGCGATTTTATGTGTGACTTGCATAGATATCTGTGTATGAAGTTGCAGAGATGTCAGACAAGTCATGCTAATTCAAAGCCGCAGGTCAGTTGCGACATCTGTGCGACTTCATGCACAGCTGTCTTTGCAAATACAACACCTGAAAAAGGCAAAAAATAGTGCAGGAACCGTTTTTTTTTTTTTTTTTTTTTTTAAATCCGTGCCGCACCGCAAAATTGGGGTTGCACTGATTTTAACAGTTCCATTGCCGACAATAGGGGGTGACTTGTCATGCAATTTGGACCTGTGAAATCGCATTACAAGTTGCAACGGTGTGAACACAGGGGCTTAGTCACAAGCTGATGGCTGCAGTAGTAGCCATCAGCTTGTGTGGGTTTTGTTTAGACCGGGTTCCAAGTGAAAGTGATGTGGCAGCTCCATAGCTTCCGATTACTTGCCCTATGACCCTCTATTAGACCTCTAATGTCTTTATAAAGAGTGCTTGTCACATGCCCACTGCTATCACATGGGGGGTTATTAACCCTTTGTGATTGCAATCAAATAAATTAAATAAAATGTATATTTTTAAATGTTGAGACCGTTGCCCCACACATGCTTTTAAACCATCACCTATGGAAATTTCTGGGCACCATAGTTTTTAATCGAACTGGTTATACTAAATTCAATCTGAAGATCCTGCCATTTGTAAGCCCCATCAGTCATTTTTGGAAAAAGGCAGTGCGGGTACATCCTACCCCAGGTATTGTCATTGTATAGGTAGTGCTGACCATGTTGTGGTTGGTTCAGGACATTCAGGAGAAGTGTTGGTAAGCACCTTAGCATACACTACCCCAGCCAATGCTGCACAGAGATGTGTTAGAGCTAGCACAGTCCTGTGAATGCTAGTATCACTGACTAAAAAGAGATGTTAATATTTTATGAGCAGTTTTGCTTGATTATCACTTTCTCGTCCTTCTATATCCTTGTACAGGGTAATCCACTCAGACCACGAATAAATTGTAAAGTCAAACTCGTAAGGCTGAAAGTTTGACTACAGATCCACAGTATTAGGGCTGTTCATAAATTTGTATGTCTCTTGCTTCAAGGCATTTACAAGTATTCCCACCCCTTGAAATCCACATTTTGTCATGTCACAACCAAAAACATTAATGTATTTTATTGGGATTTTATATGATGGACCAACACAAAGTGGCTCATAATTGTGAAGTGGAAGGAAAATGATAAATGGTTTTCAACATTTTTTACAATGAATATCTGAAAAGTGTGTGGGGGGGGGGGGGATTTGTATTCAGCCCCCCGGTTAATACTTTTGTAGAACCACCTTTCACTGCAAGTCTTTTTGGGGATGTCTCTTCAAGCTTTGCACATCTAGAGTGACATTTTTGCCCATTCTTCTTTGCAAAACACCTCAAGCTCTGTCAGAATGGATGGAGAGCGTCTGTGAACAGCAATTTTCAAGTCTTGCCACAGATTCTGAATTGGTTTTAGGCCTTATCTTTGACTGGGCCATTCAAACACATGAATATTCTTTGATCTAAACCATTCCATTGTAGCTCTGGCTGTATGTTTATGGTTGTTGTCCTGCTGGAAGGTGAACCTCCCTGCCCCAGTCTCAAGTCTTTTGTAGACTCTAACAGGTTTTCTTATAAGATTGCCCTGTATTTGTCTCCATCCATCCTTCTATCAACTCTGACCTGCTTTCCTTTCCCTGCTGAAGAAAAGCAACTCCACAACATGTTACCACCACCATGTTTCATGGTGGGGATGGTGTGTCCAGGGTGATGTGGCGTGTTCGTTTTCTGCCACACATAGCGTTTTGCTCTTAGGCCAAAAAAGTTCAATTTTGGTCTCCTCTGACCAGAGCACCTTCTTCCACTTGTTTGCTGTGTCTTCCACATGGCTTCTCGCAAACTGCAAATGGGACTTCTTATGGCTTTCTTTCAACAATGGCTTTCTTCTTGCCACTCTTCCATAAAGGCCAGATTTGTGGAGTGAACGACTAATAGTTGTCATGTGGACAGATTCTCCCACCTGAGCTGTGGATCTCTGCAACTCCTTCAGAGTTACCATGGGCCTCTTGGCTACTTCTCTGATGAATGCTATCCTTGCCCGGCAGTTTAGGTGGACACCCTTGTCTTGGTAGGTTTGCAGTTTTGCCATACTCTTTCCATTTTCAGATGGTTGAACAGTGCCCCATGAGATGTTTAAAGCTTGAGATTTTTTTATGATCCGAACCCTGCTTAAAACTTATCCTCCAACTTTATCCCTGACGTGTCTGATGTGTTTCTTGGCCTTCATGATGCTGTTTGTTCACTAAGGTTCTCTAACAAACCTCCTGAGTGCTTCACAGAACAGCTCTATTTATATTGAGACTAAATCACACATTTACTAATTGGGTGACTTCTGAAGGCAATTGGTTTCACTAGATTTAATTTGGGGGTATCAGAGTAAAGGCGGCTGAATACAAATGCACACCGCACTTTTCACATATTTATTTGTAAGAAATTTTGAAGACCATTTTTCTTCAATTTCACAATTATGTGCCACTTTGTGCTGGTGTATCACATAAAATTACATTTACATTTTTGGTTGTAACATGACATGTGGAAAATGTCAAGGGGTATTTAATACTTTTTTAAGGTGATTTTTTCTTTTGTGTCATTGGCTTTAAAATTAATTTAACTCTTACTCACTAAATCAGTTTTTTTTTTTTTTGTTTTTTTCTATAATTCCTTATTCAAAGTGGCAATGTTATTCCAGCCTGCCCTCCATCTTCAGGGTTGCCACACTTATTGCTCCTGCTCTAGTTTTCTATTCAGGTAAACCATACGCTCTGATCTTAAGCGTTCTATATGAAAGGTCAACCATCACAAAGCAGGGAGCCGAGCACATTGCTGTCGTATAGCTCCTCTTCCATGCTGTCAACCTGTCCTTTGTCAATAAAGCTCTGGCTGGTTGAAAACATTCAAATAAATATGTCAGAGAAATGAAATTTCAAAAACATTAGCAGCGCTATAAAAATTGCAGATGTCTAAAATACCATCCATCAAAATTGTTTGGTATAACAATGAATGATACGATTTAAATCAACTGTGAGTCCATATAATGATAATACAATAATCAAAGTCCATAAAGTGCAAAATGTATTAGTGTCATAAGGAATTTCCAGAGAACAAGCTGTCAGCCGTTCCAGTGTAGAAAAAAGACTCCTTCACCACACCACTTGTGCCGTAGCCCTGCAGGACATCTACTTACCAGACCCAGCTGGTTTATACGCTTATCAGGCTGATAAATGGTCTCTTATTCACTGGGCGCATCCCATCTGTGTTATGCTTTCTTAGGTCTGGAAAAAAAAACCTGGGGAAAAAAAAGGTCTGTTTGAAAACATTGGGTAAACAAAACAACATCACACGGTGTGTGCTGTGGTGACGCTACCGTACCAGATGACACAAAGTTTTACTGAATGGAAATTGCCTGCCCCTTTAGTAACCTGGCAACCCTCCAGAAACAGGACTATAAGGAAGGCTGTACAGGCATGGGGACGCAAATAATGCCAAATAAAAAAGAAAAAAATACAATATGTTTATATTGAAAAAATGCGATTAGAGTGCACAAATACAATTGCAAGTATTTCTATGTGTTTTTAGATGTTGTGCATTTACATATAGTTTTAAATTTGTTAATTTTTTTTGTTTTCATTTGCAGCTATTCCGCAAGCTGGAGCAATGCAACACCGAGTTGAAGAAGTACAGCCACGTCAACAAGAAAGCTTTGGACCAGTTTGTGAACTTCTCTGAGCAGAAAGAGAAGCTCATTAAACGTCAGGAAGAGCTGGACCGAGGTCACAAATCCATTATGGAGCTAATGAATGTCCTAGAGCTTCGAAAGTACGAAGCCATCCAGCTTACTTTTAAGCAGGTGAGATGATTTGCAGACAAGGGGGAATTGGTAGCATAGAAACTGGTTCGGGGGGAGTTATATAAATAAGCGGCAGTGTAGGCTCAAGGAATAGGCGTTATTCGGTTAAAGCGGAACTTCAGTAAATGTTTCATCTTTCCATCTATTAAATCCTCTGCCCTTGTTTTAACTTTTGGATAATAAAACATTTTTTTTTCTGACAGTAAATACCTTATACAGCCCACTTCCTGTTTCTTGTCTGATAAAAAGCCTTGGCTTATGACATCATGCACATCACTCTCTCATGAGAGTTTGCCAGGAAGGGAGGGGTGATGAGTCATAAGGGGCCCAATGAGAGCTGGAGGTGTGCCTATGTGTAAAATGCAGGAAGTGAACAGGCAGCAGCTTCAGCTGCCCACAGTTCAAATGGTTGCAGCAGGAATTAGTGGCGGGAGACTTCTGCAGCATATTTGACAGAATCGCAGTATATATAAAATAATATGCAAAGTGGTTGGAGGGAAGTTTCAGAATGGAAAATATGTTTTTATTACAAAAGATGTGAGCAGACTGCAGTTTCTCTTTTAACTGCAATTGCATGTAGACTGCCCGTGGTGACATTGAGTCTGACTGACAGCACAGAAAGCAAATGGCTAAGGGGGGCCAGGGATAGTGAGGATTTATTTGCAGCTCCTAATACACATATGGAACTCGGTGTGCAGGGAAATGAAACTAATTACATTGAAGTGGAACTTTAGCCAAAAAATTAAGTCCTGCTAGATTACTTCAGGATGGCTCCTTTTGCGGGTAAAACATTAAAAATAAGTGTAATACTGTTTAAAATGCAGTAATACATTCTCACCCTGCTCTGCATATACTCAGTTGCTCTACATTTTTAGGCACTGTGGCAAATTTGTAGAGGCCAATCTGATGACAGCCTAAAGATTTACTGCTATTCAGGGGTTCTGGGCTTCAGCAAAATTGCAGCCTCTTGCAAAAAGAAACCGGAGCAATACTGGAGGCAATTTTAAATTTTACAACACACACTAATTTTGGTAGCATAATTAATGTAAAATGTATGTTCCTTGCTAAAGAACATTATTTTTAAGTTGTTATGAGTAAAGTTTCACCTTAAGCACAGAAGAGGACCCTCTTACCAGTGTGAAAGGGTAAGGTTGAAGTAATATTTAATATAACTTTAACATAAAAGTCGACAATGGCCTCTATCATACTTTGGCTTCAAAAGAAAAATGAAGGTGTTTTGAGAACCTAATCAGCATAGGCCCTTAAAGCTGACCGTCTTCAGCTGCATAAAAGCAGAACTAAACCCCTCAATTTAACGGTTTCAAAAAAGTTTCATTCCTGGAATGCTGGAAATGCTGATTGTCACATTTGCTTGTGCTTTCAACCAAACTGTAAACCATCAAATGTCTGGTGTCATAACTGACCACATCATGGAGTTGCAGATCAAACAGAGGCTAAGATAGCAGCTTCCTTGCCTGAAAAGGATAGAAGGGTTTAGTTCAGTTTTAAGCTTTACCTTCCATTTTCGTGTGGCAGTTAGGAGAAGCCAACCAGTGTAGACTCTGATCTTAGTTGAATCTTGCAGAAATGTGTAAAAATCCTATAATAATCTTCTGTTTAGACTAACAGTGTTTTCCTTCATTGAAATCCTATTCAGCCCTGCCTCCTGGGCAACAGCATTGTGCTTATTCCTGCCCCTCTGTACCACTCCACATGCATACATTGATTTATTTTCAAGGAAAACAGTGTGGATACCTTCACTCCCAAGACACTGTTTACATACTGTGTGTAGTGAAAGGGCATTTTGGAAAATTTTACCTTTTTGGAGGTGAGTTTCCAGAAATTGCTTCTGCTAGAAGTTTGTAAGCCTGGTGATAAGGGGAGTATTGAAAAAAAGTTTGCAGCGACAGGAACAAGTTAAAAGATTTAATACTTTAATCTAGTGTGGGGGAGTTTAGTGTAAATTTTGTGTTTTTAAAGCCTGGACAAACGCATCATGTTGGTTAGTATCCAATAATTTTGTTATGTTTTTTAGTTATAGGTCTTTTGAACTATTAAATGGTTTGTTTTTTGCTATAGCTTTTTTTTTTTTTTTTTTTTAATGTCTGTGGGAAAACCCTTTTTAGTATGCATGCTTGACAGAAATAGCAATTGTATGCATTCAAACTGCAAATCTTGTTCTGCGTCATGAGTGGTGTAACTGACAGTTGTTGCTCTCTTAGGTATCAAAGAACTTCAGTGAAGTGTTCCAAAAGCTGGTGCCAGGAGGAAAAGCCACACTGGTGATGAAGAAAGGGGATGTAGAGGGGAGCCAGTCTCAAGATGAAGGGGAAGGGAACGCCGAAAGTGAAAAAGGCTCCAGCTCACAGAGCAGTGTGCCATCTGTTGATCAGTTCACTGGTGTTGGAATCCGGGTAAGAACCACCAGTGCTTGATAGTGGAAGAAGGCTGAGAGGTGTTTGGTACATTAAATATGATATAAGGCATATATTTAATGAAAGTTGCACTCTAGGCAAATAATAAAAACCAATATTAATTCAGTTTTGTGTTCTTTAAAGCTGCTACAGGGCTGCTCTCCTGTGCAGAATAGAATCGCGTACATATACATGTGATTCTGCACGCTGCCGGCAGGCCACTTCTGCAGTGATTATTCACAGCAAAAGCCGATCTGTGAGTGCCAGGCACTGGATGTCTGCTGGCACCTGCCGGTCATCGGAAATACACGCAGAACTGATATCTGCCTATGTAAACAAGGGGGGAAGGAAAGGGTTTTGTGTTCCTGCTAAACCGGGAACAAAATCCATCTCACCTTAGTAGCACCTAACACCGTACACAAAAACACTGGCTAGGCACACAGTTAACCCTTTGATAGCCCTGGGTATTTACCCCCTTCCCAGCCAGAGTTATTAGTACAGTGGCTATAATTCGCTGATCGCTGCCATTACTAGTATAAAAAAAGAATTCCATAAAAATATCACATAGTTTGTAGATGCTGTAACAGTCACGTAAACCAAACCAATGAATGTTTATTGAGAATTTTTACCAAACACGTAGCAGAGATGGTCATAAAGGGGGGTAAATCTTCTTCCAGAGGTCAAGTGGTTAAAAACATCATTAAACTTCTTTTTTTTTTTTTTTTTATCTAAACTTGCCTCTGCTTCTTGCAGACTGTTTACAGCAGAATTCAAAGTGGTAGAGGAAAAAGCAGCATAAGTAGCCAGTTGAGTCATGTGCTCAAAAGGAGAATGCTAGTAGGATAGAGATAAGTTCATCAAGGTTTTGCTTTTCCTGACCTTTGCTAGGGTGGGACTGAACCTGACCAGTTGCCTGATTAATCTAATTGTCCCACCAAATACCCTTAACCACTTCCCGACCGACACACACAGATGTACGTCGGCAGAATGGCATGGACAGGCAAATGGGCGTACAGGTACGTACCTTTTAAATTTGCCATTGCGTGCGCGCCAGTTGGGACCTCCGCGAGTCCTATCACGGATCCCGCGGACTCGATCGCCGTGGGGATACTCGCAATCGTCTCACTGGGAGGACCAAGGGGGAGATGCTAATGTAAACAAGCATCTCCCAGTTCTGCCTAGTGTCACTGATCTCTGCTCCCTGTGATCGGAGCAGAGATCAGTGACTTGTCACACAGCCACAGGCCCCTAGGACACACTTAACCCCTACACTGCCACCTAGTGGTTAACCCCTTCACTGCCAGTGTCATTTACACAGAAATCAGTGCATTTGTATAGCACTGATTGCTGTATAAATGACAATGGTGCAAAAAATGTGTCAAAATTGTCTGTGTCCGTCATAATGTTGCAGTCATGATAAAAATCGCTGATCGCTGCCATTACTAGTAAAATAAAAAAATTATTAATAAAAAAAGCCATAAAACTATCCCCTATTTTGTAAACGCTATAACTTTTTTGCGCAAACCAAATCCATAATCGCTTATTGCTTTTTTATTTTTTTTTATTTTACCAAAAATATGTAGAAGAATACATATGGGCCTAAACTGAGGGAAAAAAAAAAAAAAAAATAAAAAAAACAAAGAAAAAAAAAATGTTTTATACATTTTTGGGGGATATTTATTATAGCAAAAAGTGAAAAAATGTGTGGTTTTCAAAATTGTCGCTCCTTTTTTTTTTTTTTGTTTATAGCGCAAAAAATTAAACCCGCAGGGGTGATCAACTACCACCAAAATAAAGCTCTATTTGTGGGGGAAAAAAAGGATGTAAATTTTGTTTGGGAGCCACGTCGCACGACCGCGCAATTGTCCGTTAAAGCGACAGTGCCGAATCGCAAAAAGTGGTCTGGGGCTTAAGTTTGGCCAGCAAAATAGTCCGGGCTTAAGTGGTTAAAATACACTTTATGGCTAACCAAGTAGCATCTGGCCAGCTGCAGGGCTATAACACAATTACAAGTTTGTAGTGTGCTTGCAAGGGTGTGAACTTTTTTATTTTTATTTAGAGAAGTCTAATTTACTCTGCAGCTATTCACAGAGAATGTTGAACTATTCCAATGGGTTTTATCTAATATTTAAATTTGTACTTTACCCTTGCTGTTTTGCTCCCCATAGGTGTCCTTCACTGGCAAGCAAGCTGAAATGAGAGAGATGCAGCAGCTGTCTGGAGGACAGAAGTCTCTGGTAGCCCTGGCGTTGATCTTTGCAATCCAGAAATGTGACCCGGCCCCTTTCTACCTGTTTGATGAAATTGACCAAGCTCTGGATGCCCAGCACAGAAAAGCTGTGTCAGGTACTGTGCCTGTTTTCTGTTTTTCATTATTTAATTTTGTGTACTTTTTTTTTTTTTTTTTTTTATATATATTTCTAGACCCCTTGCTTGTTTAGTGAAACATTTTAATAAATGTATTAAAACAGCATTGCCTTGTTGAAGTGCATCTGTCACGGCAGAGTGAAATCCTGGACAAGCACCTGAAATCAGTAAATCTTTGGCACATTGTAAATTAACAGGTTTATTGCCATCTGCTAGAATTAGAGCCTTGGTCAGGTTGCTGCTGCTTGGTCACCACTGGAGAGATTTCCCTTCACTTCCTGTCCTGGCTGTGGCACAGATTGCAACACCTGCCTTTCTTCCAAGAGGAAATATTCCCATTTGGAGACAAAAGACTGATATTCAAATAAATCATAATATAATAAAACAATATACTATAATACCCCGCACTCCTGGAGAGAGGTGAAGCAATAAATACTGTAAAGATGGTACTCAGGGAGGCAATAATATGTGGCAAGTACGGTGACAAGAGAGGAGCATGTCTTACTTTATGCACAGTGGTGTTTTGTAGCCATTTCAAGTGGATAAGAAGCAACATTTTAAGGTTTGGGGACAAAAGACTGGTGAAACCGTTAAAGAATATACAAGTGAGAAAAAAATAAATATAAAAAAAATAAACTTTTATTATTCAATTCTTAAAGTAACAAATATTTAAGCAAAGGTGGGGGGGGGGAAAAATAGGCAAATATTATTGCTAGTGAAAACTGCATGTCAGAATGGTCACTAAATGCGTAAATACAGGTTGCTGAATTTTCTATGTACTGCCAAACAAATGTGAGCACCCCTCCTAAGTTCAGGTGTTTACATTGAAAAGTTCTGTTGATGCGAAAGCATACAAAGATATTTTAGACAATTGTGCGCTTCCAACCATGTGGCAACAGTTTGGAGAAGGTTCTTTTCTTCTTCAGTATGACTGTGCCCCTGTGCACAAAGCAAGCTCTATAAAGACATGGTTAAAACCTTCCCGCCCGGTCAATAGCACAATGACGGCTGAGCGGTGGCTTTCACATGCTGACTGGATTTTATATGTTTCCCATGGACATGACTGATCAGTGTACCGGCTCGCTGCTGGTATTATGTGACAGCCGTAACTAATCACAGCAGGTCACATGACAGTTGTACACAACGGATGGCTTCCTTTCATGCCATCCATTGTGTACAATTGTGTTGCTAGCTGTGATTGGTCAATTTGATTACATGGCACAGACGGGGCCAATCTCAGCCTAAAAAGGCAAATGGGCGTACAGGTACGACCCTTTAAATTTGCCATTGTGTGGGCGCCAGTTGGGACCTCCGCGAGTCGTATCATGGATCCCGCGGACTCGATCGCCGTGGGGGTACCCACGATTTAAGTCTGCAGCAGATAAGTATTAAGATGCATCATCAGATTGAGCTGAGGGTATACAGTCACTCATGCCGAGAATAATCAATCCTCATCTGGATAAAAAAAAAAAAAAGAGTGGGACTTAATGTAAAGTAGCACAGGACTCTGCTATAATGACTAGAGTCTCTTAGAGCTTCAGCACTGTGTAGTGTCAGTTTGTGCAAAACACTGATGGAAGTCAGTTTGTCCAGACACTCGTAAAGGCAGCAGTAAAGTGCACCTGCACTGTAAGCAAAGTATAGGGCTGTAGGACCCACTAACCCGACCAATACACAAGTATATCCACTTCCTGGATTAGAGGAGGAAAGCAGTCCTCGCAGGTGTATAGCTGACAGGGAACCTGGCTGGTTGCTGATGTCGGTGCTCGATTGCTCTGGTCTCTCGCAGGTGTGGGTGCGGCCTGCACTCATCTGTTCAGTATGCTATAATATACAGTATTACGGTGCCAGTGATAAAGATGGTGTGCACTGCCTCTATAGGCGCCTTAAGCGCGTGCCAGTGTGTGGAGCCGCATCGTCCGTGACACTCCGTCAATGTCACTCACGTGGTGTAGGGACCTCCTACAGTGTTTAAAAGACTAGTGAGATTTTGGCAATACTTCCTCCAAATGTGACTAGTTTTGACCAATCACAGCTAATCGCAAAAAAACAAACGGAATCTGTTTCATTCAGTAAAAAGCTTGCTTATAGCAATGTAATCCACTGCTATAAGTAAACATAATGTGTAAACAAAAAGGAAAATAATTTTTTTATTTTTCTTTCTCCATACTGTCACCAGTGTCCCTGATCACCCCACACCAGTTATATGATGACGCAGCACTGCACTGTTTGTTTTTTGCTAAATTTGGAGAAAAAAAAAAAGGTGATTAAATACCACCAAAAGAATGTACTAGTTGTGTGAACAAAATTATAAAAATGTAATTTGAGTACAACGTTGCACGGTCGCGCAATTGTCATTCAAAGTGCGACAGCGCTGAAAATTTTTCTGGGCAGGAGGGGGTAAAAGTGCCCGGTATTGAAGTGGTAAATCATTTTGGTGTGGAGGATCTCGAGTGGCCTGCACAGAGCCCTGACCTCAACTGTACTGAACACATTTGGGATTATTCTTATATACACAATTTATATAGGCCTAACAGTTTACACAGCGCTTTACAATGTAGAGGGGGGATGGCACAATTACAGTACAGTTCGATGCAGAAGGACAGGGCCGTGCTTGTAGAGCTTATAAAGCAGTGGTCAATCAACCCTGTCCTCAGGGCCCACTAACAGGCCAGGTTTGCAAGATAACTGAAATACATCACAGGTGATATCGATTGCAGTAATCTAGTCTGCCTTGCATCTCCCCAAGGTAATACTTAAAACCTGGCCTGTTAGTGGGCCCTGAGGACAGGGTTGATGACCACTGTTCTATAGGGAGGGGGTGGTGGTAATAAGGGATGAACTGAAATGCCTGTTTTGAGCCAGGTCTTCTCAACCAGCTTCACAGCACCTGACCTACAGCACAGAGAGTAGAGGCCATTATGTCTGCAAAGAAAGGGATCAAACGCCATATTAATGTCCATGATTTTGAAATAGGATGTCCAAAAAAAATGCGTGTACACCTAACCATCACATCTATGAGCTTGCTACATCTATTCATTCAAAGATGGGTGTGGTATTTTTCCTCCCACCTCCCCACTGGTCAATGCAACCATCTATCAAATTAAAGGGAAATGTCATGAACTATTTTCATTTGTCTTAGGTCTTGTATTGTGAATTGCTTAATTTTTCCCATTAACTAACACTGTGTATTCTCCATATTGTCTATTTATCTACAGATATGATCTTAGAATTGGCATCACATGCTCAGTTCATTACCACAACCTTCAGGCCTGAGCTGTTAGAATCTGCTGACAAGTTTTATGGAGTGAAGTTTAGAAATAAGGTAAGTTTTCAACTCGTAAAGAGGAGGTCCAGCCTGGGTGAAAAAAATGAAGTCAGCAGCTACAAATACTGCAGCTGCTCACTTTTAATATTGGAGCACTTACCTGTCCAGGGAGCCTGCGATGTTGGCACCCCATCTGATCTTCGGATCGATTTCCGGGTGCTGCCACCACCATTCCTGGTATGGGAACCCGGAAGTGAAGCGCGCTGTGCTTTCTAATTGGCCCAGCGGTGGGGGAAGGAGGCAGGGGGCCGAACTTCCGGGAGATTGGACCCTCCTCCCTGAAAGGTGCCAAATGTGGCACTGGAGGGTGGGAGGAAGCGTATAAGCGAAAGTTCCACTTTTGGGTGGAACTCCGCTTTAAGTGCCAAGTCACATACGCGCTTCTATAGCCTGTTTTTATGGTAAATGCTTTCCACAGTTCTCTTTTGATAATCTGTGTTTTACGTATTTGATCTTGTCATATACAGTATTTTCTGGGAGAATTGGAGCAATGTAATTCTTTCTCATCCATTGAGAGAGACAGTAAGTCTTCAACCTTTAGATTATACTGTCATCTACAGTAAGATTGGAAACAAAAATTAACAAAAAAAAAACCTGTAGGCCAGCCCAGCAATAACCACTCCTACCTGCATAGCTTTGTTTTTGGCTCGAGTCTTGGGAGAGTGATCATCCTTTTTTTCTTTGACAACATTGCAGGGATTTCCTGGCAGTGACCTTCAAGCACTATGTTCCACATGGGGGACTTTGCAGACAGAATTCTGGTAAAAGTTAGCTGCGGGGCACTTTCTAGGTCCAGAGCCGCTGGCATATTCTCTGGGCCTTGCCCTGTCTCAGAAGACTCATTTAGTGAGTAAGCCAATCAGGCTGGTAACTGGGAGGTACCCCATTCACAAAAAGGCTGCGCACTTTTTATTCCCCATTCTTGGTGGTTTTGCAGCAGAAGGGGTTAATGCAGACATCACCTGTTGGGTGAAGTGTCACATATGCAAGCACTCTTTACCCGTTATACAGCAGTGAGGAAGCATCTCCTTGCTGCTACTTCTGCTTGCAAAGGGCCACATGGGACACTATCTTTGACCCATTCCTCCTGTCCCCCTAAAGTTATTTTGGTTACCTACTAGTATCCGACCCTCATCTTCTACTAGCTGCCTGTTTGCCAGAATTACCTAAAGCCTTGCCTCTTACCTAGAGCCTATACATTGCCTTACTGTCACATATTAGCAACATGTCTAATTCTAGCTGAGGGCTGTGCTCTATTGGGTGTGGTCAAGTCATTTGCAATATCAGCTGCTGTTTTTACCACTGTCATGCAAGACTTTATGACCAAAATTACCCTATTAATTGATTCTGATCGTAGAGGCCCTTTTCTGCAGTTTCCATATCTGATTTACCCGCAGCCATAGCTGCTTCCGTCCATCGACTTCAGAGATCTGATTGAGTCTCTGCAGTCCTTGACTGATGAGCTTACTCCTGTAGAGTTGAAGTCTACTGCTATTATTCCAAAGTAAATTAATTTGGCTAAAGTGTCGAACTACAGGACCCTTGCTCAAGAAGCATTTCATCCGCATGGCTTTTGAGGGATGTTAAGACTGGCTCTTTTATCAAAGGTGTTACTGGGGCAAAAGCACTGATTATCCCAGCAGAGGAACTCAAAGGAAGACACTGCAAAGTCTTCACCCTTGTCTTTTTACAATCTTTTTCAATTCTCCACCCCCACGACCCCCATGCTGAGACCTCCCTAGACACTAGAAGTATTCTTAGTCCTTAGATAAGCCTTCCTCTGCATAAAAGTGTGCACTGTACTGCTGCCAAATGAGACCCTTTCAAATGGGAGGGGTTGTGCTGGGTTGGCCTACAATTCTATAGTATTCCTAAAGAGGGCATTATAACCTGAAGGTTGCTTCCCGACTTCCCGTGTTTCTCAATGTACTCCAAAACAGGATTGCATGGTAAATACAAAAATCCTGGTTTTGCATATGTATTCATTTTAAAGCCAACCTAAACTTACCTCTGTTCCAGTAGTTCAGTCTTTGGCTGTCCTGATTGGCAGGCACAGTATTATGTCTCTCCCGAACAGCACACGGGCAGTGTGCCGAAATGTAAACTGAGCCGCGCATGCGCTGCTTGGTGTACTTTATAGAGAGGCTTGGGAATAGTCAGATAAGTATATTTTATTGCAGAAGAGACATTGCATGTCTTTCGCAATAAAGGGACTGCCTGTTCACAATTCATTAATTTTTTTGTTCACTTTACTTCCGCTTTAAGTTTTATATTGGCTATGGTAAAGTGTTGTTTTCTCGATTTTAGTATGATTGTATACTTTTTATATGTATCTGTAGTTACTCCCTCTAGTGCCTTTTCCCCAGACATTCCGCATCCTTTTCCAATAACTACTAAGATTAAATCTATTATAATATAATCCACATACAACATGTACATCACATGTTTATTGATTTGATTTACATTAATTATAATTATATCTGAAAAGAATTTTAATTTACCAATTAAAAGAGGCATAGCAATGCTGAGCCCTTGTGTTGGCTTCGCCTAAGAATGTAATGGAGTAATAGGTGGCGATTGGCAAGATTAGTGGAGTGATGGGAGTTATATTTACAAAATGTACTATTTAGGTACTTGAAAACGATCCTCAGACTTCAAGCTGTCATAAGTGTTGCTCAGCGTCTTTGGTTTCATAGGGTCATATGCACATGACTGCCTGTATATAAGTTTGTACAGTGATTTTAGTAGGCCTAGTTTTGGAACAGAGGCCCGGCTGTTAGTACTGGGCAAAAAAAAAATTCTTGGCTGGTATCGGATAACAGCCCCCGTCACAGGCATCTGCTGCCCTTCACTCTCGTAACCTGCTCCTAAACACACATGAAATGCCAGGCTTGTTGATGAGACAGCAGAGACCTCACCGTCTGGGCAGAGGACTATATGATCTGCTTTATTTAACTTTCCCCATTGTGCATTTTTATTTTTTTTCAGGTGAGTCACATTGATGTGATCACAGCAGAACAGGCCAAGGACTTTGTGGAAGACGACACGACTCACGGTTGATGCACCTGTCGATAGCTCCGCCAGAAGGCATTGTACAAAGTGTTACCCGCTGTTAACCTTCGCAGCGGGTTCTGTATATTTAAAAAGTGTAAAGTTTTTGCGCTCGTTTAGCCATTTTTTTCCAAGAGTTGTTTTAATACTTCAGATGGCAGGCTTTTCATGTTTTGTACTATGATGTTGCTTTTGTGTTCTGTACGTCGTGTTGATATGGTTTTATATACCTGCTGTTTGTTGTGTTTTTGTTTTTTTGCCTTTTAGGATTCCTCCCCCCATCCCTGAAACGCTGTTTTTATGCTTTCCACAGAAGTGCATTTTAATTCTTGTTTTTACCAGACTGCCTTGTGGGTACCTCCTTTTAAAATAGCGTCAATAAAACAACTGATTTTACAGTGTGATGGCATCATGTCTGATAATAAATCACATCTAGTTATAGAGAGCAGTGGACCCGAAGTGTCAGGATAATCTCCTCTGGGTTTGAGAGGTTCCACTTGTAGGTCCAGACAGCTAGTAATTAAAAGACCAGGCTGCATTTCTTCATAGTGATCATTGCAGCCTGGTCACGTGCAGGCTCGTGGCAGAGAATGACAGGCCTGCCTGAGTTTATCAGCACTTCTACTAGTTAATATGGCATTCCTAATCATGGCTGCTAAGTATGTAGAGTCATCTCATTAAAAGATGCTTAATTTAGTGTAACAACTGAGGTGAAAATCGATCTTTAAAAAAATCTTTTATTAAAGCCTTATTCAGAGCATAAAAACCTATACATAACAATGTACCCTGCCCCCAGCCGATGAAGAATATGATGCTCATTTTACTAGGTGATGATCTGATAGAGAAAAATACTTGCCTTATTCTGCAGTTTTCCTCCCTGATGGTTCTGTTTGTGACAACTCGTATATGTGTTTGGGTGTACCAAGTAATTTTCTAGCAAAAAAAAAAATCAGATTTTAACTAAGAAACAAGTGTCAGAAAAAGGTTTAGGCTTTAAGTGGTTAAACTTCCTGCATATTCACACACAAGTTTTATCCCTTTGATCTAAGACTGAAGAGTTACAATGTTGATAAAATCTTGGCAGACTGCCAGAGTGAGCAGAGAACTCTCTATACTTGTTACATGAAAGAATCAAGAAACTCTGCAATATAGATCGTGGGGGGGATCGAGATCACAATCTTTTAACAATTAATTGTGCAGCTCTACTTTGGAGTGCAACGTTGAGGCTCGGTTCACACTTGTACGATGCAGGAACCCTGCAAATCCACTGTGGGTTCCTGCATTGCACCCGACTCGCACGTCAGTTCACACCGCCATATGCACCTGCTGGGAGTGTTAATGATACCCCTATTTCAGCTAGCATATCGCACTGCGAACTGACAGTTTGGACATGAATCAGATTGCATGCAATCCGATTCTGGTGCGGACCAAAAAAAGGGTCCTGTGTGAGTTTAGTTCCGAATGTGATGCAATATCAGCCATACTATCTGTATGGCTAAAATCGCATCGCAAAGACATTGCATGTGAATTGCACTGCGGTGCGAATCGCATGCAATCTTGCACCATGCACAAGTGTGAACCGGGGCTGATGCAACTTTGGATGGGTGCGACGTGGATACGACTTTGTCTTTGACCAGTGTTAATGCACAACTGTTGCATTGTATTCAGCTACGACTCGTGTAAGTTTTGAATGTTTAAGGGATAACTCCTAGAGGTGCACCGAATGGAAATTTTGGTGCCGATGCCAAAAATGTATGCTGCACTTGGCCAAAAATTACAGTTTAAAAAAAAAATATATATATATTTTTATATATAATTGTATTATATTCGACTTTATAATTGATATTGTGAATGAATATGAATTTATTATTGGCACCTTTAGCACAAGAAAAGATTGAGAAAAATGTATCGCTTTAAATTCTATGTATGTCTTCACACTGGTCCGTTGCGCTTATGTTGTGGTGTTTAAAAACCTTTCTTAGGAAAGTAATAAAATTCTTGCGAGCCTCAATCAACCCAAAGCTTAATAGCTAGCACTAACCAGCTGCAAGCGTTACACACGTCTCATAAGCTTGTGCACTTAGACAAAAAATAGTAAATTATACGCTGCGCTTTAGAATATTACACAATAAATGTGTGCTGAGGATTAAAACAAACGCATGTAGTGTTAATGTGACGTAAGTGACCTATGTGACATAGATGTGATATGACAACAATAAATATGTCAATTAAAACATTAATAATAAAGTGCTAATGTGCATTCAAGTGCTTTGTAACACAGATATAAGTGTCCGGCAGTATATAGGGAACAACACTAGTCTCAATTTAAATGGCAAAAAAAAGTGCTAATGTGCAAAAACCAGTCTTTTTATAAAACAAAACTGACAGTCCTGTTGATAAAAGTGCATATGCGTGGTATCCAGTAATAGCACTGCTGACATGCTTATAAATCCATGCGGCTAAAGATGATTGACAGTTGTTGCAGATCATGCATTGGTGCTCTTATTCCAGTGACCCCCCTAGGTATTGAATGCTCACCTTGGAGTGTGTGACTTGGCAATTACGCTCAGTCAATACACGCTTGTGAACCACCCCTGGGTTCTATAATGGTAACAGGATCCTGGGCTTCCCATGCAGTATCTCAGGAATAATGGGAAATGAAAAGCCTCAATAGTGTGATATCGCTTTAAACGTTTGATTAAACAAATAAGCATGAATTTTTATAAGCATGTCAGCAGTGCTATTACTGGATACCACACATATGCACTTTTTTCAAAAGGACTGTCATAGTATTGTTTTATAAAAAGACTTGTTTTTGCACAATAGCACTTTATTTTCCTATTTAAAGTGGGACTAGTGGTGTTCCCTATATACCACTGGACACTTATATCTGTGTTGCAAAGCACTGTGATGCACATGAGCGCTTTATTATTAATGTTTTACTTTACATATTTATTGTGGTCATGTCATATTAATACTACACGTGTTTGTTTTAATCCTCAGCACACATTTATTGTGTAATATTCTAAAGCGCAGCGTATATAATTTACTATGATCTTTCTTGCTGCATTTTTGGTCAGTTAAAAAAAAACTGCACCAAAAACGCACCTCCCTGTTGAAATGCATTAAAAACGCATCAATAACGCACAGTGTTAAATTTTTAATGCAATTTTTTTTATTTATTTTTTTTTTTAATGTAAAAAAAAAAAACATAAGCACAGTAAAATTGCAGCCATAAATGTAGAAAATGTGCAGCGCTAACTAAATATTCAACATCAAAGAGAAAAAATTTATAATGAAAATGCATAATGACATATATTCGGTAAAAATATGTCATGTCTAAATTATAAACATAAGGGTCCTAGTGAGTTCCAAATTGTGAAATCCAATGATAAGTGAATATCCAATGTGATGTAAGTGACAAAGAAAATCCACCACCAGAAGCACCAGTTGCTTACCTGAAAGCGTGGACTCACACAGGTCCACTGGTCCTGGTGAGTCAAACAGGCTTTAAAAGATGACCAAAAAGACTCGGGCTCACTGAATGGACAAGACCTCCAGACGATCGTTCTCAAAACGTTGAATACAGCAGATTAATGATACACAGGCAGATGAGCCCAACCAAGAGGAAGAAGAAGAAGAGGGGCACATAGCATAATTCCGTGAGGAATATTTATTAAATATAATCGTTGCACTTACATTTCCAAAAAAGATAAGCGCTTCAAACAAACCGGTAACGAAGGGATCAGCAGGACAATCCGACACGTTTCGCCTTAACAGGCATCATCTGGGGATCTCCCATGCATCATTAATCTGCTGCATTCAACGTTTTGAGAACCATCGTCTGACGCTTTCAGGTAAACGACTGGTGCTTCTGGTGGTGGATTTTCTTTGTCACTTACATCACATTTGGATATTCACTCAAGATTTCTGACGGTTATTCGCTTATCATTGGATTTCACAATTTGGAACTCACTAGGACCTATTTTGGGGTCCCTTATGTTTATAATTTGGACATTATATTTTTTACCGAATATATGTCTATGTATTTTCATTTTTGTTTATTTTTTTCACATGTCAATTTTACGTTTTGATGTTGAATATTTAGTTAGCGCTGCACATTTTCTACATTTACGTTTGCCTATTTAAACATTTTTGTTTTGCCTGCTAAAGCCTAGGCAGCGCGGTATACTTGTTTACTCCAGTAAAATTGCAGCAAATTCATAGTAAAAAATTTCGGTGCCATTATCAGCACCGTTTGCTCTTATAGGCAAAATGCCGATAACACCATTTTCACCCGTTCTGTTTCAGTGACTGAAATTTCGGTGCACCTCTAGTAACTTCACTTTTATTTAAAATAAAAAAAATAATATAGACAAAATCCGCTTGGAAGAAAACCATCAGGCCTTCAGGAAAAAAATTAAGACCCACCTCTTCTAAATATTGCATGACGTCAACCGCCTTGAGGCGATTCAGTTCGTATTTGTAGCGCTATACAAATCATGCATTCATTATATATATATATATATATATATATATATATATATATATATATATATATATTGTATACAATTCATATTGTATTTAAATGTTAAATAAAAATGACCTTTCCTTTTCAATCTGTAGCGCTGTAATTTAAATTAAATTGCAACGCAATATGGCGACCTGGAGGTGTTCTGTACACAGATTGTGTTCAAAACACCCCCCCCCCCCCCCCCCCGAAACATAATTTCCTGGTTGTGTGATTGGCGCACTGATTTTTGCAGAAGTCTACACTAAGATACAAGTCAGATTTTTGGCATCCCCTGCAACAAAAATTTAATTTTTGGCAAGATACTCGCAATAGGAAATGACGTCTAAAGGGATGCGATCCCTATAATTTTCCTCATTAGAGCCCTGATTCTGTAGATGCTGGTTGATAATTATGAAACCATTCCCATTAGACTCACTCAGCACACAGAGGAACAAACAGTGATTTCTTCAGAATAAGAAAAGGTAGAAATCTGCAACAACGATTGTTAAAATCCTTGCAATGTACATAAATCACCCAGTGGGGAGTGTTTTTTTTTTTTTCCCTCAAAAAAAGTGGCGTTACACTTTAACTTTGAAGCCTGTGGCCCTCAAGTTGCATCAACGTCGGACCAAAGTAGTGCATAAGCTACTTTAAGTCACACATCTATTAATTGATATCATTGGAAGACTTTTGGAAACAACTTGCCATGCGACTTTGATGTCCAAAGTGGCAGGACAAGTCACAAAAGTGTAAATGGAGCCTAAGAATCCCTGCTGTTGGATCAGAGTGCAGGCTGCTGCAGGACCCTGGAGTTTGGAAAGTATTCCTTTATATTAGATCATCCCCTAGTAAAGGAAGCACGCTTTTCCTCATCAGTTGGGTAAGATGCATTATTTTATTTAGTTATGTGATTTTCACCTGCTGCTCCATTTATCTATATGAGCCATGGATCTAATCCCTTCTTTTTTAAACCCCATGTCATTCTGTGTTGGAGCTTTTACATAGTCAATGACCTTCTCCCCTCCCCCCGTGTGACTGTGTTCGGGATTTGCAATTGGATGCTCAGGCCTAAAGCAGCATCCTGGGACTAAGAGAAGACGGTTAGATTTTTTTTATTTTTTCCCATCAGATGAATGCAGTAATGGGGAAGCACAGCAAAGGTTGAAGCATCATGGAATGGGCTAACAGGACACATGTGTCACTTGGCCCTCAATAGGCAAAGCTACATTCTCTTTAAAGTAGAACTTAACCCTAGCCTAGGCCAAAATAAATGTATTGCTTAGGGTTTAAATGCCGTACATACAGGAGTATGTTAAAGGAAGTCCCATCTCCTGCACTGCCATTGGATGACTGTTCTGTCCATAGGAGGAGGGACTTTGTATTAAAGAGGCCACCAAGAAAACAGGAGTTTCTCCTGCATGTAATCTGTTGGCGCTCATCACGCCCCCCTCCCTGTCACCTCGGAGGCTGCAGATGGGCTTGAATCGGGCTGCACTGATGGCAATGGTGAGTCTGCATTCATGGCAACTGACCCTTATTTTGCTTCACAGTCCTTTATTTAAAATGTACGTTTTTTTTTTTTTTCCCTGAAACTTCCCTCTTAGAGTGAAGGTGCGTGTTATATGCTGATAAATATGGTATATCCAAATAACACACCCGGGCTCATCTCTTCACCACACATATCTCTACCCAGCCACAAAGGCAAGAGAATTCTTGTTGGGCAATGTATTAGTCCCTCGGACAAACACACTTAGACCGAATTTTAATGGTTCAAAGAATGTCAGGCAAAATGGTTGGCCCTCACACATGTTCACTTCATTAAATCTGGCCCTCGAAAAAAGTTTGGACACCCCTGGTCTAGGGTGACACTGCTTCTTCTCCAGGACACCCTAAGACAAGAGGCATGTTACTGGCAGATGGCGGGGAAAAAGGTCCAATGCAGCCACCACATCTAAAAATTTTGATAAGCTTTATTTCTACTACATATATTGCAAGAAATTTGTGGCAGATTCCTGCTTGCTTTGGTTCTGAAGATATTAAAAGCATCGGATGAGTCCTGCTGTGCTGAAAATTTTCAAAAAAGGCTCAATGGAAGGTTACTTGAGGGACAATGTGGTCCTCGCTGATCTGTAAGTAAAAGTAGAACTGTGTGTCAGAGAAAGTGCCTCATGCAGGCTGTATGACAACACTGCTAGATACCCTTATTAATTGGATTGTGTGTTGTAACACAGATTAAAGCTAGTTTATTGTAAGTCATAAGAATATTATGTGGCTGCCTGTAAGGGCTCGACTAGACAGGGGCTTTTTTGTTAGTGACACTTTGGGGGTTATTTACGAAAGGCAAATCCACTTTGCACTGGAAGTTCAGTCACTGTAAATCTGAGGGGTAGATCTGAAATGAGTGGAAGCTCTGATGATTTTATCATCCAATCATGTGCAAGCTAAAATGCTGTTTTTTATTTTCCTTGCATGTCCCCCTTGGATTTACAGTGACTGCACTTCCAAGTGCACTTGTAGTGCAAAGTGGATTTTCCTTTCGTAAATAAATCCCAATGTTAAAGTAGAACTTCAGCCTGTCCTTTACACACAGCTCTAGGGGGCATTATCCTTCTGTCAGGGCACATAGTTCTCCAGTACTGAGCCCCACTCACATAGCATTACATGAACACTGCTCAGAAGAATGCCTACCACTCGCTCCTACATGGGGGCTATAGTGATGCCACCAGACAAGCCAAAAGACAAAAAAATAAAAGGTATGTTTAAGGGTTTTTTTTTTTTCTTTTTTTGGTGGCAGTTGAGGGAAATCATAGTAGTTACTCTTTTTAGCATGTTGTGAGAAATCATCCATTTTGAAACGCAGAGACTTTAGTGTGTGACAGATTGTCGCTAATATATTGTAATGCGACAAGGTAGTGTAGCAGAGCGTCCCAGAGAGAGCCGGGAAAAGTCCTGTTGGGGGGTTTATACATCTCCCAGGCTCCTCTCATACACGTTCAGGGATCTCTAATCCATGGTCCAGTTCGGGTCTTGGTCCTCTCCCCCAGGCTAATTTAAACTCACCTGAGACAGACAGTCAATGCTCTTGGCCTTGGAACCTCAGACAACTTCTGTCTAGGAGAGCAAAAGGTTGGTAAAAACTATGTATGTGGAAGCTGACAAGCTGTTTAGGCTTGCGCAGCCTGGTAGCGAGACACAGCTACGTTTTTGTTTGGCTATTTTTGTTCCTGGAACACTGTACATGTGTACTTGTATATATCACAAATAAACACTGCACTGTTTATCACTACTTCACTGGGATTGGTATCTGTGCCTGAAAGACTGCTCATCCCAGAGAGCTTTGTACCTGCTACCTGTCCCCCAGGTTACATATGGTGGAGGCTGCGACCAGCAGGTAGTAAGTTGCTACTTAAAAGGCCAGTACCTAGAGTGTTTAAACATCCTCATACAAATGGTGTTATCCAATGCTGAACAACAGCAAAGTAACGCTATTATACAAGAGCAATCACAGAGGCTGTTTGAACAGCTAGCCACTGGGGCAAAAACAGATAGGAAAACCCTGATTAAGTTTGTGGAGATGCTAGCACAGTGGTCACCTGCTAAAATTAATGATGTTTGGAGACTAGCTCTCAGTCATCCATGTGAGTCGATTTCTTTCCAAGATGACTGCAGATGATGATCCAGAGGCCTTTCTGCTAATGTTTGAACGCACCGCTAAGAGGGAAGGTTGGCCTAAAACACAGTGGGCAGGACTGGTCACCCCCTTGCTTTTTGGCAAATTGCAGAAGGTCTACTATGATCTGAAGTCGGCAGAAGCAGACTATGAAAAGGTCAAGCAGGAAATCTTGGCGCGACTCACCTTGGTAGTTTGAGCACAGCTGGTTCTTCCAAGAGGAGAGGTCCCCAAGATCGCAGATGTTTGACCTAATCCACCTGGTGCGGAAATGGCTACAGCTGCAGTCCCTGTCTGACCCACAAATAGTGGAGTGTGTGGTCATGGACCAATTCCTGAGGTCCCTACCAGTTCCCCTGCAGAAGTGAGTGATAAGCATGGCAAGGAGATAGGGGGAGGATTTTTGGTGCCAGGACTGAAGTTTGGCATCCCAAACAAGGGAAGCCACTGCCTGTCGGCAAACCCAACTGGGGCAACATCAGGTGTTTCCGTTGTCACGAACTGGGACATGTGGCAGCAAACTCTCCATTGACAGATGAACTCATGCAGTGTGATGTATCTTATAGAAAGCAGTCTGTTTGCTGCAGCGCCAAGTGTAGGACAACACATGTGCCAAATGACTGTGAATGATAAGCCTATTATGGCATTGCTGGACTCTGGAATACTAGTGACTTTGGTTAAAACTGTAAATTTTCATGCTAAAAAAGTTGCTGTGATCTGTGTACATGGGGATACTTCGGAGTATCCTATAGCCACTGATGACTTTAAAACTGACTTGGGTATGGTGACCCATCCGTGTGGACTTGTGCCCCACTTGGTACACAAGGCCATCATTGGTAGGGACTTCCCTAAGTTTTGGGAACTGTAAGATCGTCCCGACCTGGTCACAGTAACTGACTCAGTGGCAGAGCCAAAACTCCTGGCCAGCACCTACAATGTGGAATCAGGGGACTTGTCTCAGGGTTTTCCTGATTTTCCCTTCTCGGTTATGGCGGGGGAACTGGAAGAGCCAGAGGAAGTCCCCACAACCAGTGAAGTTAGACAGCCGTTTGCTGACTTTGAGGCTACGTTAGAGTTTGCTACTGATACATGCATCGATCATTTAGATAAAGATATAAAAAAAAAAATGTCTTATTCATAAAAAGAAGAATAGAAAAGGCAACTAGGGGCCCAAGTACAAATAAAAGAGTACATATCACGTGAACATCAAATGCAGTATCACATATATGGTAGGGGATCTGCCAACATGTTTTGCAGTGGTCGTCGCTTCTTCAAGGCTTAGTTCTCCGTATGTGCATCAAAAAACATCTGAAAAACATTGGATGTGTTCAGGTTAAGAGGAGACCAAAACGAAAGATTCTTCACCATACTGATATAGGGTTTGCATAAAACTTGATTATAAAGGTATGGTTTAAATTATGATACCTGTATAGAGGGGTAACACGAATAGGTTTATTCAGTCTTTAATGGATGCAATTCAAGCTAAATGCTCACATATATGTAGATCACCAGTAGGGATTATTATACCCCACAGCACTTGTGTTCAATTGAATAGCCAATCCATCGTGTAAAACCAAGTTTGTATCAGCACCCACAGCAGCTGGGCTCATGGGAGACCCAGACACACACCTTTGGTGCTCTGGATGCTGATACAAACTTGGTTTTACATGATGGACTGGATATTCAATTGAACACTCTTTTGCTGTGGGGTGTAGTAATCCCTACTGCTGATGTACATATATGTGACCGTTTAATTGCATCCATAAAGATGCCTCAGTCGACACCCTGGATTGCTTTCTGTGGCCGCAACAGCTGGCGGCCTCCCCGCCGGCAGCTCCCAAGAAAGTGCCAGCCTGCTCTGCAGCCTCGATCACAACAGGGGATTCCACAGTGCCTGATCTCCCGAAACAGTGGCCAGATGACCACACAATGCCGCCTTTCTAACCCCCCAGTGATCCTTCTCCCTGCCTACCCAGATTGCTGACGGTCTCTGCGGACATGGAGGAGGAACTGCTCAGCTTGGAACACACTGCCGCTTCACCAGCTCCTACACCACCCAGTGCTCTGTGCTTCAGCCTGGAGCACACTGCATAGCAAGGACTGATGCCTCCACGCCAGGTCACAGTAAGTACCCTCGGTAGCCCACCTCGGTCCCCTGGTCTCCCGCTCATCCCCAACTATGAGCATAGGTTATGGGCGTTTCTACAGCAGTGTCTCATTAGAGCAGACTTTGAGTCCCTTGTCCAAAGAATGGAGACTGCTTTGAAGGGTGAAGTACAGACTCTCAAACAGGAAGTGTCTGAACTGGACACCCGAGTTTGCCGCAGTAACAAGGTGCAATGTCTCAATCTGTGCAAACCTTACAATCTTCTAGCTCTGATCTCAATGACCAAGTTGTCCAACTGCACTTACTCCTTGATGACCTGGAGAATTGCAGTCCCTGTCAGAATATTCGGTTGAGGGGCGTCCCAGAATCAAAACTGCGCTTGACAGTGGCCGATATGCCAGACTCTGAGGTCATCATTGACAGTGCACAGAACCCCAGGCCCAAGATCAGATTAATCAGACAGACCCAGGGATGTCCTTTGCTGCTTACACTCTTTTATCCTCAAGGGGGACATATTACAGCGGGCTTGGAGGGTGGGTGTCCACCTTTTGCCAGATGTTTCCAGGAAAACTCTTCCTGCGGCGGTCCCTCAAACCACTCCTGGATGCTCTGGGCAAAATGGGTCTTGTTGAAAAGTGGGGCCATCCATCCCATCTCATCATCTGCAAAAGAAGCAGATACCCTTCACCCTTTGGAACTATCGGACCTGTTTATCTTTACTAAGATAGATCTGATTCCAATACCTGGCTTATAGTGCTCGTCTCTGGAGATCCCCGGGGCTAGGTCCCCTTAGGCAGACTGTCGCCGTGGTAAGTTAGCGTGACGAGGCACCCCCGATTCTTGCTCCTGAATGAAGGGGCGGCCGGCTGAATATTCCACCACAGACTGTCAATCTAAATACAGCACTACTTTTTTGCTTTACCTGTTGAACAGACAGGAACTACTTACCTCTACTATACTATAATATATATATATATATATATATATATATATATATATATATATATATATATTGTGATTTATGACCAGCGAGCCCAGGCTCTTCCTGATATGACCTATTATATACTTCAGTTCACTGAAAAGCAGGGGCCTCCCTTACGCTATAAAGAGTTAATATGGTTCCCCTTTTTATTTTCAGGTAGTTTATTACACTGCATTTTATGCCCATTGATATTCCATATTACTGCCTGTTGCTTCCCTAGTTATGTACCTTGAGCGTTAAGGGTTGGACTGGGAACTTTACAGCCACACTCAGGAGTCGTGGCTCCACCTTGGGACAGGTTCAGTGGCCGGATACCCGATTCACCTAAAAACCTTTTGCACTCCCATCAATTGGTCGATATATGGAGAATATTTCATCTGCAGGAGCTGGATTATACCTTATATTTTTTTATAAAACATTCGGCGATACCTCTAGTCACCAAGACTGACATCTGCCACATCACACTCTCTGACCATGCCCAAATCACTCTGGAGCATGCTCTCCCCCACGTAAGTCCCCCAAGACGTCCACGTGGCGACTCAATGAGGCCCTCTTGAATGACCTTGAAATTGCAGCAGATATCCGTAAGGAATTTACCCTATATTTCTCTACTAGTTTAGGCTCTGTGGAAAATATGATCTCTGTGTGGTCCATACACAAATGCTATATTAGGGGAATCGTACTTAAACGTTGTCATGCCGCCAAGAAACGTCACCTCAAAACCTTGTCCGACCTTCTAGCTCGACTCCATTCCTTAGCATGTCAGCACAAGTCCAGACCAAATTGAATCGTAACTGACTAGGCTCCAAGAGGCCATAAGGGATCATTCTCTATACGAAGCGAAACATGTTCTGTTAAAGGCCCGTGTTTTTATTTTTATTTTTTTTATTTTTTTACGAATATGGAGAGAAGTTTCAGATCTGCCTACTGGCCAATGCCTTACGCACCAAGAGACCACAGACATACGTACCAGCTTTACTTTCGTTGTCTGGTTCTAAAGTTCCCTCTTCTCCGGAGCTGGCGGAAAGCTTCGGCGACTTTTATGCTGTCGCATAAACTGTGTAACTTAGACCAACCTTCCACTTCCGATTTACCGCCCCGGAGCACCCCGGACATCTGCAACTATCTTAGGGAATCCAATCTCCCTATGCTGACTACAGAAGAGCGTGAGGACCTTTCTAAGCCCATTACAGTAGAATAATTAGCTTCGGTCATAGCTACCACTCAGTCTGGTATGGCTCCCGGTCCCGACTAATTCACCCTCCCTTACTATAAACAGGACCAGGACTCCTTGGCACCTCACTTTCACAGCTTTTAACACTGTCGTAGACGGACACGGATTCCCTGTGGCCGTGCTTCGTGCATCCATTTCAGTGATCCCTAAACCGGATAAGGACCCGTTACTATGTGCCAGCTATAGGCCTATTTCCCTTCTAAACTGTGATATGAAACTATTCACCAAAATCCTGACTTCTAAGATGAATGTCTTGCTACAACGCTTAATTGTAACAGATCAAGTCGCTTTTATTCAAATTAGGGTGGCTAGGGACAACACTATTCAGACACTGAACATCATAGACACAGCAAAACGCTCCCATATTCCCCTTTTACTCCTGTCCACAGATGCCAAGAAGGCCTTTGACAGGGTGGACTGGGCCTTTCTCCAAGAGACACTCAAATTTGTGGGAATACCAGACCCCATCCTGTCATGGATTTCAGCCATTTATAAGAATCCCACCGCCACGGTATGGGTAAATGGCTAAGATTCCAGCCCCTTCTCCATATCCAACTGCACCAGACAGGGTTGTTCCCTGTCCCCACTACTATTCGTTCTCTCTCTGGAATCCTAAAAACATATTAGGGGTAATCCATCTATCTGAGGCATTAAAGCCAGCAACTACCAACACAAGGTGGCGGCGTACGCCGACGACCTCTTATTTTATGTCACTGAGTCCCTAACCTCCTTACCCACCTTGTTACAGGAGTTGAAACGCTATAGTCAAGGTCAACTTAGAAAAATCAGAGGCCTTAAATATCTCCTTAACAGATGCTACCAGAGCGAGCTTACGCCCTTATTTTTCATTCAAATGGGCTCCCCACTCGATTCAATATCTGGGAATGAAAATTCCTGCAAACCTAAATGACATTCTCCCACTCCACTACCAATCTTTCCTGTCAACGCTAACCGCTGAGCTTAAAAAGTGGGACTCTCTCTGGCCCATTCTTGGTTTGGCCATTGCAGTGTACTTAAGATGAACGCGATGCCCAGACCCCTGTACTTATTGCAGGCACTGCCGGTTAAAATACCTCAGACCTTTTTACGGTCGGTATTTATCAAATTCATTTGGCGAGGTAAACGGCCACGCATTGGTAGAGCCTTACTGTTACGACCTAAGCTGAAGGGCGGAGTGGGTTTCCCGGATCCGGCCCTATATTATACTGCAGTGCATATGACCAGGGTCATGGATTGGTGCTGACACAGTGCCCTGAAACTCTAGGAATCGCTGGAACAAGAGGCAGCACAGGCTCCACTTCCTGGCCTGCCCTGGGCAGGGAAATCCCACGGTACACACTTAACTACTCACCTGTTGAATGGCCCCATTTTTACGGACCTGGACAGGTTTTTTCAACTATCTTCACTAAGCAGTTGCCCTTCCCCAATAACTCCAATTGTAGGGCACCCTGGGTTTGTACCCGGTCTCACCGATCTGGCTTCTATCGCAAAGCTCGCAGGGACTTCTGAGGGCCTCGCTGCTCTTGCAGTTGTCCGGTTGGATATCTTCAGAGACTTTGCTCTCTAGACAGGCGCCTCTTAAACTGGATCACTGGAGAACTTTTCAATTATTGCACTTCCTAATATCATTGTCTAGCCCGGCTCTCTTTACTCTTAAGCTCCACTCTTTTGAGGAGCTTTGTCTGGGAAAGGGCCCGATCCAGAGTTCCTTATCAACCTTGTATAAATCTTTGTTGGATCTCCATGCTACGGAAGACCCTCCAAAATGGGAGAGAGACTTTCAAGTTACCTTTACTGAACCCCAAAAGGAGAGAATACTTTTATTTGCGCAGAAATCCTCCCTATGCAGTAGGTACCAGGAAACTACGTACAAAAGTATGATGCGCTATCAGTTCTGGCAAAGATATTCCCTCTTCAGACGGATCGTTGCTGGCGTTGTGGCCTCCATTCAGGTATGCTTTGACATTTTTTGTGAATGTCCGCTTGCCACTTTCTGGCAACCAGTGCTTAAGCTCATACATAAGTTAACAGACATTTCATTACAAGATAACCCAGCTGCGATCTTGCTTAACCACTTCAATACCAAGGACGTCATATGACGTCCTTGACATTGAGTGGGGATATCTGAATGATGCGTGCAGCTACAGGCACCATTCAGATATCAATATTTCCGGCCAGCGATTCTGTGCACGATAAGAATGATCATAGCGGCAGTTCCGCCGCTTGATCGTTCTTATAGGCAACGGGAGGGGATGTCCCCCCCCTCTTGTCGCCATCCAGTGCTTTTCCAGGCTCTCCCATGCCATCGGGGGCCCGGAGAAAGAATCACTCGCCATCGGATGACGAGCATAGAGATTTCCGGTGACCACATGGTCACCAGTCATCTCTATGACTGTCGGAGGCCCTTCACTTCCGGGTACCGGGCATGACGTCATAATGTCGCGCCCGGTACCCGGAAGTAAACAAAGCCGCGGTCGCGGCTGTCAGCATGAGATCAGTGAATTTTTTTTTTTTTTACCGATCTCATGCTTTCCAGCCTGGAGGAGAGATGTGGGGTCATAAAAATATATGTGTGGTGGGTGCACACATGAGCAAACCACACGAATGGAAATACACATATTTATGTAAACACGTGTATGTAAACAACTTTACGTAAAAAGTGCAATGTGCATAAGGGTGATAAATTGCGTCAATGAATGTTTATGTAAAATGTGAAACAGTGCCAAAAAAAATGTATAATTAATTAATAAATGAATAAACTCTCCACTAAAAATAGATAATGTACTCAGCCAAAATAAATAAATAATATATAATGGTATAAAAATAGTGAAAAATATATATAAATATAGAAATGTCCAAAGGTTCAAAAAATATATATCCAAAATGTTTAAATAACCAGAAAAATTAATCAAATAAATAAATTCTTAAGTGTCCATAGGTGAAAGAATCTTGTGCAAAAAAACACCAATGGAAAAAGTGACTTTTCACTGCTCCCCTCCTTCCTCCAATGGCCCCTCTTGTATATGCACTCACCAGAGCGCCTCACCCCTGCTGGGGTAATAGGCGTAAAAATCCTTATCCGGATGGTGGTTGTAATCCTCCTGTCAAGGTGCTCCGGACGCCTGGTAATTACTGGCCGTCAGTGGTGCTTCCTCTCATGGGTAAAGTCAACAACAGCGGGCATTCCACATGCATCAAAAAGTATGGTACTGTTCACCACGTTCACCACGCAACAAATATGGCGACGCCTACAAGCCACATGTGCCGCTCCGGTACGTCATGACGCTTAGTTCCGCCCTCTCCTCACAGGCGCTCTCCTTATGCACATTGCACTTTTTACGTAAAGTTGTTTACATACACATATTTATTTCCATTTGTGTGGTTTTATCATGTGTGCACCCACCACACATATATTTATATATTTATATATTTTTTATTATAACCCTAACCTAATTTATTGAAAAATCTTAAAAAAAAATGATCGCTTCCTCTCTCTTTCTCACATTTTCTCCTTTCACCTGTTTAATTTATGGCATAGTCTATATGTTGCCATCTATGCCACATTTTGGTTCCTGTTCAGTTTTCTAACTTTTGTTGGCCTCTGAAATTGAGATTGTAACAATTGATATTTTCTGGTCTCTTCTTAATCTTTTTTCAGGCCTTGTAATGCCGCGTACATACGGTTGGAATTTCCGACAGAAAAAGTCTGAGGGGAGCTTTTGGTCAGATATTCCGACCGTGTATGCCCCATGGACCTTTCTGTCGGAATTTCCGACGGAGGTTATCTCATTGGCAAGTATGACCGTGTGTACGCAGCATTACTGTTTGTATTTGCATTGACTTTGCTCAATGTAATCCTGATTATGTAAACAGACCTGTATTGTTTGACTACATTTATGCCGTTTATTCCATTTTTTTCTCTTTGTACAGTGCATATAACTAATAAACATATTGAAATGAAAATAAAAAATGACTTTGAAATATACACTTTACAATTTCACAGGGAAAGTGAGGCATTAAAAATACGAAACAAAACAAAAAAAAAAAACACATACTGATGAAAACTGATATTTTTTTGTTAATAGTTTTTTTTTCTTTGCTTTATTTTTGTAGGGGGGTAAAGTAAAAAAGTCAATAACTTCATTATTTTTATTGTAATTCTTGTTTACTTTAGGGGCACTGGCAGTAATAAAAAATGCATGTTAACCACGAGGTGTCACTAAATAGCAGCATAACCATCAGCCCTTGCATCAGTCTTCGTTCCCATCTTCCAACATGACAGCCGTAGATAATGTCCACACGTGGGCAAACATATGGCTCATCCAATTTTCTACTGCCTGTGTTCTCACTTTGCCTCTGAAACTGCTTTCCTGCACAACAGATGTGTCATTTAAGAGCACTTTAAGAGATTTTTGAGGACATTTTATGTTGCAGCTGTTGGGAATTGCAGGCACTTAGACAAAAATCACCTATAGGTGAAAAGTCCCCATAGACTAGGCCTGGGGGAGGGAAGGAGCACAGCACCTGGATGTCTGACCATTCCCCATATGTTCTGCAATGTAAATCAGGATTAAATGTAACCTGTCAGCCATATAATGTTGAATTATCCATCTCATAAATTTGCTGACCCCTTAAAGCTGATCTGTTAATTTATACGCATAAAACTATTGCAGTGCTGTAATACATATTCCAGTCCTTATTATCAGCATATATCCCTGATTAAATGGGGTGATTTTTGTGTTGATATGAAAAATGTAAAGGATAATTGTAATATTTGCATAGGTTACGAGCAAAATGTTTAACAAAACATGTTGCTTTCCCAGAACAAAACCTTTCAGCAAGCTGACCAATTTCCTTGCAAGAGCCTGACACTTCTAAAGTCATAGGCCCCATGCAAGGGGCTCTGTCATTTAGCTGTGGGCAAAGGAAGCTGTCTGCCTCTCATAGAGTTTGACAGGCTGCTGACAGCGGAGTTGGATGGGATATCTAGGGTTACGAATGTTTAGGACAGTATGTGCCCAGGGACGAACGCCTGGAACGCAGACTAATTGTGTTTCAGGCGTTTGTCCTTGAGTGTATACATGCGCATGTAGCCTAATCAAAAAAAAGACTTATAACACTGAGCCCCCGTACACACGGTCGGAAATTCCGACCACAAAATCCGTCAGATTTTTTCCGACTGACTTTGTCCGACACTGGTGTTGCATACACACGGTCGGACAAAGTTGTCGAAAAATACGATCATTCTGAACGTGGTGACGTTCGTTGAGTACAACAGAACTACGTAGAGGCTATTAGCCAATAGTTTTGGTCTAGTAATTTGATCTGAGCATGCGTGGCACTTTGTCCGTCGGAACATGATGTACAATAAAGAAAATAGGATTTTTATAACAGCTTACCTGTAAATTCCTTTTCTTGGAGTACATCATGGGACACAGAGGTCCCTCCCCTCTTTTTGGGGATTTAAGTATATTGCTTGCTATAATAACTGATGTGCTCCTGGAAGGAGGAGGGGTTATATAGGGCGTGAACTTCCTGGATTGGGTATACCAGTGTCCATCACCTGAAGGTGGCCTATAACCCATTAAGTAATTACTTAAGGCTCTGTGTCTCATGATGTATCTTTTTCTACACTGAACTGTACTGGAATGTGGTAAAACGCATCAAAAATGCACTGAAACACACATGTCCTTATTTAGGGCCCTTTCACACTGATATGTTTTTCCTGTGTTTTTACCTTGCGAGAAAAACTCAAGATAAAATGTTTCCCTTTAAATCCTATGGGACCCTTCACACCACTGCATTACTGGTGCGGTGCGTTTTGAAAAAAGTCCTGCAGCTCCCTATGGAAATGAATGGAAATTGAGGTAAAACTGCACCACGTTTTGCCTTTTTGGTGCGTTTTTGAGTCACATGTCTATTTTTTCACAGGTGCAGGCAACACAAAAACGCAAAAAAATGCACAGGATATGCATCTGAAACACAGCAAAATTGTGGTAAAAAAGCATTTGCGTTTTTACCAGGATTTTGCTACAGAGCAGTGTAAAAGGGCCCTTAACCGCCTCGCACCCACCGGCCTTCAAATGACGGCCAGGCAGCACAGCTCTTGTTCTGGGCGGGCGCCATATGACGTCCTCCCAAAAGGACCACTCTCACATGCCCCTGGGGGCACGTGAGAGTGGCGATTGGTGGTGCGGTGTGTCAGACACACCCCTACACTGATCTCGGTAAAGAGCCTCTGACTGAGGCTCTTTACCACGTGATCAGGCGTGTCCACGGCTGATCACGATGTAAACAGGAAGAGCCATTGATTGGCTTTTCCTCACTCGCGTCAGACAGACGCTTGAAGAGGAGAGCCGATCGGCTGCTCTCCTGACAGGGGGGTCTGTGTTGAATGTTTATCAGCACAGCCCCCCCTCAGATGCCCGCCCAGGACCACCAGGTATGCCACCCTAGACCACCAGGGAAATGCCAATCAGTGCCCATCCCAAATGCCTGCCAGTGCAAGTGCAATCAGTGATGCCTATCAATGCCATCTATCAGTGCCGCATATCAGTGCCACCCATAAGTACCCATCAGTGCAGCCTATCAGGGCCCATTGTCCGTGCCACCTCATTGATGCAACCTCATCGGTGCCGTCTTATCAGTGCCCATCAGTGCCGCCATCAGTTAAGGAGAAAACTTACTTATTTACAAAATGTTATAACCGAAACAAAAGAAAACTATTTTTATTTTTTTCAAATTTTTTTTTTTTTTTTTTTATTTGTTTAGCAAAAAATAAAAACCCCAGAGGCAATCAAATACCACCAAAAGAAAGTTCTATTTGTGGGAACAAAATTATAAACATTCTTTTTGGGTACAGCGCAGCATGACCGTGCAATTGTAATTTAAACAGCGACAGCGCTGGAAGATGAAAATTGGCTTGGGCTGGAAGGGGGTATAAGTCCATTGTATTGAGGTGGTTAAAGTGAAGCTTCAGTTATTTTTTCATGTTTCCATCTATTTAATCTTCTGCCCTTATACCTTATACAGCCCACTTCCTGTTTCTTGTCTGGTCATTAGCCTAGGCTTATGACATCATGCACAGCTCTCGCTCTCAGTGAGAGGTTGCCAGGAAGGGGGATGGATGAGTCATACGAGTGCCAATGAGAGCTGCAGAGTGTGCCTTTGTGTGTCTGTGTAAATCCAGGAAGTGAACAGGCAGCAGCTTCAGCTGCCCACAGTTAAAATGGATGCAGCCAGACTCAGTGGTGGGAGATTTCTGCAGCCATTTTTGACAGAACCACAGTATATATAAAATAATATGCAAAGTGGTTGGAGGGAAGCTTCAGAATGGCAAAGATGTTTTTATTACAAAATATGTTAGCAGACTGCAGTTCCTCTTTATGGTGAAGAAAAAAACCACCAGAACGCATCAAAATCGCACTGGAACGCATCAAAAAAGCGTAAAAAAAATGCATGCAGAAAAGCATCCGGAACGCATACGGACTGCGTTCTCTATGGTGTGAACTGGCCACTGGCCATGCTGAACATGTGATCAGTTATAACACCAGCCATTTGATGGTTTCACAGTTTAGTTGAGGACTCAAGCAAAAAGTTAGCAATCCCAGCATTCTAGGAAACTAACATTTTTTTTTAAAACTGTTAAATTAATGGGCTTAGTTGAGTTGAGTGGAGAGGAATCCTAATATATGATTTACTGCCTATCAGGGACACTGGGCTTCAGCAAAATGGCAGCCTTCGGCAAGAAGGAACAAGAGAAATACTGTATGCAATTTACAGCACACACTAATTTTAGTAGTATAATTATTAATGTGGAATGTATGTTCCTTGCTAAAGAACATGATTTTTTATCAAGTTGTTATGGGTAAAGTGGAAGTAAACTTCCTTTACTGACTTTTACCTATAATAAGGCTTACCTATAGGTAGTGTAAATATCTCCCAAAATGTGCACCGTTTAGGAGATATTTACATTACATGCAGCTGGTGACATCACAGGCGTGCCACGAATGCCAGTCACGGAGCCACAGCCCCGAACCCAGATGCAAGATGGGGGAAGATGGGAGTCCCTGCAGAGTTGACATTGCGGCACTGGAACAGCTTTGTTTTAAGGTAAGTTTCACATAATGTGCTAGTATGCGATGCATACTAGCACATTATGACTTTACCTTGCAGGGGGTTAAAAAAAAGTCCAGCGTTATACAACCGCTTTAAAGCGGAACTGAAGGCATTTACAAAAAGACTATGCAATGTCTCTTCTACAATAGAATACACAACTGTCTGCTTGCAGTCTTCTTTGGCATGTAAACTGAGCTGTGCATGCGTCCCTGTGTGTCGGGATGACTGACTCCTGTACATGTGCAGGAGTTATGTCATCTTGTGCGGGCCAATGGAGATGCCCAAAGACTAGCCCCCAGGAAGAAGAAACTGGCACCAGTAAAGGACCTGGACTATTAGACAGGAGGTAAGTTTAATGTCTTTAGTTCAGCTTTAATTTGCAAAAAAAAATTAAATTGGATAAAACTACAAAGGCAAAAGAAATCGTTAAACCGATCAAATTGAATAAAAATAAAAAGCCATAAATCCTCTGACCGATTTGGTTAAATAACTCTTTAACCACTTGCCTACCAGGGACGAACACCTCCTTCCTGACCAAGCCATTTTTCAGCTTTCAGCGCTGTCGCATTTTGAATGACAATTGCGTGGTCATGCAACGCTGTACCCAAATAAAATTTTTATCATTTTTTCCCCACAGATAGAGCTTTATTTTGGTGGTATTTGATCACCTCTGCGGTTTTTATTTCTTGCGCTATAAACAAAAGAATAGGGACAAGTTTGAAAAAACATAATATTTTACTAGTAATGGCGGCGATCTGCGATTTTTATCATGACTGCGACATTGCGGCGGACATATCGGACACTTTTGACACATTTTTGGGACCATTCACATTTATACAGCGATCCGTGCTATAAAAATGCATTGATTACTGTATAAATGTGACTGGCAGGGAAGGGGTTAACACTAGGGGGCGCTGCAGGGGTTAATATGTTCCCTATGTTAGTGATTCTAACTGTGGGGGGAGGGGACCGATCGGTGTCCCTATGTACAAGGGACACACCATCGGTCTCCTCTCCAGTGACAGGACGTGGATCTGTGTGTTTACATACACAGATCCACGTCCTGCTCAGTTACTGGGCAATCGCGGGTGCCCGGCGGACATCGCGGCCGCCGGGCACGTGCATCGGGTCCCCAGCGACGCGGCGGGCACGCACACGCGCCCCTTAGTGGCCAGAATGTTGACGACGTCATATGACGGCAGCCCGCCACAAGAGCCGCACTGCTCCGCTGTCAATTGACAGTGGGCGGTCGGCTACAGGTTAAAGAGGAGCTGCACCTTAAAAAAAAATATTAAAAGCCAGCAGCTACAAATATTGCAGCTGCTGACTTTTAATAAATGGACACTTACTTGTTCCAAGGTCCAGCGATGTCGGCAGCAGTTGACGAGCAATCGTTCGTCTCTCGGCTGCCCCCGCCGCCATCCTCTGTCAGGGAATCAGGAAGTGAAGCGTTGCGGCTTCACTGCCCGGTTCCCTACTGCGCAAGTCGCGCTGCGCGTCTTCACTGGTCCCCGTTGTGTCCTGGGAACTGTGTGTTTCCCAGAACACAACGGGGGGTGGGGCATCTGCGGCTAGCTATTCCCGGAAGTGGGTGCAGATACCTTTTATTATACAGGTATCTGCACCCCCCCCTGAAAGGTGCCAATTGTGGCACCGGAGGGGGGGAGGGTTCTGATGAGCGGAAGTTCCACTTTAACTTCTATGTCAAATTGGTTGGCTGCGGTGAATTTGTGTGGATAACTTCTGATTAATCAAATACCTGCACGAGTCTCAGAGAACCGTTTATAATACATATTGATAAAATTATCCTTTTAAATAGATAGAATTTTGATTGATATTTTCAGTCGATCACAGAACAGTACTGCCTGTGTTGCATTGTTTGATATCTCAGTCATAAATCGATTGTTTGCAATCGCTTATACCTAAATCTATCACAAATCTTTCCATGCATGGCCACCATTAAAGGATATTGTACATTCAGATTGTAATTTGGGCAGTTTCTGTCTATTTAGCTATCCGTACAATGCATCCTGTATAATGGTGGCCATGCCTGGTTCGATAAATTATTTTTTTTCAATCGATCTCCTCTGATAGGTTGTCAACTATAGATCAATTTTTCCTATTTGATTGATATGGGAAAGTGGATTTTGATTAATTGGTAAGATACAAATCAATTGCATCTATGTTTCTACCATGTGGTCTTATAATCTGATCGATTGAAATACAATTAACCCTTTGATCGCCTCTGAAATACAAAAAGTGTATTGGTGCTGTCAATTCATGCATAACAAATATTCAAACCTGGCTGATCAAGTTTCATAGACTATAATTGAACATTAGTATAAATCGATTGTAAGGGAAGTTATGGCTGTTTGTAGATTTGATTGTTTTGATTGAATCGCACATCAGATAAAAAACAAAAATGTAAGCGTGTATGGTCACCATTAGGCCCCACAAACATGCATTTTTTGGCAATTGGGAGGCACAGGTGCAGCGTCCAGCCTCACTGCCAGGAGCCTGTCAAAATATGTAACAGCTGGCGGCATTTGAATTTAGGGCAGTGCGTCTTTAGGGACGTAAGGCTCGAACGCATCATTTTTCATGTCCTAGATTTTCCCAGGCTGCTGGTAGCAGGGATGGCACTGCATCTTTGCCACCTGGGTGTCCCAAAAAGTCAGGATATAACAGTGATGAGACAAATTTCTTGTGTGCTTGTAGCCTAATCCCCAAAAGGATCATACAGTGGCAATTGACTTTATTTAGACGGGCATTGACACCTGTTCTCCATGCAGGCCATGCTTTGTTATTGGGTCTGCACCTGCTCTGACGCATAGATTGCATAGATTGCAACTTGCAACACACACTGCCTGCTTCATATCTGTGCACCCACTCCCGTGCGCATGTCAAATTCTGACATGTGACTGTGTCCAGCTGTATTCATGCATCTACTGCATTTGTATCCATCTCTTTAGGCTGCCTGCATGCAGCTTGGGGTGAATGCAGGCGATAACAAACATGGCCTGCATACAGAAGTTGTCAGTGCCCACATGAATGGAGCCTAATGCCCCGTACACGCGGTTGGAATTCTTGTCGGAAAAAGCTCTTATGGTTTTCCCGTCGGAATTTCGCTCAAACTGTCTTGCCTACAGACGGTCACACCAAATTCCGACGGTCAATAACACCGCGACATACAACATGTTCGACAGCACTATTAAAGGGAAGTTTAATACTTCCGAGCATGCGTCAAATTGTTTCTGAGCATGCGTCGGAATTTTGCATGTCGGAATTGCATACACGCGATCGGAAAATCTGATAGAAAGGTTTTCCGTCTGAAAAATTAAGAACAGGTTCTTAATCCAAAGTCCGTCGGAAATTCCGACAGAAAAAGACCGATGGGCATACACACGGTTGGAAAATCCGATGAAAAGCTCCCATCGGACTGTTTCCATCGGAAATTCCGACTGTGTGTACGCGGCATAAGTCAATAGGACTTCTGCTGCAATTACATTTAGCACAGCTAGCAGGAAGCCAGCCCACAGGTTTCTCTCTGTTCCCACAATGTAAACATGAATGGGAGAATCTGGCTGCTTTGGGTAACAGGTTCTCTGTTCCCACAATATAAACATGAACAGAAGAATCTGGCTGCTATGGGTAACAGGTTCTCTGTTCCCACAATATAAACATGAACAGGAGAATCCCGTCGCTATTGGCAAATGGCTCTCACTGTTCCCACCATGTAAATATGAATGGGAGAATCTGGTTGCTATGGGCAATGGGTTTTCTACATTCCCACAATGTAAATATGAATGAGAGAATCACATTCATGTTTATATTGTAGCAACACCACAATATAAACATGAATGTGATAATCTGGTTGCTATGGGCAATGGGTTCTCTCTGTTCCCACAATATAAACATGAAATGGAGAATCTGGTTGCTATCGACAACTACAGTGTAAACATGAATGTGAGAATCCTATTGCTATTGGCAAAGGGCTCTCTCTGTTCCCCCCATGTAAACATGAATGGGAGGATCTGGTTGCTATTGGCAACCACAATGTAAACATGAATGGGAGAATCTGGTTGCTGTTGGCAAGGGGCTCTCTCTGTTCCCACCATGTAAATATTAATGGGAGAATATGGTTGCTGTGGGCAATGCATTGTCTCTATTCCTACAATGTAAACACGAATGGGATAATCTGGTTGCTATTGGCAATGGGTTCTCTCTGTTTCTACAGTATAAACATGAAAGGGAGAATCTGGTTGATATTGGCAACCACAATGTAAATATGCATGAGAGAATATGTTGCTATTGGCAACGGGTTCTCCCCTTAGACTTTCTGCATGGAGTACAGCAAATCTACAGGACTACCTAATATGAGTAACTTAGAAGTATCAGTGATTACACTGTCACACAACTTGTTAGAAAATTCTAACAACCCCAAACTCTAAGGAGCCCCACTCCGCCTCAGATCCTCTGCCACCATCGGCTCCCGCGCAAACATCGGGTGTGTGCAAAACGCAGCGGGGGCGTGGCGTCTATTTTTCCTCAGCTCTGTGGCGCAGCGGCGACCATTTTAATCTTTGCTCTGCGGGGGAGCGGCTGTGGGAGGGCGCGAATGGCGAACAGTCCGAGGAGCTGCGTGAGGGAAGAGGACCGACCCTCCATGATTCTTCTCGGGTAATAATTCTTCTTCTTTATAGTGTGGAGAATATAAGTCGGGAAAGGGCTGTCTGAAAAGGCACATGCTCCCTTCAGTTAATGTAATAAATACATGTAACATTGTGTCTTTATGTAATAAATACATGTAACATTGTGTCTTTATATAAAATGTATATATATAATGGTTATTGTTACTGTTATTGGTGTTTTGTAAGCATTTCATTCATATTTTGGGTTATATTATCACAATATGTATTTTTTTTTAAATAGAAATTTCACCCTTAAGTGTATCTAAACCTTGAGGATCCTATTCATACCTTCACATTTAAGGAACGCGATTCCCCCCACATTCCTAAAAACACACCAAAAGCCTTATTGTACTTGAGGTGACATTATTTATTCAAAACCCCCCAAAACGCGGCTATCAGACATGCATTTTGTTGCGTGTCAAATCGCATGGGGATCACTGACAAAAAAAGGTGCAGGAACTTCTTTAGCGCTTTTGTCACACATAAGGCAGGTAATTTAAATCAATGTTATGCGACAAACGCAGACAAAAACACATGCAAGGGCATCTCACAGGTGTGAATGGGGCCTGAATTATAACTCAGGGCCAGTTCACACCACATGCAGTCCGGTGCGTTTTTTTTCAGCATCAAAAATGCATGTAAAGAAGGTTATATGGTTTACAATGGCATAGTTCACACCAGTGTGGTCAGTTCAAGGGCTTTCCAGTTCCAGGAAAAAAAAAGTAGAACATGCTGCATTTTTTCTGCACTGGGCTGTACTGGAACACATAAAAAAACGCACGGGATCCCAGTACAGTGGAAAAAAAAACCATCTGGAATGCATCCGAAAATGCATCAAAAACATGTTAAAAATGCACAATGCATCCGGTACGGATCTGGAGTGCGTTTTTGTGGTGTGAACCAGCCCTAAAGCCAAAGCCTTTTTTTTTTTTGGATAGATCAAGGGAGGGTTATAACCCCGGTCAATTTTTATTTATTTTTTTTTTTGCCATCTTTGTCCCATTGGGGAGATTTCCCTTCACTTCCTGTCCCATAGACCAAACAGGAAGTGAGAGGAAATCCTTGCAAAGCGATGGAATGTAAATGTTAACCACTTGACCTGCAGAAAAATTTACCCCCCTTCATGACCAGGCCATTTTTTGCGATGCGGCACTGCTTTACTTTAACCGCTCCCCGACCGCCGTCTGTAAATAAACGTCGGCAGAATGGCACGGCTAGGCAAAAGCACGTATATATACGTGCCCTTTAATTGCCTAGCCGTGGGGTTGCGCGCGCAGCTGGCGGCGCGCTCGTGACCATGGCCGCGGGACCAGCAGACCCGATCGCCGCTGGTGTCCCGCAATCGGGTCACAGAGCTGAAGAACGGGGAGAGGTCTGTGTAAACAAACCTCTCCCCGTGCTTCCTACACTGCCTGTCACTGACCTACACTCCCTGTCATCGGGAAAGCCGATCAATGATGTCAGACGTGCAGCCACGCCCCCTACTGTAAAAAAAAAACACAACACGTCACACTTAGCCCCTCCCCGCCCCCTAGTGGTTAACTCCTTCACTGCCAGTGTCATTTACATAGGAATCAGTGCATTTAAATAGCACTGATTTCTATATAAATGACAATGGTCCCAAATATGTGTCAAAAATGTCCGATGTGTCCGCCATAATGTCGCAGTCACAATAAAAATCGCTGATTGCCGCCATTACTAGTAAAAAAAAAAATATTAATAAAAATGCTATAAAACTATCCCCTATTTTGTAAACGCTATAACTTTTGTGCAAACAAATCAATAATCGCTAATTGCGATTTTTTTTTTTTTTTAACAAAAATATGTACAAAGATAAGTATAGGCCTAAACTGAGAAAAAAATGTTTTTTTATATATTTTTTTGGGGATATATTATTTTTTTTTTTTATAGCAAAAAAAAAAATATTGCATTTTTTTTCAAAATTGTCACTCTATTTTTGTTTATAACGCAAAAAATAAAAACCGCAGGGGCGATCAAATACCACCAAAAGAAAGCTCTATTTGTGGGAAAAAAAGGACGCCAATTTTGTTTGGGAGCCACGTCGCACGACCACGCAATTGTCAGTTAAAGGGACGCAGTGCCGAATCGCAAAAAGGGGCCTGGTCCTTTGGCTGCAAATTGGTCCGGGGCTGAAGTGGTTAACTATTGCGCGGTTGTACGACACTGTACCCAAATAACATTTATGTCCTTTTTTTATTTTTTTTTAAATAGAGCTTTCCTGACAGACTCCATGGCAGCCTAAGTATGGGTTAATCCCGCCTCTCCTACCTCATAGGACCCCACTCCCATAAATCTTTGCTCCTAGCCAGGTACTGTGTTCCTTTTTTGTCCTCCTCCTTAGGACTAAAGAGGTAGTTCTTACCTTAAGGAGTAGTTGATCCAGGCCTGGCGTTTCCCCTTGCGTTGGCGATGGAAGAATGGCGGTGTTGCAGTCCAGTTACCCAGCTATTAGCAGGGTGGATACGGGTGATGTTGTGGTGCCCTGAAGAGCTTACTATCCAGTCATTGACTGGCAAGCGGCAGTTTGGCCAATCGTCCTCGCTATTAGCAGGAGGCCTCCCCCCCCCCCCCATCGATACCCGGTCATGGTCGCTTAGGAGGCGCTTGAGGGTCAGGTCGGATCATCTTCGTGCTGGATGGGTATCGTATGTTTATTCGTTTCTCCATGGCAGCCTGTGTGTATTATGTGTGTGTCTCTGTCTTCCTGGTATGGCGGCTGGAGCGCATCTGCGTTCCAGTCCGCCGCTGCTCGTTCCTACTGCGCGTGCGCACGGCCTCGATCCAGATCGAGGCTTGGTTTGCGCCTGCGCGGTTCGACGGGTCAGCGGTGGCCGCGCATGCGCGCGGACGTCGGGGGGCGGCGTGCGACGACGTTCGGAGCGCCGTGACGTCATCCAGGCGGCAAATTCAAATAGCTGTCAGATACAGCTATGCCCTGGCTTCATACAGACACTGCAGACGCCGGTTCTTGTACTGACAATACTTGTGGAAGGTAGGCTGGGTGCTTTCTATTCATATGCTATGAGTTTCTCTGGTTATACTGTTATTGAATGTTTATGGTCTATATTTCACCTGCAGTCTCTGCTGTTCTGTTGCCATGGATGTGTCGTCGCCGCCTAGTGGTCAGCCCTTATGCCGCAGGTAGGACGGAATATTTTTTTCCCTCTGCCTGTTTTGCATGGGTTTTTGAGGATTGGGGAATTATAAAGTATATTTCTTTCCTGTTGTTTCCTCAGCCCTTCTAGGTCCGATCATCATTCAGTAGCACGTGAAGAAAAATCTAGGTCACAGCGTGACCAATCAAAATCAAAGTCTTCTTCTAGACATCATACGGATAGGTCAAGGTCCGGATCTAAACGTGATTCCCACCGCCATTCTGGTCGCTCAGAGAAAAAAGCCTGCTGGGGGTGTAGGGCTCATGTCCCGGAGGACAAATCCCTATGTGAAGCATGCTACTCCAAGGCTGTGAGGGAGAGAGGTGCGGGAGACCAGCAGGTGGAAGCACTGGTTAGAAAGGTGGTACAGGAATCTCTGAATAGGACGGATTCAGCCCACACAGCCATTCCTCCCTCAGCACCAGCCTCAGCCGCGGACGTAGTGGATCTTGAAGTTCCAGGTCCTTCTCATGACAATTTTTCATCAAATGGATCCTCCGATAGTGAGGTTGAGGTGGATGAATATGGAGCGGGGTTCGACTTCTCCCAGGTTCCTCATCTGGTCAGGGCAGTTAAAGACGCGCTGAAATGGGAAGACCCAATAGAGATGCCCTCCAAACAGAAAAAGTATTTCAAGCATCTGAAAAAAGAGCGCCCGAATTTCCCCTTCTTGGGGGAGCTAGGTGAAATCATATCTGATGAATGGGGGAAGGTTGAAAGAAAGAACTCTTTGATCACCAAAGTAGCGAAAATGTACCCATTCAGGAGTGAGGAGGTGAAATACCTGGATTCAGCCCCCCTCATTGATGCTGCACTGATGAGATTGGTGAGACATGTTACGCTTCCACTGGAAGACACAGTGTCATTCAGAGACGGTCTGGAAAGGAAGATCGATACTGATCTCAAACGAGTATATATCACCGCAGGGATGGCCTGCAAGCCGGCCTTGGCTCTTGCGGCCTTGTCAAAAGCCATGGAAACCTGGACAGATGACGTGGGTGCAATCCTGGGAAGTATATCCGAAGATGTGCTCAGGAATTCTCCAGTACATGAATTAAGGATGGCATCGGCTTTTCTGGGGGAAGCATCCCTGGACATTATCCGGTTAGTATCGCGTGTCATGCTATCTTCGGTCACAGCTAAACGCGCTCTATGGTTACGTCCATGGGCAGCGGATCCTGCCTCCAAACAGGCATGGTGCAAGATTCCCTTTGAGGGTTCTTCCCTCTTTGGGAACAAGCTGGACTCGGCCATCACACGCGCTACTGGGGGTAAGTCGGGTTTTCTACCCCAGGATCGTCGTCTCTTGAGCCAGAGAAGAACCCAACCCAGACAGGATCAGGAGCGTGCTAGGGACGCACGGCGATACAGACCTGGTAGGGAATTCAGAAAAAACTGGAAAAGAAACCAACCTTCAGGTCAGAAGTCCACAAAGGCCACGTCTTCCGGGGGTCGTGATGCGACTAAGTCCTTTTGATATGGAGCCTGTCCAGGTGGAGCGGGTAGGAGCACGGTTACTCCATTTCCAGCACGTCTGGGCAGCCTCGGTCCAAGATTATTGGACAATCAAAACCATCTCTACAGGTCACACCTGGACTTTCACCAACCCACCCACACACCGCTTCATTCCCACAGTTCTACCGAGATCAGAAGAGAAGAAAGAAATTCTCTTATCCTACACAGACTCCCTGATATCTCAAGGGGCCGTCATTCCGGTACCAGTGGAGGAAAAATTTCAGGGGGTATATTCCCCCCTCTTCATGGTTCTCAAAAAGAACGGGTCATGGAGGCCAGTCATCGACCTAACATATTTGAATTCCTTCATCCAGAAGGAAAGATTCAAGATGGAGACTCTCTTGACCATAAGTCAAACAATTCAGCCAGGCGATTGGATGGTCTCAGTGGACTTGAAGGACGCATATTTTCATGTGCCAATCGCGAGGAATTTTCAGCAATATCTCAGGTTCGCAGTGGAGCAGAGACATCTCCAGTTCACCTGTCTTCCTTTCGGGCTGACAACATCGCCTCGAGTGTTCTCAAAAGTATTACTGGCAGTGGTAGCCCTAATCAGGGTCAAAGGTGTCCGGTTACACCACTACCTGGACGATCTACTCCTGCTCTCGCAGGACAGAGACCAGCTTTGTTTACATCGGGACCAAGTCATCTCGGTCTTGACGGAGTTCGGCTGGTTGTTGAACAGGGAGAAGAGTCAGTTGGATCCGACCCAGTCCCTGATATTCCTAGGGGCGCAGTTCGACACGGTAAAGAGTACCATTTCCTTACCCATGGAGAAGATCCCGGTAATTCAAGACAGGATTCGGCTCGCCCTGGCATGTCCTCGCCTCAGGGCATCATATTGCCTCAGAGTTATCGGCACCATGGTGGCCACAGCTCCCATGGTAAAATGGGCACAGTGGGGAATGCGACCCTTCCAAAAGGGTTTTCTTCAGCAATGGATCCCAGAGTCACAAGATCACTTTGTCAGAGTGACCCCGTCCATGAGGGAGTGTCTTCCATGGTGGCTTCATCAGGAGAATCTCCTCAAGTGCCACTCTATTGCACCAATCTCCTGGATTGTGGTGACGACGGATGCCAGCAACAGCGGCTGGGGAGCCCTCTGTCTTTCAGAAGTAGCCCAAGGGAAATGGGACTTCCCATCTCAAGGGATAGTGTCAAATGTCTTGGAACTCCGAGCTGCCTTTCAAGCTCTTCAAGCCTTCCGTCACCTGATTTTAGGAGCTTCGGTTCTGATGAGGTTGGACAACACGACCGCGGTAGCCTACATCAAGAGACAAGGGGGTACACGCAGTCTAGATCTACTAGAGGAGGTCAGTCCGATTATGGTTTGGGCCCAGGCGAATTTGTCGAATCTAACGGCTGTTTACCTCCCCGGAGTCCAGAATGTCCAGGCGGACTTCCTCTCAAGAGTAGCGTTGGACAACAACGAGTGGTCCCTCCACATAGAAGTGTTCAATTGGATTCTGTCTCTAGGAGTAACACCGGAAGTGGACCTCTTTGCATCACCCTGCAATGCGAAACTCGAGAAGTATTACACGAGGAATCGTTGTCCCCAAGCTTATGGGATAGATGCGTTGACGGACCAGTGGAGGTTTCTCAAGGCGTATGCCTTTCCCCCAGTACCGGTCATTCTCCGTTTTCTGTCAAGACTCCGCTGGGAGGAAGCCGAAGTAATAGCGGTAATTCCATATTGGCCCAACAGGCCATGGTTTCCTCTCCTGACGCAGCTCAGTTGTCGGGACCCAGTCCCTCTTCCTCCCAGGCCAGATCTCCTGCTACAAGGAGCATCGCTTCACCCATGTCCATCCCATCTCCACCTGATGGTCTGGTGGTTGAAAGGGAAAGGTTGACGGCCTTAGGGTGTCCTGACACAGCAATTGAAACCTTGATGAGTGCCAGGAGAGCGGGTACTAATAGAGTGTACCAAAGAATCTGGGCAAGATTCGTGAGTTTCATCCCTACTGTTGGAGGTTCATTTAAGGACCCAAGAATATCGGACATTCTGAGTTTCCTGCAGACAGGCCTGGAGTTGCCCTTGGCTGTTAGCTCTCTTAGAGGTCAGGTCTCTGCAATTTCTGCATTCACAGGCATTGCTTGGGCAAAACATCCTCTCGTCAGGCAATTCTTTAAAGGTGCAACAAGACTTAGACCTCAAAGGAGGCCAAGATTTGCCAAGTGGGATCTTCCCCTCGTTTTGGACTACTTTTCAGGAGAAGATTTTCAACAAACGGATCAATTGTCCATCAAAGATCTTTTTCTCAAGACGGTGTTCCTGGTGCCATAACATCTGCCAAGAGGGTATCTGAGATCAGCTCTCTGGGTTTCAAAGAACCGATTATCACCTTTTTTCCTGATCGGGTGGTCTTGATCCCTATGTTGGGATCAAATTCCAAAGTGACGTCCGTCTTTCATGAGAGTCAAGAAATAGTTCTCCCAACATTCCATTCAACTGATGATTCTAGTATCCATCAAAGATCTTTTTCTCAAGACCGCCATAACATCTGCCAAGAGGGTATCTCAGATCCATCTCAACCTGGATCGTCCAGGCTATTCAAAGGGCGTATACGGCTAAGGGTCTGGTTCCTCCGGAGGCAGTGACGGCTCACTCAACTAGGAGTGTCTCAACGTCTTGGGCAGCTTCCCGTCACGTGTCGGCAGAAGTGATTTGCAAAGCGGCCTAGTGGTCATCGATAAATACATTTATGACACACTATTGTGTTGAGCCAGCGGCTCTTTCCTCAGTTAATTTTGGCTTGAATGTCTTATCTGTTGACGGTGCCAATTAAACCTTTTTTCTTTGAACCAGCAATATTTCCCACCCGGGAGTGTATGGCTAGTTATTTCCCATACGTAGGCTGCCATGGAGTCTGTCAGGAAAATGGAAAATTTATATCAAATACTTACCGTAATTTCCTTTCCTGATGGACTCCATGGCAGCAGGAGTTCCCTCCCATTGCTGGAGTAGGCTAAGTTATGGAACACGGTACCTGGCTAGGAGCAAAGATTTATGGGAGTGGGGTCCTATGAGGTAGGAGAGATTAACCCATACGTAGGCTGCCATGGAGTCCATCAGGAAAGGAAATTACGGTAAGTATTTGATATAAATTTTCCATTTTCTTTTGGTGGTATTTGATCACTTTTTTTTTTTTTTTTTTAATTACGCTGTAAACAAAAAAACGAAAATTTTGAAAAAAAAACAATATTTTTTACTTTCAGTTATAAAACATATCCAATAAAAAATAAATCAAATTTATTCTTTTTTTTAAATTTCAATCTTTATTTATTATTATCCACAATTATTTAACACTTCATTGTAAAAATAGCAAGTGAGTAAACTCTTATCCTTTATAAAAGTGCACATTAAATAGGTCTTAAACATTTTTTCCCAAGGGAAACGGGAAAAAGAAAAAGGAAGGAGGGGGGAAGAGAAAGCATGGCCAAAAAAAAAAATAATGGCCTTTATACATCCTCCTCCCGTCCCTCTATTATATATTACATCGTATTCCCTTTTCATTACCTTTTACTCCCCGTTCCATCCCCCCACCCCCCCACCCCCCTATGTTCATACGTGGATTCCTATGTACCTATTCCCAATCTTATCAGTTCCTCTTCTCAAATCAAATTTATTCTTAAATTTAGGCAATATGTATTCTGCTACATGTTTTTTGGGGGGAAAAAAATACAAATATGCGTATATTGATTGGTTTACACAATTGTTATATGGTCTACAAATGATGGGATATTTTTACGGATTATTTTTTTTATATACTTTTTTTTTTATATACTAGTAATGGCGATGATCAGTGATTTATAGTGGGACTGCAATATTGTGGTGGATAATTGGACACTTTTGACACTTTGTGGGAACCAGTGACACTAATACAGTGATCAGTGCTAAAAATATGCAATATTTTGCCACGGGAAGAGATGGATTTGAGTTCTTGCTTTGCAGGAACACAGAATCCATCTCTTCCCCCCCGTCAGAATGGCAATCTGCCTTGTTTACATAGGCAGATCCACGTTCTGTGTCGTTTACTGACAATCGGCCGGGTGACGGAGGACATTGAGTACCTGGCACCCACAGATCAGCTTCTGCTGTGAAGAAGAGTCCTGCCGGCAGCACGCACACCCCCAATGCAGGTGGAAGTTCAGGATTACGTATTCATATGTGATCCTGCGTAGAGCTGCCGCCCTGTAGCAGTAAAAGTGCTATAGGACGGTCAGCAAGTAGTTAAAAGCAAACAGAATTTTGAATTACTTTGGAGCGACATTTGTCATCGAATGTACAAAGAATTTTCATACGAATGTTTGTTAGAAAATCTAGTAGTGTATGGCTAGCATAAGCCCCTATTGGGGTGAAACTTGTTGGAGGAATAGGAGCAAAGCTAGCTATGCATACATAGATTTCTCTTTCAGTATGCATATGTTTCTGCATGCATGGTTTTGATGCATTCCAGTGCATTTTTTTCCCCTCTTGTTTTTCTTCCAAAGTTTCCTGTTTTTTTTTTGTTAGTATTATTTGCTGTAATGCGTTCCGGTGCATTTCAATGCATTTTGCCGTAAAATATATTCTGTTTTTGTTGCCTGTACTGCAACGCACTGCAATGGGGTGAACTTTGCTATTGAAATCCATGTAACCTACTGTCCGTGCATTTTTGATGCAGAAAAAAAATGCGCTGGACTGCATGTGGTGTAAACCAGCTCTAATAAATTTTTCCATTCACGCTGTTTAGCGTTGATGGTAGAATATCTTGGGCCTTCTGTGGTTGTCAGGGGACCTCAGCACCCGTGGCTGTCTAAATACCCAAACAGTGACTGCATTTGATAGGACACAGTCACTGGTTGACAATTTTTCTCCTTTGATTTTTTAATTGATGTTTGTCGAGTTAGGTGGTGTCGACAGGGCCAAACAGCTCAAATTTTGGCAAATGCAGCAGGAATCAGCTGAAAGTTGAGCCAGGTATGTCCAGACTTTAGGGGAATGGCAGAGAGTGATGTGTATGTACAGTAATCAGTCATTCTCAAGAGGATTGGGTGTGTGGCTGCTTTCTCTTTGAAAATTAATCATTACAATTTTGAAAACAGGCTGTCAGTTATAAGGACCTGAACCTTTTGAAGAGTGAGGGTCACTTAAGTGATTTGGAAACTGGTAACACAATAAACTGAAAACACGCGGCGTGTCAGTTATAAGGACCTGAACCTTTTTGAAGAGTGAGGGTCACTTAAGTGATTGTACGGAAACTGGGCATCGGCTACTGTAAATAAATAGCGGGGACGGCTACGGTGAAACGGGCCTCCGGACAACGGTGGGGGGGGGGGGGTGCGGGGACGGGCGGGTGGGTAAACTACGCTACTACGGCGCGGGCGGCCGGACGGAATATACGGACCTTAACGGAACGGGAATAACAACGTTAATCTACGGGCGGGAACGAATAAAACGGGGGCGGGGTGCAACGGACGGTACGGCGGACTAACGGGGATACGGGGTTACAACGGCGACGCGAACGGCTACACTACGGCGCTCCTAACTAACACTACGGGGGTAACGGGCGGGTCGACTATACGAACGGGTAAACGTCGGCGGATAATAAAAAAAGATACGCTAAACTACTAACGGCGGGCTAAAAACGGGCGGATACAATATAATAACGGGACGGGGGAAACGTAAACAACGCCTAACGGGGCGGAACGGGCGGGACGGCTACACGCGGGCTAATATAAGCCGGAAAACGACGGAAACGGGTACGGGACTACGGCGGGGGGACGGAACGGGGGGTAAACGCGTGCTAATACGGCCGAACGCTACGGGAACGACCGCGAACCGTGAAAAATCTACTTCTACGGGCGGCGCGTACTACGACGAACGCGACGAACGGCGCTATATCGGGCGACGAAACGACGTAACGGGGCGACGGCGGGGGGGAACGGGAACGACGGGGCTACGGGACGAATACGGCGGACGGAACCTGAAAGCTACGGCGAACTAAATATACGGTCGACGTCTACGCGTACGGACGGGGATACGTATAACGAGACCGGTACAAAAAAATAACGGGCTATACTAACTATAACTAATACGCGGCGCGGCTACGAACGCGTAATACGGGGTACGGAACGGCTACGCAACGTAACGATACATACTAAAACGGGGACGCTACGGAACGGGTAACGAAAAACGCGGCGGATAACGCGACGGATACTGTGACAATACTGACGCTCGCTGTCGACGGCAAAAAAACGGGCTAACTACGGGGGTTTACGCGGGGGTGACGGCTCTATCTAGACTACCGGGGTACTACTCGGAATACGGACGGGAACGGATAAAAAGCTAAAGCGAACGAAGACGACGTACGGGATACGTGTATAATACGGTAAAAACTAAACGCGGACGTAACGTAACGGTCGAACGACGGGGCGGGACGGGGCTAAAAATACCGCGAAAAAAACCGTACTGGGAACGCGGGAACGCGGTAAACGGTAAATATGACGCTAATAACGCGGGACTACGCGGGCGACGAAAAAACGGTAACGGAAAACGGGTAATCTAACGGGGAACGGGGTACCGACGGCGGGGGGGGAAACGGGAACGGGGCTAACGGGGCGGACGACTTACGTGATTATGGAAACTGGTAACACAATAAACTGGGGTTCTAACTAAACGACTACGCTGAACGGTAATATAATTCAAAACTAAAACGGGAACGAACCGGGTAACGCGGGCGGAACGACTAACAACTTTTTGAAGAGTGAGGGTCACTTAAGTGATTTGGAAACTGGTAACACAATAAACTGGGGTTCTACGGCCCCCCAAACCGCAAACTTACTGTCCTGAGCCCCCTATAAGGCTGCTTTCACACTGACGCGCTGCAGTTTACCTGCAGCGCAGTGCACCTGCAGCTTTCCTGCAAGACTTCTTAGGCTTTATGTACACTAGCAGCTCCTAATGTAAGTTTAGGAGCTTTTGGCGTTTTTTTTGCCGAAGCTCCTAAACTCAGCTCAATAAAAGCCTATGTGTCAATGTACACATAGGCCTTTACCAGAGTTTATGAGCTGCGGCGGTTAGGGGAGCTTCAACCTCCCTCTCCTGAACAAGGAAGAAACTTGTTTACGATAGGAACGTTTTGACCGCCGGCCACGGGAAAAAACAAACTGTGGTGGTTTGCGTTTTCTCGCAGCGGCAGTCTAAGTAGGCAGTGTCAGTGTTGCCAACCGCCTGTAGATTTATGGGCAGTCCGTAAATTTAAGCCCATTTTAGGGTGCCTGTAAATGTCCGTTACGGGCAGCGGTGCCCGTAAAAAAGATGCCGCGAGCCGACCATGCAACGGCGCATGCGCCGTTACGAAGCCTGGCCAGCTCGGGAAAGCTTGTATTCGCTTAGCCGGGCGGTGCATGCACAGTAACGTAATGGTGCTACATGGCGCCATTTTTGAATAGAGTCCATTCGTTCCTGGTTGCCATAGGCGGAGGAGCCGAGGAGGGATGAGTGAGGAGGAGAGTGTGACACTGGGACAGAGGATGACATTACTGGGGACAGAGGATAACATTACTGGGGACAGAGGATGACAGACATGGCATTACTGGGGTGTGAAGCCGTGGCATACAGGGGGACAGAGAAGGACACTGATGTGCTGCCCTGTGGAAAGGTGAAAGGGGCACAGCACAGGAGCAGGGCACAATGAAGTGGAGACTGTAATATGATGGTGGACAAATGAAGAGGCTACTGTGAGGGGGTGAGGAGAACCCTATCATGTCCGCAGCCTCTGTCCATCTCCTGTAGTATGTCCACAGCCTCTGTCCACCTCCTGTAGTATGTCCACAGTCTCTGTCCACCTCCTGTAGTATGTACATAGCTTCTGTCCACCTCCTGTAGTATGTCTGCAGTCTCTGTCCACCTCCTGTAGTATGTCCGCAGTCTCTGTCCACCTCCTGTAGTAGTTGGTGTTGTTTGTAAATTTTGGCGTCCTGCCAGTAAATTTCAATTCGGGGGGGGGGGGGGGGGGGGGGGCCGGGGGGGGGGGGGGGGAGGGGGGGGGTGGGGGGGGGTGGTGGGGGGGGGGGGGGGGGGGGGGGGGGGGGGGGGGGGGGGGGTTGGCAACCCTGCATAGTGTGTACATGAAGCCTAATATATCTTGCGGGTGTTGTGCCCTTTCTGAAAGCCAGAGGTGTACTGTGCTGCACCCGAGGATCAGTGTGAAAGCAGCCTAATAATTGCTAACCCTAATATAAGTGCTAATATGCCCATTGCAAAAGTGCAGTGTATGTGTTTAATACACTGACCTTTTCTTCTTACAGCTTCTGCTGGCATCGCTCTCCAGGTTGCTGGAAAGGTCCCAGGCAAAGTGCACCTGGTATCACTCCGCCTGGGACAGGAGCCTACAGAGGAGGCATTTGCTTATGTGGCTCTGGCTCCCTGCTTCCTCTGCTGTCGGCGCAATGTACTCTGATGCTCTAGGATAGCAGGTCAGGAACCCGTTGATTGTGATGTTGGCTTGCCGACACACCATCCCAGAGCATGGGCATGCACTTCCCTGGGTGAGTTCACGGGCCACATCAGAGGGCCCATTAATCATGGGTTGAGCACCACTGACCTAGAAGATAAGTAGACTCTAATAAAAAAGCAGAGCTCAACTTTTTTTTTTTTTGTGGAGATTGGCTTTATTCATTCGGTTTTGAAACATACTTGTAACTTATATTAGACTGAGGTCTGGCACTCCCCTCCTTATTGGCTGAGACAGCAGAGCAGCGCCATTGGCTTCAATCAAAGTCAGTGAGCCAATGAGGAGAAAAAGGTGGTGGGGCCGGGCCACGGCTCTGTGTCTGCATGGATACACAGAGCAGCAGCTTGACTCTGGTGCCCCCATAGCAAGTTGCTTGCTGTAGGGTCACTCAACAGGTGGGAGGGGCCAGAAGCACAGAAGAGGGACCCAAGAAGTGGAGAATCTGGGCTGCTCTGTGCAAATCCACTACACAGAGCAGGTAAGTATAACATGTTCGTTATTTTTAACCAAAAAAATAGACTTTAGTATCACTTTAACCACCTGAGACCCAGGCCAATTCTGACATTTCTCTCCTACATGTAAAATTCCCAATTTTTTTGCTAGAAAATTACATAGAACCCTCAAACATTATATATGTTTTTTTAGCAAAGACCCTAAAGAATACAATGGCGGTCGTTGCAACTTTTTATCTCGCACGGTATTTGCGCAGCAATTTTTCGAACGCGTTTTTTTTCTGCTTTAAAAAAAAACAAAACAGTAAAGTTAGCCCAATTTTTTTGCATAATGTGAAAGATGAAGATACGCCGAGTAAATAGATACCCAACATGTCACGCTTCAAAATTGCATGCGCTTGTGAAATGGCGCCAAACTTTGGTATTTAAAAATCCCCATAGTCGAAGATTTAACATTTTTTACTGGTTACATATTTTGAGTTACAGAGGAGGTCTAGGGCTAGAATTATTGCTCTCGCTCTAACGTTCGCGGCGATACCTCACATGTGTCGTTTGAACACCGTTTTCATATGTGGGCGGGACTTACGTATGCGTTCGCTTCTGCGTACGAGCTTGCGGGGACAGGGCGCTTTAAATTTTTATTTTTTTTTATTTTTATTGTTCATTTTACTTTATTTTTTTAGTTCAACAACTTTAAAAAAAAAATAAAAATATTTGATTACTTTTATTCCTATTACAAGGAATGTAAACATCCCTTGTAATAGGAATATTACATGATCGGACCTATTAACAGTGAGATATGGGGTCAATAAGACCCCACATCTCACCTCTAGGCTGGGAAGCCTAAAATAAAATCAAAAAAAAAAAAAAAAAAAAAAAAAAAAAAAAAAAACGATCACCGCTTCCCAGCGGAGGCGGCGCCGTTTTTTTTGAATGCAGAGGCCGGGCGTGACGTCATAACATCGCGCCCGGCCTCCGAACGATCATAGAGACTCCGGCGACCATCTGGTCCGCCGGAAATCTCTATGATCATCATCCATGGGCCGGCGGATCCCGAGTCCGACTCACCGATGGAAGCGGTGAGTCGGTAGAAGCACCGGAGGGCGGCGGGAGGGGGGGCGTCCCCTCCCGCCGCCCGTAAGAACGATCAAGCGGCGGAACAGCCGCTATGATCGTTCTTATGGTGCAGGGAATCGCCGGCTGAAACCGGCAATATCTGAATGATGTCTGTAGCTATCAGATATACCCCTGAGAACAAAAAGACGTCATATGACGTACTCTGGGTCTCAGGTGGTTAAGAAAAATAAAAATTGCCTCCAATATTTGTCTCCTGCGTAGCACTGAGCTGGTGAGATGGTCACAGTAGTTGGGTTCATTCCTTGTTATTGCTCCCTTTCCTTCTGAAAATTATATCAGATTATGAAACTCCTTGTATAAATGCTACATTAATTAGTCCATCTATAATGGCCACCATTGTTTAGGATCATGTGTGAGAGCTGGGAATGTGGGGGGTCATGGAGAATAACTGAAGAATCCTAAACAAGAGTTCTTATAAGTATCAGAAAGGGATGAACAGGTGTCAGGGAACTCTCAAAAAAATTCACAGCTGGGCAAGTGAGTCCTCCTGCGGCTTCCACACTTTATGTTCAAGAGAGATCATTACACAAGGAGCTATTTTCACAGTCCTGGATTTAATGGCCACGGGAGGGCTGTCCCTTGTTAAATGGCCTTACCATAAATCTAACAAATATGTTAAGATATATTTGTCTTCAGAAGCAATGGGGGTTGCGCTGCCTCCCTTTATACATGATATTATACAACCAAATTTTTAATTTAAATGGGTGACTGCCGCACTAAAGTACTTGGGCACATATATACCATCAAACATAGAGAACACATTCAAGGTAAATTTTCCACCGTTATATAACTCAGTACAGTCTTTATTAGACAAATGGCACCACGGATTACACTTGTGGTTTGGCCAATGTAATATTGTTAAGATGAGTATTCTACCGAAATTCTTTTACCTGTTCCAAGCATTACTGATCTCTGTTCCAGCAGCCTTTCTTCGCCAAATCTGTACACTTTTTACAAACTTTATATGGGCGAAGAAATGTCCAAGGATTAATAGAGGTCTTATGACGATGCCCAGGTGCTTTGGTGGGGTAGCCGCCCCAGATGTATTTAAGTATTATAGAGCAGTACACCTTGGTAGGGTGGTTGACTGGTGTAGACACACAGAAATTATGGGTAGACATGGAACAACAGCTTAGTTCGGTACCTTTACGCAGAGCATTTTGGTGTTACACAGTAACTCTCTCTCTTAAAACGCATCCTAAATAGGTCCCACACTGCAAATTAGTGCTAGGATTTGCCGTGACCCCAAATACTATTCAAGGCAATCACCTTTTTTTCCCATTTTGGGAAACCCTAGTTTTTTACCAGGTATGGAGGCAGGAGCATTTAACAATCTCATAGAGAAAGGTTGCTATCAGACAAGCATCACACTTTTTACATTTGGAGACCTGGCCCACGAATGACTCCTTGACACAACCGGGGGGGCTTTGAAATAAATCTTTGGCAGGTGTTGCAGTTACGTCATTTCTTAAAATCTTTGGGACCACCAATATTTTTGATGTCAATTATCTACATTTGAATTATATTGCAAAGATAAGGAACCAATTCCTCGGTTGATCTCAAAGATGTATGCGCTTCTAAATAATCCGCTGGAAGACTTTGTGATGCCAAGTATTAATAAGTGGGAAAGATACCTCAATAAAAGGAGCCTTAATGTGGATGTCACTTTGAGCTGATCATTGCACTCAGACTTCTCACTCCTCCAATTAAGATCAGGATCTCATCAGTGGGCATCAGCATATAAGGATACACATGAAAGGCTCACATAGGCTGCTTTCACACTGGGGCGGTTTTCAGGCGGTACAGCGCTAAAAATAGCGCTTGTACACCGCCTGAAAAAAACGGCCCCATTCACTCCAGTGTGAAAGCCGGCGGGCTTTCACACTGGAGCGGTGCGCTAGCAGGACGGTAAAAAAAAGTCCTGCTAGCAGCATCTTTGGAGCGGTGAAGGAGCGGTGTATTTACCGCTCCTATACCGCTCCTTCCCATTGAAATCAATGGGAAACCGCGGGGATACCGCCCGCAAACCGCCGCTGCAGCGGCGCTTTGCGGAGGTTTTTAACCCTTTTGCGGCCGCTAGCGGGGGTTAAAACCACCCCGCTAGCGGCCGCATACCGCGGGTAAAACGATGGTAAAGCAGCGCTAAATATAGCGCTGCTTTACCGTCCCGCCCCGCACCGCCCCAGTGTGAAAGCAGCCATAGTGTTATACCCTTTATTGCACATTTTCATTCCCCATATACAAGTCACACTTACATTAAGATCAAGTAAAAGAAGCATATAGACATGTATAGACTTGGCCACGCGACGTTACAGTCAGACACAGCAAGCTCTTCCTGGGACTCATCCCGCCGATCGTGCAGAGGCAATGCCGGTCGTGGGTGAGATAGATGCTCTGCTGAACTGACATGTCTTTTACTTGATCTTAATGTAAGTGTGACTCATGATTTAAATCTCGAGTAGCCCCTAAAGTTAGCCCATTTTTTTTGTTTAATGTGACAGATGATGTTACGCCGAGTAAATAGATAGCTCACATGTCACGCTTTAAATTTGTGCACACTCGTGGTATGGCGCCAAACTGTGACCAAACTTCGGTACATAAAAATCTCCATAGGCGACAGTTTAATTTTCTTTACAGATTACCTGTTTAGAGTTACAGATGAGGTCTAGTGCTAGAATTATTGCTCTCACTTTCATTGCTTTCACGGTGATACCTCACATGTGGGGTTTGGATGTCATCTTACATATGCGGGCGCAACTTTCGTATGTGTTCGCTTCTGCGTGCGAGCATACAGGGACGGAGCGGGACTTAAATTTTTTTTTTTTTTTATTGTTTATTTTATTTTATTTATTTTCCCTTTAACACATTTTTTTTGATCACTTTTATTCCTATTACAAGGAATGTAAACATCCCTTGTAATAGGAATGGTGCGTGACAGGCAGTGTTAACTTTGGCAGTAAATTTTGATTTAGTTTTAGTCTTAGGACTAAAATGGCATTTTAGTTTTAGTCCCATTTTTTCTTCTGCAAATGTTTTAGTTTTAGTCGTATTTAGTCGACTAAATCTCCAGTACATTTTAGTCAGTTAAAATCTCCAGTACATTTTAGTCGACTAAATCTCATTTTAGTCGTCTAAAATCGAATGGGTGTAATTAAATTGTGATGCATTAGTTAACATTTCTCTACAATTTCCAAACTCATTATATACTGCTGGAGTGAAAAATCTCATATGTTATTATTTTTGGGTTAGAGGTATGAACATGCACTACAGAACAATGTTAATTTTGAAGTCAAATTTCAATTTAGTTTTAGTCTAAGTCTTTTGACTAAAATGGCATTTTAGTCGTATTTTAGTCATCTCAATTGTTTTAGTTTTAGTCGACTAAAATAGTATTCATTTAGTCGACTAAAATGTTTTAGTCGACTAAATTAACACTGGGGACAGGTCCTCTTTGTGGAGAGATCCTCTCCTCCAGGCTGGAAAGCATCCGTTCAAAAAAGAAAATTGACGATCTGATGCTTTTCTAGCCGAGATCTGGGCTTTGTTTACCTGTGTGGCCCAGACGTGATGTCATAACGTCGCACCCGGGCCTTTGAGGATCATAGAGATAGCCGGGGACCATCTGTCCCTCGCAAATCTCTATGCTTCTCTTCCGGTGTCAGCCAATTCGTTCTCCGGGTCCCCGATCGCACGGGAGAGCCTGGAGAAGCACCGGAGGGCGTCGGGAGGGGGGACGTCCCCTCCTATCGCCGCTAAAAATGATCAAGTGGCAGAACAGCTGCTATGATCATGATCCATGAGTTCATCCATGAGAAAAACAAAATATAATTTGCATAATAATTTGCAACAGGGTGTATAGTAGAATTGTTCTGCAGACTCTCCTGAACAATTCTATAACTCTGATCAGCGAATGACAACCCGCTGATCAGTTATTAACCCCCCTCTCCATGCCGCCGCTTCCCTGTTGCAAGCCTCTCCACCCCCGCCGCTCCCTTCCACCTAAAACTACTCCCCCTCACTCTCCTTTCCTATCCCCTTCAACCCCAGCACTGAGTACCCCACCCCCCCATGCGATCCGACCCCCCTGCAAATTGGATCCCCTGCAGCTACCATCATAAGCCGGTGTCCTGCCAAAAAAGGTCCCCCAGCGCATAACGACCCCCCTGTATTGCGCAGTGCTTGGGTAGTACGAACCACTACGGAGCCGCCGAAAATAGCCGAACATAAACACCTGTGAGTCAGCTCTACACCGCGCCTGCGCAATGAACATGACATTGTGCCAGACGATGCCGCACACTCCCAATGCTCGTGCTACTCTGAAAGGGGCGGGTGTATTACTGTTATATTGTGTAAGCTGATAGGGGCGTTTTTAACAATAAACTACATGTCTTTGCAGGCCGTGTTTAAACAAATGAAGGGCAGGTTTTAAAATTCTGCCTCTTCTCTAGCCATACACCCCTTACACGATATAACAGTAACCTGCCCCTTGCAGAGTAGTATGAGCATCGGGAGCGTGCGGCATTGTCTGGCACAATGTCGTGTTCATTGCGCAGGCGCGGTGTAGAGCTGACTCACAGCTGTTTATGTTTGGGTATTTTTGGCGGCTCCATAGTGGTTCGTACTGCGCAAGCACTGCGCCTGTGCAGTACAGGGGGGTCATTATCCGCCGGGGGGACCTTTCTAGGCAGAACACCAGCATCCCTTCTCTGCTTCTCCCGTTGGCTACAGCTGCTGCATTGGGGTTGGGGGGGTCCAGATGTGTCCCCCCAATCACTCTGATCACCCCCCACACCTCCGATCCATCAATGCTGGGAGCGGCTTCCCCCCTTCACTCCCGCAGCCTGCAGCTTTTGCTCCGGCTATCTGACATGCTGTGCAGGTGATATTTTGACTTTGGGGGCTTGGTAAACGGGGGGTTTACCACCCCCCTCAATGTAGCACCCTGGGCGCATGCAGTAATCACTATGATCGCTTCTATATGCCCACTGACATCTGATAATAGTAACCGTGAGTGTATGTATCAGTTTATGAATGAATGGAATCTCTATACAGATTCCATGCATTCATTCAAGTAAAGTGATACAGAGAAAAGGACTATCTTCAGTCCCTTTCTCTGTCTCAAAAAAAAAAAAAAGACATATGGGGGTCTGTTTGGACCTCTGATATCTCACCAAAGACCCCCCTAAAAAAAAAGTATTTTTTAAATACAACTAAATCAATTCAAATAAAACCTTGGAAGACCCAGTGACTTTTTTGGGGGGTGGCAACCCCAGGTCCGCCCGCACCCAGCCTCTCCACGGCCCCCCTCTCGCACTCATGGATGGTGACGGTCTCCCCCCACACTAACCTCTCCATGGCGACGGTCTCCCCCCGCACTAACCCCTCCACGGCGACGGTCTCCCCCCGCACTAACCCCTCCGCGGCGACGGTCTCCCCCCGCACTAACCCCTCCACGGCGACGGTCTCCCCCCGCACTAACCCCTCCACGGCGACGGTCTCCCCCCTCACTAACCCCTCCACGGCGACGGTCTCCCCCCGCACTAACCCCTCCACGGCGACGGTCTCCCCCCGCACTAACCCCTCCATGGCGACGGTCTCCCCACGCACTAACCCCTCCACAAAGGCGGTCTCCCCCCGCACTCATCCCTCCTCTGCCTCCTTGGGAGAAGTCTAAAGGCCATAGCGAATATTAATTTGCTATTGTAACAAGTGGGTGGGCATTGCGCCCCGAGCCCAACCTTTTTCTAGCCAATTAGAGCCTCTGGATTTAATCATAAAACCTCAAACAAATATATGAGTCCGGCGCCCTGCTGGGGAGTGGCGCCCCTTCTCCCCTAATGGACCAGCCGCTCCTGGTAAGACCCCTTTCACATGGAGCGGACTCTGTCAAGCAGATCCGCCTGCTCAGACAAGTCTGTGTCCGCTCTGCCGATGCAGAGTGGACACAGAAACAGCCACTGTTCTGGAGGGAAACGGACTGCCTGTCCATTTCCATTGGATACCATCCGATCTGCTAGCTGGATGGGGAATGGAATCCCCATCCGTCTGTTTTTAGCTGAGTGGACTGAGTGGACTGGATCGGATGCAGGCGGGTGTAAACGGACATTTCAGGCGGGTCCGATTGGGCCCACCTGAAAAACGAACAGACAGACCCGATCGGTGTGCTTGTGTGAAAGGGGCCTAAGGCCTTGTTCACACAGGGCATACACAGCATACCTTTACAGGGATGCACAGGCGTTGCGTGCATCTCTGTGCAGGCAGTCTCAATTATGTCATTTGGGATGCAGCAACTGCACGGACGGAGCCATTGCTCCCACTTTTAAATCCATGCAAGTCTGCATGTATGTCCCTGAGCTCACACTGTCTGTGTTCGGGGTCGTGTACCCACACGGATGTCATATTGGGAACAGCAGCTATGTCTGTGCAGTCATTGCATCCCAATTGACATAAATGGGACTGTCTGTACGGGGATGCACGGAACACCTGTGCATCCCTGTATGGGTAAACACTGCCCTCCATGGGCATACACTTTAGTATGCCACATGTGAACAAGGCTTTAGTACTAATTTAGCAGAAATTTTGTAAGTTACATTGTGTTTATGTGCAAAATTAATGATTTTAGTGTATATATAGTGAAAATAGCGATATGATGAACATTTACGCAATTATTGCAGGGCCCAAAAAATCTGTAGGTTTAAGTGAAGAATGCTAACCTCTGGATTTTTAGAGTAAATTGTTGTTATTTACAGTTTTGCGTACCTTCAGTTTTCACCATTTCACAAAAAAGGGCCATTATAAATGTACAAATATTTGTTATTTATTAACAAAATACAGTTTTAACTTTTATATTTGCTAGGAATTTAGCAGGAACTTTGTACATTTTGCCATGTATGAATCCACTATTATTGATTTTAGTGTATTTTTAGCAAAAATATTGTTTGGTAAACATTTGCGCAAATATCGTGGGGTCTTAAAAATCAATAGAACCTTCTTTTTATTTTACTGGTCCTATGCTTTCAGAAAATATATGGTTTGGGGGGTCTTTCACAAATTCTGAAAGCTGTAAGTGAAAAATGAAAACCTCCAGATTTTAAGAGACATTTTTGGGTATGTTCGATTTTCACCATTTTGAAAAAAGACGCAATTTAAGATTTACAAATATTTGTTATTTATTAACTCCATACAGGTTAAGCTTTTATATTTAGTAGGGATTTAGCATGAATTTTGAAAAATTAGCTGTGTTTTTATCTGCTAATTATGGTTTTATTGTATTTTTAGCGAATATATTGGTTTGATACTATTCAAAAAAAAGGAAAATCGATGTCAGGCGCCTCAGTACATCTTTTCCCTTATCTCAGCGCAAGTGAATGGTAAAAAAATCTCCTATACAGACAATGGTTAAAATTGTATAGGTTGCCCTATAGCGGCCGCTTAAAAAGACATGTAAATTGTTTTATAACGGTAAATAAAAATTATTAATTGCAAATATATTCCATTACCATTTAGCAGCGCTCATCTGGATGATACTTATTATCAAGAAACCAATGTTTGTATATATACACTAGGAAATAGCATGTATATAAAAAATCTGCAATATTGTGTTGTGGAGATCATATACCACTTCTCATAGCCAATCTAATATGACAGTACATCAATAACTTAATAAGGTGAGACTATAGTCCATGAGTTTATAACATAAGTGAAGACAGGGATGTTATCTGCTTGTTAAGCTTCCACCAAATTGCTTCACCCGTGCGTATTCCACACTCCCCTCCGGGGTTTGAACTCACCAGAATGTCGAATAATATCAGCATTGAGTCATAGTCTCCCAGGATCTGCCGTCACTCTCCTTGTGTATCCTCTCCGCACATCAGCAACAATCGGCCCGTGTATTACGATATAGAGAGGGGGTAAAAAGATCCAAATAGTCCAGTACGTCTTAAACTGACTTTATTTCTTTTTTGTTAAAAAATATATTTCCACTTTGCACAATAAAAAATTGAATATTTTCACACTTGTTCTCCTTTATCTATCTCTGCGAATGTGGCCAATCACTGGTTGTCATACACTAAGGGTGGTTTAGAGTGTATGTACCTGGAAAAACAGCTGGTGGTGGGATAAAGCAAAAATTGTCCACACCATTTACAATCTCCAAACAGCCTTCCGGTTTGTGATGGCCACCTTGTGGAGCGCAGATGCGTAGATACGTCCCTTCCGGTCGTCGTGTCGGTCACGCCCTGGGCGTGACCGACACGACGACCGGAAGGGACGTATCTACGCATCTGCGCTCCACAAGGTGGCCATCACAAACCGGAAGGCTGTTTGGAGATTGTAAATGGTGTGGACAATTTTTGCTTTATCCCACCACCAGCTGTTTTTCCAGGTACATACACTCTAAACCACCCTTAGTGTATGACAACCAGTGATTGGCCACATTCGCAGAGATAGATAAAGGAGAACAAGTGTGAAAATATTCAATTTTTTATTGTGCAAAGTGGAAATATATTTTTTAACAAAAAAGAAATAAAGTCAGTTTAAGACGTACTGGACTATTTGGATCTTTTTACCCCCTCTCTATATCGTAATACACGGGCCGATTGTTGCTGATGTGCGGAGAGGATACACAAGGAGAGTGACGGCAGATCCTGGGAGACTATGACTCAATGCTGATATTATTCGACATTCTGGTGAGTTCAAACCCCGGAGGGGAGTGTGGAATACGCACGGGTGAAGCAATTTGGTGGAAGCTTAACAAGCAGATAACATCCCTGTCTTCACTTATGTTATAAACTCATGGACTATAGTCTCACCTTATTAAGTTATTGATGTACTGTCATATTAGATTGGCTATGAGAAGTGGTATATGATCTCCACAACACAATATTGCAGATTTTTTATATACATGCTATTTCCTAGTGTATATATACAAACATTGGTTTCTTGATAATAAGTATCATCCAGATGAGCGCTGCTAAATGGTAATGGAATATATTTGCAATTAATAATTTTTATTTACCGTTATAAAACAATATTGGTTTGATAAACATTTGCGCAAATACCACTGGGTCTAAAAAATCAGTAGCACATTCTTTTTATTCTAGAGGTCATATGCTTTCAGAAAATATATGGTATGGGGGTCTTTCACAAATTCTGAAAGCTGTAAGGGAAAAATTAAAACCTTCAGATTTTTAAAGAAATTTGGATATTTACACTTTTGCGTGTGTTAAATTTTCACCATTTCGCAAAAACACGCAATTAAAAAATTACAAATATTTGTTATTTATTAACTCAATGCAGGTTAATCTTTTATATTTAGTAAGAATTTTTTTTAAATTTGCTGTGTTTTTATCTGCTATAATGGTTCTAGTGTACTTTTTGCAAATATATTGGTTTTATTAACATTTGCGCAAATACAGCGGGGGTCTAAAAAATCAGTAGCACCTTCTTTTTATTCTACTGATCATGTGCTTTCAAAAAATATATGGTTTGGGGTGTCTTTTACAAACTCTGAAAGCTATAAGTGAAAATTACAAAAGCATAGAAAAAATTGCAAAAATGGTCTGGCCACCTGAGTGTACAAAATAGAGCACAGGGCCCGGCAGCGAAAGGGTTAAATAGAAAACTATCTTTAGATATATTTTAACTCCAAAAGCATTTTATTAAAATAAATTTGATAAAAATCAAAAAAAATTCGCACTCACCTGCTCCCCGCTGTAGTGAGCTGCCATTATTTTTTGATGGCACCAGACTAAGTAGAGCTTGGCCTCTTCATTGTTGCTTGACATTTGAGTAATGCATCTATACACTAGCTGCTGAACACCTATGCCTTTCGCTGTTCTCTGAAACACTCTCTGAAATGTTTTCCCAGCACTCCAATGCTTCAAGAGACTTTCACTCCTTTGTTTCAGTGACTGCATGATCCCTGTGCTACAAGAGACTCACTTGTGTTCCTGTGATCCCCAGACCCAAGTGTACCCTTGTTCGTGCTCTGTAGCTACCTGTGGTGCTTGGTGGTTGCCGCAAATGGCTTACAGGTAGGATAATTACTTTAATCATTATTTTTCAAAAATGCACAGTGTACTTTAACCTACCTAGCTCACTTGACTGCATAGTCCATATATTCAAAAGGTGAATTTAGCCTTTAATAAGAAAAATTGCTGCAATTTGTCTGAGGTGTCTTAGTGAAAGAAATGTGGTGAGGCCTGTTTGGTCTTTCTGAGCCAAGTAACTTGATAAAAAGTCTTTCAATGTTAAACATACAATATGCTGGTTGCCATTTTTGTTTCTCTGAACAAATATCAAACAAATATTTGTGCACTTGTAAAAGAGAAAGGTGTCAATAACAGACACGCAGTCTCCATGTCACTGGATTGTACTGCTGCCTTTAGTGATAGAAAAAACATGATGGTTCACACCGCAGCATGCTCCGGCTCACAGCAGGAGTACTGTGCGTCCCCATTCACCATTTCAGCCTGAATTTTTGGCTGAATTTGGACTTGAAATCGACCAAAAGAGCCGCTGCGGATATGTGTGAACCGGCTCAATAGAGAGCCGGTCACAGTCTCCTGCTATGTGAATTGGATGCGGGGAAACCTGCATACAATTCGCAATCATGTGAACCCAGCCTGAAAGTTTATATCACAGAGGTTGCTTGCTAGTCAAGCTAGTTAGATGATTTAATAACAATTTAACACACATTTTGACTTGATACGAATGTAGAGACATTGCTAAGAACAGTTTATGCTTTCCATCTTTCTTACAGATTCACAGGTGAAATAAACAGTGTATATTTTTATGATATTAAACTATCTACCCACGGTCAGGTGGTTTGCATGTTGGACCAATCACACTAGCTAGTTGTTAGTAAATTTTGTTGACGTCATAGATCAAAAATGTGTTGCTTGCAGACTGTGGATTGATGATGTCACTTTTTTTTTACTCCACATTTGACAATACAAAAATAGTTTTTAGCAGTATTTAGAACTTGTTCGCTTATACCTTTCTAGGAGTCACATGAACACATTTTTTTCAGGAGTTTCCAAAGTGTTTGCAAGTTTTTGTTCTATTTGTTTCAGTATATTTGACTTGTAGTTGTGTTACATTGGTTTGATCTTAATACAGTCATCTTTTTTTTTAATTTTTGACATCATCTGCCTGCCTCTGCTTCAGACAATCAGAGGAAGCTTTGTATTCATCCAGAGAATACAGAGTTGCGAATAAATTGTTGAGCAGTGCACCGACTCAGTTTTGTTCCAGGTATGGGAAGGGAAGTTCCTATCCCACTGCCGGAACAAAGTGCTGTATACTGTATGTGCCTGAAATTACATACAGTTTGTACAGCGTGTCCAGTGGGGCACCTGTTACTGTAGAACATATTTAATTTGGCCCAGCTTGGCCAAAAGAAAGTAGTTAATATGACAATAAAGGTGGTGATCAGCTTTAAAGTGGTTCTAAAGGCAGAAGTTTTTTTTACCTTAAAGTGGATGTAAACTCCATTCATGAAATTTGATCTGGGCACATATATCTGCAGTTCTTATCTCTCTTAAAGCCCTAAGTCTGGTGGCTTTCTTCTGCTCCATTCTTATCAGCTTGATAACTTCTGACAAGTTCTCCATCAACTGTGATAAAACCAGGCTGAATTTTATGTCAGGGTGGGTGCTATAAATAGATTATAGCAGAGAGCTGGTCTATTTACAGCACAGCTCTGCAAGTCTACAGCTATTGCTACAGAATATGAATACATTTTTTTTTTTGCATGAGTGTGCCTCTGTGCACAAAGCAAGCTCCATAAAGGCATGCTTTAATGGGTTTGATACGGAAGAACTCAAGTGGCCTTGCACAAAAGCCTGACCTCAACCTCACTGAACACAGTTGGAATGAATTGGAATAGATTGCGAGCCCAGCCTTTTCATCCCGCCTAATGCTCGGTTCATATCTATGTGGGTGGCTGCGGGTGAGGGAAAAGGGAAATTCCAACCACCATCAGTGAAAATGCTCTGCTGTGCAAAAATGTGTGGGGCTGCCATTCATTCTGAATGCCACCCCCACGCATGTAAAAATGCAGTGTGTTTGCGGTTGATGAACCGCAAGGAAATCGCATTGTCAAAATGACTATGCCATTTCCCTGCGGGCAGCGTTTTTAACAGGGTGCATGAATCGTTTTCTGCGGGAAATGCAGGCATGGGAGCCCATTCAAATGAATAGGCTGTTGTGCCCAAGAAAACGCGGCCCACACACTCGTATAGGTGTGAACTGAGCGTTAGGACCATGTGCAGTTACTTCCATTTTACCTCAGGGATAAACACAGGTAACTTCAATGACACACAGAAAACAATAATTTTCTATGTGGCATGTTCACACCTCAAAACTATATTTCTCTGTGTTCCAAAGATGTGCGATAATTATGCAACATGTGTGCATAATATCGCTCCTCGCTGTAACTCTCTCTATATGCATTTTTAAAAAACTGATTTCAATTCCACTTTAAGGTCTTTTTTGTTTATCAATATTTAATTAAATAAAGTTGAGCGGAATTAGCGGACTTTGTTTTTAAATTATTTTAGATTTAGCTTTAAGTACAATGGCTGATGTTTGAGAGCTTAGGCTCCTTCTTTAAAGTGTTACTAAACCCAAGACCATGCACTCACTATATCTGCTCTCCCACAGTACACAGAACATGGAAATGGAATTATTTTAGTAAATATAAACTGCTAAATATCTTTTCTCAACAGCAGTATTTAGCAGTCTTGTGACTTATATCAGAGTCTGGTTAAAGCTTGTAGGGGGAGTTTTCATTCTCCCCTGATTGTCTTATGAGGCTGCAGGACCCCCGACCCTCTGTCTGGACAGTGCTGATTGGCCATGTGCTGGTCACATGCACCCTCCCAAGAAAAAAAAAAACATCTCTAGTAATACACACCAAACTGATCATGTGCAGCTTGCCCCCAAGGCTCTGTTCTATCAGGAGATGGTTTGGGGACTGTGGTAGAAAGGGGAGGATCAGAGCGGACAGGATAAAACGGCCTTTTTTTTTTTTTGGGGGGGCGTGTCCTGATGCGAACGGCGGCGGACGTCTTTGTGAGGAGCTCTGGACCCTGATTATTAATCCGCCGCCATCCGTGAATTCACCAGCCTGAAAATCACCCAGGGACCTGTCAGGACGGCACCCAACGCTAGCCAGACCACCAGAGGGTAATATTGTGTGTGATTGAGGCCTTCTGGAGGACAGGCCGCGGCTCCGGCCTGGCTCCCTGAACGGCGGCCATCTTGCTGCACCCGGCCGCGGCTCCGGCCCCCAATCCTGGCCTCTCGAACCCCCCCTGGACCGGCTCTTTCTCCCCACAAGAACCGGAGACCACCCCCCACCCGGGGCTCCCACTTACACCCCTGTACAGCGGCCTGAAAGCAAGAAAACGGCTCCGGCCCTGTGATCGGCGGCCATCTTGCTACACCCGGCCGCGGCTCCGCCTCCCAATCCTGGCCTCTCGAACCCCCCCTGGACCGGCTCTTTCTCCCCACAACAACCGGAGACCACCCTCCACCCGGGGCTCCCACTTACACCCCTGCACAGCGGCCTGTAGGCAAGAAAACGGCCCCGGCCCTGTGATCGGCGGCCATCTTGCTACACCCGGCAGCGGCCCCAACACTTAATTCTGGCCTGCAGGAACCCCCCGTGGCTCGGTTTTTCCCCCACACGGTAACCGGAACTCACCCTCCATCAGGGGCTCCCATTTACCCCCCTCACAGTGGCCGGCAGGAGGAAAAACGGCCCCAGTCCTGTGAAAGGCGGCCATCTTGCTTCACCCGGCGGCCATCTTGCACACCATTCTGACCCCCTCTGAGACTGGCAAACTGCCCCTTGAAGCTGCAACACTCTAGCCGGCCAGGCTATGACCCCCAGGGATGCATAGCACGACTTTACTCCCTGACAAATGACAAAACTAGCCATGGCCGAGTAAAGACGGGCACCGACAGAGCTCCCGGCCTAACCTGATCCACTATGGCCATTACCTGCCACTTAACTCATGTGGGCACGGCATGAGCACCCCAAATCAATACAGGACACGCTCGACCTCAAGAGGGACCAGATCCCAGAACTCGCAGACCAGTATCCATAATTTTTTCAGCGGCACACCGAGACAAGCAACAGGCGCCATAGAAACCGCTCCACGTGGGCCGCGCATGGAACGGAACCCGGGCCCAACCCAAAGCCATACACCAACACCACCGGAGGACCCGGAATACCTTGCAGAGACACCGGCAGCATTCCGTACAGAGATGACGGACACGTCGCAAGGCCAATTAGATGCCGACCTCCGCACCATGCTGCGGGCCCTCCCCACCAGAGCCGACATTGAGGCCTTACCGACAAGGGCCGACATAGAAGCGCTGATCCTAAGGATAGAGGAGGCGCACAGCAGGGACATCCAGGAGGTGAAAGCGGAGTTGCATACAGTGTCGGACCGTGTGACATCTGGAGAGTCACGGGTCTCTGCACTGGAGACACGCATACAGGCCCTGGAGCAGGCACAGGTATCACAAACGATGGACTCCCAAGACATGCAATTGCACCTGGAGGAAATGGAAGACCGCAGCCGCCGCAACAACCTGCGACTGCGGGGGATACCTGAAGCCACGGGCCCGGAAGACCTGGCGGAGACAGTGACCGCAATATTCCACAGACTGCTGGAGACCCCCCCGCCGACGATTGAAATCGACAGGGTGCACCGCACACTGGGCCCCAGATCCGCCGACCCAGCCAGGCCACGCGATGTGCTATGCCGCCACCACCGCTTTACAACTAAAGAAAACATACTACGAAAGGCCTGGGAAGCAGGCGAAATCGAATTTGATGGGGCCAATATCCAGATCCTACCGGACTTATCCAGGGCAACCCTACAGCGCCGGGCTATGCTAAAGCCAGTATTGGAATTAGCGAGGAGACGAGGATACACCTACCGCTGGGGATACCCCCTGGCGGTAATCTTCCGAACGGCGCAGACCTCATTCACCCTGAGAACGCCTGCAGACCTGCCGGGATTCTTCTCCTTTATAGGCACAGAACCAGTCCAGGTCCCCAATTGGCTAATGAGACTACCGAAGGCACCGGGTCGCTCGGGTCCAGCAACGGGCAGATACAACCAACCACCGCGCTCGCAGAGGAACAGAGGCCGATTCCGCCCCAGCCCTGCCGCCGCCGTGGACGATGGTACACGTGAGTCCTGATTACTGCGGAGCTACCTATACCGGTACCCATTGTTTGTAATGCATAGGACATCGAACTTACCTTGATGCTGCCCCCTGTTTTCTCCCCCCCTGCCCCCCCCCCCCCGCTTGCCGCGGAGGACCCGCCGGGGGCCCGGTTTTGTGACACCCCCACGCCTCAGAATTTGAACGGAGAGATTGGTCCGCCATGGTGCAATGATACACACTCACCCCCCTTTCCCCAACACTTTGCATGCTACAAACTGAGACTCCCACGAAGAGATATTTTTTTTTTTTACACCGCAGACACCCCCAAAACTGAACACAAGGGTTTTTTTTTTTTTGCCCCATTTCTACCCTTCTTGCCCCTTTGTTGTCTTGAGAGGTGGTGTCACAGAGGAAGAGAAGGACAATACGTCCCCCGCACCCCCCCCCCCTGGTGACACAAGCAGGTGATCATATTATTGCAGCACTACCACAGGTGGACGATTGAGCCCCAATCTACCTGATCACCAATCTGGGGCATCACCCCCCGCTCCACAAGTTCAGATCTACACATGTATTTACCTGGCCCCCCTGTCATGCCAGCTGGGTCATAGATACCTACCCAGAAAGGAGCACACAGACGACAGGTGCCAAGATACTCCTTGGATAACAAGACTCACGCTCACAGATGTGACTCGAGGGGGAGCAAAACATATACTGGGTGGCTGCTTGGGGAGGAATGGGGTTTGGACCCCATCGGAGGACAAGACGCAACCTTGGAGGGTATTTGGGGGCAGGAGAGGGGCGGTGCCAGATGGACAGGGGAGCCGTAAAAGGGGGGGGGATATTGGAACCGCATCAAATTGCTCAGGACCATAAATTATTGTGGGGAACTTCTCTGGGGCGGGTGGGGGGCTGGATTTTGTGGGGGAATGATTAGTTGGCAGACGTAACCTATGCATATAAGCTAATGTTGTTTTATTGATTCCATCTTTCTGGTTAAAGGTTTTTTTTTTGTTAACTAGAAAATGAGCAAGTATTGAATTTACATGTCCTAGTGTCATATTACATATTATAGCCTGAAATGTACAAAACCACCCTACGACACACAATTGAGCACGTATGCCCACACACTCTTTTATACAAGCAGAGGCCGGGTGGTCAGGGAGGGACCGGGAGACTCGCAGGGACCCTTGCTGATTTCACCCCCACATAGGACGACGCACGATACCCAGGCTACCTGGAGAGCGTCTTTGCAAATATTTTGCACGCACATTAGAGCACCAGCTAAATCGGTAGGCAACCGCTAGAAGCACTAGGCTTCCGACGGGCGCATTTCATACCCTTTTAGTATTGGTAGAATATACCTACCTCCATCTACTACATTCTTCTCTCTATTCTATACCTCTCTCTAACTCTTTACTGTACTTTCTTACCCCCCCCCCCCCCCCCCCCACACTCCCCGTCCCCCCACGAACATGGACGACATTACTATTGTCACTTTAAATGCGAAGGGACTCAACATCCCAGAGAAAAGGAGAATGCTACTTAATGATATGAGACACCTAAAGGCAGACATAGTCCTCCTACAAGAGACACACTTCCGAGAAAACACACTCCCGATCCTCAAGAATAGGTACTTCCCGACGGTGTATCACTCGACCTACAAGGAATCCAAATCACGAGGAGTTTCAATATTAATTTCAGCCAAAATCCCATGGTCCCTGACAGACATACTGACAGATCCGATGGGAAGATTTCTATTCCTCAAGGGCCAAATTGGTGACATCAAAATAACACTAGCAAACCTTTACGCCCCAAACACCCAACAAGATACGTTCTTTACAAGACACTTGATCAAACTACAAAACTTTACTGAAGGGCAACTAATAGTGGGAGGAGACCTGAATATCCCCCTAATACCCGAGGAGGATACCTCAACAGGGAGTTCATCAACCCCCAGAAACACACGCAAGGCCATCCACATAGCACTTCAGAGATCACAATTGATAGATACATGGCGCCTCTTTCACCCTGGCGAACGAGATTATACGTACTACTCACGCCCCCACAACACATATTCGCGCATCGATTACCTGTTGATACCACACAACCAACTTCACGCCGTTAGAAACACCTCACTAGGATCAATCACTTGGTCCGATCACGCCCCAGCTATCCTGAGTTATGCTCTGACAGACTTCCAAAAAAATCAAAGGAAACCGTGGAGGCTTAATGAAAGCCTTCTGAAAGACCCAGACACACTAGCTGAGGTTACAAGGGAAATAACCAACTATTTTCAAACCAATAGCGACTCAGAAAGTGATGAAGGCCTAGTCTGGGAAGCGCACAAAGCGGTGATTCGCGGAATACTCATAAAACACGGGGCAAGACTAAAAAAACAAAGGACAGCCCAATTGACCTCTCTCCTCAGCAGACTTCACACCCTAGAAATCAGACACAAGCAAACCCCGACTGACCAGATAGGGAACGAACTGGACGCAGTACGCACACAAGTAACTGACCTGTTAAATTTTAGAGCAAAGACGGTATTACAAATAACACGTAAAAGGATTTACGAGTCGGGCAATAAATGCGGCAGACTGCTAGCACAGTCATTACGGGACCAAAGAACAGCGTCGTACATACCCTCCATACGCTCGCCATCGGGACAGAAGATAACCTTACCACAACATATAACACGGGAATTTAAATCCTACTATGAATCGCTCTACAACCTGTCCAACACGCCACCATCATTAGAACACATAACAGATTATATTACTACTTCCCGTATGCCCACCCTCTCCACCGACACCCGAGATCTGTTAGAAGCCCCTATCACATTATCGGAGGTACAACTTGCGCTGAAAAGCACTAAAGTTGGAAAAGCCCCAGGACCGGACGGACTCACGCCACACTACTACAAGACACTACTACCAGTATTAGGAGGACGCTTGGTTAATGTGCTTAACGGCCTCACTAACGAAGGGAAACTACACACCACCACATTACAAGCACAAATATCTGTTATCCCAAAAGAAGGCAAAGACCTGACCAACTGCGGAAGCTATAGGCCTATCTCCCTACTTAATTCGGACCTCAAACTATTCACCAAAATAATAGCGACTAGAATACAGACACACCTGCCCCTCCTAATACACTTAGACCAGGTGGGATTTGTCCCCACAAGAGAGGCAAGGGACAATACCACCAAGGTCTTGAATCTACTACATAAAGTCACCCGCACCCAAACGCCCAGTGTTTTTATAAGCACGGACGCTGAGAAAGCGTTTGATCGGGTTAGTTGGGCCTTCATGTTTGCCATGTTGCGCCATATAGGACTGGGAGACAACATGCTAAAGTGGATAGCCGCAACCTATGAAAAACCATCTGCCAGAGTGAGGGCTAATGGAGTGCTCTCAGACCCTTTCCCGATCACAAACGGGACAAGGCAGGGGTGTCCGTTGTCCCCCCTTCTATTCGCCCTCACTCTGGAACCATTCCTATGCCACATAAGACAAAACCCCAATATCTCAGGAGTGAAAGTACACCAAACGCAACACAAGGTATCGGCGTACGCCGACGACCTCATGTTCACACTCACCACCCCCTCAATCTCCCTCCCCAACCTCTTACGAGAATTTAAGATTTATGGAGTCCTCTCCAACCTAAAAATTAATTTTACTAAATCTGAGGCAATGGGAGTAGGAATACAACCAGCACAACTTACACAGCTACAATCAAATTTCCAGTTGAAATGGACACAGACAGCCCTAAAATATTTAGGTACTTACATCCCTCGCACACTCACACGGCTATATGAGCTGAACTTCCCACCACTCTTGAAAACAATCAAAATATTACTTAAAAAATGGCACACCGGTCTACATTCATGGATAGGTCGCTGCAACATCCTCAAAATGATGATACTCCCAAAATTCCTCTATCTCATGCAGGCGATACCTATACACATTCCCACACTCTACTTCAAACAAGTACAAACCATGTTTACAGACTTTGTATGGGCTAAAAAAAGACCACGACTCTCTTATAAACTTTTAGTTCTACCTAAACAACATGGGGGACTCGCGTTACCAAACATCCGTACATACTACCAGGCAGTTCACTTGGGCAGGCTTATAGACTGGTGCCGTCACCAGGAGACTAAGCTCTGGACACAACTGGAGCAACATCAAAGCGAAACCCCACTTAGTAGAGCTCCCTGGTGCCACCCGTCTCTGCCAGCGGAAATTAAGCGACACCCGCTAATAGGAACCACAACACAGGTCTGCGCACGTCTCATCACGACGACCCCCATATCATCCCCCAACTCACCCCTCTTCCCCATCTTGGGAAACCCTGAATTTGCACCAGGATTACATGACGCAGAATTTAAAAGACTGAAAGACGAGGGCACACACCAGGCCTCCCACTTTAGCACCAATGGTCGTTGGCCCACAATAACAGAACTCTCAAATACCACAGGGCCATTTCGGCTGGACTTCTTGAGAGCCAGCCAACTGAGCCACTTTTTACACTCACTGAAAACCCCTTCGACAACATCACCTCCCCTCACAACACTAGAAGAACTCTGCAACGCATCGGGTACCATAACGCACACACTATCACAAACCTACAGCCTGCTAAACATACCACAAACAGACTTTACACCGCCAGGGCTGACTAAATGGGAAACAGAACTGAATTGCCACTTTAGCACAACTAAGAAACAAAGAATAATTAAATACACTCATAAATCCTCAATATGCGCCAAGATCCAGGAGACCAACTATAAGCTACTGTCAAGATGGTACAGAACTCCAGACCTGCTCCACAGATTCTTCCCGACAACGCCGGACCTTTGCTGGCGGTGTCGAGCAGAAAAGGGAACACTGCTGCACATATTCTGGTCCTGTCCTTTACTACACCACTTTTGGAAAGTGGTCCGGGAAGTTGTACAAAAATTTACAGACAGCCCCATACCAATAGACCCCGCTTTCTTCCTTCTTCACGCATCAGACACTCCCGAAAAAACATACAAAAAATCGGTGATCAGACACTTACTAGATGCAGCCAAGGCCTGCATACCGATAATGTGGAAATCCACAAGCCCACCTACCATAGCATCATGGATAGCGAAAGTGGAGGAGATAAGATATATGGAGGACCTCGTCCTCACAGCCCAGCATAGACAAGAAACATTCTCTAACACCTGGCAGTCGTGGATTATCTTTATCTACTCGGCAGAGGGCCAGGCGCTTAAGGGAACCACAACAGACACACAAAGTTGCACTCCGCCACCGCCAATCCCATCTGACACACATGTTTGAATTACCAATGACCCATGTTCGTGGGCCCGAGTACCCCCACCCCCCACCCATCCTCCCACCTCAGCTCCCCCTCCCCTCTTCTTTCTCTCTTTCGTACTACTCTCTACTCTAATATTCTACCTTTAACCAATCCCACCCTAAACTGGGTGGATCTACTTTACTTTCTAATTTCCACTTTTTTTTTTTCCAACATAAATAAGAAAAACCGAGGAACTGGGCCCATGTCCTCGGTACTGCACAACACGACAACCTCAAGCACAAATACCCTAACGGAACAAATAAAACTAACAGTAACTCAGGCACACTAAGTGACAATACACCATGGAGAGTAACCTCCAACAATTTGTCCACACTTAGATGTGTTTAAACACTGTTTCTCTCTCCCTTTCTACATTAAGACTGTGTAATGTAATGTATTCAGAATGTTTTGATTAAGTTGTTTGCTTGATACCCATGTTAATTTTGTAATGTATCGACCCGACAGGGTCCCTTTCCTTGTTATAAATAAAAAAATTAAAAAAAAAAAAACGGCCTTTTTACACAATGCAGAGGTTCCACAGTGAGTATAACAAGCATGCTTTACTGCATATACAGACTGATTTTACTGTTGTGGGTTTAGTAACACTTTAAGTGTCTACAAAAGATACCTGGCTTTTCTCATAAGCTTGTGGTGGTGATATATTCTACGGTACTTGCCAATAATAGGTATTATCTAACTTTTTTTCCAGTTTGTTTCCAAGTGCTGCAATAAAATGAATTCTATTTTTTCTTTAGTGTGTAATTTGCCAAAATACTCACATTGCAACAGATGACATTGTAAAAGATATCATATTTTAACAATCTTGAGCCAGTGGATGCTTGGAAACATGGTAGGTTTGCTACTGTAGTAGAATCAAAGCTTATGGGTATAGTTGGGGTAGCACTAGGTCACACCACATCCTTCTATAATCACAGTATAAAAACAGACAGGTAAGTTTATTTTATTGCAGAAGAGTCATTGCATTTATCTTGTGCGACTATGTTTGTAATTTTTTTTTTTTTTTTATTTGGCTCAACTGTGAGACAAACGCATTAACCCTTGCGGTGGCTGCAGCTGGGAGTGTGTATATATCCGACAAGCCGACTACTGGCTGTCAGATGTATATAAATAATAAATCACCTGTAATGTTGGGTGTACTACACGTGTGGATGGTGCTGCGTTTTGTAAAACTACTAGTTTAGTTATTTTACATTTTAGAATCGGGTGCAGAATTTTAAAGGGTGCCTTGACCAAAAAAAGGTTGAGAAATGCTAATCTAAGGAATAGTAAATTGCAATATATAACATTTTTTTTAGGGGGGTTTAGATATTCTTTAAATTATGGTAGTTAATAAAGGAGGGCACAAGTCTGTGCTTTGTGTGCCTTTAGAATGTTCCACTCACTTCCTGTTAGGGTTCTTTTTTGCTGGCTGTAGTACCATTTATTTTCTTTCAGTGCAGGCAAAATGCATAGTGTTCTGAAAATGCCCTTTTTGTAGTTGGCTCATTACCTTCAATGTGCTGCCTTGTATTGGACAAAGGTTGTGTACTGTAATTACATTGCGTTTCATCCTGGTTTCTCTGCCTTTGCCTGTGTTGATGTCAACATGTGTAAAAATAACTTCAATGCCCCTTTACTCTACTACACTGAGAAGAGACATTCTTTCCATCAAGTGCAGCAGAGAACAATGTGGGATCAGGGAAGAATCTGCAGGTCAACCTGTTTACTGGCTGAATAAAAGGCATCCTTTGCACGTTGTATACTTACTGAGAATTAATGAGGAGTGCGTGACAGACCCGTGCAGAAGACTTGCTTCTTGAACTACTTCTATTCCATGTATTCCATGTATGCCACCTATGTTGTATGTTTCAGCATTAGGTTTTTATGTGGTTTCCAAAAGTGGACTCACTCTAATTATAGGATCATGGACGATGATGTTGTCTATTCTAGTCTGGAAGTTATTTTACTTATACCTTATGTAATTAGCTTTTTTCACAGATCTGAACATGGCTTGCTGTAATAAGTGTTTGGATAATTATTTGAGAGCTCCACTAATCACTATTTACTCACCAGTGTCAGAAAAACAACACGTTCTTTTAAAAAAAGTTTTCATCGTAAAATTACTTATGCATTTAACTTTTTTTATAGAAGGATTTTTAATGGCCACCCTTTAGTTTGTCATAAGCTGGTCAAATATATTACAGCTTAATTGTACAATCCCTATTAGGGCTCATGCACATGTACAGTTTGCAGCTGCATTGTACGCTATGGGAAACTGGTCCATTTTGGTCCTTGTGGCACTTTTTGTGAAGGGGAGTCTAGGGTGCAGTAGTAGTAGCCAATTCATGTAACTAAAATTGTGAAAAATTAATATGCACCTTAATAAAGCTCAACTAAGGCTTGAAGAAAAAAATCCTTTGCAGGTAACCCCCCCTCAATGCCAGGGTCAGGGTAGATGAAAATCAATGATTTAAAAACCAAAAAATCTGATTTCTGAGATTTTTACTCCAAAATCATTTTATTAAAAAAAATCTAAAGATAGTTTCTATTTAAGATACAAATAATAATTTTGTTTATTCAGCATGACATGGAGCTTAGTTATGTAGCATGAGGCTGTATATTCTGCAATATTTAAGTTTTTGGTAAAATATATTTAATGAATCCAAGCTCTGCAAGCTGAGATAACATGCACTGCATTGATGCATTTACACAATTTCACAGTAACCATGAGATAAAACAAAGAATTTCAACTTTAGGAGATCCCTGAAAACTCACTAATTCAGTGAAGCCTATCCCACACCCACCTAACAACCCTATCAAATCATTCCCCGCATCTATTACCCTTTGTACCACCACACCCTCCTTTTAGGATGTAAGCTCTACGAGCAGGGCCCTCCTGTCCCTTCTGTATTGTACTGTAATTGTGCTGTCCCCCCTCTACATTGTAAAGCGATGCGTAAATTGCTGGCGCTATATAAATCGTGAATAATAATAATAATATTTATTTTCTCCTATTGTTTTGAAAATCTTTGTACATTTCAAACTGTATGATTGAATTGGTTGTGATATCGCTGTTTTACTAACTTGACAGCTTATTATTCTAAATAGGAAACCTTAATTTTGTTTGCAAATATTAAAGATTCAAACTACTAGCAAGAATGAGTCATTACAGAGCACCTGTCACTTCAGATCCATCATGGCAATGCCTTTTAGCGGGCATCCACTCACCTGCTGTCTCACCTTGTTGTGTCACTGCTGCATCACCAGCCGTCCCATTAACCGCTTAAAGTGGAGTTCCACCCACTTTTACAACTCTTCAGCATTCCTCACCAAAGTGTGCACTGTAAACGAATTGGATATTTTTTTATTTTTTTTCTCAGCACCTACTGTATATCTGCTGTATTCATTTTTCACTTCCTCCTCCCTGGCCGCGGCCCATCGCATCCTGTCCTGTTTGCAATGCCTCCTTGGAAGGGCGGCAACTTCCTATGACACTGACGTTGCTATGGAAACCTGACCTGAAACCTATTACACTGCTTGTGCTGCACGGAGCATGTGCGAGATCTGCAAGGATGAGATCCAGGAAGAAATACAGTCTGGCTTCAGATGCCCACACTTAAGATGGCCACGGCCTGCTGTAAGTTTATAAAATAACAAACTACTGCTATAAACTAACAAAACGGACCTTAGTTTACAGACTAACTTTACTAGAATACATTAGGCTTGTGTATTATAGGGGTATTTTTATTTAAAAAGTATAATTTCGGCCGGAACACCGCTTTAAGGACCGCCTCACGCCGATATACGTCAGCAGAATGGCACGGCTAGGCACAAGCACGTACCTGTACGTGTCTCTTTAAGAGCCCAGCCGTGGGTCGCGCTCGTGACCCGGTCCTGAGCTCTGTAACCCGGGGCCGCGGGACCAGAACTGAAGAACGAGGAGAGGTCTGTGTAAACAAACCTCTCCCCGTGCTTCCTACTGAGCCTGTCACTGATTGTCTGTTCCCTGTCATAGGGAAAGACGATCAGTGACGTCAGATGCCAAGCCACGCCCCCCTACAGTTGAAAAAAAAACACACACTTAACCCCTCCCCGCCTCCTAGTGGTTAACTCCTTCACTGCCAGTGTCATTTACACAGGAATCAGTGCATTTAAATAGCACTGATTGCTGTATAAATGGCAATGGTCCCAAAAATGTGTCAAAAATGCCCGATGTGTCCACCATAATGTCGCAGGCACAATAAAAATCGCTAATTACTAGTAAAAAAAAAAAATATTAATAAAAATGCTATAAAACTATCCCCTATTTTGTAAACGCTATAACTTTTGCGCAAACCAATCAATAATTGCTAATTGTGATTTTTTTTTTTTTTTTACCAAAAATATGTAGAAGAATACATATCGGCCTAAACTGAGGAAAAAAATGTTTTTTTATATATTTTTGGGGGATATTTATTATAGCAAAAAGTAAAAAATATTGCATTTTTTTCAAAATTGTCGCTCTATTTTTGTTTATAGCGCAAAAAATAAAAACCGCAGAGGTGATCAAATACCACCAAAAGAAAGCTCTATTTGTGGGAAAAAAAGGATGCCAATTTTGTTTGGGAGCCATGTCGCACGACTGCGCAATTGTCAGTTAAAGCGACGCAGTTCCGAATCGCAAAAAGGGGCCTGGTCCTTTGGCTGCAAATTGGTTCGGGGCTTAAGTGGTTAAAGTAAATGGGACTGTCGGTGAGGCAACAGCGGATCGGAGGAGGAGGCGCTGCGGGACAGAGATGACAGTTGTTCTTTAAAAATTATGATTTAAATCAAGCCTTTTTTACTAGTGATTTAAATCATAATTTAAATCGACTTGATTTAAATCAAATCCACCCTGGCCAGGGTTAAATGCTCCTTCTGTTTAGAGGAAGATGAAAAGGCAGTTTGTAGATGGTCCCTTGGCATCAACATGTACAATGGACAAAGGTAAGTATTACACCTTATTCCTCTACCCCAGGCAAAAACAAGCATTTGACCATTGCAGTGTGTTTGTGTGGGGCACAAGGGTAATTTTTCTTGTGCCCAGAAGTTGACCCTTAGGGGTTTAAGGAGATTTAGGAGCAATTGAAGTACACCTGGAATTCAGTCCATATATCAAACCCCACAGGGAAGGTGCCACTTTTTCTTACGGCAGTGGAACTTTCCAAGGCAGGGGTAGGCAACCTTTTAAAAGTGGAGATCCACCTAGACAACATGGCAGAGATCATAGATTCCCAGGTTATGGAAACAAAATGGAAAACAAAAACAAATTTACGATCTAAAAAAATGGCACAAGGAACACATAGTCTGTCACAGTAGTGTCTAATGTCCCCCTTAACATCACCCACTCCCCCCACAGTAGTGTCCTCTTCACATCACCTCCCCCCACACAGTAATGTATTCTGCCCACCTATAGTATTGTCTTCTGCCCACTTCACAACACCCCCCACAGTAGTGTCCTCTGCCCCTCTTCACATAACCCCCCCCAGTAGTGTCCTCTGCAACTAATTACACTCCCCCACACTAATGTACTTAGTCCCCCCCCCCCACAGTACCGCCCTGCAGCTCAGCAACCTGCTGGTTAACTTGAAAGGTTACTTGTCCAGAACTGCACTACCGCCTGCTCTCTCCGCTCTGCTGTGTGGATGAGAGTGGCAGGGGCTGGGGGGGAACAACTGTACTGGGCTGACACATGCCTTTAAGTCAGGGGTCCCCAATGGCTGGTGTTTCCCGCGGGGGCCCTCTGCTGTGGCCCGCCACCTCTCACTCTGGGATGGCGGGTCGGCAAGCCCAGATCGCAGGTTCCAGACCTGCCATCCCCCAGCATTAGTGTGAAGAACGGAGCCGGTGCTAAAGGAAGCAGAGCCAATGCTTCTTGTATAGCGCTGGCTCCTGTCACAGGCAGAGTGATACCAAATGTACTCCGCCTGTGACAGTTCCCGGTGCAATACAGGAAGCGTCAACTCTTCTTCCTCAGTACCAGCCAGCAGTACCCATCAGTAGTACCAGCCAGCAGTACCAGCCAATAGTACCAGCCAGAAGTACCCTCCAGCAGTACTTGCCCTGGAGCACAGCCAGCAGCAGCCGCCAGCCACCCTGTCTGGGGAACAGCAGCAGTCAGCAATACCTACAGTCCAATCGGGTCCGCCTGTCCGTTTTTCATGCAGACCCAAATGGACTCTCCATTCACCTCTATAGAGCGGCAGATGTAAATGTACTTGTGTTCATTTACTCCCGCCTATCTCCAATCTGATCTGCTTAAAAAAAACAGAAGGGGCTCTGTCCCCTTCTGTCTGGGTGGATTGGATGGCTCATAGAGTAGAGCGGTTTGTGTCCGTGTCTGCTCTGCATATGTAGAGTGGACACAGACCTGTCATCTGCCCGCTCTGCTCATTGTGGCCTGGGACCGGTTACCAAGTCACTAAAGTGACCCTCGCTCTTAAAAAGGTTAGGCACCCCTGCTTTAAGTGATCCCTAGACTAAGGGGTTGGCAAAGCAGGGACGTGTTTGCAATCTACCTGTCACCTGCCAGCGGTCGATGGATAGATCATGGTCATCAGTGTTCTAAGGGGTCCCCACACAGGTAGTTTTTTTTTTTTTGAAGATGCCTCCCATGCCCAGGGCTCTCAACTGTCTGAACTCAAAGACATGGTAAGATCACTCCAACATCATGCTGATGATGCTGAGGATAGGCAGAGGAGAAATAATGTGAGGGTGGTGGGATTGCCTGAAGGTGCAGAAGGAGCCAGACCGGTTCTGTTTGCTGAACAGTTTTTTAAAACCCTGCTTTCCCTGGAGGATCTCCTGCCCACATACGTGGTGGAGAGAGCACATTGGGTCACCACTGGTGCTAGAACCCCTGGTTCTCTGCGTCCGCCCTTCCTAGTCAGGTTTCTAAACTATAGAGAACTTGATATGCTCCTAGCTGAAGCAAGAAAGCATCAGGATTTAAAGTTTGAAAATGCTCGCATCATGCTCTTTCCAGACTTTTCTGCTGAAACACAGAGGAAACGTCGCTACTTCGCGGATGTGAGGAGACGCTTCCGAGAAAAAAAAAAAAAGTACAGCATGTTGTATCCTAGCCATCTCCATGTTCAATGCAAAGGCTTGTCAAATTTTTTGACACTCTGCAAGATGCATGTGATTGGCTAGATGGTAACCCCTAACACCACCTGGGTGCCCATTTCTCCTCGGATGAGGCCTATCCTATTTCCATGTTTTTCTGCTACACATGAGAGGTTTTTCAATATCAAGTTTGCATCACCACCATTGCAGTGCTGGCTAGCACTGTATGTTGCTGATAAGCACTCTTTTCTAAGCGATGACACTCTACCCTGCAGTTTGAAGGATGCACCGCTCTTATAATTGGTTGGCAAGGAGTTCTGCGTGGAGATGCAAGTTTGCAAGATGCAAGTTTTTCATCTAGCAATGCCGAACTTTCGATTCAGTTTTTGGGGGTTTTTGTGAGCAAGCTGCATACTGGACAATTTTTGTTCTTTATTTTTGGTTGCAAGTTTCTGGTATAACAGCAGGGTTTTTTTTTTTTTTTTACCATTCAGCATGTTCCTTTCCTTATTTTATTTTGTATATGTTTTGCACTAATTATTGCTCTAGTTCGGAAATTATGTCACAGGATCTGGATATTAACAGGTATATGTGTAATATTCTTTCCCTTGAATTTTACTGATGGATAGCAGACTCAAGGTAGCATCTTGGAATGTAAGGGGTTTAAATAGTAAATTTAAAAGAGCAGCTATTTTCCAGTACCTTAAGCAGGTAATGCCACATGTCGTCTTCCTGCAGGAGACCCACCTGGAGGGAAGTAAAGTCTTATCCCTGTGCAAATCCTGGATTCAAAGGGCATTACACTCCACTTACGCAAATTTATTACAAAATAACATTTTGTAAATATATAATCTTTCTTTTATAAATTTAGGTCAAAATGTATACTGCTACATTTCTTTGGTGAAAATAACCCAAATCAATGTATATTATTTAGTCTGTGGGAAAGTTCACATACAGTATATCTGAAAATCAATGAATCCTGATGTACTGTCAGCTTAATTTCTTGAGCCCAGAAAATGCTAGGACAATACAATTGCCCCCCACATTACCTCTTTTTGGAAAGTAGTCCAATGTATTTAGTAAGAGGCATGGCAATAGGGATGAGCCGAACACCCCCGGGTTCGGTTCGAACCAGAACCTTCGAACGGACCGAAAGTTCGCGCGAATTTTCGAACCCTATACGTTATAATGGACGCGAACGTTCGAAATCAAAAGTGCTAATTACAACGGCCAATATGCATGTTAATGTCATAAAACAGGTTTGGGGACCCGGGTCCTGCCCCAGGGGACATATATCAATGCAAAAAGAACTTTTAAAAACTAACGTTTTTTCGGGAGCAGTCATTTTAATGATGCATAAAGTGAAAAAAAAAAAGTGACATTTTCCTTTAAATATGGTACCTGGGGGGTGTCCAAAGTATGCCTGTGAAGTGGCATGTGTTTCCCGTGTTTAGAACTGTCCTTGCACAAAATGACATTTGTAAAGGAAAAAAAGAAGCCATTTAAAACCACTTGCGGCTTTAGGTTTGATCTTAAGTAGAATCTGAACAGGTACATTATGAAGTGTAGCTCCATCCCAAAAAAATCTATTTTTAAGCTTTTTTGGAGAACATAGGGAGGGGTTATCACCCCTGTAACATTTGCTGTCTTTGCACATCTGTTCAGAACATGTCACCTCACTTTCCGTCCCAATGACAAATGTTTTTGGAAAAGTGGGGTTTTAATTGAAACAAGGATTGGTGATAAAGCATCAGTAAAGAGGAGATACTTTTTTCCCAAAATAAATCTAACAGGATAGAATTTCCCTTCCTAGGGGTAGATTTCCTCTCACTTCCTGTTTTCTCTTTCCGTTTGCAAGTAGGAGTCGTTTGTAAGTTGGATGTTTGAAAGTAGGGGCCTGCCGTATATACTCTGCAGAAATTTGCCCTATTAGATGTTGGTGTAGCCACGAGACTGGTGGTCACAGGAATGGGCCCTGCTGTGAGTTATTGGATCAAGATTTATAATTGCATGCACCTGTTGAACAGGGCAGAAAAATTGGGCCTTTGGTGGTGGTGGTGGTGGTGGACGGTTTTGCCACAAGACTGTAAGCTCTCACAGTTACTCTTGGTGGGCGCAGGAATGGGCCCTGCTGTGAGTTATTAGATCAAGATTTGTAATTGCAAGCACCTGATGAACAGGGCAGAAAAATTGGGCCTTTGGCGGTGGTGGTGGACGGTGTTGCCACAAGACTGTAGGCCCTCATAGTTACTCTTGGTGGGCGCAGGAATGGGCCCTGCTGTGAACTATTAGATCAAGATTTGTAATTACCCGCCCCTGTTAAACAGGGGCTGAAAAATTGTGCCTTAGGCACTGGTGCTGGTGCCACAACACTGCAACCCCTCACAGAGACTGTACTTGGAGCACAGCAGTCACACGTGTTGCGAAGCATTTTTTTAAAAAATTGTAAGTACACGCCCCTGTTAAACAGGGGCTGAAAAATTGTGCCTTAGGCACTGGTGCTGGTGCCACAACACTGCAACACGGCCCTCACAGAGACTGTACTTGGAGCACAGCAGTCACACGTGTTGCGAAGCATTTTTTTAAAAAATTGTAAGTACACGCCCCTGTTAAACAGGGGCTGAAAAATTGTGCCTTAGGCACTGGTGCTGGTGCCACAACACTGCAACACGGCCCTCACAGAGACTGTACTTGGAGCACAGCAGTCACACGTGTTGCGAAGCATTTTTTTAAAAAATTGTAAGTACACGCCCCTGTTAAACAGGGGCTGAAAAATTGTGCCTTAGGCACTGGTGCTGGTGCCACAACACTGCAACACGGCCCTCACAGAGACTGTACTTGGAGCACAGCAGTCACACGTGTTGCGAAGCATTTTTTTTAAAAAATTGTAAGTACACGCCCCTGTTAAACAGGGGCTGAAAAATTGTGCCTTAGGCACTGGTGCTGGTGCCACAACACTGCAACACGGCCCTCACAGAGACTGTACTTGGAGCACAGCAGTCACACGTGTTGCGAAGCATTTTTTTAAAAAATTGTAAGTACACGCCCCTGTTAAACAGGGGCTGAAAAATTGTGCCTTAGGCACTGGTGCTGTGGCATGGATCATTGAGGAGGAGGAAGAGGATAGTCAGTGAACATAAGAGGACAGTCACTCAGCATCAGCATAGGCAGTCTTGAAGGGATGTGACATTAAAAATTATTCGGTTATATCCGCCTCAGGTGCCTGGTAGCTGGTGGTGATCCAAGACTGATTCATTTTGATGAATGTCAGTCGATCAACCGAGGCGGTGGACAGGCGCACCCTATGATCAGTCACAAATCCTCCAGCAGCACTGAATGTGCGTTCGGAAAGAACGCTGGAGGCAGGACAGGCCAGTAGCTCAATTGCATACTGTGCAAGCTCTGGCCAGTGATCCATCCTCAGGACCCAGTAAGCCAGAGGATTTTCGGTGGGAAAGGTGTCCAAGTCTGACCTTGCCCCAAGGTATTCCTGCACCATGTATATCAGACGCTGGCGATGGTTGCTGGAACCGATCATACCTTGGGCTGCGGACTAAAAAATTGTCTGAACGCATCGGTCAGACGTCCACCTTCCCCACCGCTCCTTCTGCCACTGACCGAAGCCTCAGCAACTCGTCGCCCAGGACCAGGAGTTTGTAGCCTCCCAGTTTCTGGGAACGCGTTGCACAGACCTTTCTGCAAGGCCTCCCTGAGATGTCTCATCCTCTGCTCCCTCTGCGACGGCAAGATAAGGTCCGCAACCTTACCCTTGTACCGCGGATCAAGGAGAGTGGCCAGCCAGTAATGGTCCCTCTCCTTGATCCGAAGAACACGAGGATCCTTCCGCAGGCTTTGCAGGATCAGGGAGGCCATGCAGCGTAGGTTAGCTGAGGCATTCGGTCCGGAGTCTTCTGGGTCACTGAGGATGACATGATCGCCAGCCACCTCCTCCCAGCCACGTACAAGTCCACTGGCTTGTTGGGACTGTACATCATCCCTAAAAGACTGCTGCTGCTGATGCTGAGTGCCAGGCTCCACCTCCATGCTCACACAATCCTCCTCCTCCTCCTCCTCCTCCTCCTCCTCCTCATCCTCTTCCTGTGTGATGGGTGGGACAGAAGGAACACTGTCCGGATAAAGGGGGCCTTGAGAGGCAAGGAAGTCCTCCTCTTCCTGCCTCTGTTCTGCCTCAAGTGCCCTGTCCATTATCCCACGCAGCGTATGCTCCAACAGGTGGACAAGAGGGACAGTGTCACTGATGCATGCACTGTCACTGCTCACCATCCTCGTGGCCTCCTCAAATGGTGAGAGGACAGTGCATGCATCCCTGATCATGCTCCACTGACGTGGGGAAAAAAACCCAAGCTCCCCTGACCCTGTCCTGGTGCCGTAGTCGCAAAGGTACTCATTGATGGCCCTCTGCTGCGTGTGCAGTCGCTGCAGCATGGCCAACGTTGAGTTCCACCTGGTGGGCATGTCAGATATTAGGCGGTTCTTGGGCAGGTTCAGCTCCTTTTGCAGCTCAGTCAGCCGAGCACTGGCATTATAAGATCGGCGGAAATGCACACAGACTTTCCTGGCCTGCCTCAGGACATCCTGTAAGCCTGGGAACCTGCCCAAGAACCGCTGCACCACCAGGTTGAGGACGTGAGCCATGCAGGGCACATGGGTGAGCTGCCCCTGTCGCAGGGCGGAGAGGAGGTTGGTGCCATTGTCAGAAACGACCATTCCTGGCTTAAGCTGACGTGGCGTCAACCACCTCTCGGCCTGCCCCTGCAGAGCTGCCAGAACCTCTGGCCCAGTGTGGCTCCTGTCCCCCAAACACACCAGCGCAAGCACGGCATGGCATCTTTTTGCCTGCGTACTTGCGTAGCCCCTTGTACGCCTACGGAGCACCGCTGGTTCCAAGGACAGAGCACTGGAGGAAGAAGAAGAGGAGGGGGTGGAGGAGAGAGGTGTGTCACAACCAGTAGCAGTAGTCGCGTTTTGGAGGCGTGGTGGCGGAACAACCTCCAACACTACTGCACCTTGTCCTGCATCCCTCCCAGCTGCCAATAGAGTGACCCAATGGGCCGTGAAAGAAAGGTACCGTCCCTGTCCATGCCTGCTGGACCATGAGTCAGCGGTAATATGCACCTTACCGCTGACCGCCCTGTCCAGCGAGGCATGGACATTGCCCTCCACATGCCGGTAGAGAGACGGAATCGCCTTCCGCGAGAAAAAGTGGCGTTTGGGAACCTGCCACTGAGGAACCGCACATTGAACAAACTCACGGAAGGGGGCCGAGTCTACCAACTGAAAAGGCAGCAGTTGAAGTGCTAGCAATTTAGCAAGGCTAGCATTCAACCGCTGGGCATGTGGATGGCTGGGAGTGTACTTCTTTCTACGGTCCAGCAGCTGGGGCAGGGAAATTTGCCTGCTGCATTCGGACGTCGGTGTACTGCAAGTACTTGGTTGTGACACACCGAATTCTACACCTTCAGTCCTCTCAGAGCAGCTTTCAGAGAGGACTGAAGGTGTAGTGGGGATGGAGATCCCAGCTGAGGAGGAGCAAGGAGAGGTCCGCTTAGTTCTTTGGTGTGGGTCTTTTATGTGTGCCTGCCAACGAGCTGCATGGCAGGTCGCCATATGTCTGGTCATGCTTGTCGTGCCCAAGCGGCTGATGTTTTGGCCACGCGAGATACGCTTGAGACAAATATTGCAAATAGCAGTGGTGCGATCTGCTGCACTCGTCTCAAAAAAGGCCCACACCAAAGAACTTTTCTGATAACGTGCAGAGGCAGCGCCCTGCACAGGCGGAGCTCTGCGGTGTTGTACAGTTGCTGTGCTGGCCTCTACCTGGCCTCCAGGGGGCATCCTGCCTCGTTGGACATGTGACGCCGCATCCTCCTCCTCCTCGTCCTCCTCCTCATCCTCTCTCCCTTGAGGCACCCACGTGGAGTCAGTGACCTCATCATCCCCTCCCTCTTCACCACTAGAGCAAACCTGGCAGTAAGCTGCAGCTGGTGGAACTGTACTGCCAGATTCCTCAAGCTGGGTATCGTCATCCGAGCCTTCGAATCGTTGGGCATCCTCCTGGAGCATGTACCCAACACTGTGCTCAAAGAGTTCGGGGGACTCCTCAGGAGGACATGGTGGGTCTAGGGAAGGGGTGGCTGATGATGCTCTGTCAGTACCCTGAGCCTGGGTGAGAGAGGATGAGGAGGATGAGGAGGGCTTGGTCATCCATTCTACCAAGCCTTCAGCATGATGCGGCTCCACATGTCCAGCTGCCGAAAACAAAGACGCGCGTGTCCCATGGCCACGTGCTGATGACGATGCACGACCACGTCCACGTCCACGGCCACGTCCACTAGAAACAGAGACTGTCTGCCCTGTGTTCTTGGCTCTGCACGCTCTGCCTCCCCTTGGCGGTCTTCCAGCCATTGTAGTCGGTAGTCCTGTGGGTGCTGCTGAGAAGAAAATATAGGAGCTCTGTGTGATGCCACTAACACACTAGAAGTCCTATAGGTGCTTCTGCAAAGAAAATATAGGAGCTCTGTGTGATGCCACTAACACACTAGAAGTCCTGTGGGTGCTGCTGAGAAGAAAATATAGGAGCTCTGTGTGATGCCACTAACACACTAGAAGTCCTATGGGTGCTTCTGCAAAGAAAATATAGGAGCTCTGTGTGATGCCACTAACACACTAGAAGTCCTATGGGTGCTGCTGAGAAGAATATATAGGAGCTCTGTGTGATGCCACTAACACACTAGAAGTCCTATGGGTGCTTCTGCAAAGAAAATAGAGGAGCTCTGTGTGATGCCACTAACACACTAGAAGTCCTGTGGGTGCTTCTGCAAAGAAAATAGAGGAGCTCTGTGTGATGCCACTAACACACTAGAAGTCCTGTGGGTGCTGCTGAGAAGAATATATAGGAGCTCTGTGTGATGCCACTAACACACTAGAAGTCCTATGGGTGCTTCTGCAAAGAAAATAGAGGAGCTCTGTGTGATGCCACTAACACACTAGAAGTCCTGTGGGTGCTTCTGCAAAGAAAATAGAGGAGCTCTGTGTGATGCCACTAACACACTAGAAGTCCTGTGGGTGCTGCTGAGAAGAATATATAGGAGCTCTGTGTGATGCCACTAACACACTAGAAGTCCTATGGGTGCTTCTGCAAAGAAAATAGAGGAGCTCTGTGTGATGCCACTAACACACTAGAAGTCCTGTGGGTGCTTCTGCAAAGAAAATAGAGGAGCTCTGTGTGATGCCACTAACACACTAGAAGTCCTGTGGGTGCTGCTGAGAAGAATATATAGGAGCTCTGTGTGATGCCACTAACACACTAGAAGTCCTGTGGGTGCTTATGCAAAGAAAATAGAGGAGCTCTGTGTGATGGGACTAACACACTTCAAGTCCTATAGGTGCTTCTGGGAAGAAAATATAGCTCTGTGTGTGTGATGGGACTAACACACTTCAAGTCCTATAGGTGCTTCTGGGAAGAAAATATAGCTCTGTGTGTGTAATGGGACTAACACACTTCAAGTCCTATAGGTGCTTCTGGGAAGAAAATATAGCTCTGTGTGTGTAATGGGACTAACACACTTCAAGTCCTATAAGTGCTTCTGGGAACAAAATATAGGAGCTCTGCCTGCCTGCCACGAACACACTACAAGTCCTATAGGTGCTTCTGGGAAGAAAATATAGCTCTGTGTGTGTAATGGGACTAACACACTTCAAGTCCTATAGGTGCTTCTGGAACAAAGTATAGCTCTTTGTGTGTAATGGGACTAACACACTTCAAGTCCTATAGGTGCTTCTGGGAAGAAAATATAGCTCTGTGTGTGTAATGGGACTAACACACTTCAAGTCCTATAGGTGCTTCTGGGAAGAAAATATAGCTCTGTGTGTGTAATGGGACTAACACACTTCAAGTCCTATAGGTGCTTCTGGGAAGAAAATATAGCTCTGTGTGTGTGATGGGACTAACACACTTCAAGTCCTATAGGTGCTTCTGGGAAGAAAATATAGCTCTGTGTGTGTAATGGGACTAACACACTTCAAGTCCTATAAGTGCCTCTGGGAACAAAATATAGGAGCTCTGCCTGCCTGCCACGAACACACTACAAGTCCTATAGGTGCTTCTGGTAACAAAATATAGGAGCTCTGCCTGCCTGCCACTAACACACTACAAGTCCTATAGGTGCTTCTGGGAAGAAAATATAGCTCTGTGTGTGTAATGGGACTAACACACTTCAAGTCCTATAAGTGCTTCTGGGAACAAAATATAGGAGCTCTGCCTGCCTGCCACGAACACACTACAAGTCCTATAGGTGCTTCTGGAAGAAAATATAGCTCTGTGTGTGTAATGGGACTAACACACTTCAAGTCCTATAGGTGCTTCTGGGAACAAAGTATAGCTCTTTGTGTGTAATGGGACTAACACACTTCAAGTCCTATAGGTGCTTCTGGGAAGAAAATATAGCTCTGTGTGTGTAATGGGACTAACACACTTCAAGTCCTATAGGTGCTTCTGGGAAGAAAATATAGCTCTGTGTGTGTAATGGGACTAACACACTTCAAGTCCTATAGGTGCTTCTGGGAAGAAAATATAGCTCTGTGTGTGTGATGGGACTAACACACTTCAAGTCCTATAGGTGCTTCTGGGAAGAAAATATAGCTCTGTGTGTGTAATGGGACTAACACACTTCAAGTCCTATAGGTGCTTCTGGGAAGAAAATATAGCTCTGTGTGTGTAATGGGACTAACACACTTCAAGTCCTATAGGTGCTTCTGGAAGAAAATATAGCTCTGTGTGTGTGATGGGACTAACACACTTCAAGTCCTATAGGTGCTTCTGGGAACAAAGTATAGCTCTGTGTGTGTAATGGGACTAACACACTTCAAGTCCTATAGGTGCTTCTGGGAAGAAAATATAGCTCTGTGTGTGTAATGGGACTAACACACTTCAAGTCCTATAGGTTGCTTCTGGGAAGAAAATATAGCTCTGTGTGTGTAATGGGACTAACACACTTCAAGTCCTATAGGTGCTTCTGGGAAGAAAATATAGCTCTGTGTGTGTAATGGGACTAACACACTTCAAGTCCTATAGGTGCTTCTGGGAAGAAAATATAGCTCTGTGTGTGTGATGGGACTAACACACTTCAAGTCCTATAGGTGCTTCTGGGAAGAAAAATATAGCTCTGTGTGTGTAATGGGACTAACACACTTCAAGTCCTATAGGTGCTTCTGGGAAGAAAATATAGCTCTGTGTGTGTAATGGGACTAACACACTTCAAGTCCTATAGGTGCTTCTGGGAAGAAAATATAGCTCTGTGTGTGTAATGGGACTAACACACTTCAAGTCCTATAGGTGCTTCTGGGAAGAAAATATAGCTCTGTGTGTGTGATGGGACTAACACACTTCAAGTCCTATAGGTGCTTCTGGGAAGAAAATATAGCTCTGTGTGTGTAATGGGACTAACACACTTCAAGTCCTATAGGTGCTTCTGGGAAGAAAATATAGCTCTGTGTGTGTAATGGGACTAACACACTTCAAGTCCTATAGGTGCTTCTGGGAAGAAAATATAGCTCTGTGTGTGTGATGGGACTAACACACTTCAAGTCCTATAGGTGCTTCTGGGAACAAAGTATAGCTCTGTGTGTGTAATGGGACTAACACACTTCAAGTCCTATAGGTGCTTCTGGGAAGAAAATATAGCTCTGTGTGTGTAATGGGACTAACACACTTCAAGTCCTATAGGTGCTTCTGGGAAGAAAATATAGCTCTGTGTGTGTAATGGGACTAACACACTTCAAGTCCTATAGGTGCTTCTGGAAGAAAATATAGCTCTGTGTGTGTAATGGGACTAACACACTTCAAGTCCTATAGGTGCTTCTGGGAAGAAAATATAGCTCTGTGTGTGTGATGGACTAACACACTTCAAGTCCTATAGGTGCTTCTGGGAAGAAAATATAGCTCTGTGTGTGTAATGGGACTAACACACTTCAAGTCCTATAGGTGCTTCTGGGAAGAAAATATAGCTCTGTGTGTGTAATGGGACTAACACACTTCAAGTCCTATAGGTGCTTCTGGGAAGAAAATATAGCTCTGTGTGTGTAATGGGACTAACACACTTCAAGTCCTATAGGTGCTTCTGGGAAGAAAATATAGCTCTGTGTGTGTGATGGGACTAACACACTTCAAGTCCTATAGGTGCTTCTGGGAACAAAATATAGGAGCTCTGCCTGCCTGCCACGAACACACTACAAGTCCTATAGGTGCTTCTGGTAACAAAATATAGGAGCTCTGCCTGCCTGCCACTAACACACTACAAGTCCTATAGGTGCTTCTGGTAACAAAATATAGGAGCTCTGCCTGCCTGTCACTAACACACTACAAGTCCTATAGGTGCTTCTGGTAACAAAATATAGGAGCTCTGCCTGCCTGCCACTAACACACTACAAGTCCTATAGGTGCTTCTGGTAACAAAATATAGGAGCTCTGCCTGCCTGTCACTAACACACTACAAGTCCTATAGGTGCTTCTGGTAACAAAATATAGGAGCTCTGCCTGCCTGCCACTAACACACTACAAGTCCTATAGGTGCTTCTGGTAACAAAATATAGGAGCTCTGCCTGCCTGTCACTAACACACTACAAGTCCTATAGGTGCTTCTGGTAACAAAATATAGGAGCTCTGCCTGCCTGTCACTAACACACTACAAGTCCTATAGGTGCTTCTGGTAACAAAATATAGGAGCTCTGCCTGCCTGCCACTAACACACTACAAGTCCTATAGGTGCTTCTGGTAACAAAATATAGGAGCTCTGCCTGCCTGTCACTAACACACTACAAGTCCTATAGGTGCTTCTGGTAACAAAATATAGGAGCTCTGCCTGCCTGCCACTAACACACTACAAGTCCTATAGGTGCTTCTGGTAACAAAATATAGGAGCTCTGCCTGCCTGCCACGAACACACTACAAGTCCTATAGGTGCTTCTGGTAACAAAATATAGGAGCTCTGCCTGCCTGCCACGAGCACACTACAAGCCCCTCTTTGTCAATCAATCTTTGTAACTGAATCTATCTAACTCAATCTCTGCAAGTGAATCTCTCTCTCTATCTATCTAAATGCAGCAGAGTGTCACAGGAACAGCCTGCTCAATCTGCGCCGGAACAGCATGTGACCGGCGCAGACGGCGTGGCGGCGTTTTATAGGGGGGGCGTGTACTACAGCCCCTGAGCTGTAATTGGCTACAGGCGTCCTGCCTGTAGCCAATTATGGCTCTTCGAGTTTCCGGGGCTGTGATTGGCCAAGCATGCGGGGTCACAGTGCATGCTTGGCCAATCATCAGCCAGCAATGCACTGCGTCGGCCGCGCCGGCCGCAATGCATTGCGGGGCCGCTCGCAACACACGAACGTGATGCGAGCGGCCAAAATAGTTCTGGGCTCGCCGAGCGAGCGAACGCCCGGTGCTCGATGCGAACGTGGGTTCGCATCGAGCACCGGGCCCATCCTTACATGGCAAGCTTTTTCAAGTTGAATATTTCTTATCGTACATCAGGGACACAGAGCCATAGTAATTACTATGTGGGTTATAGGCCACCTTCAGGTGATGGACACTGGCACGCCCTAAGACAAAAAGTGCACTCCCTATATAACCCCTCCCTCACTCACTACTGGGAGTACCTCAGTTTTCGCCAGTGTGTAAGGTGTTGGTCACAAGTAAAGATGTGCTGTGCTCCGCTGGAACAACCCTTGCTGGTGCTAGCCATGCAGCCGGATCCATTCAAAGTGTCTTTTTGGCCAAATTGAATGGTACCCGGGCCTCGTATCCGAAGAAACTAAGTCTTGCCTGTAACGCTTCTCTTTTAGTACTTTTTGGCATTAAGGCCTTAAAGTTTTACTGGCGGTGGTGCTATTACAGGTCACGATGTGTCCAGGAAACAGCAGTTTTCTCTTCCTCCGGCTAGCAGCAGACCTCCAGTAAGTCTGGGGGGGGGGGGTTACCTCCCCACCAGACGCCCCCCTTGTGCTGTTTTTCTTCCCCTCTTCTTGGGGAAGGATCGCTTCGAAAAAGAAAAATGTTGCAAACAGCATGCCGCTCGGCAGCTTCCAGGCCCCCCGTCGCCATTACTGCCTCTCTCCCTGTGATCCCATAGGATTGGAGCCCGCGTTCGCGTGGGAAAAACTATTTTTTTAAAGAAAAGAGGAAGGGCCGTAGACGATGAGGGGGGGTGGGGCTTAGCGTGGCATTGGCGTCCTCCAACAGGAGGTGTGTTTTTAAAAAGCACTATTGTTACTGTTGTAAGCTGCAAAGGGACACAAGAGCAAAGGCATGTAAGAGGTTTTGGTAACACAGGCATTCCTTATGACACATTTACTACTGCATCAGGCTGAGCATTAATAGCAGCAGCAGAGCTGGACTATTGCTCAAGCAGTGGATGCATTCCTTCTGGTAGTACCTCTGCTTTATGCATCGGGATATGGTTCGAAGGGGGGTTAAAAACACTTCAAAGAAGGGCTCTAGATGGACTATAGTCACACGGGAGCCTAGAACCAGCTCAAAGATGGCATTCTCCCCTGAGAGTAATATGGCTGGTCAGAGTGAGCCATCAGGAGGGGCAAGTGTTGCAGCTGCTCTCAACACTGCAGCCCCTGTGTATATTACTAAGGAGGCTTTTTCTTCAACCATTTTAAGTTTTGAGCACAAAATTGATGCTTTAATTTTAGTCCCAGAGTGGGACAAAACGTAGCATGTCCCCGTCCATTGCTCAGGACCCTCATGCTAAGGAACAAGGGGCGAGAGATGGCAAATTTCTCTCAAAGGACCAGGAAGAGGCTGATGTCTCCCCTTCTGAAGAACCTAATATGGAAAATCTCTCAATGAATTGGTCCGCTCCACATTTTTCCTGCCAGTAACGCAGTCAGTCGATGAGCCCACTTCTGGTTTGGGTTCACTAAAGCCTCCACAATTTGTTCATGCTTTTCCTATCCATTTTACAGTAGACGCTATGAAAGATTCTATTCTCCAGGCCCCACGGCTCATGCTAGGGCTGGTACATGTGCGTAGAATGGTTGAAAAATTGGCTTCTTCAATTTCTCTACTTAACAAACTAGAGTTCCGGGAGTTCCTGTCTCCTCGTTTTCTCAGGTCAAGCGTTCCCAGAGATCCAGTGAAAAAGAAGTCTCTCTTTCTAGCTTTGGATCATCAAGAGTGATATCGGTGGTCCCCTTGGAAGAGCAAAGATTAGAGTTTTATTCAAACCTTTTCACAGTTCCAAAACGGGGATGTCAGACCCATTTTAGGTCTCAAAGATCTAAACCAGTTTTTGAATATCTGTTTGCATGGAGTCAATCCAATCAGTAGTCTCCATCCTACAAGGGGGAGAATTTCTGGTGTCAATCGACATCAAGGATGCTTATCTCCATGTGCCGATTTTCCCTGCTCACCAGAAATTTCTACACTTCGAGGTAGAAAAATCTTAATTTTCAGTTTGTATCTCTGTCGTTCGGTCTAGCTACTGCACCTTGAGTGTTTACAAAGGTCCTGGCGCTTCCTTTAGCCAGGCTAAGGGCTCAAGGTATAATGATACTAGCCTACTTAGACGATCTACTCTTGATAGATCAGTCAGTAGCCCACTTAAACCAAAGTTTAGTCACCACAGTCAGCTACCTGGAATACCTAGGTTGGATTCTCAACTTAGAGAAATCCTCCTTAAAATCATCAAGGAGATTGCAGTACTTGGGGCTGATCATAGATACAGTTCAGAAGAAGGTGTTTTCCCCCAGGAAAGGATTAGTTCCATAAAAGAACTGATTGATTCAGTTGGTCAAAACAAAGAAGAATCCTTCTATTCTATTTTGCATGAAATTATTGGCAAAGATGGTGGCTTCTTTCGAGGCCGTTCCTTATGCACAGTTTCATTGAAGACTGCTGCGAAACACAAGAAGGTCCAAGCTCTGGACTTCCCTATGCATTTATCCCCGAAGTGCATCAGAGCCTCAATTGGTGGTTGATATCCAAGAATCTTCAAAAAGGAAAATCTTTTTTTTACCAGTTACCTGGAAGGTGGTAACAACAGATGCCAGCCTTCTGGGCTGGGGAGCAGTCCTGGAAGTAGTGTCTGTCCAAGGGAAAAATGGTCCAAATCAGAGATGACCTTGCCCATCAATATTCTAGAGATTCGGGCAGTACACCTGGCCCTAGAGGCCTGGACGCTCAGACTACGGAATTGTCCTGTCAGGATCCAATAAGACAATGCTACAGCAGTGGCCTATATCAATCACCAAGGGGGCACGAAAAGTCGTGCGGCCCAGAGAGAGGTGAATCATAATATTCTATCTTGGGCAGAAAACAACATTCCTTGCCTATCAGCAATTTTCATTCCAGGGATAGAAAACTGTCAGGCGGACTACTTGAGTTGCCAACAATTGTTCCTGGGAGAATGGTCCCTTCACCCGACATCTTTCTGTCAATATGTCAAAGATGGGGAGTTCCGGACGTGGATCTGTTTGCGTCTAAGTTCAAAAACAAGATCGACAACTTTTTGTCAAGGACAAGGGATCCGTTGGTATATGGAACAGATGCCTTGTTTTTTTTCCATGGGATCAGTTTTCACTGATCCATCCCTCCTCTTCTGCTTCCGCATCTTCTTCGCGGGATCAAGTAAGAAAGAAAAGAGGTGATTCTTGTGGCCTAGGAGATCTTGGTTTGCCGAGATCATAAAGATGGCGGTAGGGGACCCTTGGCCCCTACCACTATTGCCAGACCTTCTCTCGCAAGGTCCGGTATTCCATCCTACCTTGCTACGCTAAATTTAATGGTTTGGCTATTGAGACCCACATTCTGAAAGACAGTGGGCTGTCAGCTTCAGTAATTTCTACTTTAATGCTAGGTAGACGGCCGGCCTCCAGAGTCATATACTATAGAGTCTGGAAGGCATATGTCTCCTGGTGTCCATCCAGGGATTGGCACCCCAGGAAATATGTCATAGGTAAGACCCTTGAATTCCTACAGATGGGATTAGTAATGAAGCTGGCCTTGAGTACTATCAAAGGCCAGGTGTCGGCCTTTTCAGTGTTTGTTCAATGACCACTTTCTTCACACTGTCTGGTTCGTAACTTTATTCAGGGGGTAACATGGATTAATCCTCCAGTTAGGCCATCCCTGAACCCTTGAGACTTAAAGTGGGGGGCCACCCTAAAAAAAAAAAAAGCATTAATATTCTGGAAAAAAATAAAAAATAAAAATGAAAAAAATAAAAAATGTTTTACCTGATCCGAAATCCCTGTTGCTAGGCAGTCTTCCTAATCTGCCTCCTTCCTACGCCGCGGTGATCGTCGTTCTTCTGTCCTCTGCCGCGTTGTCTTCTGGGTAATGGGCGCGCTGTGTTATGGGAACTGTGTGTTCCCTAACACAGCGCATCCCATTCACAAAGCGCACCGCGACTCGCGCATGTGCAGTAGGAAACGGGCAGTGAAGCCGTAGTCTTCACTGCCTGTTTCCCTTACTGAGGATGGCGGCGCTGGGACCGGAGCGCCGAGGGACATCTCGGCCTCCGCGACTGACATCGCGGGCGCCCTGGGAGGGTAAGTGTACTTATTAAAAGTCAGCAGCTACTGTTTTTTTAGCTGCTGACTTTTAGAAAAAAAAAATTTTCAGCTGAAATACCCCTTTAAATTTAGTCCTGTCGGCATTACAAAAACAGCCTTTTGAGCCAATACGAGATATCCCCTTAGTCCTCTTGACAAGGAAAATTTATTTTCTTGGTTGCCATATCTTCTACAAGAAGAGTATCAGAGTTGGCTGTTCTTCCTTGTAAAGAGCCATTTTTTTTTTATTCATAAGGAGAAGGTTGTATTGCGGCCTCATCCTAAATTCCTACCGAAGGTAGTGTCAGGTTTTCATTTAAACTAGAATATTGTTCTGCCTTCATTTTTTCCAGAACCTCGTTCTGTGGAAGAGAGGTCACTACATTCTCTTGATGTGGTGAGAGCGGTTAAGGTCTATTGAAAGGGGCCGCTCAGATTCGTAAAACAGATGTTTTTTTTATGTTTCCAGATGGTCCTAAAAGAGGACAGGCGGCATCAAAGTCTATTATTTTTAAATGGATTTGTCAAGTGATTGTTCAAGCTTATGGTTTAAAAGCTTATGGTTTTTATATTAAAGCGCACTCCACCAGTGCTGTTAGTGCTTCTTGGGCAGTGCATCACCAAGCCTCCATGGCTGAGATCTGCAAGGCCGCAACTTGGTCTTCAGTCCATACATTTACCAGATTCTATCAAGTAGATATAAAAGGTCATGAGGATATCGCCTTTGGGTGCAGTGTACTGCAGGCTGCAGTATAAGTCCTCTTGTCTCTTGGTGCCCTACTTTTGTTGCGTCTCCCTACCTTCAGTTGGCATTGCTATGGGACATCCCACATAGTAACTACTATGGCTCTGTGTCCCGTGATGTACGATAAGAAAATATGATTTTTTACAACAGCTTACCTATAAAATCCTTTTCTTTGAAGCACATCACGGGACACACAGAGGTCCCTCCCTTCTTTGGTATACACGTGTATTGCTTTGCTACAAAACTGAGGTACTCCCAGTAGTGGGAGGGGTTATATAGGAAGTGCACTTTTTGTCTTAGGGCGTGCCAGTGTCCATCACCTGAAGGTGGCCTATAACCCACATAGTAACTACTATGGCTCTGTGTCCCATAATGTACCTCAAAGAAAAGGATTTTACAGGTAAGCTGTTATAAAAATCCTATTTTTTGTCAAAATGTTTTGGAAAATAAAGAAATTTAAAAAATATATATATTTTTTTAACATACTGTCACCAGTGCAGAACAGTGTTATAATATAACTGGTGTGGCGGTGATCAGGGACACTAACTGGTAACAATATGTAAAAAAAAAGCAAGCAACACAAGCGAGCAACACATATGTACACAATGAATGGAAACCATCCATTGTGTACAATTGTCATGTGATATGCTGTGATTGGTCACAGCGATCACATGGTACAGACAGCGGGCTGTGTTCACAGATCGTGCTGTATGCTGCCCGTGGGGCCCGCACGAGGCACGTTCTGGGGAGGATGTCATATGATGTCCACCCAAAAGGAGAGAGTTCCTGCCAGACCTATAGACAAATGACAGTTAAAAGATAAATAAAGGATTTTTTTTATTTCCCCCTCTTACCTTGGTGGATGCAGCATCGGTCCGATGATGCATCTGTCTGCCGGTTCCTCTACACTCAGAACCGAGCGATCGAACACCGCCCATTGCTCGGTTTTTGGAGCTCCATGAGCAGAGAACTGCAGACTGTCTGAGCTCTCTGCTCTGTTCACTCCTTGCTCACTGGAGGGCTGAGCTATGGAGGGGGCGGAGCGGCCATCTCCAGCTCTGAGTTGCTCACCAAGAGGCTGAGATGGGTGTCAGCCCAGGCACCTGGGGGATCCAGACTTTGCCAGGATGAGGCGGTGCCTGGACTGAAATCGGTGATGTCAGCAGAGAGCGGACTTCAGCCTACTCTCTGCTGAAAATGGGTCACAGGATTGCAAAACGAATTGCACTCCTGTGACCCATAGGAGAAGTACAGCCAAACAAACTCTGGCTATACTTCTCCTTTAAGGGTTTAGGGAACAACAGACCTTAACCACTTCAGCCCCGGAAGGATTTACCCCCTTCCTAACTGGGCCATTTTGTACGGCACTGCGTCTCTTTAACTGACAATTCTGCGATCATGCGACCCTGTACCCAAACAAAATTGACGTCCTTTTTCCCCCACAAATAGAGCTTTCTTTTGGTGGTATTTGATCACCTCTGCGTTTTTTTTTTTTTGCGCTAAAAAAGGAAAAACAGACTAAATGCAATTTTATTTACTTTTTGCTATAATAAAATATCCCCAATAATATATGAACAAAATAATTTCTTCATCAGTTTAGGCCAATATGTATTCTTCTATATATTTTTGGTAAAAAAAAAAAAAAAATCGCAATAAACGTATATTGATTGGTTTGTGCAAAAGTTATAGCGTCTACAAAATAGGGGAAAGATTTATGGCATTTTTATTATCATTTTTTTTTTTACTATTAATGGCGGCGATCTGCAATTTTATTTGGGACTGCAACATTACAGCGGACAGATCGGACAGTTTTCACACTATTTTGGGACCATTGACAACTATACCGCTATCAGAGCTATAAATAGCCATTAATTACTGTATAAATGTCACTGGCAGGGAAGGGGTTAACACTAGAGCGATCAAGGGTTTAAATGTGTGTCCTAGGGAGTGATTCTAACTGTGGGGGGATTGGACTGCCTGGGGGAGGAGACTGATTGTTGCTCCTAAGCAGTAGGAACAACAGATCGCTCTCCTCACCCCTGACAGAACGGAGATCTGTCTGTTTATATTGACAGATCTCTGTTCTCTCCTTCTCAGGAGCAATCGCGGGTAGCCGACGGCCATTGCGGCCACCTTCCCATCGCATGGGCTCCTACGTCATGTGGCGGGCGCACGCTTTATACTCCTTAAAGCACCCACTGTACAGCTACATCGATTCGCGATGGAGTTCCAATTCTACCATCGGTGTGCGGTCGGCAAGCGGTTAAAGATATGAAAGTGGGAACATCAGTATAGCACCCATATTTCAGCATATGATCTAAAAATTTGAAACAACTGAACAATACCTGGCATCCAGTTCATACATCTAAGCCCACAGGTGCAGTGACAGTTTTTTTTTAGTTTTTCTTTAGCACAGTGGGACTTTTCTATTATTTATTACAGGCACTTATTAGTGCCGTTAATTTACACAGACTCTTTACATATACAGTATATTGTACGTTGACATATTCCCCTGCCTTCAAAGAACCTATAATGTAAGGTCCCTAACTCACATTCATACACACACTTACTAGGGCCGACTAAAATACCAGCGTGCCTTGGGAGTGTGGGATTCAAACCGATGACCCAAATGCTGATAGGCAGAGATGCTAATCACTTAGTCACTGTGCTGCCCACGATGTTTCATTTGTCTTGGGGCCATTACAACAATTTAGATTTCGACAGGTAATTATTTTCTTGTAAATATCCCCCCACCCCGTGGATATTGATGGAGTGTACACATGTGGTACCAATGATTTTAATAAAAATATGTGCTCAGGTTCAGAATACTTTAAAGCAATAGTAAACCGCACCTATTAAAAAAAACAAAAAACCCTGCAAGACAATGGCATAATGTGCTAGTATGCATCACATACTAGCACATTCTGAAATGCTTACCTTAGAACGAAGCCCTCCAGTGGCTCGCTGTCACCGCTGAAAGGTCTTCCATCGTCACCCCGGTCCTCCTTCCAGGTTCGGGTGCTCCAGCCGTCTGGCCGTGCCGCGATGAAATCACTCCTACGCATGCAGACGGGAGTCACGGAGCTTGGAAGGGATGGCACGGGTATGCCGTTCCTTCAGAGCGCATGCACAGTGACATCACCAGCTGTAGTGTGAATATCAGTGCAAGTTTAGGAGATATTCGCTGTACTTACAGATAAGCCCTATTATAGGCTTACCTGTAGGTAAAAGTAAAAAGAAAAAAAAAAAAGGGTTTACTACCACTTTAATAATCCCAAAGGGCAATTATTTAAGAGAACGTAAAGGCACTCTTTTTGTTATTTTTTTTCTTTTTTTTTTTTAAATGCAACCTGCAAGGCAAAGGCATAATGAGCTAGTATGCATAGCAGGGGCATGTATTGCAAGTAGAGCTGTTTTTTTATTTTTTTCACCAGCTGGGTGGCTTTTAAAAAAGATAGTATGGAGTTGGATATCAAGATCAGTTTTTGAAAGCAGTACCTGCTGCCATGAAGCCCTCCTGACCTTTACCTCTACCCTTCTGGTTTAAGAAATCTGAAGCTAAAACGCTCCAGACATACATATTGCAATGTGGGAGAGTCTCAGGCACAGACCTTCTCAAAAGTCAGTACTTCAAATTTTGTATGGTTTTGGGGAAGGGGGTCCCATAGGCACCGTGGATAATGAGTGCAGGCTAGAGGTAAGTGCAGGAAGTTGATCTTCCCTGCTTAAACAAAAATAAAAAATAAAAGCTGAATTTAGTTTTACTACGTTCTTCATGTGACAGGCTTTCTTTGAATATGATACCAAGTACATCCAAGTATTTTGTTGTCCCTCTCCATAGAAGGTTGATGTAAACATCACACTACAGGGGTTCCAAAACAATGTTGTCATGACAGGCATGGATGCATTACATGCTTTCCTACAAGACAGTCACCAGTTAAAAATATTTTTACAAGGTTCTCACAATATTAAATAAAAGGGGAAGTCCTGGACATGAGCAGGGCCTCTCCATCAATTGTCAGGCGAAACAACTGGAGATTATAGCAGCTATTTCACGCCTTTATAGGAATCGACCCTACACTGGTGTCCTTGTGCTGACCACTACAAGCTCCCCAATGCTGACACAGGTTGTTTATTGCAAAAATGGGTGATGTGCACTAGCAGTCACACAGATTTCAGTGTTCCTTGCTCATTCTCACTACACTGCATGTTAACACATCTTACATCAATATTAACTGTAGAATTGTTGCATTGTGTCCTAAAGACCCTGCTTGAATTGCTTCAAATGGTAAACTGCATGTTAGTGCACTGAAAAAGCAGCATGCAGGAATGCTTCCCAATATATTGCAATGTAGCATGTTAGTATGCGCAGGCTGAACTAAACACAATGGGGAAAATTAACAAGCAAATTAGCGACAACATAGATGCAAATCAGGCTGTCTCTCAGTTAGAAAAACTGCTGCACATATTTTGCTATGTGTTTGGGACCCCTGTGCCTTGAATCCAGAGAATAAACTTGGATAGATATAGGACAGGTTCACACTATGCCCGCACATGAATCACACAGGAACGCACTATGCATTCCTGTGCGATTCCCATGTGGCTCTGTGCAGGCCGATTTTAGCCCATTCAAAAGGCATGCACTACTTTTTAAAACACATTGTAACCAGATCAAAAGTACCAATGCGTGCAAACGCACTGTGTTTGCAGCCTGCGTTTATATTGTCGTTAACTTTCTATTGACACCTGCTTCAGAACGCAAATGGAGTGTGTTTTGCATGCAGTCACACAGGACTGAAGATGAGACATATTTTCACTCAAAAGAGATTCACAATTAACAAAGGGAATGGGGAAAATGTATGAGCCCAAAGATTCAACTATTCAAGTTTTTTTTTTGTCAGTTGCAACAAAGATTTAAAAGAGAAGTATGAAAATTCAGTTTTTATAAGAATTATACTTACCTAAGTGGATGCAGCATCTTTTAGACCCTGGATGTCTCATTAACCACTTCAGCCCCGGACCAATTTGCAGCCAAAGGACCAGGCCCCTTTTTGCGATTCGGCACTGCGTCGCTTTAACTGACAATTGCGCAGTCGTGCGACATGGCTCCCAAACAAAATTGGCGTCCTTTTTTTCCCACAAATAAAGCTTTCTTTTGGTGGTATTTGATCACCCCTGCGGTTTTTATTTTTTTGCGCTATAAACAAAAATATTGCGACAATTTTGAAAAAAATGCAATATTTTTAACTTTTTGCTATAATAAATATCCCCAAAAATATATAAAACATTTTTTTTTTCCTCAGTTTAGGCCAATACGTATTCTTCTTCATATTTTTGGTAAAAAAAAAAATTGCAATTAGCGATTATTGATTGGTTTGCGCAAAAGTTATAGCGTTTACAAAATAGGGGATAGTTTTATAGCATTTTTATTAATATTTTTTTTTTACTAGTAATGGCGGTGATCATTGTTATGGCGGACACATCGGACATTTTTGGGACCATTGTCATTTATACAGAAATCAGTGCTATTTAAATGCACTGATTCCTATGTAAATGACAGTGGCAGGGAAGGAGTTAACCACTAGGGGGCGGGGAGGAGTTAGTGTGACGTGTTGTGTTTTTACAGTAGGGGGCGTGGCTGACGTCTGACGTCACTGATCGGCGTTCCCGATGACAGGGAACAGCCGATCAGTGACAGGCAGTGTAGGAAGCGGTTTGTTTACACAGACCTCTTCCAGTTCTTCAGCTCTGTGACCCGATCGCGGGACACCAGCGGCGATCGGGTCCGCTGGTCCCGCGGCCACGGTCACGCAGCTCCCGACCGGCTAGTGGGTTACTGGGGCACATGGCTAGGCAATTAAAGGGGACGTATATATACGTGCTTTTGCCTAGCTGTGACATTCTGCCGACGTTTATGTGCAGGAGGCGGTCGGGAAGCGGTTAAAGAGAACCTGTCACCAAACAAAAATCATCATCTTTTTGTCCCTTATGTGATGAGAGAATTTTTTTTTAATTGTAAAGAATTAAAGTTACACTAAAGCACATGAACCCCCCCCCCCCCCCCCCAAAAAATAAAAAATAAAAAGTTGAGCCCCCCATCCCCACATATTCGCACGTACAAACATAAAAGCACATGCTACATATCGCTGCACACACTGGAATAAGAGCAATAATTCTAGCACCAGACCTAATTTGTAGCAATAAATAAAGCTTTGTTAGATAAAAAAAAAAAAAAAAACAGGCTCCTAACTTTTTTAGCTGGCTGCTAGATTCAAAGCAAATTTGTCAAGCTCTAGTCCAAGTAAATCTTTGGGAAGATTATAAGAAAATTGGATCTGGAATGGCCTAATCCTCTGATATATTTTTCCAGTGTACTGTCACCTTAAGAGGCAATGAAGTTGTGGAACAGCCAGCCGGCTGAGGTAGTAAGGACTTGTCATATAATGGAATGTACAAATGGTTGCGATAGACTTAAGTTTAACTCCAGCCATAAAATAAGGCTACTGACCATATTAAAGCTGTCACACGCTGTGTTTTACAGAGCAGCAGCTGTCCTTTCCCCTTGTAACAGATAGTACAATACTTGAGGTGGTTTTTCTGAGTACATATGGGGATGGCCATTTCTCTCCTGCATGTCATGTCAACAAGGTCACCTTTCTGAATGACAAGGGTCTGAGATGGTTAGAAAGAAATATTCTTCTTTTGGGACCAATTGACCTGTGACCAAGCGATAGTAAATGATGTAATTAGGCAAGCTGTGCTGATGCTCTTCGACAGCTGTATGTGTCTTCATTTTGAAGTAATCAGCTTCTGTTTGTTAGCTGTTTAGTCCAACAATATTGCATTTAATAAAGCAAACCTGCACTTTTAATTAGACCGATTAGTCTGATGATCACATTTTATGATTTTACTATTATAGAGAATTAATGGCAGTTTAGGGGGTTACTAAGCCATCTAGTGCAAGTCAAGTGACCAGTACTGGGACACTGGCCATTTGGCATTTACCTAAGAGGAGATTTGGTGATCACTGGATTGCTCTTTTAGAATTTGAGTGTTACAAGCTGCTGGATTGGTTACAAGTGATACAAGCTACTGGATCCTAGGGAGGCCTATCAGAAGATTACAGAAAAAGTTGTGTAGATGACCAGGATCAGAGGCCTTTTGATGATTTAATCTATATTTTTTCTAACGTTTGTCCAGATTTCTGTGTGGAAAGCACTAGATCTCAGTCAGGATGCAAAACTGGTTGGTGGCACTGTGGTTTGTCTGTTGGAGCTGGTGCAATGCCATTTAACTTCCACCTAATCCATCTTACTACTTCCATCTGTTCTGGAATATATAGGCTGTCACTTTTAAAATGATAAAATTTTCACAAGATATCATGTATACCCATATCTAATAAAGCTGCCCCAAGATAAAAAAAAATCTCCTTTATAACAGAATATACCAAAAATGATAGTCCCCCCAAAAATGTTGTTCTTTTTAATATTACCTGCCCTTATCGCCTCAGCTAAGAAAGCCATCCTGAGGTTCTACTAACTTTCTACTTGTCAAATAATTCCATGACTTTGGAAATCCACGGATACACCCTCACAGGCCAAATGGTTTGATACTCTAAATGTCATTATTAAAATAGAACGGCTATTGGCAATGGATCTTAAGAGGCTTGAAACCTTCCTGACAACCTGTAAACCATAAATCATACGTACAGATTTTTTCTCCCTCTTTACCAATAAAAGCAAAGGTAGAACAATTTGATTTGTCTGTTCATTGAAGAACACAGAGCTATTCTAATTCTTAGCCTTATGGTTTATACTCCCTCTTCAGGAAACTTGGACACTGGAAAACAAAAAATGTTAACCTAACATCTAACCATCATTCCTCAGTTTTTTGCTAATATCTTAGAATGTTGCATTTCTTTTCCTCAGCGCTGCAAAGAAAATTCTAACTATATTTTTATTAGACTTTTTTATTATGTAATTTATCCTTCATTTAAGATTCTCTGTACATCATGATTATTTTTCTTTGGTGGCATCTATCAAGACTTTCAAATACGCTGCTTGAGCTGGTCTCTATATAGCAGCTATTAGGGCTGGTGTATCCTTAGCAAAACCTTTGGAGACTGTACCTGAACCCCGCTAGACTGATGCATGGGGGGCTAATAGGGAATATAAACTTTGAGCACTGGGCTCTACTTTTCTGACATTTCCAGATCTTTTTGTACTGAGTTAGTTTGCTGCAGAGGTCTCCAGGTACAGAGCTATGGCACAGCCTCTGGTTTAACCCAGTCACTGAACACTCACGCAGTGAGCAGTCCTCTGGATATGGTGAGGCTAACCTGAATGTAACCTTTGGCCACTGGGCTCTGCATTTTGGCTGTTTGTAAACTGTGTACTGTGCTTGTTCGCTGCAGGGCACTCTCCAGGTCCAGAGCCATGGCACAACCTTTGGTGTGACCCAGTCTCTGAAGACTCACATAGCTGGTTGGGCTGAATAACAGGCTAACTTTACAGTTAGTACCGTTAGATGGAAATTTTAATTTCCCACCATCGCTATCTTACAGTGGTAACAGTTAAGGCTGGTAGAACTTAGCACTAATGTCATTAGGGGAAGTGTGTGCAGGCACTATCCTCACTCTTCCTCCCACCTTTTTGAGCCAACTTTACACTGCTGTTTTTGCTATTGCAGTACTTTATAGATCCACCATTCTCCTTTTGTGACTTGGTCCCCTACAGACGTCTGCAAACCTCCTCAACTTTAACTGCCCAAGTTTGTGAAAAAGCAAGGCCTTGCCTCCTATTTTTTGTCAGCTACACAGTGCAGTCTCCTAATAGACAACGGTTCACCTCAGCCAATACTCCACCATTGTGGACAGGGGTGACTTATTGGTATCCCCAGAAGGGTCTGATGCTGGAAATATAGGTCCTGGGACCCCCTTGCTATAAGGTCATCCTCAACAAAGTCTGTTGCATCTCTATAGTGAAAGGGTGAGACCTCCCACATGACCACAAGAGAAAAGATCAGATGTGGCAGTCTGCTTTGCAAGTTCCATACGACTAAACCTTAGAAGGAGCTTTTAAAATTCCAATTGATGCAATGCATTCTACCCTGCTGTTAGAGGATCAAACTGTTGTGCCAGGCATAGGGTGTTTTAGAGCTGTTGCTCCAAAGACATTCCTGATACGCTCAGTATGTAAAACCATCCTTTATGAGAACTGGGACTCCCACCAATGTGACTACTTTTATCTTTAAAAAGTGAGGAAACATACCTCCAGACAGGGGGATGTTCATACCTGTAAGGATTTCACTGACAAGTGAATACCTGGTACAGCTATCATTCATTCGCAGTGACTGAAATCACAGTTCGTGAGGCCAAAAGTCCTTTGGGTTATATGCTCAGCCCTCCACATCAAATTTACAAAATCCACTTTTGGATATGAGAGGTTGATTTTACATCCTACTTATATAGTTTTATCTCCTAATATCTCCTAATAGTTTGGAGTCTTAAGTTTCCTCTTGTAGTTCCACGCTTCAACTTAAAGTGATTGTAAAAATGTGTTTTTTTTTCTATTAAAATAATAGACATGTCTATACTTACCTCCTCTGTGCAGTGAATTTGCACAGAGCAGCCCAGATCCTCCTCTTCTCTGGTCCCTCTTCGGTGCTCCCGGCCCCTCCCTCCTGTAGACAGAAAAGATATTCCGTGTCCCACTGCCTGAACTGACTGGGGGATAAGGGAGAAAGGAGGCGCGTGACCTAACGCAGGAATCAAGTTGATAAAGTTTATTCTAAACAAATAAATGAATACAACGAAAATTACTACGTGTTCATAAAAACGGGTTACAATATTCTCAGTTGATAAAATAGTGGAAATTATTTTAAAACCCATGCAAGAGTATAGGCTGAATCAATGGCTAATGCATTTTGAGGGGATTCCTCTTCATCAGAGCCTTGGAAGACAGAAAATGGTCTGTATCATGTGGTAGGTTTATATAGAGAGCGATGACTGTGTGGGACACGTGTCACATGACAGATGGTGTGTCTCTATATGTGAATTCTCCTCTATTCTAGTGGTGTTCCCATACACATCTCAACGATCTCGGCTCTGTACGGTGTGTACAGTAATTGTAGTTCATTAGTTGTTAATGTTGGTCATCTGGACCTGCACACCAGCTGGTGAAGGAGTTGCAGCTTGTGTAAAGTGGCTACAGGTCTGAATTGATCGTTGGCTGACCCTGCAATCCTCCTGCCAGAGTGCTGTAGTGTGCTGAATATGACCCTGTGATGGTCTCCCTGTCTCCTGTTCAGTGCCCCCCACAGCAAGCAGCTTGCTATGGGGGCACCTGAGCCGAGTCACAGCTCCGTGTCCATTCACACACGGAGCCCTGATCCGGCCCTGCCAACCTCTCCCCTGATTGGCTAGCTGATTCTGATTGACTGCAACGGCATCCAATGGCGCCGCTGCTGTGTCTCAACCAATCGGGGAGGGAGAATCTTGGATGGCTTAGACACTCATGGACATCGCTGGACAGAGAGGGACCTCAGGTAAGTATTAGGGGGGCTGAGGGGGTTGCTGCACACAGAAGGCTTTTTATCTTGATGCATAGAATGTATTAAAATAATGTATTAAAAAAAAAAAAAAACACTTTACAGCTGTTGTCACAAACCAAAGAATCCAATGGGGATTCCTGTGCCAGCAACTTCCTGCCACAAGAAAATCTCCCTGACGGGACAGGGAACAAAATAAGGAAGTAAACCGGCCACATCAAGTGTTAGTTCACATTTACAAAAGAAAATAGTATGAGCAGAAAAATGTACACCCTCCCTGCCCGATCCCCAAGCTCAGTGCCCACCCATCTGGTCCAATGGTGAGGGGGTGGAACCCTCACTCTTCTCCGTGCAGCACTTCTGGGATGGATCAGATGCTGTGATCAAGCCAACCAATCAACATTACTCTGATCCTTCCCAAAGTGTTGAGAAAAGGGAGATGAGCAGGGATTACACAGAAGAGGAGGAATTTTAAAATTCCTGGACTGTTGGGACCAGCTGGGTGGGCATTGCCAGCGTATCACCCATGGACCCCAAGTACAGCTGCACCTGGAGGGGGGGGGGGGGTGACGTAAAGGGTACAAGGTGTTCACCAGCAACAACTATAAACCAACCTTTGAAGGATTTCTCCCCATCAACCCACATCGTTTAAGGGTCAGTTCACACCGGACATTGCACAGCAACGGCATGTATGATGCGATTCCTGCCCATTTTTTGCAGGGTTTCTCCTGCATGACAATTGCCAAACACACAAAAAAAAAAAAGTTTGACTTCACTCCCATGGGCAAATGGCCTTCTGGATTTTTGCACATGGGAGTTAAAAAAAAAAAGTGACTTTTCTGATCTGAATATAGACGCATTGTAGTTTATGGAACCGTGCACACAGCTGTGTAAAGATCAGTAATACAGTGATGAGTACACAATAAAAAAAAGTTTTACATTTGAGTGCAGGTTTACACGTATTCCAGCACCAAAGAAGAATTTTGACTTTACAACCACTTTAAATTGAGGCATCACTCTGTAAAAATCTATCCTTGGGAAGTGGCTTCCAGTTTGATCCTACACTCCTCTCCACAGCCATTTTTCCATTTTTCCATTATCCTAAGCTGCCTTTCCTAATATATACTTGACTTTATAAAGTCCTATTACTTTTGAAGGGATTTTGAGACTTGCCAAATTAACTTCTCCCTTGCCTGTGAGAGTCTGACCCTTTTGGGTAGTCCAGTAGAATTACACCCTACAGTACATACGGCACTGATTGATATGTGTACCCTGGTGCCTATTTTTTTATTATCTTTCTAGTTATCCAGAAGACTTTCACCAAGAGTCCTATCGCTTACACTATTTGGGTATAACAGGTCTCTTCCATTTAACCTTTTATTAAAATTGTTGAATTTTGGGGGTATTCATTTTCTAATACCCCCTTTGTGTTGCACCTCTGTACTTTTTAATTCTCCTCCCAAGTTGGAGATTCTGGAATACATACATTGTTAGTATTTTCAGAAGAAGATGTTATGAGGGACAGCTTTTCTCTCAGAACTGTTCTCGTTATAACGGGCAGTCAGTCAGGGAGAGGTAAAAGGGGATTCTTGATGATCGTTAACTCAAGAAATTTGTCATTATTCTAATACTGTGACCAATTAAGAGGCAGTGACCATGTGGTTTCTGATAAAAGAGGGGATCACTATTCAAGCAGAACTGCTGATGTGTAGCATATGCATAAATGTCAATCCCTGAAGCCCCTCTGCCAGAGAAAACCTGAACAGAGCCTTATGCTGGCCATATATGAGTCATTTTCTTTTTTTTGTTCAACCTCATGGTAAGGAAATTATTCTGTTCTCCTATCCACATCCTCTTGATGTGGATGGGGGAATCCCTCCCGCTGAGCCCTTGTATTTTGACAGCGGGAAATTTTCCCCACCACCAGAATACATTCATTAGCACTGCCCGATATAGGTGGCTATACTGATGGAGAGAACATTTCCCAACAGGCTGGTTGTACACAGGTCGAGCTATAACCAGCCAGTCCATACATGGATCGAAAGTTGGGCGGTCCGTGCTGATCCAGCCAAATTTTTATCCATGCATGGCTGGCTTTGGATGTGAGAATGGGGTAATCGCTCTCACTGAGTCGTATTCTGACAGTGGGGAGACTTCAGGATACTTTGAAAAGGCCAATCAGGGCACAGCGCGTGAGGTGGGCAGTGACGCCATTATGCTGGGCGGGATTGAGACTCCATCTTTGAAGCATTTGCCGGTTTTATTATATGCCTATCATTTATGGAATATATGTAAGTGCAATACCTATTTTTTACTAATAATCATATATGAAGCGGTCTGCATTATTGGATGTCTGAACTTCCCTGTTTTGATTTACCTGCACGAGGGATTGTTATCGGAAAGTTCAGTATATGGAGAGGAGAAACAACTGAGCTATTGTTTGAAAAGCACATGAGATGCCATTTTACTCCACTGGGGTGAAAGGATACCCACAAGGGGTGGTGAAGGGCACTGCAGTGTTTTTTCATATGTGAAGAGATTACATGATGAATTTGAGGAACTTTCTCAAATATGCATTGATTGCACAGAGATTGTATGGTGTATGGGACTATTACTTGGACTACACATCTTATTTTAAAAATGTTTGCACTCTTTTGTCATATACATTACACATTTGTATATGACTAATGGATTATATTTTACAGTATACTGATTTATGTATTTCATATTTTTAACTATTTATTGCACATTTCACTTTATGGAAGGCTAAGTTGAAAGCACTTCACTAGTATTTGTTTTATATTTTCTATATACAGTGTAGTGATAACACAGTTTGCCGGTAGCTGCTTTCTGTTGATTGGTAGATTTTTTTTTTTCAATTTGTTTAATCTAGTAGCACGGGGATACTATTTATTCAGATTATAAAGCAAGGCATATCTGTTCGTACAATTTTGTACGTATGTGTTCAAGTATCTATCTGTTGATCACAGATCTGGCCCACTATTTATATAGACATTGCAGGTACAACAATGTCTTTGCATAGGCATATTCAGACATCTGATATTCTTATACTGTATTTGGGAAATCAACCAATACATACAGTGCCTTGAAAAAGTATTCACACCCCTTGAAATTTTCCACTTTTTGTCATATTAAAACGAAAAAAGTTAATTTTGTTTATGTAATAGACCAACACAAAGTGGCACACAATTGTCAAGTAGAAGGAAAATGATAAATGGTTTTCAATTTTCTTTTCAAATAAATATCTGAAAAGTGTGGCTTGCATTTGTATTTAGCCCCCCTAAGACAATACTTTGTAGAACCACCTTTCACTGCCATTACAGCTGCAAGTCTCTACCAGCTTTGCACATTTAGAGAGTGGAATTTTTGCCCATTCGTCCTTGCAAAATAGCTCAAGCTCTGTCAGATTGGATGGAGAGCGTCTGTAAACAGTTTCACAATGGGCGTGGTGTGTTCAGGGTGATGTGCAGTGTTAGTTTTCAGCCACACATTGAACTTTTTGGCCTAAAAGCAAAACACTATTTTAGTCTCATCTGACCAGAGCACCCTTTTTCACGTGATTGTTGCGTCTCCCACATGGCTTCTCGCAAACTGCAAATGGGACTTCTTACGTCTTTCTTTCAACATTGGTTTATTTTTCCCACTCTTCCATAAAGGTCAGATTTGTGGAGTACACGACTAATAGTTGTCCTGTGGACAGATTCTCCCACCTGAGCTGTGGATCTCTGTAGCTCCTCCAGCGTGACCATGGACCTCTTGGTTGCTTCTCTGATTAATGCTCTCCTTGCCAGGCCTGTCAGTTTAGGTGGACGGCCATGTCTTGGTAGGTTTGCAGTTGTGCCATACTCTTTCCATTTTCAGATGATGGATTGAACAGTGCTTTGTGAGATATTCAAAGCTTGGGATATTTTTTATAACCTAACCCCGCTTTAAACTTCTCCACAACGTTATCCCTGACCTGTCTGGTGTGTTCCTTGGTCTTCAATGTTGTTTGTTCACTAAGGTTCTCTAACAAACCTCTGAGGGCTTCATAGAACAGCTGTATTTATACTGAGATTAAAATAAACACAGGTGGACTTAGAGTCTGCAAAAGACTTGAGACTGGGGCGGAGATTCGCCTTCCAGCAGGACAACAACCTTAAATATACAGCTAGAGCTACAATGGAATTAGAGGGTTTAGATCAAAGCATATTCATGTGTTAGAATGGCCCAGTCAAAGTCCAAACTTAAAAGAGAAGTATGTTTTTTTTTTGGTTTTTTATGGCCCATTTATACTAGGTGGATGCAGCATCGGTTTCCCCGCAGCCTCTGCACTGAGAACCGAGCGATCGAACACCACCGATTGCTCGGTTCTCACAGATCCCCGAGCGGAGAGCTGCTGACTGTCAATTAGCAGCTCTCCTCTCTGCTCCTCCACGCTCACTAGAGCGATGAGCTGTGGAGGGGCGGAGAGCGGCCATCTCAGTCTCTCAGCAGCTCGCTGAGAGGCTGAGACAGGCATCGGTCCAGGCACTTGGTGGATCCAGACTTTATTGTCCTGATGACGCGGTGCCCGGACTGATTCCAGTAACGTCTGCAGAGAGCAGACTTCAGACCGCTCTCTGCTGAAAACGGGTCACAGGAGTGCAAAACTAATTGCACTCCCATGACCCATAGGAGAAGGCCAACCAGATGAGCTCAGGTTGGACTTCTCCTTTAACCACTTAGCAACTGTCCCATAGCTGAATGACAACTACAGGGCGGTTGCTTAACTATGGTTGCGTACTATGACGTCCTCCCAGAATCCCGCTCTTGCGCGCCCCGGGTCACAGTGAACGGCCGCAGATCGTGGCCGTTTACCACGTGATTGCTCCGTCAAATGACGGAGCGATCACATGTAAACAAACCGGTGTGATTTCCGGTTCCTCCCTCCCCCCTCCGTGTGAGCAGAGAGGGGAGGGATCTGTGTAGTGCCCACAGCACTGCTCTGTGACAGATCCATCGTTCCATCCATCCATGCTCACCCATTCAATCTCTGCATAACCATCCATTCTCTGCATACCCATCCGTACTCTGCATACCCATCCATACTCTGCATACCCACCCTTCCATACTCTGCATACCCACCCTTCCATACTCTGCATACCCATCCATCCATACTCTGCATACCCATCCATCCATACTCTGCATACCCATCCATCCATACTCTGCCTGCATACCCAACCATACTCTGCATACCCAACCATACTCTGCATACCCAACCATCCATCCATGCTCACCCATCCATACTCTGCATACCCATCCATCCATACTCTGCATACCCATCCAAGGGTGAAAGGCGGTATTCTAATGGTGGGCACACCCACTGATCAATCTCTTCCTCCTCTGTACCTTAACCACTTCACGACCGCTCACTGTATGTATACGTCATTTTTTTGAAGAGGGATATCTCGGTAACGGCAGCAGCTGCTGCCACAACCGAGGTATCCCTCTTTACAGTGAGCGGTCCCCTTTCCGATAATGGTGGTCATCGCGGCGGATTCGCCGCGAGATCACCGTTGGCGGCGGGAGAGGTGCCCCCCGCTCTCCCGTGCCTTCCGCCGCTTACCGGAACCGTCGGCAGCGGCAGAGGCGATCGGGTCCGTTCCCTGCCTGTGTATAGAGATGAGTGAGGCTAAGATGGCCGCCACTCATCTCTATACCATAGGAGGGCGGAAGCGACGTCAAAAACGTCACTTCCGCCCATACGTCTTAAAGGGAAATTTACAAATGTCATTTTTTTAAATGACATTTTTTTAAAAAAATTCTTTTTTTTTTTCCCATTGAAGTCCAAATATGAGATCTGAGGACTTTTTGACCCCAGATCTCATATTTAAGAGGACCTGTCATGCTTTTTTCTATTACAAGGGATGTTTACATTCCTTGTAATAGGAATAAAAGTGATCAATTTTTTTTTTTTTTTAAAAACTGTGTAAAAAATAATACAATTAAGTAAAATAAATAATAAAAAACCAAAAAAAATTTTTTAAAACACCCCGTCCCGACGAGCTCGCGCGCAGAAGCGAACGCATACGTGAGCAGCGCCCGCATATGAAAACGGTAGTCAAACCACACATGTGATGTATCGCCGCGATCGGTAGAGCGAGAGCAATAATTCTAGCCATAGACCTCCTCTGTAACTCAAAAAATGCAACCTGTAGAATTTTTTAAATGTCGCTTATGGAGATTTTTGAGGGTAAAAGTTTGACGCCATTCCACGAGCGGCCGCAATTTTGAAGCGTGACATGTTGGGTATCAATTTACTCGGCGTAACATTATCTTTCACAATCCAAAAAAAAATTGGGCTAATTTTACGGTTGTCTTATTTTTTTATTCAAAAAAGTGACTTTTTTCCAAAAAAAGTGCGCTTGTAAGACCGCTGCGCAAATACGGTGTGAAAAAAAGTATTGCAACGACCGCCATTTTATTCTCTAGGATGTTAGAAAAAAAACAATATATAATGTTTGGGGGTTCTAAGTTTTTTTCTAGCAAAAAAAACAGTTTTAAACATGTAAACACCTAAAATCCAAAACGAGGCTGGTCTGGAAGTGGTTAAGTGGTAACATGTAAAGGATTTTAAAGGCTTTTAAAAATGTATGTAGTGTGTCACCACTGCACGTTTGTATGCAATTTTAAAACATGTCGTGTTTGGTATCCATGTACTCAGCATAAGATCATCTTTTTTATTTCATTAAACATTTGGGCAATATAGTGTGTTTTAGTGCATTGAAAAAAAAAAATTCCCAAATAAATTGCGTTTGAAAAATCGCTGCGCAATACTGTGTGAAAAAAATAAAATTTGTAACACCCACCATTTTCTTCTGTAGGGGCTTTGCTTTAAAAAATATATAATGTTTGAGGGTTCAAGGTAATTTTCTAGCAAAAAAAAATAAATATTTTTTCATGTAAACAAAAAGTGTCAGAAAGGGCTTTGTCTTCAAGTGGTTAGAAGAGTGGGTGATGTGTGACATAAGCTTCTAATGTTGTGCATAAAATGCCAGGACAGTTCAAACCACCCCCCCCCCCCCCCAATGAACCCTTTTTGGAAAGTAGGCAACCCAAGCTATTTGCTGATAGGCATGTTGAGTCCATGGAATATTTAATATTTTGCCACAAGTTTCAGGAAAATTCAAATTTTCTTTTTTTTTTTTTTTATTACACAAAGTTGTCACTAATTTATATATTGTTCAAACATGACATGGTTATATGTGGAATTACACCCCAAAATACATTATGCTGCTTCTCCTGAGTATGGGGATGCCACATGTGTGAGACTTTTTGGGAGCCTAGCAGGATACAGGACCCCAAAAACCAAGCACCGCCTTCAGGCTTTCTAAAGGCGTAAAATTGTGATTTTACGCCTCACTACCTTATCACAGTTACAGAGGCCCTGAAATGTCCAGATAGCACAACCCCCCCCCCCCCCCCAAAATGACCCCATTTTGGAAAGGAGATGCCCCAAGGTATTTGCTAAGAGGCATGGTGAGCATTCTGCAGCTCTCATTTGTTTTTGGAAATTAAGAAAGAAGAGAGAACATTTTTTTTTTCTTTTTTCAATTTTCAAAACTTAGTGACAAAAAGCGGGATCTGCAAAATACTCAACATGCCTCTCAGCAAAAAGCTTGGGGTGTCTATGTTCCAAAATGAGGTCATTTTGGGGGAGGGGGGGGTTGTGCTATCTTGGCATTTCATGGCCTCCGAAACTGTGATAGCCAGTGAGGAGTGAAATCAAAAATTTGCGCCCTAAGAAAGCCTGAAGGCGGCGATTGGTTTTCGGGGTCCTGTACATCGGTAGACTGCCAAAAAGTCCCACACATGGGGTATCCCTATACTCAGGAGAAGCAGCAGAATGTATTTTAGTGTGTAATTCCACATATAACCATGACATGTTTAAGCAATATATCATTTAGTGACAACTTGTAATTTTCCCGCAACTTGTGGCAAAATATAAACTATTCCATGGACTCAACATGCCTCTGAGCAAATAGCTTGGGGTGTCTACTTTCCAAAATAAGGGTTTGTGCTATCTTGGCATTTTATGGCCTTTGAAAACTGTGATAGGTAGTGAGAGGTGAAATCGCAAAAAATAAAAACCGCAAAGGCAATCAAGTACCATCAAAAGAAAGCTCTTTTTGTGGGAAAAAAAGGACGAAATTTTGTTTGGGTACAGCATTGCATAGAAACCGTGCAATTACCAGTTAAAGCAGCGCAGTGCCAAATTGTAAAAAGCTGGGATTGCTAACTGTTTCACTTGCTAACTGTCAAACCACCAAATGGCTGGTGTCAAAACTTATCACATGTGCAGCACCATGGCAGTTGCAGATCAAACAAAAGCAGCTTCTTTGAATGTAAAGGATAGGAAGAGGAATGTTTAATTCTGCTTTAAGGTTGTCAGCAGATCAGTCTCTACAAACTTGCCAGTGCCTAAAGAGCAACTGAGCATGTGCAGAGCAGGGTGGGACAGTGTATTGCTGAATTTTATACAGTATGGGCACTTATTTTTTTTTTTTTAAATGACAATTTTTATTTTTAGTAGTCTCACAGTAAATAACAAACAGGAGAGCAAAAAAGGGGTTTACAGTAAACACCAGTGCAAAAAACAGCAGCAGATGTAAAAACAGTGGCATGGAATGCATGTAAACAATAACATTAGGATACCATGTCTCGAGGTGATGCTCTAATAATTCGGTATCTTTGGCTGTAACCAGGCCTAACTTTGGTGCAGTAAACCGCAAGAGATACCCAAACAAGGGATTTAACCTTGAGAGGTTGAGAGTGAAGGTAGGGGGTGAAAGGAAAAAGAAAAGGAAGTAGAGAAGAAAGGGGGGGGGGATGGGGAAGGAAGGAGGAGTGGGATTTGGAAAGGATAACACATCGCCTACTCGGCTCACCTGCCAGGTCATCGCGTGTCCTCCCGCAGATGCCATCGCTCTTATGTCGCTTTGTGGTCTTCCAGCTTGTCTTTTATTCCGGCCGTCATTTTTTCCATCAGTTCAATGTCTTTAATCCTAGTGTACAGGGCCTCTTGGGATGGGGGTACAGTATTTTTCCAGTTAAGGGCTATTTGACACCGGGCTGCTGTAAGTATGTGTCTAAGTAGTTTTTTGCTCGGTGTAGTCATTCTCGGTTGCGATAGGCCAAATAGGAAAAATTTTGGTGTGAACAGTATCTGTGTCTCAAAGAGGCGGGTTAATAGTTGTTGGGTGACGGTCCAGTATGGGGTTATTAGAGGACACGTCCAGTAGATATGGAAAAGAGAGCCCCTGTTGGCCTGACAGCGCCAACATCGGTCGGAGGTGGATGGGTACATTTTTTGGAGGACTGCTGGGGTCTGATTCCAAAAGTAGAGTATCTTATAGAAGTTTTCTTTATAGAGAGTGCATATGGAGCTCTTGGCTGCCTGCCTCCAGATTGCCTGCCAGGCCTCCATTGGGAGTTCTTCTCCCAGCTCTCTTTCCCATCTCCTCATGTACGCATGTTTGCACTTCGTGCCCAGCTGGTATGTATTTAGAAGCTGGTAGATATCCGATATCAGTCCCCTGCGATTTCGCCCTTCTAATATAATCTGTTTAAACGTGGATGGCAGGGAGAACTGCAGGTTTGGGCGATCGTCTGGGCAAAGTGTCTGACTTGTAAGTAGCTATAGAATATTTGTCGCGGTAGGTCGTGTTTGGTTTGGAGCTCCGAGAATGTTAAAAGTTTGCGGATTCTGGGGTGTACCAGGTGTCCAAAATGGAACAGGCTTCTAGAGGCCCAGGGCCAGGACATCTGGTAGGTGAGGCTAGACGGGATTTTGGGGTTGTATAGAAAGGAGTTCATTACTGAACATTCAGATAGCAACTCTCCTGAGCGGGACAATTTGCCCCAAAGCTGTCGAAGGTGGGACATTGGTCCTAGCATTCGATCTGGGGACACCTCCACATTTGTGTTCCACAAAAGGCTATTTGGGTTGACTGGGGCCAGCCATGTTTTCTAGATCTGGGTCCATTTGTTATAGGATTTCTGAAGGAACCCAGGAGATTAACGCCCTTAGTTGGGCCGCTTGGTAATACTTCACTAAATTCGGAAATGCTAGTCCCCCATGTGCCCGGGATGCCGTCATGACTGTGTTCGGAATTCTGTGTTTTTTATAGTTCCACATATATCTCAAGGTGTCGCTTTGGAGCTTGCTTAAATGGGCATAGGGAATCGGGATGGGTAAAGTCTGGAATAGGTAAAGGAGCTTAGGGAGAATGACCATCTTAATAGACGTGATCCATCCTAAGAGGGAGATCTGGTGGGGCTTCCATTTTTGTAAGAGCTCTCTGATTGATTTGTGCAGGGGCGGGAAGTTGGCTTGGTATAGAGAGCCATAGGAGGGAGTTATTAAAACCCCTAAATATTTAAGAGAGGCACTTTCCCATCTGTAGGGGAAGGTGTATTGCAGATGAGCAACCTCTGCCTCTGGAATGTTCAGGGGAAGGGCCGTTGATTTAGTTGTGTTTGTTTTATACCCTGAAATCTCCCCATAGGCGTTTAGTTCCGCATGGAGGTTGGGCAGCGATACCCTAGGATGGGTCAAAGTCATAATTATGTCATCCGCGAATAAGGACAACTTGAATTTCTCGCCTCTGACCAATATCCCCCTGATGTCCGGATTACTTCTAATGGCTCTACACAGAGTGCAAATAGCAGGGGGGAGAGGGGGCAGCCCTGACGGGTGCCATTAGTGATATGGATAGTGTGCGAGGTAGCATACGGGGTCTTTACTTGGGAGGTGGGGTTAGTGTAGAGGTTTTCCACTGCTTGGAGGAAGGGTCCCCTAAATCCCATGTGACGAAGTGTGGCCATCATAAAGGGCCAGCTCAGGCGGTCAAACGCCTTTTCCGCGTCTAAACTTAAAATTACCGATTCCGCTCCCCCTCCGTTGGCTACTTTGATTAAATCTATGACTTTCCTTGTGTTATCTCCTGCCTGACGTAGGGAGACAAAGCCCACTTGGTCTTGTGTATCAAGTTGGGGAGGAGTACGTTCAGTCTATTCGAGAGGATTTTGGTAAATATTTTTAGGTCGGAATCGAGCAGGGCAATGGGTCTATAGCTGGCACATAGTGCTGCGTCTTTGTCCGGTTTGGGGATTAAGGACAGAAAGGATCTCTGCATGTCACTAGGGACCCGGGTTTGGTGGAGGAAAGCGTTATACAACTTGGTCATATGTGGGCTTAGTAGGGAGAGGAAAGTCTTGTAGTATTCGTAGGGAAATCCGTCTGGTCCGGGGGATTTATTGTCTGGGAGGTCCTTCACTGTCGCTGCCAGTACTTCTGCTGAAATGGGGGCATTCAATCCAGTTAAGTCGTCATCTCTAAGTCGGGGCAGTCCTGCACGTTCGAGGTATTGGGTGATACGGTCGGTCAGGTCAGGTGAGGGGGGGTTGTGTGGTATCTCGGCTTTGTTGTAAAGGTCTGTATAGAAGTCAGAAAAGGTGTTCACAATGTCCTGTGGGTGGGTCAGCACGTCGCCCTTTTTATCTTTGATTTGGTGTGGGGCGAAAGTATGGATTTGTTCTGTTAATTTTCTAGCTAGAAGTGATTGTGCTTTATTACCCTTGTCGTAATACGCCTGCTTTAGGCGAACCAGGGCTTTTTCTACCTGCATAGCTATATCTCGGAGCGTCGCTCTTACTCGGACAATCTGTCTCAGCAGTGAGACTGTCCGAGAGATTTGCAGTCTAGTCTCTAGGGACTTCAGTTTTTTAACTGCTAATTGTTCGGCCGCCTTGACATCCCTCATCATGGACGATGAGAGCGCTATGCATCTGCCCCTGAGGACTGCCTTATGGGCAGACCATAGGGTTGGGAGCAAGATGTCAGGGGTGTCGTTTTCCATAAAATACTGTTGGATCGTGGATTTCAGTTCTGTTTTGGAGGGGGTGTGTTGTAGGAGGAAGTTATTCAACCTCCAGAGAGGGGTACCTAGTTTCAAGGACAGCGTAATGTGGCGTGGTCTGACCATGAGATCGGGAGAATTTGCGTGGACTTAGTAGCCCGTAGTGTATTGCTGTTTACAAAGAACTCGCGTTTGTGGCGCCTGTGGGTTTGCCGCCAGACGATCGTGAGTGGTAGAGTGGGAGAGATTGAAGTCTCCCCCAATCACCAGTAGGTCATGATGTGTTCGGGACAGGCGGATTAAGACTTTAGCTATAAATCGGTGTTGCCGTGTGTTAGGGGCATATAGGACACACAGGGTTATGTCCTGTGTCTGCCATGTGCCACGGAGAACAATAAAGTGGCCTAATGGGTCTAAATGGACTTCGTTACAGGTGAAAGGGGCCCCCGTTTTTTATGAGGATTGCTACTCCCGCCCTTTTGCCTGGGTTGAAGGCTTGGTAGACCTGGGGGTATTGTTTGGAGGCAAATGTGAAGGAGTCCCCCTTGTTAAAGTGTGTCTTTTGTATCATGATAATGTCCGCCCGTGACCTTCTAAACTCTCGGAGTGCCAAATGTCTTTTTTTATTGGAGTTGAGCCTGTGTACATTTAAAGCGGAGTTCCACCCTAAAGTGGAACTTCCGCTTATCGGATTCCTCCCCCCCTCCGGTGCCACAATTGGCACCTTTCAGGGGGGAGGGGGGTGCAGATACCTGTATAATACAGGTATCTGCACCCACTTCCGTATAGCTGCCCTGCCCCTATCCAGGGCTGCCCCGCCCCTATCCGGAGCTGCCCCGTTGTGTCTTGGGAAACACAGTTTCCAGGACACAGCGGGGACCAATAGAGGCGCGCAGCATGACTCGCGCATGCGCAGTAGGTAACCGGGCAGTGAAGATGTTGCGTCTTCACTTCCTGATTCCCTGACAGAGGATGGCGGTGGGGCAGCGAGAGACGATCGGTCTCTCGTCACATTCTGCCTACACCGCTGGAACCAGGAACAGGTAAGTGTCCATTTATTAAAAGTCAGCAGCTGCACTATTTGTAGCTGCTGACTTTTAATATTTTTTGTGCGGGTGCAGCTCCGCTTTAAAGAAAGTATCTCAGCCATTGTCATAAGGAAGGTAGGTCGTGTATATACTTGGCTGATTCCCGTGGTGGCTGGTCTCGTTCTGGGAGCATGGCATCCAGGGAAGGAGGGCGGACGGTGGGCAGGGTCCTTGTCGAGTGGCGATCTGTAGGAGGGAGGAGGAGGGGGGTTCTAGAGAAAAGAAAAAAGGTTAAAGTACAATCACATTTAAACAATGTCATAATCATTCACAGTCAGACGCTCAGGAGCCTAAGTTGGCAGGGGGATCCCAGGCAGGTAGATACGGAAGGACGAACTGTTGGGTGGTAAACCACGGGGGGGGGGGGGGGGTTGGATTGCTCGAGAACCGGTCTGTCCGAGGCAGCATCCAAGGTCAGCCCAAAATGTGTCAGAGCAGGGGTAGTGAACTTGTAGGCAATCGGGGGAAAGGTATTAAAGTCATAGGGCATGTGGGTGTTCAGCAGTCCAGAATATGGTTGCTTCTGTTCAGCCAGGGGTTAAAGTGGAAGCCCAGCACCATTAGTTGAGAGACTCCGGGAGGGGGGATGGTTCACCCCGCTTTATGTTTCGGGGGTTTGCGCTGGTGGTCCGGGCCTTTGGCTCGTTTGGCCAGAGGAACTCTTTGCCAGACCACTGGCAGTGGGGGTGGGGTGACCACCAGGTCCCATTCAGGTAAGTTGAGGGTAGGGATCTCCATGGCGTTGCAGAAAGAGTCCAGATCTTCTGGGTAGCGTAGGATTGCTAATTTCCCCTGTTTTTTGGCAGTTAGACTGAAAGGGTATCTCCATCTGTAGGCGATGTTCTTTTCTTGTAGTGAATGCAGGAGGGGCTGTAGCAGTCTGCGTTTTTGGAGCGTGATCCATGAAAGGTCTGGATAAAGCTGTACTGGAGCTTTGTCAAAAGTGAGGTTTCGAATAGATCGAGCTTTTCGCATTATGTCCTCCTTCAGAGGGAACGAGTGGACCCGACAAATGATGTCTCGTGGTTTGGATGCTGGGCCCTTTGGTGCATGGTGGGCTCTGTCCATCTCAATAGGCTTGTCTATCTTTAAAATACAGTCTGGACTGACCGGTGTTCCTGAAAATGCATACACCACTTGAGCATAACGAAGATTTGCAGTCCAAGGACCACGGCTATGGAACGCTCTACCTATGAACATCCGCTTGGAAAAAGACCATCGGGCCTTCAGGAAAAAACTTAAGACCTACCTCTTCTAAGAAGGAATCAACGCAGGTCGGATCAAGCGCCTCGAGGCGATTCAGTTCGCAGTTGCAGCGCTATACAAATCATTCATTCATTCATTCATAATCACCCCAGATCGTTACACCTGCTACACCTGGCAATCCCTGCCTGTGTCTGCCACCACCACCTAATTTTTCTGGTGACCCTAAGGCTTGTCGTGGCTTTATTAACCAGTTGCTGACCGCCGCGCGACGATATACGTCGGCACAATGGCAGCGGTGGGCAAATGGGCGTACCTGTACATCCCCTTGAAAAGCCAGGGATAGCAGGCGCGCACGCCTGCCGCCTACAGCGTGACCGTACCTCGACGTCCGCCGGTCTCCCGGCGATCGTGTCACGGAACCTCAGAACGGGGAAGTGTAAACAAGGCACTTCCCTGTTCTGGCTTGTGTCATGACGAGATCACTGCTCTCAGTCATGGAGAGCAGTGATCGCTGTCATGTGACTAGTAGCCCATCTCCCCACAGTTAGAATCATTCCCTAGGACACACATAACCCCTTCATCGCCCCTTAGTGGTTAACCCCTTTACTGCCAATGTCAGTTACACAGTAATCAATGCATTTTTATAGCACTGATCGCTGTATAAATGACAATGGTCCCAAAATAGTGTAAAAAATGTCCGATGTGTCCACCATAATGTTGCGGTCCTGATAAAAATTACAGATCGCTGACCATTACTACTAAAAAAAAAAAAAAAATTTATAATAAAATAGACGCTATAACTTTTGCGCAAACAAATCAATATACGCTACGCTTATTGTGATTTTATTTACCAAAAATATGTAGAAAAATACATATCCGCCTAAACTGAGGAAAAAAAAAAATATTTTTTATATATTTTTGGGAGATATTTATTATAGCAAAAAGTAAAAAATAATGTTTTTTTTTTCAAAATTGTCGCAAAAAATAAAAACCGCAGAGGTGATCAAATACCACCAAAAGAAAAAAGGGGAAAAAAGGACGCAAATTTTGTTTGGGTGCAACGTTGCACGACCGCACAATTGTCAGTTAAAGCAACGCAGTGCCGAATCGCAAGAAGTGCTCTGGTCAGGAAGGGGTAAAATCTTCCGGGGCTGAAGCGGTTAATCGGTGTTTTCCAGCCACTATTTTACAATAGATCGCACCAAAGTGGCATATATCTCCCTCCTTTCTGGTGATGCCCTAGCTTGGACTTCCCCACGCTGGGAATGACACGATCCTCTCACCTCCAACCTCTAGGCATTTTTTGATGCATTCCGGAATACCGACGAGCCCAGCAGAGCATCTTCTGCTGCTGGTGCCCTCCTTCGTCTTCGTCAGCAAGGAATGACAGTCGGCCAATACGCAGTTAATGTCTGTACGCAGGCCGCTGAACTCACATGGAATAATGAGGCTCTTACCGCTACCTTCTGGCAAGGCCTATCTGAGCGTGGAAAGGATGAACCCGCTGGAAGCACCATTCCTACCATGCTTGATGATTTGATCGCATTGAGCATTCAAATACACATTCGCTTCCAGGATTGGGCCCTGGAGAGATCCAGATCCAGTAGTCTTCCTTCTGGCCGTCCAGCACAGGTTTTCAAAAAACGTATGAAACCCTCTCCGTCTCCAACCTCTCAAACCTTGGAAGAACCTATACAGCTTGGGCAAAGTCGCCTCACTCCAGAGGAACGCACCCGTCGCATGGGTTTGGGCTTGTGCCTTTACTGTGGCGGTAAAGGACATCTAGGTCACTCTGAGGTGAGGGAAGTGATCTAGACTGATCCTTTAATTCTATACCCCTCTCCGTGACCTTTTGTATGTCTGTGTTATTGTATATCTGGATGATATTCTTATTTTCTCTCCAGACTTGCACACTCATCGTCACCATGTGAAAGCTGTGCTGCAGCGACTGCGGGACAATTGTCTTTATGCCAAGTTGGAGAAGTGCCTATTTGAACAAACACAAGTTCCATGCCTGAGCTACATAATCACACATCAGGGTCTCCTCATGGATCCAGCCAAACTTCGGGCCACGCAACGTTTTTTGGGCTTCACCAATTATTACCACCAATTCATTCGTAACTATTCCACTTTGGTGGCTCTTATTACATCTCTTACGCGTAAAGGTGTCAATGCCAGGTACTGGTCCCCTGAAGCCATTGATGCTTTCCACAAACTCAAGGCAGCCTTCCCCTTCGCCCCAATTCTCCTACATCCGGACATTACGAAACCCTTTTCTATGAAGGTTGATGAACCTTCAGTAGGAGTCGGTGCCGTCCTGCTGCAAGCACAGAAGGGCAAGTCTCAGCCGTGTGTGCATTCATTTCCAAGAAGTTTTTAGGATGCAGAAAAGAACTTGGGGACCATGAGCTAATGGCTATTAGACTAGCTCTTCAAGAATGGCAACATCTACTAGAGGGCTCCCCCCATTGCATCATCATCTATACTGATCATAAAAATCTGCAATATTTACAACCTTTAAAATGATTGAAACCACGACAAGCTTACTGGGCTCTCTTTTTCACCCGGGTCAACTTCAAAATTACCTTTCCTGACGCACCATGGCAGCACACACATTGGGTTGTGACTCCGCCTCCACAACCTGATAGGACTGGTTAGCTATAAGATTCGAAGAGGAGTCCACCGCTGCATTCTCCTTTTTTTTCCTCACCTGAATGGACGATCGTTTTTGACCAGAAAGATCGGTTAGAACAAAAGCATGGATCCCCCCTTACCGATTCGCCCCACTAGGTTCAGCCTCTCCTAGCTGGAAGCCCTATCTGTACAGTCTCTAAATGAGCTAAAACGAAGGGAAGCCCCACTCTGGTGGTCTCAGGGGCTATAAAAAAAAAACATGGAAAATGCCTGACAAGCCTTAAACAGGCTTTAGACGGTATGCAGCGGTCATCCCATTTTTCTTTTCTTCACTTTTATCATTCTCTTTTCACAAACTTAATTACTATTGTTACCTGCGCCTCACCCCCCTTCCTTTGGATACGCTGAGCCTTGTAGTTCCTCGGCCGGGTCGCCTCCCCGATCATGGCGGCAGTACAATGCTCTCACAGCGCCCAGGAAGTGACATAGGCACTATTCCTATGTTTGCCAGCTTCCAAAATGGCGCAGAGCGCCGCGGAACGCTAGGCCGCATGCGCGGCGGTGAAGCCATCACCCCCGCGACGGCGGCAGATTTAAAAAGGCGATCTGAGCCTTTTTCAGATGTCAGGCTGCAAACAACACTCTCCATCCTGGATTTTTTTGCTGCTAAACGCTGCCCTGCTAAATCCTTATTGCCCTAGTCTCTGGTAAGCCCAAAATATACTCTCTTACTCAATACCAGCACCTGCTGCTCATACTCTGCAATGATGCCAAAAGGTACACTTTACCTCTCCTATGGAGGCCGCTGCTTCAGCAGACCAGCCACGAACCACAAGGTAAGGGGGCACCTGGCTAGGTAAGTAAGAAGAGGAGAAAAGAGAGCATTGCCACTAACGCCTTTTTTTTCTGGCAGTTCTGGCAGGTCATCGGGGTCATCGCACTCTAAAAGAAAAGAGCGCTCCCCCTCAAGGCATTCCCGCTCCCACATGAGCCGTTCAAGATCTTCTCACCACCACAGAAGCCCGTCTTCCGCCCACCTACATCACGATGGAGGACATACACGTCCTGCGCCTAACACATGCTGGGTGTGGGGAGCACAAGCCCTACCGGGCAAATTGGCGTGCCAAGCCTGCTTAGAAGAGGCAACCCATGACAAGGAATCCGATGCAAGAGAGGCATCTAATATAATAAGGGAATCAGTGAAGGAGTCGATCATGCAGGTGGCAGCCTACGATCCGGTTGTACCTTCCAATTCAGCCTCTACCTCCTATTCCCAGCAAGACCAGGAGGACTTACCAGAGGAAGACAAAATACTACCACCCACAGCCTTTGACTTTGCGCTGATAGAGCCGTTAGCGAAGTCAGTGAAGGAGGCGATTGGATGGGAGAAACAAACGGAATCCCCTCCAAAATTAAGAAAATATTCTCCAAACCTCAAGAAGGATCCGGAAACATTCCCGTTTATCGAGGAACTCGACGAACTCATAAAGGACGAATGGCAAAAACCGGATAAGAAACCAGGGTTAAACAATAGACTAAGCAAGCTTTACCCTCTAAAGGAACCGACGGTTAACCCCCTCATCCTGGCCCCGGTGGTAGATACTTCACTCATGCGGTTAGCACGCCACGTAACCCTGCCAATAGAGGACGCGGTGACATTTAAGGATGTGATGGACCGCAAGATAGACCTCGACCTCAAAAAAGCATATTCAGCGGCGGGAGGAGCTTGCAGGCCAGTGATCACTTTGGCAGCAGTAGGCAGAGCCATCTCCTGCTGGACTACCAATACAGAGAAGCTACTGACGGAAGCGGCAGATCAGGAAAAAATGTTATCCGCCCTGCAGGAACTCAACTTGGCGGGGGAATTCGTTGCAGAAGCAGCGGTTGACGTGATTAGGTCCTCAGCAAGGGCAATGTTGGCCTCCGTGACCGCTCGAAGAGCACTATGGCTAAAGCCCTGGGTGGCAGACACGACCTCTAAGTCCAGCTGGTGTAGGATTCCCTACGATGGCGTCAACCTGTTCGGCCCCAAACTGGACGCAGCAATATCCAAAGTCACAGGAGGAAAATCGGGCCTTATTCCGTCCGATAGGAGGCCCAAGCAGAAGAACCCCCCTTTCAGACGCCATTTACCTGAAAGATACCTGGACGCAAGATCATATAAACCAGGCAAGGAGTTCAAGCGGAATTGGAGAAGCACACAGCCATCTTTTGTCAGGTTACAGAAGGCTAAGGGCACGACTCCCGGGGATCAACCGAAGTCCTTTTGATGCCACGCCCGCCCAGCCCGCAATAGTAGGGGCGAGGCTGAGGCTATTCGCTCAAGTATGGATGGATCATATTCAAGACCATTGGACGATTACTACCATTCAAGAGGGCCACAGGTGGAGGTTCAAACACAATCCTCCCCGAAACTACTACAGGTTCACCAGACTTCCATCTTCAACCCAGAAACGCAGACTTCTAGTCAAGTACATTACGGAGCTGCTACAGAAGCAGGCAATCATAGAAGTTCCAGGGGAACAGAGGGGTGTAGGCTTCTACTCTCCTCTTTTCCTGGTCACAAAAAAAGACGGGCGATTTGAGACCAGTGTTAGACCTAAAGCGTCTCAATCGATCAATACAAGTCGAATCCTTCAAGATGGAGAGTCTTCAATCCATACTACTGGCAATGGGGGTAGGAGACTGGATGCTCTCAGTCGATTTGTCCGACGCCTATTTACACATACCAGTGCACAAGACCTTCCAAAAATACCTGCGTTTCGCTATCGGCCAACAGCATTTTCAATTTCAGAGTCTCCTGTTCGGGATTTCAACGGCACCCAGAACCTTCACAAAGGTATTACTTCCAGTCATAGCACACCTGAGGGAGAAGGGACTGAGAGCCCTACACTACATCATCCTCCTAGCAGACAGTCGGAAAACACTTCTGCAACATCGAGTCGTGCTAATCTCCACCCTCCAGCAGTTCGGTTGGCTAATAAACTGGAAGAAGAGCAGCTTGGTACCAACACAAAGAATGATTTTTCTAGGAGCAGAACTAGATACCAGTTCCAACACAGTGGGCCTTCCTCAAGAGAAGCTACACCCGCTCATCAGAAAAGTAAGAAGGCTTCTGGCGGCGGATCACTTATCCGCGAGATCATGCCTGAGTATTCTGGGATCGATGTCATCCACTTTCCTAATGATCCAGTGGGCTCAGTGGAATTCGAGGACCTTCCAGAATTCGTTCCTGAAACAATGGAATGGACATTCGATGAACCAGCGAATAGCGATCACGCAAGCAGTGAAGAATTCTGCGCGGACCCAAGCTACCAACTTGACACGTTGCCATCATATTGTACCCCCACTACCAGAAATAGTAACAACGGATGCCAGCCTTCATGGGTGGGGAGCACACTATCAACACCAGGGGGCGCAAGGCCGTTGGGCCTTCCGACCGCAGGGCACAGTCTCAAACGTCCTAGAGCTCTGGGCCGCCTGGCAAGCCCTGCGAACCTTTGCACATCTCCTCACAGGGAAAAGTGTCCTTCTGCGAATGGACAATACAGTAGCAGTGAACTACGTCCACAGACAGGGAGGCACCCGAAGCAATACGCTCATGCAGGAGGTTCGACCCATACTCGAGTGGGCACAGGTCCATCTGGCGGATCTAAAGGCAATATATGTACCAGCGGCACACAACCAACTCGCGGACGACCTGAGTCGTGTGTTTGTGTCAAACAACGAATGGTCCCTGAGTCACCAGGCCTTCGCTCTGCTTACACGCCGATGGGGAACGCCAGACTTAGACCTAGCAGCAACTCCAGAGAACAGCAAATGTCCCCGCTTTCTAGCAAGAACAGCATACCCAACAGCAACAGGGATCGACTGCCTGCATCACCCTTGGGAATTCCAGCTAGGATACATATTCCCTCCAGTCCCCCTAATAGCCAGGTTCCTGGCCAGATTGAGGAGCTCGACATCCACGGTGGTGGCAGTATTGCCGTTCTGGCCGAGGAGGCCTTGGTTTGCGACTATCCTGCAACTCAACACCGAAGAGCCACTTCCGCTGCCTCTGTTCCCGGACCTACTCTCGCAGGGACAATTCTTACATCCATCCCCAGAACGCCTTCATCTGACGGCTTGGAAGTTGAGAGGGAGAGGTTGTTGGATCAAGGGTGCTCGCTTAGAGTAGTATCCACACTACAGCAAGCCAGGAAAAGATCAACCAACAACATATATAGCAAAATCTGGGAAAAATTCTCCACCTTTTCTCACCAACAATCCTGGGACCCAACATCCCCTTCAGTGTCTCAGGTCCTAGAATTCCTGCAACTAGGCCTGGAGAAGGGGCTAAGCTCTAGCACCTTAAAGGTCCAAGTCCCTGCCCTGTCCGCAATGACAGGAGTCAAATGGGCTTCAAACCCTCTAGTAGTCCAATTCCAGAAAGCATGCCTGAAGATCAAGCCTCCCAGAAAACCAATCTTCCCGACCTGGGATCTATCAATCGTATTGGAAGCACCCTCAAAAGAACCTTTCTTTCCTCTGAATTCAGTATCCCTTTGGGACTTAACTCTAAAATTATCATTTTTACTGGCAATAACGTCAGCCAAGAGGGTCTCGGAATTGCAGGCACTGCTAATTAAAGAACCACACCTAATTCTTTACCCAGACAGAGTCGTCCTCAGACCATCAGATCAATTTGTGCCCAAGGTGGCAACTACCTTCCATTTTGGATCAGAAATTAGCCTTCCAGTACTACTTAGCAGCGAGGGAAATCCTCACCCCTTGGACATTAAGTCGGCCATCTCTGCCTACCTGGAGATTACCCGCACATTTAGGAAAACGGAACGCCTCCTGGTCATACCGCAGGGCACAAAAAGAGGCCAGGCAGCATCCTCAAGAACGAGAGCATCCTGGTTAGTAAAAGTCATAAAGAAAGCATACTCCGTTCAACTTCTTCCGATACAAGAAGGATTGAGAGCCCACTCGACGAGAGCAGTAGCGACCTCCTGGGCAGCATATTGTAAAGTTTCTCCAGAGACTATTTGCAGGGCAGCAACCTGGACCTCAAAGGCCACCTTCATGGCTCACTACCGAATAGACCCGGCTCAGTTAACCGCAGCCGAGTTTGGAAAGTCAATCATCCAAATGAACACATCCATACCTTGTACTTAAGTTAATAAATCTTTTTTGCAAGCACCCACCCATGTAGCGAGTTATTTCCCAATGTGTGTGCTGCCTTGGTGCGTCAGGAAAATGGAAAATTGTATACTCACCTTTCCGTAATTTTCCTTTCCTGACGCACCCCATGGCAACACACAGAACCCACCCCTCTAAGGTAATAGTTACTGAGAATGCAGCGGTGGACTCCTCTTCGAATCTTATAGCTAACCAGTCCTATCAGGTTGTGGAGGCGGAGTCACAACCCAATGTGTGTGCTGCCATGGGGTGTGTCAGGAAAGGAAAATTACGGAAAGGTGAGTATACAATTTTCCATTTTCCTTCTGGTACCAAAAATGTTTGTGTCAATGCCTTGTCCAGGTCATTCGCTGACCACGATTCTGAAAGTCACCTAGATCCTCGGCCCATCATCCCTTCCCACTGAATTCTAGCAACTACTCTGCTCCTGCCCACGCAGCCTCTTCCTGGTAAAACGTTTGTGGTGCCCACACTTTGTCCCAAACTCCTTGCATGGCCACATGTCTCCAAGTTCTCTGGACATCCTGGTATACATCGTACCTGTGACCTTTTTCAGCACCACTACTGGTGGCCCTCTCTTTGTAAGGCCGTCAAAGAGTATGTTAAAGCTTGTACGGTTTGTGTACAATCCAAGTTTTCCATGTCCATCCCAGCTGGGCTGCTTCTGCCCTTAGAAAGAAGAAATGGCTGAACATCCAGAACTTACGATTGCCTTTATTTTGCTTCACAAAGTTAACACCAGAGACACCAAACTGTGGTCACGTAGACGTGTTTCACACATACATCTTGTGCTTAATCATTACTTCTGCCCTTACCAGTTCCCGATATACCTTGGCGTTGTATTTCCATGGATTTTATATCAGATCTGCCCCCCCAGCAGGTTCTATGGTAATCTGGGATCTGGGTAGTGGTGGATCGGTTCTCCAAAATGTGTCACCTGATTCCTCTCCCAGGTCTACCTACAGCTACCAGTCTTGCCATGACTTTCATCAAGGAAATCTTTTGTCTCCATGGAATGCCTTCATACATTGTCTTTGACAGGGGAGTTCAATTTCCAGCTTGGTTTTGGAGATCCTTGGCCAGCACCTTCAGGATTAAATTGGATTTTCATCTGCCTTTTATCCCCAGACCAATGGGCAAACATAACGAGTCAATCAAAATGTAGAACGTTATCTCCGTGCCTTCATCTCAGCCCACCAAGATGACTGGGTGGACCTTTTACTCTGGGCAGAGTTTGAACCACCACTCCAATACCAGTACTGGAAAATCTCCCTTCTTTACTGTTTACAGGCAGCATCCATACATTCCCTTTCCTGTTCCCATCTCTTCCCTCATACCAGCAACAGCTGAAACCCAAAGGACCTTCAACTCAATCTGGGAAGAAGTTTCTAATGCCCTGTACACACGGTCGGAAATTCCGACCACAAAATACGTCGGATTTTTTCCGACGGTTTTTGTCCGACACTGGTGTTGCATACACACGGTCGGACAAAGTTGTCAGAAAATCCGATCATTCTGAACGTGGTGAAGTTCGTTGCGTACGACGGGACTACGTAGAGGCTAGTAGCCAATAGCTTTGGTCTTGTAATGTGATCTGAGCATGCGTGGCACTTTGTCCATCGGAATTCGCTACACACGATCGGAAAAAGTCCGATAGGACTTTGTTGTCGGAAAATTTGAGAGCAGGATCTCAAACTTTTTCCGTCGGAAATTCCGACGGAAAAAGTCAGATGGAGCCCACACACGGTCGGAATTTCCGACAACATGGTCCAATAGGACATTTTCCGTCGGAAAATCCGACCGTGTGTACGGGGCATAAGAATCTTCATCTGGCTGCTTCCAGGCATAAAACGGCAGCAGACCGTCATTGTCGTCCTGGTCCTATGTTCCTACCTGGCGATAGAGTTTGGCTCTCTACCAAGCACATCCGACTCCGGGTGCCTTCGATTATATTTGCCCCTTGCTTCATTGGTCCCTTTTCAATTCTCTGTCAGATCCATCCAGTTGCTTTCAAGCTCCGCCTGCCCTCTCATCCCAGAATTCCCAATGCCTTCCATGTCTCTCTGCTCAGGCAACTGATTTTCAATTGCTTCTCTTGCCCGGTTTCCCACCCCGCTCCTGTTACAGATACCATGGATCAGTATGAGATTAAGACCCCTTTCACACTGCAGGCGCTATAGCATTAAAAATATTGCCTGCAAACCACCCTAAAACAGCTGCTCCATTAACTCCCGAGGGCTTTCACACTGGAGCGTTGGGCTGGCAGGGCCTCAGAAAAAGTCCTGCCAACAGCTTCTTTGGAGCGGTGAACTCACCATTCCTCCACCGCTCCTTCCCATTGAAATCAATGGGGCAGCGCTGTCATACCACTGGCAAAATGCGTTTTTCGGACACTAACGGGGGTTAAAACCGCCCACTAGCGGCCGAATAGCACCGCTAAAACGACGGTAAAGCGGCGCTATTTTTAGCGCCACTTTACTGTAGTTTTAGTGGTGCTATTCAGTGACGCCTGTGATGGTTCAGTGTGAAAGGGGACTAAAGAAATATTGGACTCCAAATACTCACGGCGAAAGTTACTCTGTTTGGAAGGGCTACGGCCGGGAGGGGAGGTTTTGGGTTCCTGCTGCAGATGTCTCAGCCCCACATTTGGTGACCAATTTTCATCAGAAATTTCCCTCCAAGCCAGCCCCAAGACATATGGGGGAACTTGTAAGTGCGGGGGCTGATCTGTGTCTTACTGGTTGCATACGTTTTTTTACCTTTTTACTGCTGTAGGTCTGCTGTAGGTCTGCTGGCACCTGACTTGCAGCTATGGGTGTCGCCAGCTTCACATGATGGTTAATATACCTTCCTTCCTGCTACTTCCTGTCCAGCCTTCCATCTGTCTGCCTATTTAAATTCCACTTAAACCAGTTACTGGTTGCTGGAGCAACACTTGTTCCTGAGCCCCTTCCGTGCAATCTTTCCTAACATGACTTCATGAGGACTGATCTCTTGTGTACCGACTTGGCTAGTTCTGATTACGTGTGTCTGCTGCCCGCCCTGACCTTGGCTTGTTATCCGGCTCTCCTTTTGCTCCATCCATCTGAATGGAAAACTGTTAAAGCCCAATTCCAGGCAGAAAAAAGTTTTCCCTTGCAGTGGGACTGTGCCCACACTGCAAAGCTTAACTGCTTGCTTTTGTCTAGGGGGTTGGAGAAGGGAGATATACTTACCTAATTCTTCGATCTTCCCCACACAAGACCAGTCCCTGCTGCTTCTGCCACCCTATCCCTGATCTAGTGGTTTTGTGCGGTAGACTGTTCCTGACAAAATCAAACCCATATACATGTTCTGTATGTGAGGGCATTAGGATCATGGCGGAGAAGCCTGGGGGAAAATAAAAAATTAAAGTCAGCAGCTACAAATACTGTAGCTGCTGACTTTTAATCTATGGATACTGTCACAAATGTCACATCTACCTCAATGCAGGTGGTCAGACACTATAGATAGCTACTGTGTGCTTCACCTATAGCAGCCCCCTTTCCCTTAAGAGAAGCAGGCCTACCGGTACTTGGTTGCCCCCAGGACTTATACACAATGCTATAGTGCCTGGCCACCACACTAGGGCATACAGAACAGAGCAAACAACAGACTACTTTCAGTTTAGCAGACACATAGTGTGGTTCTAAGATGGTCCAGGTAATAAGGAAGGCTGAGTTCAGGGAATAGTCCAATATCCGATCCAATGACAGTCTAGGTAATAAGGCGGGAAAGGGTCTGTGCACCTTAGTCACCGGAATCTGTAGACTGTGTTCTATAGGTCCCTATCAATGAAATTGCTAGCAGCACCAGGATCAATGAAAGCGGAGAGGTGGTGAGAAAACTTGGCAGAACTAAGTTGTGCAGGAACAAATAAGCAATTTCTGAGGGAAACAGACACAGTATGGTCTATGGAAGCAGACCCCACCCGCACTAGACTCTTGGCATTTCTTAGCTTATTAGGACAGCTAGCACCAAAGTGGCCTTGGCTGCCACAATATAAGCAGAGACCCTAAGATCTTCTTCTAGCCTTTTCCCCAGAGGATAAATGGGTAGCGCCAATTTTCATGGGCTCATCCTCCTGGAGAGGCTGAGAGGGCTCAGAAAAAGAAGAAGAAAAGGTGGGCAGCATACTAGGGGGCAAAGAAACAAACCTCTCTGTACGCCTTTCCCGTGAACGCCTGCTTATACGGATGGCTACTTGCATGGCTTTATTCAAAGACTTTGGTTCAGGGTAGTGTACTAAGGAGTCCTTGATAGAGTCTGATAAGCCTAACCTAAATTGGCTTTTTAGAGCGTGGTCATTCCACCCTGAGTCAGATGCCCAGCGGCGGAAATCAGAACAGTATTGCTCAGCCGTGCGTTTATCCTGACATAATGACCTAAGATTAACTTCTGCTGAGTGGGCACGATCAGGATCATCATAGAGTAACCCCAGAGCCTTGAAAAATTCTTCAACTGACCCTCTGGCTGGGTCATCTGTGGAGACACTAAAAGCCCAAGACTGGGGATCCCCCTGCAACCATTTAATAATCAGGTTGACCCGCTGTGCTTCAGAAAAAGAGTGTGTGTGGCTTGAGCTTAAAGTGTAGCATACAACTATTTTTAACCGCTTCAGCACCGGGCCATTTTTTACCCTTCCTTACCAGAGCACTTTTTGCGATTCGGCACTGCGTCGCTTTTACTGACAATTGCGCGGTCGTGCGACGTTACACCCAAACAAAATTGACGTCCTTTTTTTGCCACAAATAGAGCTTTCTTTTGGTGGTATTTGATCGCCCCTGCGGTTTTTATTTTTTGCGCTGTAAACAAAAGAAGAGCGACAATTTTGAAAAAAAACACAATATTTTTTACTTTTTGCTATAATAAATATCCCATTTTTTTAAAAAAAAAACTATTTTTTTCCTCAGTTTAGGCCGATACGTATTCTTCTACATATTTTTGGTAAAAAAAAAAAAATCGCAATAAGCGTATATTGATCGGTTTGCGCAAAAGTCATAGCGTCTACAAAATAGGGGATAGATTTATTGCATTTTTTTTTTTTTTTTACTAGTAATGGCGGCGATCTGCGATTTTTTTTTTCATGACTGCGACATTGCGGCGGACACTTCGGACACTTTTGACACATTTTTGGGACCATTCACATTTACACAGCGATCGTTGCTATAAAATTGCATTGATTACTGTGTAAATGTGACTGGCAGGGAAGGGGTTAACACTAGGGGGCGGGGAGGGGTTAATGTTTTCCCTAAATGTGTGATTCTAACTGTGGGGGGAGGGGACTCAAGGGGAGGAGACCGATCATGTGTTCCTCCGTGCTGGGATCACATGATCGGTCTCCTGCTCGCTGACAGGACGTGGAGCTGTGTGTTTACACACACAGCTCCACGGTCCCGCCGGTCCCGTTGTTTTAACGGGCAATCGCGGGTGCCCGGCGGACATCGAGGCCGCCGGGCACCCGCACCGGGTCCCGAGCGACGCCGCGGGCGCGCGCGCCCCCCAGGCGGCCGGGAATGGGAGGACATCATATGACTCCCACCCAGGATGGTAGATCCACCTTGTGGGCGTCATATGACTATGGGCGGGTAGGGAAGGGGTTAAAGTTAGAAAATACATGGGGGGGTCACCAGGAAAACGATCAGGCGGATTAACTTTGGGCTCTGACTCCTGCGTTACTGCTGGAGGTGTGTTTACACGCAAAGACAATTTCTGAACCTGGCGTGTCAGTTTGCACATTTCCTCAGAAAATAAATGGGCCTGTGCAGAGTTAATCTTGACAGAAAATTTTGTTAAAGGCTTGTAATAATGTCACGAATGTCACGTCTACCTCAATGCAGGTGGTCAGACACTATAGTAAGCTACTGTGTGCTTCACCTATAGCAGCCCCCTTTCCCATAAGACAAGCAGGCCTACCAGTACTTGGTTGTCCCCAGGACTTATAGACAATGCTATAGTACCTGGCCACCACACTATTGTAGACGCGGACAGAGCAAACAACAGACTACTTGCAGTTTAGCAGACAGATAGCGTTGTTCTAAGACGGTCCAGGTAATAAGGCAGGTGAGTTCAGGGAATAGTCCAATATTCGATCCAATGACAGTCTAGGTAATAAGGCAGGCTGAGTTCAGGGAATAGTCCAATATCCGATCCGGGTCATACACAGGGAAATCCAACAGCAAAGCAAGGCAGACAAATGGGAGGCTTTGAGCAGGAACAATGCAGGTAAATGTCTATATCACAAGCAAGGGATAGAGTGTTCGGTTTACTTATATCAGGTGATTAATCATCTTGCAGGTGAACACAGACAGGGGAAAAGCAGCAGCCAACACCCGGGTGCTGGAATGAGGAACAGGGGCACTAAGTGATCATGACAGATACTTACCTGTCCAGGGGTCCAGTGATGTCAGCACCCCAGCCGATTTGCCGATCGGCTGTCGGCTGCTACCGCTGCCATCTCCACTAAGGGAAACAGTCAGTGAAGCCTTTAGGCTTCACAGCCGGTTCCCTACTGCGCACTGCACTTTCTAATTGACCCGGCGGCGGAGAAAGGAGGAGGGGGCTGAACTTCTGAGGGACAGCGCCATCTCCCTGAAGTGGGGAAGGGTACCTGTCAAAAACAGGCACCCCCCCCCCCCCGAAAGGTGCCAAACGTGGCACTGGAGGGGGCAGAGGAAACATATAAGCTGAGGTTCCATTTTTGGGTGGAACCCCGCTTTTTTTTTTAATTCTTTTTATTTATAAAATAAAACATTAGGCAAGGCATATCCTACCTAAACTTCTAGCCTAACTTGTGAACAAAGAACAAAACAACCCCTTAGCTTGCTGCTATCTTTAACAGGAGAAATGTAATGCTCAGCAATTTACATGAATATGTGATAAACGACAGGCATCCCTCAATAATAAGTCTATGAGTGGGTAACGATAGGTACGTGGTCAGTCGGAATGTACCTCAAATGCAAATCAAATCAGACCGGTAGTCCTACAGGGTCCTCCTGTTTTATAATTGTCATTTCAGACTCCAGCCATATATTCCAAACTTTTTGAAACTTTAGGGGGCATCCTCTGCTGGAATATGTTTCTTTATACAAGGGTATTGCAAAGTTAACCAATGATTTCCATGCATTCAGAGTAAGGGCAGACACGGGAGCCCTCCACCTGAGAACAATGAGTTTCCTGGCATAAAAGAGAAGCAATCCCAGTAATGTGCGTACTGCCCTTGAAGGGGCAAGAGCATCCACCAAGCCAAGCAGGCAAATCTCCATATTTTGGGGTATAGGAATTGTTGTCAGTGTAGTGATAAAGGTTGTAACTAGAGGTCGACCGATATATCGGCCGGCCGATATATCGGCCGATATTTGGCGTTTTTTAATTAATCGGCATCGGCCGATTCTGCTGATAAAAAAGGCCGATTATAACTTCAGCCGTGACTTGCAAAAGACTTCTGTAATAGAAGTCAATGCAAGTTGCCTCAGTCTTCCCCTTCTCCTCTCTGGGCATTCTGCCAAAAAAAGACCAAAGTGTTACAATGATTACAATGTTTACACTTAATGAATAAACTCAAGGCTGTGTGGAGAAGTTCTCAGTTTAACCATTTAAAGACTAAATCTTTTCTGACACTTGTTGCTTACAAGTAAAAATCCTGTATTTTCTCCTAGAAAATCACTTGGAACCCCCAACAATTATATATGTTTTTTTAACAGAGACCCTAGGGAATAAAATAGCGGTTGTTGCAATATTTTATGTCACACGGTATTTGCGCAGCCGTCTTTCAAACGCATTTTTTTTGGAAAAAAATACACTAACAGTAAAGTTTGCCGATTTTTTTTTTTTTTTTTTTTTTTTCGTCCTAAAGTTTTGATTACCTATTTTTGTGTATTTAATATATAGTTTTTTTTTAAATTATACATACAAGTGAACTGATTGGAGGTTTGTTTTGTTTAATAAATGTTTAAATGTAGGAAATTTTTTGTATCACTTAAAGCTGCTTTCACACTGGAGCGGGCAGCGTTGACGGTAAAACGCTGCTAGTTTTAGCGACGCTTTACTGTCATTTTAGCGACGCTATTCGGCTGCTAGTGGGGCACTTATAGCCCAGCTAGTGGTCGAGGAAGGGGTTAAATGCGCCGTGAATCGCCGCTGCCAAATCGCATTGCAGGCGCTTCAGCAGCGGTGCCCATTCATTTCAATGGGCAGGAGTGGTGGGGGAGCAGTTAACACCGCTCCAAAGATGCTGCTTGCAGGACTTTTTTTTTTTTAAGGTCCTGCCAGCGCATCGCTTCAGTGTAAAAGCACTCGGGCTTCCACACAGACTGCAGGGGAGACGTTTTGCAGGCAGTTTACAGGCACTATTTTTAGCCCAAAAGCGCCTGAAAAACGCCCCAGTGTGAAATCTCATTAGATTTTATGAGATGAAGGGAAAAAATAAAAAAAATTTAAAAAATCGGCCTAACATATCGGCCCAAAAAATCGGCATCCTATATCGGCCATCGGCCGCCGCGATTTCTAAATATCGGCATCGGCATCGGCCAGAGAAAAACCCATATCGGTCGACCTCTAGTTGTAACCAATGACCAGTAATGCTGGATTTCGGGCCACGACCAGATCATGTGGATGAACCCCGCAGAGTCAGCATGACAGCGCCAACACTGCGACGTGCAGTCTGGGTACATTTTATGAAGCCTGTATGGAGTATAATAGAATTTGTGTAGTATTTTAAACTGGATCAACCGATCTCTAGAGGAGACCAAGTGTCTAAAGGGGGAGTCCCAGACATCCTCCCAGTCCTCCCCATCTAGCTCCGGCAGCTCCGCCACCCAGAAGTCACAAAGCCTCTCCAAACCATGATGAACAGTAGGCTGCAAGGCCTTGTAGATTGTGGATAATGGTTTGGTCAATGTTTCTTGACGTAGGAGCAATTCTGTATTTGACTGGTAAAGGGTTATGGGAGCGCTTCCGAACTGTGCCCTATAAGCGTGGCGGAGCTGCAGGAACCGGAAGAAGTACACATTGGGTAAGTTAAATCTACATTTGAGCTGGTCAAATGTCAGTAGTGCACCATTCTCACAGATATGATGTAGATATCTAATACCCCGCGACGCCCATATGACCGGATCCGGTATGGAGTAGAATTCAGGTAGAGAAGGATTAATCCATAGTGGAGTATTTGGAGAGCGCACCTGAGGATCGGCCACCTGGGGGCCAGCTGCCCTGGACCATGCTCTCAGCACCGTTTTCATTGAGGTAGTGAGAGCATGTGGAGCCCTAAGGCCCCGAAATAAAACATTCTGCAATGCCTCAAACGACCCTTCAACTGCAGCCTCCAAGGCAACCGCTGCATTAGAGGCATCCGATGCAAGCCAGTTGTGGGCACGGGTGAGCATCGCCGCAAGAAAATAAAGGAAAAAATCAGGACAGGCTAGGTTCCCCTGTGTCCAAGGTCTTTGGAGTATAGACAATCGGAAACGGGGAGGGGCGGAACCCCACAAAAAACTGGATATGTGAGAATTTAGTCACTTAAAAAAAAACTTTGGGTATCCACATTGGAGAATGGCGCACTACGTATAGAAGAGGGGGAAGTAATTTCATTTTAATTAAATTGATCCATCCAATCAGCGTGAGGGGGAGGTTAGTCCAAACCTTCAGCCTATTTTGAGTAGTTTGTAGAATAGGAAGAAGGTTAAGTCTACAAAAGTCCTGTACTCTGGGGGAAATAATAATGCCAAGATATTTTATATTTTCCGCCCATTGCAATGGAAGTGATGAATCCGCCAACTGTTTAGCACCTGGGTCCACCGGCATTATCTGGGACTTGTCCCAATTGACCTTTAGTCCCGACATGTCAGCGAAGCGTGAGAGGAGCTCCAACGCTGCCCGGAGGGAGGGCCCCGGATCCCGGAGGAAAAGGATAATATCGCCGGCATAAAGTGCAATTTCCTCCAGGGACTCGACCCGCACCCCCCAACAGCATCCGAGGACCGCAGCGCAACCGCCAGGGGCTTAACCATCAGGGAGAAGAGAGCGGGGGATAGAGGACACCCCTGTCGGGTACCACGCTCCACCGGGAATGAAGAGGATAACACCCCGCCAAGTTTAATCTGTGCTGTCGGTTTCTGATACAAGAGCTGAATCCACTTCCTAAAAACGGGGCCAAAACCATAAATCTTGAGTACCTCCTCCATGTAGGGCCAGGTAACAGAATCAAATGCCTTTTCGAGGTCCAAGGCAACTAAGACTGGGTGGGTGAACACTCTACGGATATTGACATCAGTTGACTTCCCTGGCATGAAGCCAGTTTGATCCATGTTTACTAAGAATGGGAGGATCCCCATCAGTCTGGTGGCTAGCACTTTTGTTAGGATCTTCAAATCATAGTTAAGAAGGGATATGGGACGATATGCTGAACAATATGAGGCATCCTTCCCTGGCTTTGGTATGAGTACTATGTGGGCTTGTGACATTGCAGGCTTCCTGCTTCTAAACTAAGGGCATACAGCTTTTGGAGATGCGGGGCCAAGTCAGCTATATATATTTTGTACCAGTCTCCAGGGAGCCCGTCAGGGCCCGGCGTCTTGTTAGGGGGAAGTGAGCGAATTGCTTTTTCAATTTCGGTCACCGAGATTTCGGCCTCCAGCAAGGCCCTGTCCTCCTCCGTCAGAGCCGTCAGAGCCAGCCCGCAGAGAAACAAGAGATGTCCAGGAGATATCTGCGAGGTGGTGGACCTGTACAATGAGGAATAGAATATTTTGAATTCATTAAGGATGTCAGACGGGTTTGAAGTGACTCCCCCTGCCTCAGTATGTATTGTGGGTATAACTGTTTGCAATTTGGGGTCGGCCACCAGACTGGCTAAAAGCCTCCCGTTCTTGTCCCCAGACTCAAATATTCTGGCCCTGAGCAACCTCTCCGAAAAGGGCAGTCGAACCAGAGAGGTGTAGAGAGAGTGCCCTTTGAGCTTGTTCCAGGGAGGAGTACGCCCCAGGAGAAGGATCTGACGCGAATACCTCCTCTGCTGTGCTCACACAAGACTCCAGGTCTTTAGTCTCAGAGGTGTAGTCCACCCTGGCAGCTTTAATTGCAGAAATGTAATCCCCTTATATAGTTGCCTTAAAGGCATCCCAGGTCACCTGTGCATTGGTTACATTGTCATTATAATCCCAATATTGGGCAATTTTCCCTTGCATATTTTCCTCTACTCTTTCATCCTGTAGCCAGCGTGTTGCCAGCCGCCAACTACCCTTGCGGTCCCCCCCTCTAAGCTGTAGAATGACCTCTAGGGGGGAGTGGTCTGAGATCCCCGCCGGCAGATAAGTTGCCGAGGCCACATAAGGAAGTATAGCCGAAGAGCAAAAAGCCAGGTCTATTCTAGAGCCCGAGTGGTGGACCGCAGATAAGTGGGAGTAGCGCTGTGCTTGTGGATTTTTCCATCTCCAGACCTCTGTGAGCTGCAGGGCCGTGGCCCAAGGCCCTAGTTCAGGGTCCGGGAGTCTGGTTGGATTGGAGGTGTCCAAAGTCCGATCCAGAATGCCATTAAAATCCCCTGATATAATGAGTCTAGTGACCATATAAGGAGCCAGTCTGTCATGCACCGCATAAAGTACAGATGTCGAGAAAGGGGGCGGAACATATATGTTCACAAAAGCAAACATCTGGGCCTCTATCAACAACAGCAATATGACAAACCGTCCCACAGGGTCTTAAAGAACATGTTCCACCTGGCAGTTAAGAGATCTGTTTAGGAGAATGGACACCCCCCTGGCATAGTTGGAATACGTGGTGTGGAAAGATTGCCTCACCCATCTCCTGCGGAGGGCCAATCGTCTACTACCTGTCAGATGGGTCTCTTGGAGAAACAGAATATGTGGCTTATGTGCTTGTTGATACTTAAACATAAGTGCTCTTTTGAAACGACTGTTTAAACCACGCACATTCCATGACACCAATCTAAGCTCCATCTAACATATAGATGTAAAACAGGACAGCCCACCGAGGAAGGAGGGAAGAGCCAACCACTCTGCCCCCTCCTCCCGCGGACCAGCCACCCCCACAGAAGGATAAGAGAACTATTACCTGTATGTACCCAATGTTGTAATCACATGTGCAAATGGATAGTATCAATGAATAGCAACATAGCAGCAAGCAAACAACCCCTGCCAACCTGCCGAAACCGTCAGGACAGGTCAGCTTCATCCCTAAACAAAAAAAAACTAGAAAAGTCTGCAATCCAAGCTAATCGCTAGGGCGAGAGCAACTAGGAAGTCCTATTTCTCCCAGACGTGTGGTGCGATGACAGTACTTGTAGTGGAGACAGACTCTAAAAGAGGGGGAACGTCCAAAGGTGTGAAGGTCTTCCATTCTGTATTGCTCCGGTTACTCCAGTTAGTAGAGGATGACAAAAGGAGTATACAGGAGGAGAGTACCTAATCATGCGCAAGGATGGTTAGACCTGTTAGGGTACGACACTGCATTGGTCAGACACCATGGGATGTTTCAGGCAACAACAGCTTACCGCAGAGCAGAGAACCAGGAATCGGCCTCCTCCGGGGAATCAAAGAATTTTGCAGTGCCAGCATGCACCACTCTCAGACGACTCGGGTATAGCATGCTGTAGGGGGCGCCTGCGGATGTCTTGGAAGGTCTTTCTCTTCTTCTGTAGGTCCGCCGAGAAGTCAGGATAAAAGTGGACTTCAGCGTTTTCATATTTGAGGTGAGGATGTTTCCTGGCTTCACTGAGGATGCGGTCACAATCCTGATAATTGAGGAACCTGACCAGGAATGGACGAGGTGGTGCCCCAGGGGGGCGACGACCAGTGGGAACTCGATGTGCTCGTTCAACTACGTAGGTCGGCGAGACAGGTGCTAGTTCAAGGATGTCCTTGAAGAAAGCTTCGGCGAATTCTGCAGGTCTTTCGCCCTCGGAGCCCTCTGGTAGGCCAAGCACTCGCACGTTGTTTCTCCTGAGGCTGTTCTTGGCGTCATCGGATTTAGCTACTAGTGACTTGACCGTGTTCTCTAGTACTTCAAGGCGGTGGTCCTGACTGGTGGTCAGGTCTTCCGTGGCTGATATGCGTGATTCAGATTCTGTGAGACGGCCTCTGATCTTATCTAAATCAGCCCTTATACAATTACATTCTTCCGTGAGCTTGTCGATACGGGTCAGCAGTGAGGATCGACTGTTTTCAATGGCTAGCAGGATCACTGCTGTGTCTCCAGAGGTTGTGGATTCCGTGGCGCTCAGGCCCCCCCGACTCGCCTCCATGTTTAGCTCGGCCAGCAGCGCTTGAAATCTGTCAGCTAAGATGGCATCCGGGTGCTCCGCCTGCACCGGCGGGTGCTTTTTACTGGAGTTCGAGGCAGCGGTTTTACCCTTTGCCGGCATGGATGGAGAAACAAGGGGAAGCACTTTCTGTCCCCAGTGTCAAGGGCCGTCGAACAGGGTCCCGCTGGTGCTGATGAAAATGGTGTTTATCCAGGGGCAGCCAAGCGCCAAGGTAAGCAGTGCTCACCAGCAGCTTCCCCCCTCACAGCAGACACATAGGCTATAGTAATATAGGAAGCATTTGGGGTTGGAAGTGTCAGGGAGTGTAGGGCTGCAGACAATGGAGCACAGGCAGCAGCAAAGCAGCAGTAAGAGGGTGCACGTCAGGCCTCTGGACACCCCAGCTGATAGGCAGTCTATATTGGCTCCCCAGGCTCTGGCAGGGACTAGTATGGCTGGTGGGATGGGTGTAGAGAAGGGCTGCACCTCTGAGCCAGGGCCAGACCGACCGCTGTGCCTCTCCACGGGGTAGCAGCCGCAGGAAACAGCGGGGATCCACAGGCCTCACTAGGCCGCACTAGGCCGGACCAGGCCGCGGCTGCCACGGACGTCCCCTGAGCCCGGCCGGGCCTCCGGAGTGTACTAGGAGGGTGGCTGAGCAGGATGTGGGGCCTGATGAGTGTCCCTTACCTCCGGTTCCATCCGAATTGAGAGTGTCACTGGGAGGCCTTGGATCGGCAAGATGGCGGCCGCGGGTGCCTGGGGATGATGTCCTTCAGGCAGATGAAAGCCGGATCCCCGGGAAATAATGACTAAAATCACTGCAGGGCACCTGGATGAGCAGTGCTGTGTGGTGATTGACTCCTAACAGGTCTTTTTGAGCGCGGATGGTTGCGGATTAAAAATCAGGATACCGGAGCTCTTACAAAACACGTCCGCCGCTGCTCACATCCGGACACGCCCCCTGGAACCACGCTTTAAGGGGGAAAAAAAGACGAAACTGGCATGAGATGTTTCTACAAGTGTGGAGAGGGAGGCTTGGATAGCTCGGGTGGCAGTTATACCTTGTCCCGGATTGTATGGTAAAAGGAGAAGCAAGGATAGAGTTAGGGGACTATAGCGGTAAACGGGAAAACGAAAAAAAGTGGATAATACTTGCAACTTTGAGAATAAGAAATAAGAATTTATTTTTTTATTGTTTACAAAATAGTTTATTCCTGAACAATTAAACAATGAAAATCATAAATGACAAACATTCACATATATTACAAACATGGGTATCGTGGGGTAGGTCCTAAAGTCATATCCTGACCAATGCAATGGAGGAGACGCATAGGGTCCGGGGATGACTAGGGGACCGTGGGAATAGGCAGTAAAATATGAGCTTTAAAAAGGATCTACAAGATTTTGATAGATCCTGGGTACAAAGAGGCTGGTTGGAGAAAGCCGACCAACATGTTTCGCCACACTATGGCTTCTTCAGGGTCAGTTTGTACCGTGAAAAAGAGAGAAAAGATCTGAGAAATATGGAAACACAAGAAAAAATTATTTATATAAAACAGTAAGTATGGTGAAAAGAATAATTTATGTGTCACCACATCGCCACAAAACAGCCCACCCGTCCAATATACAACACTGCACTATGCTCAGCCCAGTAAGTTCGCACCTGGAGTTTACAGAAGGCACATTCCCCAAAATGCTGGAGCAACCACCTGAGTCGCTGATGTGGCCAATTGTACTTGAGTCCCAAGTAGCAAGGAACTATCGAGGATCTATATAAGGCCTGGTAAGATAAGGTGGAAAAAAGAAAAAGAAAATAATAAATATAAAAAAATTTTGTATTAAAGAATATATAAATATGTACGACAAAAGATTATTATTATTTTCCTTTGCCATTAACTGGCTAAACATAGCCTAGATTTAAATTATATAAAAGCTTCCCAATATATCAAGGATGGAAAATATGGATGGAGCGCCAAGTAAGAACAGTCATCTGAGAGTTTTGGAAAAAGTCAGCTCTGATGAAAAATAGCAAAAAAAGAGACCAGGGATAAGAATAGGGTGGATAGGTATAGCAATCCAAAGGAAACAGAGGGGAAAAAGGGAGAAAAAAAAGAAAACTCACCTAGAACATGGATATTAGTTGGTTAAGACTGGACAGGAGAAGTCTGAAACCAGACCAATAGACAGCTCTATTTAGTTAGGTCACCGACAAGGGACCAGTGGCTGCAAAGAGAAAATATTGCAGTGTAACTAGGTAAGAACCTTTTCAAGCAGACTAATAAGGCAGAGGCTGGAGAGGAGAGGAAAACAGACCTGCATCGTTGAAGTTCACAGCATGAATGGCGCTCCAGATTCCAACACAAAAAGTGCTGGAGGAAAGGCAGGCTATATAGGTCCTCCACACCTGATCATGGTTAACATGATTATGCGGCGGGCAAGATGGGCTGTTCGCACGTGTGCAGTAGCACCAGTGCGTGTGCCTACATTTCCCATAATGCAACATGTTCGGGAGATGCGAGGGCAGCTCAGCAGACACGCATCTAATGAATTCCGAACAGAAAAGAGCCCTCTAGCGAGTGGAGGGGGTAACTACATCACAATTGTCAGGGCAAATGTGCTGGAAACAAAGGGGAAGATGGAAAAACATTGGATCCAAGGCTAAGAGTGGAATTCGAGCTGTTAGGTTACCAGGTGTAAGTGGAGCATAAGGGAGGTGTGCAGGCAACCAAGCCAAGCCAAGCGGGCTGCGACCATAGGTTCGCAGCCCTGGGGTGCCCAAACAGTTACCTATGCAAATGGGGAGTACAATTGGTCAAGATGATAAGGCCAAGTATTAATCTTCATATGATTCCTTGTGTAGACCCAAGTTTTACATGAGGTCTAGATAAGGGTTAGGTCACCTTTAAAAAAAATTAAAAAAAATTACTGTGCAGTCAAGCGGCCCCAGTAGTGTAAAAAAACATTGTGAAGCTCAGAAAAATGGAGCTTAATTTACATGACATACCGGTAGGCCAAGCTCTGCTTCACCAAAGCCCTTCCAAAAGACTACTATGCTGATGATCCACTCTGTTCTGGCATAGAAGCTGGGACATGTTGTCAGTTGAGTGCACCCCAGCATCACAGGGACAAACACTCCCTCTTGTTCACAAACTGGCACATGTGCTCTCACTCTCTCTGTCTCCCTGTCACAGCAAGACTACAATCATGATCGGCATTTGCCTGAAAGAAGCTGCATGAGAGCAGGGAACAGAGGCCACATATGAGCGGGGAACATCTGACACAGAGTTATGTTTAGGATGCTGAATCAAGTGGTGTTGAATTTTGTAAATGCAAGCAATGCTTAGATAAGCAGTAAAACAATGTAACCTTGTGACTGGTGAGTTCTCTGGGATATTCATTCACTCTATTGTAAGATTAGCTGCTTATATCACAATGTTTTTCTACCTGTCTTGCAGTCATTCAGATATGGGAAAATATGGCCATTGACTGTCCACAGCCTTTGAGATTTATGGAGAGAAGGGTGGGGGATCAACTTTCATTTGTGTATGAATGTGTCAATTGAATTTGGGACTTTAAGTGAGGCAATCTACAGACAGCTATTAATTATCAAGTACGACACATTTATTGTCTTGGAAATTCATATACCGATAAAACTCCATATGATAATGAAAATTTTCATATGGAGTTTTATTTATCCTACATTTGGCAACTAGAATGCGTTGCTATAACAATTGTAGGTAAATATATGAATTGGTTTCTAATTATCCATGTATGTATGTATATACAGTATATGAAATGGCTTCACAATTGCAATGTTTGTCAAGTGCTATATGAATTTCCAAGACAATAAATATAATGTATTTTATAATTAATAAGCTATCTGTCGATTGCCTAACTTAAAGGGGTTGTAAACCCTCGTGTTTTTTCACGTTAATTCATCCTATGCATTAGGGTGAAAAAACACTTGGCAGTGACGCCAATTAAAAACGAGCCTTTACAATCACTTTAAGGTCCCAAATAAATTTTCGACTGATTTGATGATGGAGGAACATGGTATTGTGTGCCTCATTTAAAGTCCCACGAACCCCTCTCACCTTATGTATGCGTATGAATGTGTATTCTACAAGTTATCTCTAACTTCTAAGCTTCCAGTGACCCATCCACCAGTTTTCCCTGTGAGGATATGCTTGTAGAGCGTTTTTTACTGAGGCATTCCTAAAATTGAGTTAAAAATAAAAAGCATGTAGGAAAAAAAATACAGTAAACTTTCATATCCAAAAGGAGACATACCCACTGGGGCTTAAAAAGTGGGTATGTCTCCTTTTGGATATGAAAGTTTACTGTATTTTTTTTCCTACATGCTTTTTATTTTTAACTAGCCTTTTTTTAACATAGTACTAAAGCAGTGGTCTCCAAACTGTGGCCCCTTGCATGCCTTTATCTGGCCCTTGAGGCATTATTCCTGCCACTGATACCAACAGTGGAGCATAATTCCTGCCACTGACAGCAACAATGGTGCACTATTCCTTCCACTGACGCCAGCGATGGGGCATCATTTCTTCTACTGACAACAAAAATGGGGCATTATTCCTCCCACTGACATCACCTATTTTTCACCCTAATACCAAAGAAAGGTTTTGTTTCTCCCACTTGGCACAGTCCGGCTCCCCTAAGGTTTAAAGGACAGCAACCTGGCCCTTTTTTTTTAAAAAAGTAATAAAGCATCACAGTAAATATCTCAATTGAATTTGAAATGGCAAAATGAGGATAGTACATTTAGACTACATTCACGCCAGAAATGAAAGAAGAAGTATAGCCAAAGTTTGTTGTGTGTGTTCACACATGTGTGTTCACACATATGCGATCCGATTCATGTCCTAACTGTCAGTTCGCAGTGCGATATGCGAGCTGAAATGGGGGTGTCGTTAACATATAATGACACTCCCCAGCAGTTCGCATATGGCAGTGTGAACTGCCGTGTGTGTCGGGTGCGATGCGGGATCCGCAGTTAATTCGCAGGGTTCTCGCATCGCAATAGTGTGAACCGGCACTTAAACACAATGACAGTGACTTTTGACCCCAACCTTTGACTCTAATCATGCCTTTGACTATTTACTATTATTATTATTTTCATTTACACACACATTTTTGTTTACTTTTATCCTCTTCTGTTGCAAGGATAAAAAGATAATATGTATCTTTTTTCTCCATCAAAAAGAGATAAAAACACATGGGCAAGCTATAAATTGACTGGTCTCTGTGATAACCAATCACATGCTATCACAATTTAAGTGTGACATCTGCTTACTATCAATGCTGATAATTGCTACTTGCCCAAGAAAGTTATTCCTGGGGTATTACCAACAGTCTTCATTTCCACTACAAACTCCAACTGCTGTTCCCAGCAGCTCAAGCCTGCCTTGTCACTAGCCTCATGATATCTAGCCTTCTGCAGAGCCCTCAATATATATCCACAACAAATCTTCAAATACCCAAAAATAACAGATGCAGGTGAGATTTGTAGGTGTAATCCAAACTCTGAAACATTTTTCTTACAGAAGATTTTACAACCACTTTAAGGGTTGACTTTGGTATTTCTGAAGAGATTGGGGAATGCCCCTAGACAGGTTACTTACCAGAGCACTTGTTACAGGACTCTATATATATTTCCACTGCAAGTCGGAACCACCAGGGTCCATACGGGGTGTAGAAAAAATGCCTAGCGTGGCCTCACACTGATTGGCAGATGTTTTTCTGTCCACCAATCAGTGGAATGTATCGTAGCTCCACCCTAACCGAACCGTTCCATTTTATATGGCCCCCCATCTGAAGCAGGACCCTAAATGGTGCGGTATGGTTCGGCTGTATGGGCCGCTTTCATAATGGAAACACTGAAAATAGCGTACCGTACCGAACTGTACCAAACCGATCCGCTCAGTGGAAAGAGGCATTAGTGGCCAGTAAAAGCTCTTAAATTTAATTGTCAAACTGTGGTGGTAGAGCTTAGCTTTAAAACAGAACAAAGACCCTAAGTGGTTGATTTACTAAAGGCAAACGGACTGTGCACTTTGCAAAGTGCAGTTGCACTCTGCAAGTTCAGTTGCTCCAGAGCTTTGTAAAGGACTGATGAGGCTGCACTGACGGGCACTGATGAGTTGGCACTGATAAGGGGGCACTGATGAGGAGGCACTAATATGTACAATTGATGGGCACTGATATGCAGAACTTATGGCCACCAATAGGCGGCACTGATGGGCACTAATAGGTGGCACTAATGTGCACTGACAGGTGGCACTGATGGGAACTAATAGATGACACTGATAGGCAGCATTAATGAGGAGGTACTGACAGTCATTACTGATGGGCACTGATTTACATCTGTGAAGGGCACTGACAGGCGTTACTTATGGGCACTGATTAGCACTTTGATGAGCACTGATTGGCATTTTGGTGGGCACTGACGTATTTTGATGGGCACTGACTGGCATCTGATGGGCACTGATTGGCAGCTGTGGTGTGCACCTCTGATGGGGGTTGCACTGATAATCAATGCACTGATTGTCAGCGCATACCTCCCCTCTGACAGGAGAGACGCCGATCGGCTCTCCCTGTCAGCGCGAACCAACGAAAGCCAATTACTGACTCATAGGCTCTTTACCATGATCAGAGATGCAGTGTGTCAGAGTGACGCACTGCACCCCCGATCGATGCACGTGCCATTTCGGGTGGGCAATCGTGGCTTATCCTGCTGGACATGGACTGGTCATATGACATCCAGTCAGGATAACGGAGCCACATTGCGGACATGAATTCGCAATGGGGCGAGCGGGAAGTGGTGAAATAGGATGTGAATGTGATTACTGTAGTTGTACCTGGAACTGGCAAATAATTTCTGTCTGTGTTGCTTTTAGATTTCCCTTTATTTTCTGTCCTGGAGACAACAGGAAATAAAAATAAATAAGTGCCAAAATCTATCCAATGGAGCCTCCGACAACAATAAAGGGGTACTAATCTGTGTGGCTAAAGGAACAGTTAGACTCGGTACACACTGGGGTGACTTGTCAGGCGACTTAGCCACCTGACAAGTTGCGTCCCGTTCTGTACTATGGAACCATTCTAATAGGAGCGACTCAAGTCGCTCCGACTTAGAAAAAGGTTCCTGTACTACTTTGGGGGTGACTTATGGCGACTTGCATTGACTTCTATACAGAAGTCGTTTTGCAAGTCGCCGCTGCTGTCGTGTGCAGGTCGCCTGAGGCAGTCACGCTGCAAGTCGTGCTGCCTCAGTGTGAACCGGCACTTACTGGGATTGGGACAAACCATATGACACTGCAGGGAGGTCTTGCAACAGTCACTGATTTAAATCCTATTCACGCAGGGCAACTAGCTTTGTGCCCCGTGCATGCCCATTCTGGTGTCCAATTTTAGTCTATTGGGACATGCTGCTTCACAGACTCAGTCGCTGTGTCCCTATATGATTTGCAGTTCCTGGAACTCACCCTGTGTGCATTTGGGGACCCACACCTGCATGCTGTGTCTGTGCAGTCATGTGTCCCAATAGATTAAAATGTGATGATAGCATGGGGATGCACACAGCAGCTGTGCATCTCTGTGCTGGTAAAATGCGGTTATTCAAAAGAAAAAGAACAGTTGCTGTAACTGCTTATAAGGTGTTAGATGGAATACAGCTTTAATTAGCTTGTTGCATCATGGGGTGAGCACTTTGAAGCATGAACAGTATTGTCACCATATTAAAGGAATAAAAAAAAAATAAATGCTAATCTACTTGAAACACATCTGTATATGATACATACAGGGTATTGCAGTAAAAGAAAGTTTTCGCCAAAGTCCAGAATAGCTTACTTTTTGAAGAGTCGCATCCACCCACTTTGCACTAATTCCCTGAAGTTCTGGTTAGAGTGTGCACTCTCACAGCATCATCAGATATCAGCTGACTCACTCATTGGGACTACATGTTCCAGCATTCATTTCCTAGAGTATATGAGCCCCCTTATTGAAAGATATAGTTCTGAAAAAGTCCTGAAAGTCACACATCTCTGGAAAACCCTGTAAGAAGGTGTCTTGCAGCCTCATGAGGTATGAGGCTGTCATACAGCTTCTTGCAGGATTTTGCAGAGATGTGTGACTTCCATGACTTTTCCATTAGATTTCTAGATCTGGGGAGAGCTCTGTCCTTGTCTGCACTCCAAGCAGTTGCTACATAAGAGGACCCGGTGGAGTCTTGAGCGGCACCTGTAAATTTTGTTTGAGTCACGCCCAAAACGAGAAGATAACTGTGTGGGCCAGGAGGATGAGAGTTGCACACACAGTTGCCATTGGCTGGGCTCCATGTAAAGGAGACACAAAAAAGAGGAAGGCGGGGGGCAACGATTTAGAGACCAGCCAAACAAGGACAAAAGACACTTTAACCACTTGCCGACCGCAGGATCACATACATGTACGCGATCCTAAATTTCCAGGGTATCGGGTACGAGTGCACACCACCGGGGGATCGCTCCCGCTCTGATTTTATACAGCGAGTTTTGCAGACCCGATATCCGCCAGCACCAGCTGATCGTTCGGTACACAGGCAGAGTGCCGATCTATGATTGCCCTTCTGTCAGTAAGGAAGGCATTGATCCTGTGTTCCTGCAAAGCAGGGACACGGATCTATGCCTTATCCTAGTAAAAACACCTCACACACTACACTAACACACAGACTATGCACACAGTTAACCTCTTGATCGCCTGTGATGTTAACTTCCCAGCCAGTGTCATTAGTACAGTGACAGTGCAGATTTTTAGCACTGATCACTGTATTAGTTTTACTAGGCCTCAAAAAAGTGTCAAAGGTATCAGTGTCCAATTTGTCTGCCGTAATATCGCAGGATGTATAATGTTAGTTCACCTTTTAATTTTTTTTGTAATCACCTTAAAGTGATTGTAAACCTAGTTACACCACTTTTACCTACAGGTAAACCTATAATAAGGCTAACCTAGGTACTGTAAATATCTCCTAAACCTGCACGGTTTAAGAGATATTTACCATATATGATTTCATCGGCGCATGCGCTGTAAAGAAAGGGACCTCCATGCTGTTTCTTCACTAGCAAGTGCCTTGGCTGACAGCTCCCACACGCATACGTGGGAGTGACATTGCGTGACTCCAGCCAGTCACAGAGCCGGAGTCCGTGGCCCCGGAAGGAAGAGGGGCAAGAGATGTATACGGGGAAATTGGGGACATTGTGGGCTTCATTTACAGGTAAGTGCCACATAATGGGCTAGTATGCGATGCATACTAGCCCATTATGCTTTTACTTTGTAGGGGGAAAAAGAGGAAGTAGAACCCATCAGGATTTACTTCCGCTTTAAGCAGCTATAGTAGTTGTACACCCCCCTCTGCTCAAATGTTAAAAAACAAAACAAAAAACACAGGGTTTAATATCACTTTAACCACTTCCCGACCACCCGTGTTGAATACCGTTGTTATTGCAGCAAATAGCTACCATAACCCCAGTATTTTATGAAACAGCGGGCGGTGCGCTTTAAGACAAAAGTGGTCTCTGCGGCGGGTTCACTGCCAGATCATTTAGAGTTAGAGGTGCCCCTCCCACCGTATTCCGTTTGTCTCCACCGCTTACCGGAGCCAACAATATCGGCGGAGACGATTCGATCCTTTCTCCTCAGAGGCACTAAGTCGAGTGAGAAACGACGGCCCCCAATCGACTCAATGCTGTTGGATGACAGAAGCGACGTCAAACGTCACTTCCGCCCAATGGCCTTAAAGGGACATTTTTTTTTATTGCATTTAAGTGTAAATGTGACATCTGAGGTCTTTTTGACCTCAGATCTCACATTAAAGAGGTCCTGTCACGCTTTTTTTCTATTACAAGGGATGTTTACATTCCTTGTAATAGGAATAAAAGTGATCCCATTTTTTTTTTTAAAGGGACAGTGTAAAAAAAAATGTAATAATAATTTTTTTTTTTAAAGTGCCCCATCCTCCTGTGTAACTAAAAACTGGTAACCTGTAGAAATGTTTAAACTTCGCCCATGGAGATTTTAAGTGTCAAAGTTTGTCGCCATTCCACGTGCGGGCGCAATTTTGAAGCATGACATGTTGGGTGTCAATTTACTCAGCGTAACATTATCTTTCACAATATAAAAAAAATTGGGCTAACTTTACAGTTTTCTTATTTTTTTATTTAAAAAAAGTGTATTTTTTCCAAAACAATTGCGTTTGTAAAAAGCAGCGCAAATACGGTGTGACATAAAGTATTGCAACGACTGCCATTTTATTCTCTAGGGTGTCTGAAAAAAAAAATATATATATATATAATGTTTGGGGTTCTAAATAATTTTCTAAAAAAAATAAAAAACTATTTTAACTTAAAATAGGTGTGGTCTTTAAGTGGTTAATACCAGTGACAGACTGCATCATATTATTATAATACATGATTTATATAGTGCCAACAGTTTTCACATCTCTTTACATTGTGAGGGCAGACAGTACATATGTCAGGTTTGATTTTGCCACTAGTTCCACTTTAATAAAGGAGGCTGGTCCTAGGACCAGTTAGGACAGTCAGGCGATCTTTGGTTGATCAGGGTTAAGAAAGACTTAGAAGAGGAGTTTGTCCTATAATACAGTTAGGGAACTTTTCTGGATGTCCAGGTTTAGAAGGGGTTAAACGGCGAGATTGTCTTCCGAGTACAGTTTGGAGAGTTGTTTCATTGTTTAATTCCTGGAAAGGTTAAGAAGGGGTGGATATCTTGTAGCACAGTTAGGAAGGGTTAAGTGAGGAGACTTGTCCTATAGTACAGCTAGGAAAGGTATTTGGTTGATTAAGGATAAGACAGGTTGAAAAAGGTAATTAGGAGAGGTCTTTGGATGTCCAGGCTTAGGAGGGGTTAAGAGGGAAGGCTGGACCTATAGTACAGTTAGGAGGGGTTAGCAGGTTCCCCATCACGTTTTGTTTTGACAGCCCACCCTCCTTCTCTCTCAGCCGTGGAGTGGATCTGAACTGCAGCTATCTGGGGGATTTGCTGCCGCTGTTGCTGAATGCTTTTGGCCGCCATGAATCAGGCCGGGGACCCCCGTGAGCAGGACCAGCCGGGGGGAGCCGTCCGCCCTCAGCCAGGACAGAAGTAAGTCTTGGGATGTTTATTGAGTTACAGGGTAAATACAGCATTGTGTTCTGACAATACAAAGTTTATGCTGGAGGGGTAGGATTCTGTTACAGTGAGGATTCATATGGGGACATTTACTTTTAGGACTCACTCTGTCTGCTAACATCTACCAGAATAACTCTGAGGTGTCCAACGACTGGCACAGCCTAGGCAGTGCCGACCTTAATGGGGAATTCTAATGATATTTATTTGGAGACACGAAAGTTGCAGGTTAGAAGATTTTACAACGCCGGACTCACTCACATGTTCTTCAAGGACAAATGTATTGTTATGATTGAGATGTGGGCATGTCTGGGGGTATTTGGTTTGCTGTGACGTCACATTAAGAGATTAACCCATGAGAGCAGCTCACTAAGTGTGAGCAGGAGAAGTTTCACTTTGCAATGTCACTGTCAGGGGCTGAGAGCGGCTGGGAGTGTGTACATACTATTATACAGCCATGTGCTCCAAGATATATCTATATTTATCTATCCTCTATGACTTATCACTATCCTTACATTGTAACCCTTTTAGCTTGTACACATTTGTCAAAGGTTTATAAGATTAAAAATAAGTAACTCATCTTGCTTGCAACTGTTTGTTAAAGAGATCTACTATATCATTTCCTAATCATTTTTAAATATTACTGTGAAACTATTGCAATTCCTCGTGCAATTAGAAAAATACATATATGTTTGATGCCATAATGAGCGCTTTTAAAGCATTGCTTCTGAAAAAAAAAGTTCACAAAGAAAATTATTCATAGCTCTAAATTTTAAGAAACATATTAAAACATATATTAACATGCATCTTTGTGCTATATAACATATGGTAAAAATACATTTATTTTACATTTATTTATTTATATTCTTCTTTGTGCATGAATATACTACTATGGTGTCTATTAGACAATGTACAAATCTAAACAGACCCGCTGATAGTAATAAGAAATATTTTAACTGACGTTTTAAAGAATGCCTACAAACGCAAAGAACACAGATGTTACTATAGCCTGTTAGATGTGTGAAGATGTGTCAAATTCCCCTTCGTAGTACTTAATCCAGTAATTCAGTGGATATTATAGGCCACATGGTATGGTATAACGTAGTCCATGATGAAGTATGGCTTTAATATAGGTTTTATATAGTATTTGTAGTTTAGGAACACTATTGATAACTTGCAGCGTTAGTATGATTGTTTCTTTGTGGCATTCTTATATTACAGCAGAATATGTATATTTCCTTATTTATGTGTCAGGTGGGTGAAAGAGTATAGGTAGACTGTCAATTCCTGACCTCAGGATGGTGACAGAACGATGTCTGTTTACTTTCAAAGTCATCACTGGGAGCCTTCTGTGATTAGAGTATGCAGTACAGAAGTTTAGAGTTAGTATAGGTTTATAAGTACCATTGTTTCAGCCAAGGTCATAGAATACATTATTGCATCTCTTACTGATTATACATTTTTGTCAGTTGTGTTCTTTAGCACACAAAAACAGAGCAGAGATTAGTTTCAAGTGATAGGTTTGTGCACACTGAGTTTTATTGAAAAATACAAGTCAGGCATAGACAAATAAACATTTGAAAACTGTATAACCATTGCACAGGAAATACAAGAGTAGCATTGCAATGCAGAGAAGTACCCCAAATCATACAAAGGTACAGTTTAGCAAACCAGAGATTAAGTAGGATGTTATCTGTTAATGATCTTAGATGCACTGTCTGTGAATCAGAATGGGCAGATAAAATAAAAAGTACAAGAACTAGTAAAGGAAACCAAAAACAGAGCCAAATCTTGTCTATTATTTTGACTTTGACGTAACCATGATTACTAATCTGGCAAAATGAATATGACAAATATGCATCAGGATATATATATATATATATATATATATATATATATATATATATATATATATATATATATATATATATATATAACCTTTTTATATCAGTCTTCTCTCTTCTTTGTCTTGTTTTATATGAAGATTTTCCACAATTTAGCTATATCACAATATGATATTTCTATAAATTAGGTAGATTTGATGCTAAACAAGCCTTAATACTTTAAAATAATAAGTCATATTATATACTTAAATAATAAACATGAATCACAAGTCAAAGTGTTATACTAAGTATAACTGGACATCCAAGTGTGCCCCTTGAACTTGTTAGTGACTCCCTTCCCTGGGGTACACTATGAGAAAATCATCTCTAGTTCAGAGATAGTGCTGCTGACAGCGTTGCAACAAATTTCTGGTGAAAAAGGAAGGAGTAGTTACAGATCACTGACTATTAAATGTAGTTATAATTATTTACTATAAAGCAAAACGATGGTACTCATATTAGTTAAAAAAAATAAAAAATGCTCTCAAAAAAAGAAAAAAGCAATAAAATACATCCCACTTTACAGGTGACTGATTTTCCAATTACGGATGCTCTAATATTGTAGCGCAAAACATTTTCAACATGTCCTCCTATGGCTCTGAAATGTGATCGTGTTATTTTGAAACTGCGTTACATAACTTAACGTCTGTTGCCGCGTACAACTGGCGGTTCCCGCCTCATCTTAGTCGTTAATTTGCTATATTATTTTATGCATTTATGATCGCATTTCATGTTTTAGTGTTATCTTTTACAGTTTTTGCATTTTTGAGTCTGGCTTATTTTGTTTCTTAAATAGATTAAAACAGCATGCAGAGAGGACTTTTTATCACCATCATATCAATTTATTGATCCATGTGGTACAGTAAAAAAAAAAAAAAAAAAAAAAAATAATTTAACAATCAGTTAATGAGAAATGGGAACTTCTGCTGAGAAATAACTGCCTTTCCATTTGTTCTAATAAAAAAATAAGCTGTGTGGTTTTCTCTGTGAAAAAAATGTTAGCATGTGGATTTAATACCCAATAAAAATATTCAGCATTGAAGTTTTATGGCCTGATTAAAGGCTAGAAGCTTTCAAGAAAATCATACAGGCACAATAAAATTATTACAACAGTTTTTTTTTTATTGTTTCTGACCTATTACTCTCCATAAAAGTACCAAGAAATATGACAAGGGCATAGTACTTTAATTTTCCAGAGCATGCTTGTGAAAGCTGCAAAATTAGCAGTCAAATATGTGAAAGTTAAAGCTACAGAGGTTTCATTTTCAGCGAAATATTTATTATGGTTTGCAAATAAAATATGTATTCAGCCAAGAGGTGTAGAATATATGCATCTGTGACAGTAATCTCTAAAAAAAAAAAAAAAAAAAAAAAAAAACAGAGGTTTATTTATTTTTTATTTATTAAGGCCTGAGAATTGATTTAGTTTGTGCCGCTGAACATATTAGGTAACACATGAGCACTAGTATATTGCATAAATCTTGCATGTCTTGTACCACTCAGGTTATTATATTATAGTAGGTTAGAATACATGTGCCAGAATGTAAATATAGAATAGAGCTTTGAGTCACAGTTACAAATATGTTAGCCATCAATGCCCTCCCTCCCCTTTTTATTTAATTTTCCCCTAAATGAAAAATGTGAAAAATGTGAGCTATACAAACACTGTACTGTAAATTGTAGTGTACAAAAGTTCTCGTTAGTTCACGTCTGTATCTATATCTATTTCTATATATATATATATATATATATATATATATATATATATATATATATATATATATATATATATATATATATATATATATATATATATATACATACATATATATATATTCTTTTTTTTTCTTAGGTCAGCAGTTCTAAAAATATTATTGCTGATGTTGTTACTGGCAACAAAAATAGACCTAATATCTAAATCCCTTTTACAGATTAAAAAAAATGATTTACAATTTAATATTTTATACTATTATTGGCTGTTACAATTGCAGCACTACAGTTAAATAAATTTTATGAATTAAAAAGAAAGTATAGTGTAAAATACCACATTAAATTCACTTACAGATTTTTTTTTTTCCTTATTATCCTTGGGAACTTTGAGAGTCAGAGAATAAGATGACCGCAAGGACCTAATGGTGTTGAGTGAAGAGCGTCAGCTGTGTTTAGAATGGGATAAAAGGTTTAAAAGCCAATCAAACATTTCAGAGTTACTGTCACATGAAAGAAAACAACCAGAGCAAGAGGTGGGCAAGCTGCTTAACAAGCATGTTTGACGGACGCTGGTGTGTATACTGAAGGTTAGGATAGTAAAAAAAAAAAAATATGTGTTTTAATAGTCAGAGCATGAGCTGATTTTTTTTGTGTCAGTTACGGTCTCTGACCATTCTGCAAGCATGTGTCCCAAAGAAAATCATTTGCAAAATCACCTTTGCTGTGGCATTGTAAACATTTTTATTTAATTATTCTCTTACATGTGTAGGAGGACGACAGTGTTGAGTATACTATACTGTACCAGTAAAAAAAAAAAAAACCTTAGAAAATGTTTAAATTTTTGCTGCCATCAAAAAAGAACAGCTTAAAAATATTTAGGTCTTTACAAACCAAATGCATATTGTTATCTCCAGACTTCAGATTACTTTTTCAAAATGGCCACACTCACAGTAATTTATTTATTACATTTAATCCTGACATAGAGATTGCGTATGCATGGGTAAAGTGTCTTGTATCTGAAAATGAGCTGTTTTTAAAAACACCTTTTGATATAAAAAAAAAAGACAACACTTATTTGCCCTGTCTTTTTGCCACCGTTTAAGTGAAATTCACTGTTGCTGATTAAAAAAAAAAACTCAAGCTAAGGTAAAGTAAAGCAGTTGCCCACAGGAGGTTTCATCATTCTTTGTCATACTTTTACTAGGATAATTAAACAAAATTTTTATTGGTTGCGGTAGGCAACCAGTCCACCTTCATTGCCTCCAAGTGTTCACAAATTACTCTAATGCCGCGTACACACGATCGCACATTCCGACAACAAAATCCATGTTTTTTTTCCGACGGATGTTGGCTCAAACTTGTCTTGCATACACACGGTCACAGAAAATCTTGTCGGAAATTCCGAATGTCAAGAACGCAGTGACGTACAACACGTACGACGAGCCGATAAAAATTAAGTTCAATAGCCAGTGCGGCTCTTCTGCTTGATTCCGAGCATGCTTGGAATATTGTGCGTCGGAATTGTGTACACACGATCGGAATTTCCAACAACAGATTTTGTTGTTGGAATATTTGAGATCCAGATCTTGAAATTGCACTGAAAGTGCACTTAGAAGTGCAGTCGCTGTAAATCTGAGGGGTAGATCTGAAATGAGGGGAAGCTCTGCTGATTTTATTATCCAATCATGTGCAAGCTAAAATGCTGCTTTTTATTTTCCTTGCATGTCCCTCTCGGATCTACAGCGACTGCACTTCCAAGTGCACTTGTAGTGCAAAGTGGATTCGCCTTTAGTAAATAACTAGTTCATCAATTTGCTGATGCCTGGTCTAGACTGATCTGAGAATCACCCACCTGTCCCAATCCCTCCATATACTGACTTTTCCTTCACAGCTACTGCTACATGATAGATGTGTCTCTTATGAGAAGCCAAGAAGGTAACGGAGCCGCGTTTCCTAGACTCAACAAATCAGATTTGTTTTGGCGCAAAATGAAAACAAGAGGACAAGTAGACCTTTGACTGACCCTACTATCCAGAAAAAAGGGAACTACAATGAGTATTAGAAATTTAATCTGGGGGGGGGGGGAGGTACTACATTTTAGTCAGGACAACAAATGTGATCTCCCTTTATCCAAACAGTCAATACTTTCTTTGGTTTTAGGTTTAATCGGCTAGGCATTTGCATAGCATTTTGAAAGCAAAGCTTTTTAAAGTGCTTAGCTGCATGTAAAACCAATAATCAGTAAGTACCATAAAAAGAAAGGGTCAGTCAAACCAAAAGTTATAGTTTCAGTTATCAGTGGAGTCCGCTGATACGACCTGCTTCTTGGTTCCTCCAAGGAGAAACCAACTCCAGTGGTGAGATTCCCTATTCTTGGCTCTGTTTCTATCCGCCCTGAGCGGTTCCCTCTCCTGCTCTTGCATTACCAATGATATAGAATAAAATCCAGCCAGGAAAGTGAGACCTGTTCACAATGGTTGTAATAGGTGCACATAGGTCTCACCACTGGAGACCCCAAAAAGATATAATACTCTATAAGATGGTTTTCCTATCTAATATCTACTGGAAACTGAAGTAGCAACTTTAGGTAGCCTTACCTCTGAATATCATTTTGACAAATGCTTCCTTTGCCATAGATGTATTTCAATATTTTTGCTGCTATGTATGCAGTTATAAATATCAGGGGTAGCAAAAGACTTCACATTGATGAACAAAATAAGTCCCAGTTGTACGTATTCACAGAAAAACATGAAATGGTAGAGTTATTTTTAACAGAGAATGTTTTGTAATACATGTTATAGTAATATGCAGAACTTTATCTATTTATTTACTTGCAGTCAGATGTTTGTAATGTACACACTCATATTTGTAACCAGGCGCTATAATGTAGGCCGAGTGCTATACTGTAAGATTTCCATTAGCGCAGATGAAAATATTCTGATACGGGTCATGAAACTATAGCGACCTTGGACAAATAAGTAAAGGAACAGGGTTAGTTGTCTTGGTGGCAGGCCGTCACCCTGACATTCTTTCATGTATATGGCACATGTCCCTAAATGATCCATAATTAGCCCCGATAATCCCTAGGAATACTTGGCAGGAAATGTATTTTGCTCAGAGTGAGAAGGGGATTAACCCATTAGCCCAGGTATCAGAGGGGCCACTCGTATTAGCATGAGGAGTTTATTGACACAGTTTGTCGCTAGCTTGCCTTGACACCGGGTGGGGGTGGGGGGGGGGACTGTATGTAAATATGGGTTTTTCAAATGAAAGACAAATTTGACAAAATCTGCACTTGCTGGACACCATGTTCTGTGTCAATGTGTATTTTTAAAAATGTGTATTTTCGTGTTTTTGCATGGGTGAGCTCTACAGCATAAGTGGACCTTTTTTTTTTTTTTTTTTTGATGCAAGGTCGGCTTTAAGAGTGTCATTTTTTTTAGTGATACTTTTGTTTATATACAAAATATCTAACTATCAGTATCGATGTGCACACTCAATATTTATACTGGTTTTTGTAACATCAGATATATGCTTGGTCATTGGTATACATTTTATTTCTGGAACCACCTAAAGTTGAATAGATATTTTATACAGTAATAGTTTTATTTTTCAATGTTTCCTTGTTGTACCTTCTCTCAGTATACATGAAGAGATTAAGAAACTACAATATATCACCCAAATAATTTTGCACAATGTGAAATAAATTTGTTCTGAATGAACCAAAATATAACATTTAGCTATGAACTAGTGATAATAGCAACAACACGGTCCTGTCTGTGTTCCTAATGGCTTGATTGAGTATTGTGTGGGTCTGTAAAATAGTTATTGTATAAAATGTTATGGTATCTATATAAAGATGTAAAATGTATCATAACTTTACATATAAATTAGAGGAGATTTAATAAAGCAGTGTAAAATAGATTGACTATTTATCAAGTTCTGCTAACTCAAAGCAGCCAATTATATTTTAATTTACTCCACTTTCAAGACCACATTTTATGTTACCTCCATATTTAGGGTGTAGAAAAAAACATGGTCCCCAATCCCTACCCATTTACCTAAATAGCGGGGTGCTTCTCCCAGCAGAATTCAATGTTCTTTTGAATTTGGCTTGACTCCACTTGCACAGCTGTGTCATCCATTCACAGGGATTTGTGAATAGAAAGACTACAAGTCCAATTTTCCACTGCAGCAAAAGGAATTGCAGGTCTCAATGGAGCACAAATACAGTGACGCCACCACACTTGAAGTCAATTGTTTACTTCATCCAAGACCATAACAGTACCTCTCTTTAGACCTGGGGCTAGAGGAATGGTCTTCGGGAACTTGTGCATTACATTCATTATTCACCGATCACAGTTGCAGACTTGAGTGCAAACATTTATTATATTCACATTTTTTATTTTATTACCGTGGGTAGATAATTTGGATTTTTGCAAAAGGTGGGCAATACTTTTTAGTCAAAGAAGTCAAAGATGAATGCTAACCATAAACTATAAAGCTGGCTATAGATGAGTCATTTTTGTCTTCCTCAATCCACACACTCATGGATGGGGGAATTCCTCCTGCTGTGCTATTGTATTCTGACAGTGGGGAGACCATCAGAATCCAGTGATCAGTGCTGATGGCTATAGCTGATGGCACTGATTGAGCAGCAAAAATATGACATGGTGGTTGCACGGAAGTTGATTGGTAAATCGACTTCTGTACAACCACCCTACTTGTACATGGATTGAAATTCGGCCAGTCCCTGCTGAACTGGCCTAATTGTGATCCATGTATGGCTGGCTTAATTTTCTTAATCTTGCAGAGGACTCTCTATTACTGAAGAAAACTATTATTATTTTAATATTACATAAGAATGTGCTGTTTTTACAATTGATCAAGGTGAAATCTAACTGGCTGCCATGGCTTACTTCACTTTGCAAATATTCACTGAACTTTGCTCGGCTTCAGAAAAGGAAGGAGCCGGTAAATGACAGATTTACTGACTCCTTCCTCCTCTCTCCATCCTGACAGATCTGGGACAAGGGGGACTGAAGGAGGACAGAGGGTGACCGGAGAAGCACAGAGGGGGGACTGGAGGAAGAGCACAGAGGGGGAACAGAACAGTATGGAGGAGGACACTGAGGGGGACCGGAGCAGATCGGAGGTGGACTCACCGGGGGAGGAGCACAGAGGGGTACACAGAGGGGGACCAAAGCAGCATAGAGGAGGAGGACACAGAGGGGGACTGGAGGAGGACACAGGGGAAAGTCGGGCATGATCAGTGCGGCGGTGGGGGCCATTACAAACACCAATATCCCTGTATAGCTTTCAATAAAGCAGCTGAAAGCCGCAGGGAGGGAGGAGGAGGAGGAGGAGAATCGGCTGTCAGCTGCTTTATTGAAAGCTATACAGGAAGATCAGTGCTTGTAATGGCCCCCCACCGCCGCACTGATCACACCTGACTGCCCAGGTATCGGATTAGGCATCGGAGCATTTGCACAAGTACAAGTACTCTTGCAAATGCTTGGTATCGGTGCTACCCTAGACAGTATGCTTTAGCATCTGAACATACACTGACTAGATGGTTGTCCACAAAAAAAATTCGATTTTCGGTATTATTTTTGGAATCTGAGTGTTGCCAGAGATTTTACTAATATAATTGAAGAATATCTAAATGTTAACAATAAACTTTTAGTCCATTTTTAGTCTACAGAATATGCAATTAAAAAATCTTTATGCTTTTTTATGCTTATTTGAAAAGTTCTCAAGAGTACCTGTTGATCCTTCCAGAAATCCAGTTTTTTCCTGTGTCCTCCAAGATCTCTATGTGAACTACAGAGCACCGCACCATGTTATAGATTAGAGGAGCGGAGATGTTCTGTAACACAGGTGACAGGATCACAAGTGAAAATAAAGGAAAAAAATAAACTTAAAATAAAAGTTGCTGCATTCTACATTTTTGGTCTTGGATTAAAAAAACACGTAAAATGCAGCTGTAAAAGCAACAGTAAAAGTAAAAAAGCCCTAGTGCAACAATGTGCATGGGCTTGCCACTATGTCCACAGCCAGTGCTATTACAAAATTTTATATTCTGCTGCTTCTGAAAATGTTTACAGGGATAAACACCCATACATATGCTGCCTTTTTTTTTTTTTTTTGCTCTGAGTGTGTTTTTTTTTATTTGCTGCTTTGCTTGGTGCAAGAACATGTTATTGTTTTTATTGAACTGATCACAGTTTTTTTGTTTTGTTTATTTTTAATTTTTTTCATAAAAATGTAGACACATTGGGGGTTATTTACGAAAGGCAACTCCACTTTGCACTGAGTGCAGTCACTGTAAATCTGAGGGGTAGATCTGAAATGAGGGGAAGCGCTGCTGATTTTATCAATCAATCATGTGCAAGCTAAAATGCTGTTTTTTATTTTCCTTGCATGTCCCCCTCGGATCTACAGCGACTGCACTTCCAAGTGCACTTTAAATGCACTTTCAAGTGCACTTGCAGTGCAAAGTAGATTTGCCTTTAGTAAATAACCTCCATTACTCCTACCTTAGCAGAGCAGAAACAGAATTATCTGTGTGTTTAATGTGTACACCAAAATTGGACTGGACAATTGTTTATACCATAGCCATGTATGATCCTTACTTGTAGTGGGTGATTTTTTCAGAGTAAGAACATTTTCACCAAGTACAGAAAATAGCTACTGATCTTGCCATAAATGCAGAGTCCTTGTCATTTCCTATGAGCTGAACTAAAGGTGAAAAACTGTTATCTTTCTTTTGTAAATTACTGGTTTCCCCATCTTGTTTGGCGTTTTTGGCCATTTCCCCTGAAGATGATTTATTCAAAGCATGAAGTCATGCTTTGACTAAACGTGTGTCGGGTGGGGCCTACACATGACACTATTACTTTGATTGCCGGAACACTGTGTTGGAGATTGAAATAATGTAGTAAAATGACCCAAGCTAAAACTATAGTCCAAGAACAGAATAGCTGCTAACACTATGTTGCTGGCTGCAAGCACAAATACATTAAAACCAGGGAAGTGTAGCTCTTATTACATACAGATTAAATCTAGGTGGATATAAACTAGGTGAAATAAGCAATGACAAACGAATGTGACCAAAAGAGAAGATCTTCCACTGCTCCCAGTGACACACACACAGCCTCTTACCGAATATGATTGACCCCTATTACACGCAGTCAGACAGCACAAATGATCGCCCAGATAGGCAAATAGCAATCGAATGTCTGGCTCAGCAAGATCTCTTCCTGGCAACATCAGCCCCATGTACTCATCAATTTGGAGATCGTCTGCTCGGTAAACCGCTCTGTGCTTCTTTTAATGCGATTTATTTTTTTGGAAAATATGTAAGTGCACTTCAGTTAATAAAGATACAGATTTTTTAAAACATATTGCGTGTCGCTTTCTTGCTTTGCACTACATTGCTTAGAGAGCTTGCAGCAAGAGGATGTGGAGTGACAGAAAGACATCCTGGTTATTTTAAATGCACTGTTGACCAGGAGACTACCTTATCTTGAATCACCAGTGATATTACTGTGTATCAACAATTTATTTATTGGATTGTTTATACTTATTGGATAGAAGCAGCATCTATTTGCACTTGGATATAGGACTACACACGCTATATTTTTTTGGATAGTGCACATGAATTACCAATTTTTTAGTTCATGAATTGGGACTTTTTATTTGTTTTTAGGATTTGATTATTGGTTTTTAATTTCACTAATTTTAATATGTTGGTGATTATTATTTATGAAATGTAAATTTGCATTTATTTCATATTTTTTCACTTTATGAATTGAGATTTATTTATTGATATATTTTAGTTTCATGCACATCAATTTTACGTCAATGCCACACTGTCCTCAATGATTGTGTTACACTGTTATAAAGTTAGGAATTAAAACCTAAAGAGGTTTAGGATTATAAAAAATTTTTGTTTGTTATAACAAACTTAATGGAAGCAAGGTGTCATTGCCTTTACTGCTCCAATTTTGTTGCAGTCACAGTCGTAAATTCAGTGCATTTGCTATGTTTTCTACATTAAGCCAGTGCTATATCATACTTACTTATTTTGCAGACATATTCAAAGTTTTATGCTAGTAGAATAAAAAATATTTAATATAAGTATGAATGGAAATTTGGAAACGGTCCATAATATAAGTAGTTTTTTTCTTAATTATGCAGTTATATCGCATAACCTGAAGTAAAAGTGTTCTTTTTGCTATTTGTAACATGATGATGTTGTAAAAAAGTACTACAAAATCTAAAAGAAAAAATGACACGTGCAATTATTGCAAAAGTAGTCCAATGTTGGAGCTGAGAGCTGTTCCTTTGTTTACACTCATTTCTAAAATTATAGTATACATAGTATATAATTGTATACATATAACATTTAAATGTAGGAATTATAAAGTATTTTTCTAAAAGCCATAGACTTGTGATGGTTATGGCAGATGAACTTCAGCATTAACAGGAAAGTTTATTGAGTAGATGAAGGAAAAATAAACATGCACTTCCATATTTATTTTGTAACAGATACTTGTAAAAAAAAAAAAAAGACTAACAAGTAACAACTTACAATATCTAATATCTTTTATAGTTCCATCGGGCCGCATTTGTAGGCGTGCAAGCTTATTTTCACAAGTTTCGGGTTTTATGAAGCAGGGGCTGAGAATGAGATTATAAATGCCGAGAAGAGAGCTGTATACTTTTATTGCTGGTTCAAGTAACTCTTCATAATTGTGTCACTGTTGGCTCATACCTATCAAATAAAATGAAGTATGAACTATATTTGTTGTAGTAGTAGCAGAAATAGTAGTACATGTAGAATTACTATCATGATTACTAAGATTATTGTTTTTTAAGTGCTATTAGTGAGCATAGTGTTTAAAATAGTACATTTAGTATTATTATCATGATTACTAATATTATTGTTATTTTAGTTATTAGTAAGCAAAGTGTTTTGAATAGTTTTCATACTATTTTTCTTTATTTAATGTGGTTAATTAACACATTCATTTATAGGAAATACAATATTGAAAAACAGTATCTTGGAATGAAAACTGTCATAGACAATTGGATCTCAGCAGGAACTTATTTAAAATCTGTGCGCAAGTTATACTCAAGTTATAGTGATAATTTAGGATTTGCATTCTAGTTAAGGTGCTCTTATAATGTTTTTATGTTCTTTATGTTGTTGCCTTCAGCTGATTAGGTATATCATTCTGGTTTCTTTATAACCTTGTGATATTTGAAATATGAAATGTAATGTATATGTTGTGTGGAACTGGCAGCTGTTGGGGGTGGAGGGGTGCATTTAGCTACAAAACTATCGAATAGAAGTAAAACGATCCATTTTTCAGAGAATCTTGCAAAAGAATGGAAGCCCCCTTTAATTCCAGGTCACTTTCCAGATTTGTAATTTTTATAGCTGTTTTATGAGAAATTCAATGCATCTGTTTCCATTCAGCACAAAAGTTAGCAGATGGGTGCACACTGCGCTTTCTGAATTTTACTAGTAAAAAAAAAAAAAATCATGCCTTATTGAGGTTATGCAAATTCCACATCATTGGCCACTCTGACTAGGTGCCCAAACTGTTATCTTGTTAGACCCCATTTGCGTCAAGAGGGTACCGACCCTGGGTGCACAATCCTCATATCCGCCAATCTCCTCACAGCCAAGTGGCTCAAATTTAGCATGTTGTCAGCTAATTTTTTGCTTCACTGTCAAGTTTGTGGTGCTAATAATATCTAACTGTTTCTGTCAGCGTGTTCCCCCGAGCACCCATTAATTATTTTCGCCTCCCAGACCCCCCCCCCCCCCCCCCCTATGAATAGGCGCGGCAACAACTTTCCTGGCACAGTAGATGTAAAACATGAGTACTGGGTGCGTATCAGTGCACTATAATAAAAATTCCCATATAGAGGCAGATTTCAGCTAGTGTTGGCTGTTGTAAACGGCAGTCTGATGATCATTGTCAAGTATATGGGACGGTCAAACAAATTCTGCTTGGGTAGAGTGGAACATTTGGTCATTTGTAATTACAGCTGCCCATATGGGTTTACTACTTTTGTGGTCCCCAGCATGATCAGCTAGGAAAGCAGCAGACATGGATCAGTGTGGTGTGGCCATATACATATATAGCCACTTCTGGACTAGACTGACTGACTGCACCACACACAGCCAACATGGGAACCTTCTTGTCACCTGCCATATCCCCCCCCCCCCCACCCGCCATTAATGTCTGAGCCCTAACTGACCCTTCTGCCCGATTGAATCCTAGTTCACCCTCACCCCCTCCATCCTATTTTAAATACTCCTCCAGCCTTCCCATAAACCTCTCACCCAGCACAACAGACCCCCTTCCATTTAGGTGCAAGCCATCTTTAGCATATAGGTTGGACCCCAATGAAAAGGCACAATCCACAGGCAATATTTCAGAGAATATCAGCTTGGGTGTCCCTCCCTTCAACTTGCAGCCTGGTTCTTTAAATTGATTCTTAACCTCCCTGGCGGTATTCCAGAATGTGGTGAATTTTCAGTACCAAAAGCGGTAACCCCGAGCCACACTAGGTATCGCATTGCAGGATCCAGGCAAAGTTACTTACCTTGTCCCCAGGATCCTGCGATGTCGCCCCGCTGTGTGTGCAAGCCGTGTCCTCCGCTCGATCTATCACAGTGACAAGCTCCATTCCCTGCGAGCGTCGCGATGCACGGGGACTGAGCACAGCGCCAAATTCAAAAAGTAAAAAACACAATACATACAGTACACTGTCTTACAGATTGCATTACTGTATCAAATTATTTCACATCCCTTTTGTCCCTAGTGCTTTGTCCAGTGCCCTGCATGCTTTTTTATGTTATAAAAACTGTTCTTTCTGCCTGGAAACTGGAGATTGTCCATAGCAACCAAAAAGTGTCCCTTTACATCAAGTGATTTTAGATCAGCTAGAAAACAGTGATAATAAATTAGAATCACTCGCAGAATGGAGCGATAGTGATTTGTGGGGAAATTCGTCATCAAACACTGAAAGTAATGACAGCGACAATTCTGCAACTGAGCAAATTTCAGTGTTTTTGATTTGATTACATTATTGAATACATTTTATTATTATTATATTATTATTTGTTATAATTATTTATAGTTATTTATTATATTTTATGATTTAGTGTTTCAAACTTTATCATACTTGGGATGTCTACTAGACACTGGTTTGGACAGATTTAAGTGTTTTATTCCTAAGAATTACAGGCCTACAATATAAAACGCCAAGTTTCCATGAAAAACATTTTGTACCACTTTGAGCATCACAAATCTGACATAATCATACCACCAGGGAGGTTAAAGTGGATGTAAACCCTCACATATACCCAGTGAAGTGAACAGCCTCAGATGATACACAGAGATGAAACAAATCCTCCTACATACGTTTTACATGTATATCTGCTCTCTTCATCTTGCCATTTTCTTTAGAATTCTTACATCGGGTAAAAATTTTCACTTCCTCATTCTGCTCTGTTAGTGAAGTCTTGGATTACACTGAGAGAAGCCGATTGGAGGAAAGGCTTACCCCCCCCCCCCCCACATTGGTAGAAGAATGAAAATGCTTTCACAGCTCTGCTCTGAGACAGCAGACTTACTGCTAATCTATTTATAGCAACCTTCCCTGACACACACTTCTATCTCCCGTCTCAGAGAACATGTGAAGTTATCAGGCTGATAACAGAGCTACGGAGCAAGAGACAGCTATGGGACACAGTGCTTTGGAGAGAGATAGCAAAACACTGCATATATATGTGCCCAGCTCAAATTTCATGAATCGGGTTTACATCCACTTTAATGAGCCTTCACCTTCTATGTATTCTGTCACTGGTTCCAGCATGGACCAAGACAGCTGGGTCATCCCTAGCCCCTCCCAGTAATTTATCAACCCGGTCCACTATATGCCGAACCCTAGCACCAGGATGACAGCAAACCATTCAGTTGAGGCAATCCTGATGACAAATGATTCTGTCAGTCCTATTGATTATAGAATCCCCTATTACCACCAACTGTCTAGGCCTACCTGCACTACCCCCACCACCTCTACTAGATGGGTTGCTCTCCCGGCTGTTAGGGTTAGCAGTGACATCCAGGGCTGCCACACATTTGCTTATTTATGTGATCACATTGATTTTAAATTGTACACATTATTGGTGTTTGTATATAATTTAAAATTAAACCCATCAACTTTTTTGTGGAGCATTTTTGTTTCATAAATTACTTCATGTACATCAGTGGAGGTTGGGACGTCGGCACTCCATCTTCCAAGTTCCACTGCCGCTCTGTTGGAGTTGCGTCTTCCATGCTGGATCTTCAGCCTGATGTTCCCATTACGTTTCTGCAGATTCCTTGCATCCATGTGTGTTTGACTCTCTGCCGCTGGCATTAGAGTCCACACATTCTGGTAAGAGTACCTACTCCCCCTCCATGGTGGTGGATGCACAACTCCGGATCCTTCAATGTCATTGCAAAGACTTTTTACCCTAACCATTTTACCTCAGTTTTGGAGATGTTCACGTTTTGAATTTGATGTTCCCATTACGTTTCTGCAGATTCCTTGCATCCATGTGTGTTTGACTCTCTGCCGCTGGCATTAGAGTCCACACATTCTGGTAAGAGTACCTACTCCCCCTCCATGGTGGTGGATGCACAACTCCGGATCCTTCAATGTCATTGCAAAGACTTTTTACCCTAACCATTTTACCTCAGTTTTGGAGATGTTCACGTTTTGAATTTGATGAACTCACACCATTCACTTGTTTTATCTGTTTTCCTGCCATTTCAATTTTGGTCATTTTTCAGTGTATGATTTGCACAATTAATATACCAGCATGCAGGCACTTTATTGCTGTTCAGAATTATCCAGGTTTATTTGTTTACATTAGCACATTGTTATTATTTGCTGTAATTTTAGCGCTACACTTTTTACCTTTAACTTTTTATATTAGCAAGCTGGTGATTGGTTGCTGGGACCAACTCCTAGCAGCCAATCACTGCCTGGTTAACGTGAAAAGTTTATTCAGGCAGCTGCCTCTCCACTCAGTGCTGGTCCCGCCCCAGTCCAGAATTGTCCTGCCTCCCACTGTTCGCCCTGCTAATGACAGTGGCGGAGGCTGGGGACAAAAGTGGCAACTAAATGGTGCGATCACGGCGGTCCAGAAAAAGCAGTAGCTCGGGCCGGACACGTGCTGCCATTTAGTGATGACTGCTCTAAACCCTGGTGTGGAACTACGCTGGCTTTTTTCATGGATTTTTTTGGGTTGTTTGGAGGTGTTGTGTCTACTTTAGTGCATTCGCTCTGTGGAGAATCTTGTGTGAAGAACATAGGTCTTTCTATATATAAGACTGTATGTAATGCTATTTCCATAATGTATGTTGTAAGAGGGATGCATTTTAACAGTGTTTGCTTAGTATTAACTAAGATTGTAAAATAGTTGACCAGTTAATAGGTAACTAATTCTAATACCCATATGATGTCCTTGTGTTTTATTAGATGTGAAAAGCACTACTCTGTGGCTAAGTCTTCCATTTGGATCAAGTTAATATGATGGATGCTGTATGGAATAAATTTAATCCATCACTCCTCTCAGTTCTATCTTTCAAGGGGATTTGCACGTCATTCCTCACAGTGGTAACTTAAGTGAAACTCATCACTTCTCCCAGCTGAGCAAGTCAAATGACTGAGCCTAAGGCAGTCGTGCCAGGCCTGACACTAGACACTGGGTGAGCGGTCAGGGCACAGACACGTGGCACAGTAACTTGGTGGTGACTCTTCTGAATGCCATACACTGCGGGATCTATTGAGAAACAATTAAAGTAATTGTAAGGGTATTTTGTAATTAAAAAAAAAATAACAAACATGGTTTTGCACAGAGCAGCCCCAATCCTCTTTTTTTTGTGTCCCTTGCTGGTGGTCCTTGCTCCTTCTTCCTGCCAAGTGCTCCCAGTAGCAAGCCTCTTGCTTGGATTGCTACTGAGCAGCGCTCCTGTGAATGGACATTGTTCATTTACATACAGAGCGTGGCTCAGCCCCACCCCCGATCTCTGCTTAATGGCTTCCACTGCTGTGTGAGTCAACGAAGAGAGAGAGACCCAGGAGAGCCACTGCTCTTATACTGCCCACCACGATCAATATGCAGCCCTCTACACAGACATGCACTGTTAATATCAATTGGTGTAGAATTGATATTGCTGCCTTCGTTGTGATAGAGCAATGATTCAACACTGTCTTCTTTTGTTGGAACCTGTGATTTGCTGAGTAGAACTACTACCTAACTACAGGCAGGGTGTCATGAACTTCCAAACCACTCTCTTTTTACCACCTGTTGCTGTTATACTAGTATACGCCTTTTCAAATTGACAAAAGGATTTGTCCTAAGGACTAATTAAATAATCTAAGGGTGGATTCAATACTGGGGTTTTCCCAAAAGGAGCAGGATAAAGTGTAGCACCATTTTTTGTCCACATCTTTGCTATAAGAACTTCCATGGTGGGGGTAGCTGGGTATTCGGGTTCAGCAGGGTTTTAACGTCAACGTTGTCTATTACTGTAGTAATTATTTATTAGTCACTATGTACTTTGTAGGAACGAGTTCCACCAGTACGGTCGTTGTACCAAATTGGTTGGACTTTTTTTCATTAATTTTTGTAATTTATCAATAAAGCCTTATCTTTAAGCCCTTAATTGCTTTCTGTGGACATTTCTTTGTCCCTAATTTTTTGAAAAGAGTATCTAATTGCTTATGGGGAAGTATCCCGGCCTTGGGGCGAATTGATCGTTGTTCAAATTAGTTTCATGATACTCTTGCAGGGTGTATTCCAAGATTTTTTATATTTATGTTTCATGTATCAGTATGTCACTGGTCGGCAAGTGATTAGGAAGGTGTCAAAACTGTTGTAAAAGTGGTTAACTAAATAGCTACAGTGTCAGCTTGAGGCTCTCCTAACTTTTGAGCCCAGGACCATAGCAAACAGATTTAGGATGGAGAGTGTTGGAGCCAGTATTTGCTGAAGATAACAGTATCATTAGTAGTAATCAGCATGGGTTTAAGAAGGGTCATACTTGCCAGACCAATCTGTTAACATTCTATGAGGAAGTGAGCTGCCATCTAGATAGGGGAGGCCAGTGGATGTAGTGTATGTGGATTTTCCAAAAGCATTCTATACAGTTCCCCATAAACGCTTAATCTACAAGCTGAGGTCTGTTGACATGGACCATAAGATTTGTTCTGGGATAGAAAGCTGGTTACAGGGGGCGTGTCCAAAGGGTAGTGATAAATAATGTGTACTCAGACTGGTCTGGAGTGGTAAGTGGGGTACCCCAAGGCCCTGTCTTGGGACCAATTCTGTGTAATTTATTCATAAATGATTTAGAGGATGGGATACATAGCTCAATCTCAGTTTTTGCGGACAACACAAAAATAAGCAGGGCAATAACATCACATCCGAATAAAGGGAATTTTACAGAAAGACCTAAACAAAATAATGGAATAGAACATGTGGCAAATGCGGTATAATGTGGAGAAATGTAAAGTAATGCACTTGGGCTAAAAACACAAATGCAAACTACTCACTAGGGGGAGAACCTCTGGGGGAAATCAAGGCTGGAGAAAGATCTGGTGGTCCTGGTAGAAGACAGACTGAGCAATAGCATGCAATGTCAAGCTGCAGCTACCAAAGCCTGCAGAATATTAGCATGCATAAAAAAAAGGGGATATACTTCAGAGATAAAAATATAATCCTGACACTTTATAGAACTCTGGTAAGGCCACATATGGAGTATTCTGTCCAGTTCTGGTCACTAGTCCTCACAAGGGATGTGCTGGTGCTGGAGAGAGTCCAAAGAAGGGCAACAAAATTATTACGGGGATCGGAGGACCTCAATTACGAGGAACAACTACAAGCACTATATTTATTCTCGCTGGAGAAGAGACGCTTGAGAGGGGATATGATAGCGATTTACAAATACCTTAATGGTGATCCCAGCATAGGAAAAAAGCTGTAAGAGGACACGGGGCCACACAATGAGATTGGAGGAGAAGAGGTTTAACCCAAAGCTGCGCAGGGGGTTTTTCACTGTCAGGGCGATAAGGAGATGGAACTCTCTTCCACAGTTGATGGCGTCAGCGAGGAGTATTGATATTTTTAACTGACTATTGGACGTGCATATTAGTGAACACAATATACAGGGATATGGGAAATGATTATCGGCACTGACACACGTACACCAACACATGTTGAACTGGATGGACTATTGTCTTTATTCAACCTTACCTACTATGTATGTGTTGTCGTCTACTATGGCATAAGTGTATTTAGGTCTGTGGTATATGTGCATTGGAGGCCACCTAGAAATAATGCACCTCACATGCACAGAACATTATGGTAACGGGTTTTAGTATGTGTTTTTACAACCCAAAGGTGTGGAGATAGCCTAAAAAGCACCCAAAATTAAATATATATACACACTAAGAGGATGGATACACATTAGGATGAATGCACATAAGTAAACACCTATTGTAAAACATGCAAGAAATTACTTGGCGTAAGATTTTTGCATAACAGCCCACCAGTCTCTAATGTTGACATTTTTGACCACTCCATGCAAAATGCTACGGTTACAAGCTGTTTGTTGGTTTCTTTGTGTGAACAGCCCTTTTCAAATCCCCTCTACAGCATTTTATTAAAATTCAAATCGGGTATTTCACCAGGATGGTCTAAGACCCTCTCTTTTTTCTTACTGAGTCATTCCTTGGTGAATTTACTAGTGTGTTTTGGATCATTGTCATGTTAAAAGATCCATTTCTGGTTCAACCTCCAGACAACACATTCTTATTATACACGCTTTAAAATAATACAGAAGTCATATTGGACTTGATGACTGCAAGCTTTTTAGGTTGGCCATAGAGATTTGAACCATGTGTGGGCAGGCTGAGTGTACCAAGTTGATCGATCGATCAACTTGGGTACAACCAGCCTGACGGATTTGCTTGCAATTATCGCTAGCAGCTGCTATAGTGGGTAGAAATGATCAGTATTTTCCTGGCTGCCCCCCCCCCCCCCCCCCAATCGTGAGCAGACAATTGCTCAGCAGGAGGGATTCCCCTGTCAGCACTGTCTGTGTTGATGTGGGAATCGTGCAGATTTCTTTCCTGCAACTCATGGTCTATGGCTTGCCTTAGGAACTGAAGCAGCAAATTTAAAAATTTTCCACTACTGTACTTCTTCAGAGTTGGTGTAAGGTTCTTCTAATAAAATGCTGTCTTCAGTTTGCATGATACATGTCTACGGTTACTGTGGCCGAGCAACAATCCATAGCACTTGTTCCAGAAGACTAATGCCCCGTACACACGATCGGACTATCCGGCAGGATTGTCCGCCGGACTAGAGTGGATTTGGGGGGGAGCGTAGGGATTCCCCTTTAAAACCATACCAGGTGACGGGGCTAGCAAGGTGTCAATCTCGCCGATCGAGGCGGCGACATTGACTTCCTTCGCTAGTCCCGTCTACCTGGAGTCACGTTATAAATGAACAGACTTTTTTCTGTGTAAAAGTCCGGGCGTGTGTGGGCAAGTCCGCACGCTCGGAAAGTCCGGCGGACATCCACCGGATAGTCCGGCCGAAAAGTCCGATCGTGTTTACGTGGCATTTGTCTTTGCCCATATTTTCAATGACAAACTGTAGTTTGTAGTGTAGTTGTGCTAATGGTCTTTGTAGACAGCTCTTTCCTGGCATACTTCCCATGCAGGTTAAATTGATGCTGACCAGTCCAGGGCAAATTAGCAGTAATTTGAAATCTACAAATGAGAGTAGTATCCGCGCTTAGGAAATAGAACTGCTGCCCCCCTAAAAACTACACCTAGGTGCAGTCAGGAAATATAAAAACACAGTGGGAAGGGGTGTTGGCGCTGTTCTAAAATAAATAGTAAAATGGTAATAGTAATAGTAGAAAAGGGGGATAAAATTGTGAAGAAATTATGGGATATTGAGTCCCAACCCGGAGTTGAAAAGTGCAAATGCAAGGAAATCAAGGAGGCAATAGAGAAATACTGGCAGTGATTATCACAGTATGTAAAAAGTACTTGATAGGTATAATATTCAAAAATAAGATAAAATAAGCTGCACGTGCAGAAGTAGAAACAACTGTAGACTGGTTGTATAGAAATAAAGAAAATATGGCATGAACTAAAACAAATAAATAGCAAAAAATCTGTATATGCACAGTATATATTAAACAGTGAGGGCAAGTGAGATAAACTTATAAAAGACACAAAACCAATATAATCAGGCCGTCACGTCGCCCAATTAGTGTGGGTAAATAAATAAATATATATATGTAAAAATATCACAAGCTAAAAATTTAATTATATACGTGTTACATAGTAAAAAATAATAATATCAGTGTCGCAAGCTAGAGAATAAAAATAAAACTGTATATTATTAGCAAGTGTGTGAATAAAATTATATGAAATTCAAGGAAGTGAAAGTCCTCCGTGTGTCAGATAAGTCCGGAATACAGGAGCAAATGTAAAAATAAATAAGGACAGTCTATCCAGTATCACTATAGTGAAAATTTGGGAGATACACATCAATCTTGACAAATGATGGAAGAAGTTTGTAAAGGTCCAGTGTTCCCCTCTCTCCGACCGTGCCCCTTAAGTAATTGCACTCACCAGAGCACCCAACCCCTGCAGGGGTAATGGGCGTAAAAGTAGTGGTCCAAGCAGGCCTCTGTCAGCTGGGCTGGGGGGTGTCCTTTATCCGGGGGGCTCCTGTCAGCTGGATCCTTCTCCTTCAGTCCTCCAGGTGTTCTCAGCAGGGTATGAGTAAAAAGTGATGTGGGGAAGGGACAAACTCATAGGGTGACACCGTTTTAATAAGCGGTATGTTTATTAGGAAATATGCTATACAATTACCACTAAAGTGGTCTACATTAAGGGAAAAGGGCTAACAAGCCCATACAAGAAGAGCGGCGTGTGTAGGGCCTCTCTTCCGTGAGTTAGCGTGCGTTCCACGGCCGAGAAATGCACCAAACCGGAAGAGAGCCGCGCCGGAAGTGACGTATTGCGTACCAAGTAAGACCCGCCTAGGACTGAAGGAGAAGGATCTAGCTGACAGGAGCCCCCCGGATAAAGGACACCCCCCAGCCCAGCTGACAGAGGCCTGCTTGGACCACTACTTTTACGCCCATTACCCCTGCAGGGGTTGGGTGCTCTGGTGAGTGCAATTACTTAAGGGGCACGGTCGGAGAGAGGGGAACACTGGACCTTTACAAACTTCTTCCATCATTTGTCAAGATTGATGTGTATCTCCCCAATTTTCACTATAGTGATACTGGATAGACTGTCCTTATTTATTTTTACATTTGCTCCTGTATTCCGGACTTATCTGACACACGGAGGACTTTCACTTCCTTGAATTTCATATAATTTTATTCACACACTTGCTAATAATATACAGTTTTATTTTTATTCTCTAGCTTGCGACACTGATATTATTATTTTTTACTATGTAACACGTATATAATTAAATTTTTAGCTTGTGATATTTTTACATATATATATTTATTTATTTACCCACACTAATTGGGCGACGTGACGGCCTGATTATATTGGTTTTGTGTCTTTTATAAGTTTATCTCACTTGCCCTCACTGTTTAATATATACTGTGCATATACAGATTTTTTGCTATTTATTTGTTTTAGTTCATGCCATATTTTCTTTATTTCTATACAACCAGTCTACAGTTGTTTCTACTTCTGCACGTGCAGCTTATTTTATCTTATTTTTGAATATTATACCTATCAAGTACTTTTTTTTTTTTTTTTATAATTCAGTACTTTTTTTATTTTAATTCTTTTCATAACAATACAAGTTATACATTTAAGCATACATTTCATCCCAGATACATAAACTTCTAGCATTCATCTGCCACACCAGCCACCCACTCCCCCCCCCCCCCCCCAAAAAGACAAAAAAAATAATAATAATAATAATAATACTAAAATAAAATAATAATAAGAAAAAAAAAAAAAACAATAATAATAAATAATAATAATAATAATAATAAAAAAAAAAAAAAGGGAGAATTTTTTTCCTCTGCCGCCTCCACCTGTATTCACCTCCTCCAGCCCCCTCAGCCCTCCCCCCATCCTCCCATCCCCTCCAAATATCAACCTCTACCCATGTTGGTTCATCTTTTATTTTCATTATCCCAGGTCTCTACCCATCTTTTCCAAATAGCATCAAATTTGTCTCGACTCCCTCTATGTGTATAAATAAATTCCTCCTTTAATATAGTTTCTTTTATTTGTGTTCTCCATTCTTCAACCGTCGGAAGGATATATAGATATCCATTTCTGGGCTATTAGTTTTCGTGCCTGAAATAGGCCTCTCGTCAGTGCGGTATGGATATTTTTTGAGATATTTGGTTCCGCCACTATATTTAATAAGCATAGATTTGGATCTAATAACATTTCTATTCCTAGTACACTATTTATATTTTGGATTATATCCTGCCAATATCGATGGAGTTTGGGACATCTCCACAACATGTGTATTAAATTAGCCGGTGCGCCACTACATCGAGGGCATAAAGGGGACTCTCTGCGTTTCCACTTAAATAATTTCTCAGGTGTATAGTATGATCTATGCGTAATAAAGATTTGTGTTAGTTTTTGAGTATCCGACAGTGATACCTTTGGGATCGCAGACAAGACCTCCGACCACTGAGCATCAGTCAGTGCTCCCAGGTCTCGCTCCCATTGCTTCCTAGCCGGCACCTCTACCTCTTCCTCAAATTTTTTCTGCATTATCTCATAAATTTTAGATATAAGTCCCTTCTTTTGGTCCCTTTTCTTCAACAGTGTTGTTATTTTGGATTCGTTAAGCATAAATACAGATGTACGGGCCTGGACATGAAAGGCATGTCTAAGCTGGAGATATTGAAAGAACCTCTGTCTTGGAATCCTAAATTCCTCAGATATTTGCGCAAATGATTTTATATTATCATTCCAAAACAGTTGTTCCACAAATCTCAGCCCCTGAGTTTGCCAAAACCCAAATCCCTCCAATCTCTGTACTTCCTCATAATTTGCGTTATTCCATATTGGTGTATAGGAGGTATAGCCAGCAATACTAGTAATCTTTTTTATTGCTAGCCATACCTTATTAAATAGTCCGCCTGTTATGAATTTCTTATCTTTTTGAAAAGTTTTTGTCTCTAGTAGGGACATCAATGAGTATCCTTTACCCAGTGGGAGTAATAATGCTTGTATCGGATCATTCTCATCTACTTCGGTCCAGCCATAGAAATGCTGGGTTTGTGAGGCCAAAAAATAATTTTTTGGATGTGGAATAGCGAGTCCCCCCTCATCTTTGGCCAGCATTAAAGTTGTTAGTTTAATACGTGCATATTTTTTCTTCCAGATAAGTTCGCGAAAAAGCGATTCTATCCTTTTAAACCAAAATGCAGCTATCCACATCGGGCAGTTGTGAAAGATATATAATAATTGTGGGGCCCAGATCATCTTTATAAGATTTGCCCTTCCAATCACGGTTAATGGAAGTTTGCACCAGGTCTGACATTTATCTTTGAGCCTAGTCAATAATGGTCTAAGGTTAAGGTCAATATAATCCCCCACTTTCCGTGTTACCTCAATCCCTAAGTACCTAATTCTGTGTTTTATTTGAATTTGTTTAGCACAGTCTGGTAAAGAAGTGTTTGCATTATGTAGCGGCATTAACACCGATTTCTCCCAGTTGATGCGAAACCCAGAGAGCTGTCCAAATGCAGATACAAGATTCATGAGTTCCTCTAAGGATTTTGTGGGGTCACTAAGGAAAATTAAGGCATCATCTGCATACAAAGCTATTTTATCCTCTCTTCCTGCACGTTGGAATCCCTCTATCCCCGCAGACTGTCTGACTGCAGCGGCCAGTGGTTCCACTGCCAATGCAAACAGCAAGGGGGACAGAGGGCAACCCTGTCTAGTCCCCCGGGACAACGGGAAAGCTGGTGACATAGTGTCATTGATCCTCAACTTTGCCCTGGGGTCTTTATATAGTATTTTTAGCCAGGTTATAAAGCCTGGGCCTATGCCAAAGGCAATCAGTATCAAGTACTTTTTACATACTGTGATAATCACTGCCAGTATTTCTCTATTGTCTCCTTGATTTCCTTGCATTTGCACTTTTCAACTCCGGGTTGGGACTCAATATCCCATAATTTCTTCACAATTTTATCCCCCTTTTCTACTATTACTATTACCATTTTACTATTTATTTTAGAACAGCGCCAACACCCCTTCCCACTGTGTTTTTAAATTTGAAATCTACGACACTTGCAGATTTTTTATACATTACTGTATAGTTTTTACCTTTTAATACAAAAACTAGAAACTGTAAACTGACAATATGTAAAAATTACAAGGCACTGGTACCTGTGTGTACTACCTTCAGTAGTAGTCTTCTGGGTGGGTCAGACTGCTCTATTTTTTTAAATCATAGACATGGTACTGTTAAGTATAGGTGTAGACAGAAAAGATATTCTCCTGCGCGGGTGCTGGCATTTTAAAATACAAAATGGTAGTGTTTTCAAATTATATAATGTATTATATGAAGAGAACATGCATTTCTCCCTTATCACCCATGGTACTGTTAAGAGCTGTCCACCCCACCTATCTACTGCAACTTCCTGTTAGCCATTGAAGCGGCTAACTATTCGATAATTAGGATACTGAATCATACCCAATAGGCACCCGCATTTACTCTTAGTGAAAATGTAATTTCACCCTGGTTAAAGTCTATACAGGTTAAAATACGCTGGACAGGGCTAAATGCTATACCAAGTGGTATTAGAATGTAGGGCCTTATGCATTCAGAAATGTATGACTGGAACTCGAATACGATGAGGGCAAACATCCCTTAACACATAGGACCCTAAAGGTGAGCACCCCTCGGTACAACGTTCGGCCCTGTCAAGCCACAGTGTATTTTATATATTTTTTTAAAATGCACTATATTGCCAAAAGTATTGGGACACCTGCCTTTACTGCACATGAACTTTATTGTACAAAAAGTGAACCGCTGCCCCATCTATAACTGGTCTATACAGCAAGGAGCGTTGGAGGGCAACAAGTGACAAAAAACAGCCATGGAAAAATCCAAGCTCTACTTACCAACCAGCTTGCGACCAGCCAAATTAACCTGTCAAACAGTATGCGATTAAAGGGGTTGTAAACCCACGTGTTTTTTACACCTTAATGCATCCTATGCATTAAGGTGAAAAAACCTCTGTCATTGAGCAGCCCCCCAGCCCCCTGATTTACTCACCTGAGCCCACTCGTTCCAACACAGGAGACGCACACACCCTCTCTGGCCAGTGTCTCGGCTCTTGATTGGATAGATTGATAGCAGCGCAGCCATTGGCTCACGCTGCTGTCAATCAAATCCAATGAGGGGGGTGGGGCCGAGTCCGACTTTCTGTGTCTATGGACGCAAAAGCTGGACTCGAGAGTGTGCCCGCATGGGTACCCCCAAGGAGAGCGTTTCTTCTCTGTGGTTTCCGGGGAGGAGCTACTAGCGCTGCTGGGGGACCCCAGAGGAGGAGAACTCTGTGCAAAACGAACTGCACAGTGGCAGTAAGTATGACATGTTTGTTATTTAAAAAAAAAAAAACACAAGGGTTTAATAACCTTTTAAAAACAGGAGTTTGGTTGCACACATTTGCAAATACATGCGTAAGCTAGAGGCCCCACCAAGGCACCCTGTTACTTCTAGTTCCTACTACCTCTGACTTATAAGAGGTTTCACAGCACATGCATTCTGATGAGATAGATGGAGGGCAGATGGGCTGGGGGAGCCCAACCCTCCTTAAAGATACAGGGACACACTGAACACCCAGCACATAGCACCATGGCTGCAAAAGTGGCAGTGTGTTACCTGACCAATATCAAGCATACAAAAAGTGAGCCGCTGCCCCATCTATAACTGGTCTATACAGCAAGGAACATTGGAGGGCAACAAATGACAAAAACCAGCCAAGGAAAATATGCAAGGAAAATTAGCTTTATTGGCATCCCAGTCTTAGTCCGTAGGGTTCAATATTGAGTCGGCCCACCTTTGCAGCTATAACAGCTTCAACTCTTTTGGGAAGGCTGTCCACAAGGTTTAGGAGTGTGTCTATGGAAATGTTTGATCGTTCTTCCAAAAACGTATTTGTAAGATCAGGCACTGATGTTGGACGAGAAGGCCTGGCTCGCGGTCTCCACTCTAATTCATGGTGTCAGTAGGGCAGTGGCTGGTGTATGAACAGTGTCAATATGGCAGATGGCAGTGTAAGTAGGGCAGAGGTTGGTGTCAGTTGTGCAGTGGGCAGTGTCAGGTGGGCAGAGGTTGGTGTCAGTAGGGCAGATGTTGGTGTCAGTAGGACAGAGGTTGGTGTCAGTAAGGATGTGGACAATGTCAGTAGGGCAGAGGTTGGTGTCAGCAGGGCAATGTACAATGTCACTAGGCCAGAAGTTGGTGTCAGTAGGGCAGGGGACAATGTCAGTGGGGCAGAGGTTGGTGTCAGTAGGTGTCTGGCAGGGGTGTGCTAGTGTGGGCACCCAGGAAAATTGCCTTCCATCTTTTGTGAGTGCCTGGCAGCTGGCATCTCTTTGATTTGCTGGGGATAAGAGGACATGTGCTAGGGGGTGATTTGGAAGAAGTTAAAACTTGTGTTAGGACAGGGGGGTCAGGCTTCAAATCCTACCCCCTTCTAGCACAAGTCCACTCCCTTCCAAACCACCACCTAGCACACGTTTTCTTTCCTAAAATCACTCCTGACAGCATGAATCTGTGTTACCTGCCTATTCCCCCCATCACCCTGCCCACCCCTCCTGGTCACTGTGTCCCCTTCACTGCCAGTCTCCATTAAATATCTTACTGGCCTCAGATCAGTACGGATACAGAGCGCTGTTCCCCTGCCCATACCCAATTGCATGTTTATGTGCAATTTTGATGCATTTTCATGGTTTACATGTTTTTTGTAGGAGGAGAGGTTTTCAAACACAAAAAAACCTTCCAAAAATACATATACATGCGTTTTTATGCACTCCCATTGAAGTTGTTGGGCTGAAAACCCACTAAGCTACATCTAAAAAAGCACCTGTATAGAGAATACAATTATTTCCATTATCGTGCATTGCAGTGTGATGGAAGACACGGGAGAAATATCGCTGGTGTGAACAAGACCTTGGTGTGAAGTGTCCAGACATTTTCTAATATAGATATTAGCATGTAGGCACCATATTTGTATGTGATTCATTTCAAAAATGATAATTTGACCTTTTTTCTAAGTGTATGATGTTCTGTCACATGACTGCATAGGGTAGCTGAATAGTCTACAGAAGATACAGACATGCTATGCGTCTAAGCAACATCTTGTACCTCAAAACGGCCAGCACAGGGATGCACATTGACAATGCAAGAACGGTACAGCTTCGATGCTTTGCATGGTCAGTTTTTAAAAGGATAGAAGGAGAATTGGCCAGATCAACCAGGTATATCAAATGCAAAGAGTGAATTAAAGTGATAGATTATGATTTGCAATTTACACGTAAACACACATACAAATCAATGTTTAGGGAAACATATACTTTAACTTAACATGATGCCCAGAAGGCATGGTACACATCAAGGCCTTGACAACATTGTTACCGTTTGTCATATCTGGCAGGCAGTTCCGCCACCAAATACATCCGATTCAAGTGCATGAAGTCATTCCACAACCACCTTGCAACGTCTCATAATGCACATAGTTACCGTGCAGTGCTGTGGGCTTTCAAGGGTTAAAACATTGGTATTGAGGTGCCATATTGTCTTTCAACCACTTGTCAAATGCCCTCTTAAAAATTAATGGAGTTTGAGCTGGACCCCTGGTAGTGGTCACAGGAAGTGTGAGGCAACAGAATGGCACAAGGGCTAATGTAGCGGGCAGTAACAACTGTTGGCTGCCAGTTATAGATGATTGGGGATCACTAGATAGGGACCTGAGGCCAGAACACTTTGACAATTGATCAGCATACAGGAGCAAAGCCAGGAGGTTATCAACTGCCTGGCAGCAAGGTACAGGAACATCAGGCAGAGGCAGAGCCAGGATACCAGCTGGGTTAGGTTCACAGCTGGGCAGTGAGCTACAGGTACGTATGACAGAAGTGGAGTCAGGGAACAAGCCAAGGTCACAACAGGTAGACAGGATCCAAAGACAGGTCAGAGGCAGAGGCCGGGTCATGCACAGGAAGGCAAATATAGCTTAGCAGGGCACAGGTAAGGCAGCAACTATCTGAAGGTCACTTGGCAATCTCTTCATGTCACAATCCAGATTAAATTAGCCATTTGGCGCCAATGCCGAGCGTACACATTTTGATTAGCATGGAAGTTAATGTATGTGCATGTGCACGTCTTGCTTGGAATTATGAGCATGTACATGCTGATGAGCATGCAAAAGTCTTCTTGATCTGACACGTACTGGATGTTTCTTACACAGTCAAAAGTGTAAATAAGCCCCATATGTCTGGCTTTATGTATTGTTCTGGTGACAAAAATCATTGAGGATTAATAATTTTATTTTTATTTTTTGTAATTAGTTAATTACAAAAGTTAATTTTGGGTGTTTATCCTCTGTATGTGATTAGTGGTAAATGGCAGTTTGTATCACTGTATCTACAATGACTGTAACTTCCATGGGGAGGAAGTCAGTTTTCTGCAGATTAGTTGCTGTTTGCTGTTGGTATTAATAGCGGGAGGTGGTGAAGTTTCTTTTTATAATGTTCCAAACAGCCATTTGTGTAAAAAGTGGCAGGGTCTCAACGTGACTTTATGAAGTCTGATCAGACGCTAAATATATTGGTGAAGTCACAGCTCAGTCGCCTATTTATAGAGCAGCCACATTCTCCGCTGGGTCTCCCCATAACTCTGTTAATTCTATTCATGCATAAAATATTACAAACACACCAGATACAGACAGCACTGAAGTAACAAACTTGCAAAGAATACAGTGCACTGATACTTCCAAACCATGGTGATTGTGTAGGCTGCAGTCTACTTGCCCAGCCCAAAACATTGTAACTGGCTTTGTACGCTTGAGAAAGATTTACTTTAAATTTATAAAAAAGAGAGCCCTAGGGCTAACGCTGCACTAGATGATATTCAACAACTAAAGTAAAATATTTGAAATTATATATAAATAAAAGCAGCCAGCACCTAAAGTTCAATACCAAAAACTTACAATAGAATATAATAACAAAGTGAGTGCAGCGCTAATATTGATAAAACATATTGTGATAACAATGTGATGAATAGAATAATATATAATAAACAATCAATTAATTAATATTAAGAGAAAATAACTTCCCAAAAAAAGTTTTTGGTAAAAAAGAAAAAGTATTCAAAAAAGAAAAAATGGAAAAAGAAAACTAAAGCAACATCCCATAGTAATCAATGAGAAAAGTCAGTGAAAAATTTGCCTCCAGTGGGTAAAAGATGGATTGCAGGAGAAAAAAGTTTTTGACACCAATCTTCCCAAAGCAAATCAAACGTGTGTTCAGGTCAACACCTATTGTATAAGCCTCGGTTGCCATTAGTCAAAATGGCGCTTAGGCATATATAAACCATTCGTAGTAATGACACATCCGTTCGGCCAATCCCCAGAAAACGTCCACTCGTGACGAAACGCGTAGGGGAAGCCTCCAGCGGTGACGTCATTACGCTATCCTTCCGCAAGGGTGGTGAGACGAACGCTTTAGGAAACAGGGAGAAGCTAATAGAGATGCCGCGGCTTATATGACACACCCGCTCATATGATACTTTTTTCATTTTTTTTTTTTTTTTATATTTTTTCTTTTTTGAAAAAAAATCTTTTTGGGAAGTTATTTTCTCTTTATTAACTGATTGTTTATGATATATTATTCTATTCATCACATTGTTATCACAATATTTTTTATCAATATTAGCGCTGCACACACTTTGTTATTATTTACTTTAAATTAAACCTGAAACTTTAGCTCAGATACATTGGCTTGCAAAAGTATTCACCCCCTTTGCATTTTTCGTGTTTTGTTGCCTCACAACCTGGAATTAACATGGATTGTTTAAGGATTTGCATCATTTAATTTACAGAACATGCCCACAACTTTAAATTTTTTTTTTTTTTTTATTGTGAAGCAAACAACAAATAGGACAAAATAAAAGTAAATGTGCATAACTATTAACCCCCCCTAAAGTCAATACTTTGTAGAGCCACCTTTTGCGGCTATCACAGCTCCAAGTCACTTTAGATAAGTCTCTGTGAGCTTGTCACATCTTACTACTGGGATTTTTGCCAATTTATCCTTGCAAAACTGCTCCAGCTCCTTCAAGTTGGATGGTTTGCGCTTGTGAACAGCAACCTTTAAGTCTGACCACAGATTTTCTATTGGATTGAGGTCTGGGCTTTGACTAGGCCATTCCAACACATTTACATTTCCCTTTAAACCACTCAAGTGTTGCTTTAGCAGTGTGTTTGGGGTCATTGTCCTGCTGGAAGGTGAACCTCCATCCTATCCTCAAATCACACACAGAGTGGTACAGGTTTTGCTCAAGAATATCCCTGTATTTAGCACCATCCATCTTTCCCTCAACTCTGACCAGTTTCCCAGTCCCGACCGCTGAAAAACATCCCCACAGCATGATGCTGCCACCACGTTTCACTGTGGGGATGGTGTTCTTTGGGTGATGTGATGTGTTGGGTTTGCACCAGACATAGCTTTTCTTTGGTGGGCATAAAGTAAAATGTTTGTCATATCAGACCAGAGCACCTTCCTCAATACATTTTCGGAGTCTCCCACATGCCTTTTTGCAAACTCGAAACGTGCCATTTTGTTTTTTGCTGAAAGCAATGGCTTTCTTCTTGCCACTCTGCCATAAAGCCCAACTCTATGGAGCATACTGCTTATTGTGGTCCTATGTACAGATACTCCAGTCTCTGCTGTGGAAATCTGCAGCTCCTCTAGGGTTACCTTAGGTCTCTGTGCTCCCTCTCTGATTAATGCCCTCCTTGCCCGGTCCGTGAGTTTTGATGTGTGGCCGTCTCTTGGCAGGTTTGTTGTTGTGCCATGTTCTTTCCATTTGGTTATGATAGATTTGATGGTGCTCCTAGGGATCATCAAAGATTTGGATATTTTTTTATAACTTAACCCTGACTTGTATTTCTCAACAACATTGTCCCTTACTTGTTTGGAGAGTTCCTTGGTCTTCATGGCAGTGTTTGGTTAGTGGTGCCTCTTGCTTAGGTGTTGCAGCCTCTGGGGCCTTTCAAAAAGGTGTGTATATGTAATGACAGATCATGTGACACTTAGATTGCACACATGTGGACATCATTCCACTAATTATGTGACTTCTGAAGGTAATTGGTTGCACCAGAGCTTTTAATGGGCTTCATAACAAGGGGGGTGAATACATACGCACATGCCAATTATCATTTTTTTATTTCTGAAAAATCGTTTTATGTATATATTTTTCTAATTTTACTTCATCAACTTAGACTATTTTGTTCTGATCCATCACATATAATTCAGATTAAAAAAAGCATTGAACTAAAGGCTGTAATGTAACAAAATAGGTAAAAAGTCGGGGTGAATACTTTTGCAAGGCACAGTACATTGATTTTGTAATCCCCCATTCAGCCATAAACTCACCTGACATCATCCAGCAAGTTATCAGCAGGGCTGCTCATTGGTGCAGAATAGCCCTCTTTTTAAATCTCTACTCGGCCTGTACCACACTGTTTGTTCAATCTTAACCACTTCTGTCCCAGAAGGATTTACCCCCTTCCTGACCAGAGCACTTTTTGCAATACCACACTGCGTTGCTTTAGCTGACAATTGCGTGGTCATGAGACATTGCACCCAAACAAAATTGACGTCCTTTTTTTCCCACAAATAGAGCTTTCTTTTGGTGTTATTTGATCACCTTTACGGTTTTTATTTTTTGCGCTATAAACAAAAAAAAGCTATATTTTTAACTTTTTGCTATAATAAATATCCCCAAAAAATATATAAAAAGGCTAATTTCTTTCTCAGTTTAGCCCGATATGTATTCTTCTACAAATTTTTGGTAAAAAAAATCTCAATAAGCGTATATTGATTGGTTTGCGCAAAAGTTATAGCGTTTACAAAATAGGGGATAGATTTATGGCATTTTTATTATTCATTTTTTTATTAGTAATGGCGGCGATCTGCAATTTTTATCATGACTGCGACATTATGGCGGACACATGGGACACTTTTGACGCTATTTTGGGACCATTGTCATTTATACAGTGATTAGTGCTATAAAAATGCACTGTTCGCTGTGTAAATGGCACTGGCAGGGAAGGGGTTAAACACTAGAGGGCGATCAAGGGGTTAAGTGTGTCCTAGGGAGTGATTCTAACTGTGGGGGGGGTTGCCTCACTAGAACATGACTGAGATCACAGCTCCCGATGACAGGGAGCAGTTGATCTCTGTCATGTTGCTAGGCAGAACAGGGAAATGCCTTGTTTACAAAGGCATCTCCTCGTTCTGCCACTCCGTGACACAATCGCAGCCCCCGGCGGACATCGAGTCCGCGGGAACCGTGGGCACGGTCGTGGAGTACGCAGCGTGCATGCCCACAATGCCGCAATTTAAAGGGGACGTACCTGTACGCCCATTTGCCCAGCCGTGCCATTTCGCCGACGTATATCGTTGTGCGCTGGTTGACATGTGGTTAAAGTGTTACTAAACCCATAACAGTAAAATCAGTCTTTATATGTAGTAAAGCAAAGTTATACTCACTGTGGAACCTAAAGGGTTAACCCTCTGTATTGTGTAAAAAGGCTGTTTGATCCTGTCTCCTCTGATCCTTTTTTTTTTTCAATATAGTCCCAAAACGTGTAACTCTACACCCTATCCCTATTTTGCAGTGCATTCCCACAGCAAAGCATAGATGTAAACTATCACTTTTTGATTTCAAGAATATTATAGACTTGTTAAGTTACTAAGAGACATCCAAGTGGACCCCCACTTGGCTATTACTGTTATAGGATGCTGATCACAGCACAAAGCAGTGTTACATAACTACAGCCCTTTGCCCTGTTACTGACAAGGTTCAGGGAATGATGGATTGTAGACATGTGCTATTCATTTTGGTCCAAATACAAATTTGAACAAATTTTTGGTTATTCTGAGATTTGGAATCGGTTGAAAAATGATTGACCGATTTGAATTCTGTGTGAAGAATAGCTGTTTTTTAAGCAGGGGGCAAGGAAGCCGCCTGCCGCGTCCTTAACAACCGATGACTCATCAGCTGTCAGCGGGCTTCCCCACAGACAGCTGCAATGTAAACAAAACAATCCCGGTAATAGAAAACTCAGAAAAAAATAAAAACAGTGTTTCAAAATCCATACTAGACCCTTAGCCGAGCATGCAGTTCGTCAGGCCAGAAAAGGGAGGGGGGAGGCAAGCGAGTGCCTCCAGAACCATACCAGGCCACATGCCCTCAACATGTGGACAAGGGACTCTTCCCCACAACCTTGAGCTGTGGTTGTGGGGGGCTTATCAGAATCTGGAAGCCCCCTTTATCAAAGGGGTTACCAGATGCTGCCCCCCCCCCCCTTCCATGTTAATGTGCATCCTACCATTCACCAAAAAAGTGAAAAAAGACAGTACACAAATTTTTGACAAATCCTTTATTAAAAAATAAAAAACAATGCCCTCACAATGTAGATCAATCACACCGCTGGCTGCCACAACTGGACCCTAAAAAGAAAGAAAAAACTCCAGCCTCTTTGAACGCTCCCTGCCGAATTCCTGCTCCTCCACCTGACATTTCTTAAATATCTAAGGGGCAGAGTCACCCGATGATATCCATGGGTGACTCCGGCCCCTTGTGACTTCACCAGCCCAGCACTCCCCAGTCGGGGGCATTGTTTTGTTTACATTTCAGCTGTCAGTGGGGAAGCCAAATGAATCATCCGTTGTTAAGAATGAGGTGGCCAGCTTCCCGGCCCACTGCTTAAAAAACAACTATTCTTCACACAGAATTCAAATTGGTCGATCATTTTTCGACCGATCCAAATTCGAATTGTTGCAAAAATTTGGAATTCGTTAGACAATTATTAACCGCTTCCCGACCGCCTCAAGCCGATATACATTGGCAGAATGGCACGGCTGGGCAAAACCACGTATATATACGTGGTCCTTTAAGAGCCCAGCCATAGGTCGCGCACGCGCCGCCGGCGGCGCGCTCGTGACCCGGTCGGGAGCTCCGTGACCACAGTAGCGGGACCAGCGGACCCGATCGCCGCTGGTGTCAGTCAACCAGCTTGTTGACTGAAAAGAATTAACCAATTCCCCCATCCACACATTCGATGTGGATGGGGAAATCACTCCCGCTGAGCTATTGTATTCTGCTGGCGGGGAGCCTTCCCACTGTCAGAATTCAATGATCAGTGTCGCTATAGCCAGCAGCACTGATTGTTCAGGAAAAACCTGACATGCTGGTTGTACACAAACTAGCCCATACATGGATCTCAATTTTGCCGGTCTCTGCTGACACAGATATTTGATCCATGTATGGAAAAAACAGGGAGGGGGAGGCGCCGACGTGAGTGTAGTATTAAAATGATGACTTTAAAAGGGTAACATTAAAGACACTTACAAGATGGTAGAAGGTGCATACATCCCCATTGACAGTTGGCAGGGAATCTTCTACCTACACCCGCTGTCACAATTGATGTGGTTGAAGCATGATTTTGGCCCCATAGATTTCAAATACAGCAAAAATGTGTGTAAAATGGATTTACATGTGTTTTTAGTACTGTTTGGCAGAGTTTTGTGTAAAAAATCCACACCCTACAAAATCGCACTGAAAATTGGGCCAAACCACAGCTTTACTAGTGTGAACCTAGGCTTAGTATTATAGGGCTATGGATAGCAACATTGCAACTTAAAGTTCGACCTTACCTCAGAAAGTGTTACCCTTTACAAGCGATATCACCTTTCTAACTTTGGAATGTGAGAAGAATAGTGCAAGATCCTAATTCTCAATTGAAAAAGGTCAATGAAAACGCTATTAAAAATTTATTGAAAGGGAAAAATAATCTGCACGACAAAGTAAAGCTGGCCATGCACTGATACTTTTTAAGGCTGAACGGAAAAAAAAAATGATTCCTCTATCCACACTATATAGTGTGGATGAAAGAATATCCCACTGCAGCAATTGTATTTTGACAGCTTGCCCCGCTGACTGTCAAAATACCTGAAAAGCAGCTGCACATTTTTAAATGCAGCCACACAGTTCGGCCAAAAACAGTGCATGGCAATCTTAACATAGATATTTGAGATTTATCTGTGGGTACCTTTAGGGCTGGTTTACATCACAGAAATGCAGTCTGAATGCGTTCCGGATACGTTTCTTTCTGCATGCATGTTTTTGATGCGTTTTCAATGTGTTCCAGTGTTGTTTTTCTCCTCCTTTTTTTTCCTTTTTCAAAGTTTCTTCTGTTTTTTTTTTATTTATTGGTGTGATGTGTTCTGGTGCATTTTTGATGCATTTTGCTGCGTTCTAGTGCAGTTCTCTGCAGAAAAAATGCAGCATGTTCTACTTCTTTTGACTGTCACAGTCTACTTAAGCTTAAGCTTGTACGAGGAGTTTTCATTCTCCCCTGACCCTCTGCCTGGACATGCACTCTCAAAAGAAAAAAAACAACTCTCTAGCAATACACACCAAACTGAGCATGTGCAGCCTGACTCCTAATGCTCTCAAGAGATGGGTTGGAGTCAGTTAGGCCCCTTTCACACTGGGGCGGTGAGCCGCGGTGACGGTAAAGCAGCGCTATATTTAGCGCTGCTTTACCGTCGTTTTTACCGTCGTTTTTACCGCGGTTTTCGGCCGCTCGCGGTGCGGTTTTACCCCCCGCGAGCGGCCGAAAAAAAGGGTTAAACACCCCCCGCAGAGCGCCGCCGTAGCGGCGCTTTGCGGCGGTATTGCCGCGGTTTTACCACGGTCTCCCATTCTTTTCAATGGGAAGGAGCGGTATAGGAGCGGTGAACACACCGCTCCTATCCCGCTCCAAAGATGCTGCTAGCAGGACTTTTTTTGTCATCCTGCTAGCGCACCGCTCCAGTGTGAAAGCCCGCCGGCTTTCACACTGGAGTTAAAGGGGCCGGATTTTTTCATGCGGTGAACAGGCGCTATTTTTAGCGCTGCACCGCATGAAAAACGCCCCGGTGTGAAAGGGGCCTTAAGGAAGAGGAGGATCAGAGACACAGGATCTCACAGCCTTTATACATATTGCAGCGGATTAACCCCTTAGGTTCCACAGTGAGTAGAACAAGCATGCTTTATTGCATATACATTTATTGCATATACACACTGATTTTACTGTTGTGGGTTTAGTAACACTTTAACTGCTCATTCATGCCTAGGGGCCCTGGTAAAGCACTTTAACTTAAGGCAAAACTCTTTTTTCTTAGTTTTGGAACGAGTGGAGAGGATTCGAATTCTTGTGAGTTTTTACTGCTGTCTGTGCTCCTGTTACGATGACTATTTGTCCTGTTTACCATTATCATTAAAAGTAAAAGAAAATCACAAATTTTGGGTTGTCCCCAGAAAAGTAAAAGAGGGGACATCTTCCAATGGGGACACAAGTTATGGTGGCCTAGGGGTCTCCAAGGGATTCCCTGACATTGCTGGGATTTATTCTCACTTCCTGTTTGGCTATGGGACAGGAAGTGAAGGGAAATCTCAGTGGGTCAGGCCCACTGCTGGAGCTAGTTGTGCTGCAAGATGTCTTGTCTTATGCTGACAGATAATCTGTATCCCCACCTCCTCACTGGCCTCATCCTCTGACTCCTCATAACTAGGGTTGAGCGAACCCGAACTGTAAAGTTCGGGTCCGTACCGGACTTTTGGGTGTCCGGGTCCCGGACCCGAACCCGAACTATTGGCTGTATGTTCGGGTCCGGTGTTCGGCGATGTATTGGCACCTTTTACAAGCTGCAGGGCAGCCAATCGACGCTAGTTTCACTAGTGTGCCCTTAGAAGCCATCACAGCCATGCCTACTAATGGCATGGCTGTGATTGGGCAGTGTAGCATGTGACCCAGCCTCTATATATAGTCCAGACACACAGCACACAGCGTCATTCTGCTATAGACAGGTTCCTGTGCTGCTGAGAGGATTTTAGGAGTTAGTGTGATAAAGTCAGTCAGTCAGTCCACATTCCTTAACTTTTCTTCTAATTAGTTAGATCAGTGGGCGATCTACAAAGCTAGAGTAGAGTACAGAGTTTCTTTAGTAAGGAAGAGAAAGAGGCAGAGAGAATTATTCAAGAGATTCCTAAATCAATTGTACCCTGGCTGGGGTGCAGTGCACAGTCTTTTAACAGTGCCATGAGGCCAGTGCCAGACAAAATATAAGTTTTACCTGCAAGCTCAGTGCACCATCACTGCACTGCATATTTTACTAAGAGGTACACCATACTCTGTGTGTATTCTGATATTGGAAAAATATTGCAAAAAAATTAAATTTTGCTGTGTTTTTTTTTTCCCAATAGCATTTTCTGCGTGTTCATACACGCTTTAGACACTATCCGTGTATTCTGATATTGGAAAAACATTGCAAAAAAAATTTAATTTTGCAGTGTTTTTTTTTTCCCAATAGCATTTTTTGCATTTTCATAAACGCTTTAGACACTATCCGTGTATTCTGATATTGGAAAAACATTGCAAAAAAATTTAATTTTGCAGTGTTTTTTTTTTCCCAATAGCATTTTCTGCGTGTTCATACACGCTTTAGACACTATCCGTGTATTCTGATATTGGAAAAACATTGCAAAAAAATTTCATTTTGCAGTGTTTTTTTTTTTCCCAATAGCATTTTCTGCGTTTTCATAAACGCTTTAGACACTATCCGTGTATTCTGATATTGGAAAAACATTGCAAAAAAAATTTAATTTTGTGGTGTTTTTTTTTTTCCCAATAGCATTTTCTGCGTGTTCATAAACGCTTTAGACACTATCCGTGTATTCTGATATTGGAAAAACATTGCAAAAAAATTTAATTTTGCAGTGTTTTTTTTTTCCCCAATAGCATTTTCTGCGTGTTCATAAACGCTTTAGACACTATCCGTGTATTCTGATATTGGAAAAACATTGCAAAAAAATTTAATTTTGCAGTGTTTTTTTTTTCCCAATAGCATTTTCTGCGTTTTCATAAACGCTTTAGACACTATCCGTGTATTCTGATATTGGAAAAACATTGCAAAAAAATTTAATTTTGCAGGGGGTTTTTTTTCCCAATAGCATTTTCTGCGTTTTCATAAACGCTTTAGACACTATCCGTGTATTCTGATATTGGAAAAACATTGCAAAAAAATTTAATTTTGCAGTGTTTTTTTTTTCCCAATAGCATTTTCTGCGTGTTCATAAACGCTTTAGACACTATCCGTGTATTCTGATATTGGAAAAACATTGCAAAAAAATTTAATTTTGCAGTGTTTTTTTTTCCCAAAAGCATTTTCTGCGTGTTCATAAACGCTTTAGACACTATCCGTGTATTCTGATATTGGAAAAACATTGCAAAAAAATTTAATTTTGCAGTGTTTTTTTTTTTTCCCAATAGTATTTTCTGCGTTTTCATAAACGCTTTAGACACTATCCGTGTATTCTGATATTGGAAAAACATTGCAAAAAAATTTAATTTTGCAGTGTTTTTTTTTCCCAAAAGCATTTTCTGCGTGTTCATAAACGCTTTAGACACTATCCGTGTATTCTGATATTGGAAAAACATTGCAAAAAAATTTAATTTTGCAGTGTTTTTTTTTTTCCCAATAGCATTTTCTGCGTGTTCATAAATGCTTTAGACACTATCCGTGTATTCTGATATTGGAAAAACATTGCAAAAAAATTTAATTTTGCAGTGTTTTTTTTCCCAAAAGCATTTTCTGCTGTTCATAAACGCTTTAGACACTATCCGTGTATTCTGATATTGGAAAAACATTGCAAAAAAATTTAATTTTGCAGTGTTTTTTTTTTCCCAATAGCATTTTCTGCGTGTTCATAAACGCTTTAGACACTATCCGTGTATTCTGATATTGGAAAAACATTGCAAAAAAAAATTTAATTTTGCAGTGTTTTTTTTTTCCCCAATAGCATTTTCTGCGTGTTCATAAACGCTTTAGACACTATCCGTGTATTCTGATATTGGAAAAACATTGCAAAAAAATTTAATTTTGCAGTGTTTTTTTTTTTCCCAATAGTATTTTCTGCGTTTTCATAAACGCTTTAGACACTATCCGTGTATTCTGATATTGGAAAAACATTGCAAAAAAATTTAATTTTGCAGGGTTTTTTTTTTCCCAATAGCATTTTCTGCGTTTTCATAAACGCTTTAGACACTATCCGTGTATTCTGATATTGGAAAAACATTGCAAAAAAATTTAATTTTGTGGTGTTTTTTTTTTTTCCCAATAGCATTTTCTGCGTGTTCATAAACGCTTTAGACACTATCCGTGTATTCTGATATTGGAAAAACATTGCAAAAAAATTTAATTTTGCAGTGTTTTTTTTTTTTCCAATATCATTTCCTGTCGCATCATGGCAGCATACACTCTGGGTTGTGACTCCGCCTCCACAACCTGATAGGACCACATAACTATAAGATGAAGATACGGCCCCCGCCCCGGTATTCTCTAATTTTTCCTCACCTGTTGGGACCGCACGCTTCACCCTCTTACCGCTATCGCCCCAGCCAGGTTCTAGCCTCTCCTGGTTTGGAAGTCCTTACCTGTACAGCCTCTAAACGAAGCTAAATGGAAGGAACCCCACTCTGGTGATCTCAGGGGTACTACTACTGCACCTGCCTGCTGTAATAAGCCTTAAACAGGTTTAAAAGCACTGCCACCGCTGCCTTGGGAAGCAAGCCTTAAACAGGCTTAAAGGTATGTGATCCCTCTTTACATTTAAAAGCCTTAAATAGGCTTTGTACCTTGCAGTGGTCTCCTCCTTTGATGTCGCTTTGCCTTCCGGCCCCTGCTGGGCCTTGTAGTCCCTCCTGTGTGTCCTCTGTCTCCCCCAGGCAGCGCTCAGCGTTCCGGCGCCCCCGCGCATGCGCACTGCGGCTCTACGGGCGTCCTGTGTAGGGAACTGAGGCTATTGCCAGTATCCAAGATGGCGCCGACGGCCGCGCGGCGCTACTGCGCATGCGCGAAGCGTCACGGCGCTCCCGGCGCCAAATTCAAAAGAGGAAAGATTCCCTTTCCTTTCCCTGGATGTTTTTCAGCAGAAAACCACCTGCAACAGATTCCAGGACTATCTCAGCACACTCCCCAATAGGTAAGTGCCTATTTTGTTTTGTTTCTATTTGTGCATTGCTGCATCTGCTTTTGCTCCATTTCCCCCCTTACCTTCCTTCCCCTCTAAATGCCTATTCCTTTCTACTAGGCTGCCTTTACTATCCCTATGGAGGCCACTGCCCCAGCAGATCACCACCATCGTGATAGGTAAGAGGGAAGGATTGGGTAAGTAAGAAGACGAAAAAAAGAGTGCAGGACCCGCTAATGCTGCCTAAATGGTTAGCCCCGCCAGGTCTTCAAAGTCCGGACGCAGGGAGGCATCTCGCGGAAGGAGCCGCTCGGGGCACAGGAGGAGCCACTCAAGCCGCAGCAGGAGGAGGAGCCGCTCAGGCCGCAGGAGAAGCCGCAGGAGTCGCTCCAGATCCCGCTCCCATAGCCGCTACCACCGAAGGAGGTCATCGCACAGACGCTACTCACCAGCCCCCCCTCCCCGACCAACGGCCAACGCCTGCTGGATATGCGGAGCCATCGCCCTTCCGGACAAGCTGGCCTGTCGCAGGTGCCTCGAGGAGGCCACTAAGGAAAGGGAGCAGGAGCCAAGAGAGCTTGCGACTGCAGCTCCGCAGCCCACTCCAGACATGGAGATGTCCATTAGGGGTACCTCCCCCCCCCCCAGTACATCCAGAGAACCAGACTCCCAGTCTGAGGATGAGGAGCTGGTGGCGGCCGCAGGGTTTGACTTCTCCCTGATCGATCCATTCGTGAAGTCGGTCAAGGAGGCGATTAACTGGGAGGAACCCCAGGAGGCCCCCCAGAAGCAGAAGAAATACTTCCCTAACCTCAAGAGGGACCCAGAGGCATTCCCATTCATTGAGGAATTGGACGACCTGATCAGGGAGGAGTGGCAGAAGCCAGACAAGAAACTGAGCCTTAATAACAGGCTCACCAAACTCTATCCGCTCAAGGAATCCCAGGCTAAGCCCCTGGTTACACCGCCAGTAGTGGACGCTTCTCTCATGCGCCTGGCGAGGCACGTAACGCTCCCTATCGAGGACGCAGTAACTTTCAGGGACGTCCTGGACAGGAAAATTGACACGGACCTAAAGAGGGCCTATACAGCAGCAGGAGGCGCTTGCAGGCCAGCCATAGCACTGGCCGCCGTTGGCAAGGCTATCTCCAGCTGGTCGGCTTCCACAGAGAAGCTCATTACGGAGGGTGCAGACCAAGACAGGATAGTCAGGGCCCTGCAGGAACTCAGCCTCGCTGGGGATTTTGTGGCAGAGGCATCAGTGGATGCCATAAGATCATCCTCTAGGGCCATGCTGGCCTCGGTTATGGCCAGGCGGGCGCTCTGGCTCAAACCCTGGACAGCGGACCAGGCCTCCAAATCTAATTGGTGCCGCATCCCCTTTGATGGTGAGAACCTCTTTGGAGCAAAGCTGGACTCAGCTATCTCTAAAGTGACCGGCGGAAAATCCGGGCTCATCCCCTCTGATAGGAAACCCAGGCAGCAGAGGCCGCCTCCTTCCAGACGCAACCTGCCGGATAGGTACAGGGATGCTAGGGCCTACAGACCAGGCAAGGAGTACCGGAGGAACTGGAGGAATCCCCAGACTACCTTCTCCAAATTTCAAAAACCTAAGACCTCTGCGTCTAATGACCAGAAGTCTTTTTGAAGGTACGTCCGCCCAGCCAGCAGTAGTGGGAGCCAGGCTCTCAAAATTCCAGCTGGCTTGGGCGGGTACCATCAGAGACCCGTGGACGGTGGCTACCGTCCGTTTCGGGCACAGGTGGTCCTTCCGGGGCCGACCCCCGGGCGACCACTTCTGTCCAACCAAGCTTCCATCCTCACATCACAAAAGGGCGTTGCTGCTGGACTACGTCCAGGAATTGCTCCGAAAGGAGGCTATAGTGGAGGTGCCCGGATCTCAAAGAGGCAGGGGGTTTTACTCCCCCCTCTTCCTTGTCAGGAAAAAGTCAGGGGATCTGCGCCCCGTCCTAGACCTGAAAAAGCTCAACCGATCCATCCGGGTGGAATCTTTCAAGATGGAAAGTCTACAATCCATCCTTCAGGCCGTAAACCTGGGGGATTGGATGTTGTCCGTGGACCTTCAGGACGCATACCTGCACGTCCCAATCCATATCTTGTTCCGAAGATTCCTGCGGTTCTCTATAGACCAGCGGCACTTCCAGTTTCAGTGCCTGCCGTTCGGAATCTCTACGGCCCCCAGGACCTTTACAAAGATCCTCCTCCCGGTAGTGGCGGCCCTGAGAGAAAGGGGTTTGAGGGTCCACCACTATCTGGACGACATTCTCCTACTCTCAGGCACCAGAGAATCCCTCATTCAACACCGGGAAATTCTAATTTCCACCCTTCAGAGTCTGGGGTGGCTCATAAATTGGGGGAAAAGCAACCCTCAGCCCTCGCAGAGAATGGTCTTTCTGGGGGCCGTATTGGATACTCGGTCAAATACGATAGAGCTGCCCCCAGAGAAGATCCCCCCTCTGACCCAGAAAATCAGGAGAGCCATCCTAGCCTCTTCCCTGCCGGCCAGAGCGTGCCTCAGCCTGTTGGGCTCCCTATCGGCCACCATTCCGATGGTACAATGGGCGCACTGGAACGCGAGGCCTCTTCAGATTTCGTTTCTACACCAGTGGAACGGCTGGGCCATGTCGCAGCCCATCCACATTTCACAAGAGGTCAAACAGTCCCTGAGATGGTGGACCCGGCCGAGCAACTTGGGCAGGCACAGGCATATTATTCCCCCCCCTCAGGAGGTGGTTACCTCGGATGCCAGTCTGGAGGGTTGGGGGGCCCACTACCTACATCACGCGGCCCAGGGCCGCTGGCCATTCGAAGCTCGGGACATCGTTTCCAACGTGCTGGAAATGAGGGCGGCTTTCCAGGCCCTCCTGGCCTTTGGCCCTCTCCTGAGGGGCAAGCAGGTCCTCCTGAGGTTAGACAACAGGGTCGCTGTCGCCTATGTCAACCGCCAGGGGGGTACCAAGAGCTCTTCCATGATGCGGGAAGTTCTCCCTGTTATGGAATGGGCACAGCGGAACCTCCTGGACCTCAGGGCAGTCTACATTCCGGGTACCGAGAATCTCCTGGCCGATTCCCTCAGCAGGAGATTTCTCTCCAACAACGAGTGGTCCCTGAGTCCCCGGGCCTTCGCCCTGATCTCCAAAACCTGGGGCCCCCCGGATATAGACCTGGCAGCGACCCCGGACAATACCAAGTGTCAGAGATTCCTGTCTCGAGTCCCCTTCCCCTCAGCGGAGGGGACAGACTGTCTCCACCACCCCTGGGACTTCCACCTCGGGTATATCTTCCCTCCGACCCCCTTGATAGCGAGGTTTCTGCTCAGGCTCAAGCGGTCATCAGCCCTAGTGGTGGCCGTGATTCCCTTCTGGCCCAGGAGGCCATGGTTTACCACTCTCCTACAGTTGAGCACAACAGACCCGCTCCCCCTTCCACAGTCAGTCGACCTGCTCTCCCAGGGCCATCTATTGCACCCGAGTCCAGAGAGGATGCACCTGATGGCCTGGAGACTGAAAGGTCTAGGTACCTAGAGCGGGGCTGTTCCTCTAGGGTAGTAGACACCCTACTTCAGGCCAGAAAATCCACCACAAACACCACCTACCGGCGGGTTTGGGATAAGTTCACCTCCTTCGCCCATCAGCAGGAGTGGGATCTATCCTCCATCTCAACCCCTCAGATTCTGGAGTTTCTGCAGACAGGTCTGGACAAAGGTCTCGGCTCCAGCACCCTTAAGGTGCAGGTGTCAGCCCTGTCCGCCTTGACTGGGACTAGATGGGCCCTCGACCCTCTTGTCGTTCAGTTCCAGAGGGCATGTCTCAAGCTGAGGCCTCCCAGGAAGCCTTCATTCCCGACCTGGGACCTGTCGGTCGTTCTGGAGGCCCTATCTAAAGAACCCTTCTTCCCTCTAGAGGGCATCTCCCTCTGGGATCTGACGCTAAAGGTGACATTCCTCATCGCTATAACATCGGCTAAAAGGGTCTCTGAGATGCAAGCCTTACTGGCCAGGGATCCATATCTGGTCATCCACCCAGACAGGGTAGTCCTAAAACCCTCAGACCGCTTCATCCCTAAAGTGTCGTCCTCCTTTCACTTCAACCAGGAGATTAACCTGCCAGCGCTCACCACAGACCAGGGCGATCCGCACCCCCTGGATGTCAGAGGTAACATCATCAAATACCTCTCAGCCTCAGAACCCTTTAGGAAGTCAGAAAACCTCCTAATCATCCCTCACGGTTTCAGGAGAGGTCAGTCAGCATCGGCCCGCACAATCGCCTCATGGCTGGTGAAAACCATCAAGAAGGCCTACTCGCTAAGTGCTACGCAGATCCCGGACGGGTTGAAGGCGCATTCCACCCGGGCAGTGGCAACCTCATGGGCAGCCTATTGTAGGGTCTCAGCTGAAACCATCTGCAGGGCGGCCACCTGGTCCTCCAGGAATACTTTTATTTCCCATTATAAAGTCGATTCTGCCCGTTTGTCTACTGTAAATTTTGGGAGATCGGTTATTCAGGCCAACTCTGCCATTCCTTGTGAATAAAAAACTACTATTGATGCATTACCCACCCTGTCTGCGAGTTACTCCCCAGAGTGTATGCTGCCATGATGCGACAGGAAAACGGAAAATTGTATACTTACCTTTCCGTAATTTTCCTTTCCTGTCGCATCCTCATGGCAGCATACAATATCCCTCCCATTCTTAAATAAAGGTGATTCATATATACAGAGAATACCGGGGCGGGGGCCGTATCTTCATCTTATAGTTATGTGGTCCTATCAGGTTGTGGAGGCGGAGTCACAACCCAGAGTGTATGCTGCCATGAGGATGCGACAGGAAAGGAAAATTACGGAAAGGTAAGTATACAATTTTCCGTTTTTCTGCGTGTTCATAAACGCTTTAGACACTATCCGTGTATTCTGATATTGGAAAAACATTGCAAAAAAATTTAATTTTGCAGGGGTTTTTTTTTCCCAATAGCATTTTCTGCGTTTTCATAAACGCTTTAGACACTATCCGTGTATTCTGATATTGGAAAAACATTGCAAAAAAATTTAATTTTGCAGTGTTTTTTTTTTTTCCCCAATAGCATTTTCTGCGTGTTCATAAACGCTTTAGACACTATCCGTGTATTCTGATATTGGAAAAACATTGCAAAAAAATTTAATTTTGCAGTGTTTTTTTTTCCCAAAAACATTTTCTGCGTGTTCATAAACGCTTTAGACACTATCCGTGTATTCTGATATTGGAAAAACATTGCAAAAAAATTTAATTTTGCAGTGTTTTTTTTTTCCCAATAGTATTTTCTGCGTGTTCATAAACGCTTTAGACACTATCCGTGTATTCTGATATTGGAAAAACATTGCAAAAAAATTTAATTTTGCAGTGTTTTTTTTTCCCCAAAAGCATTTTCTGCGTGTTCATAAACGCTTTAGACACTATCCGTGTATTCTGATATTGGAAAAACATTGCAAAAAAATTTAATTTTGCAGTGTTTTTTTTTTCCCAATAGCATTTTCTGCGTGTTCATAAATGCTTTAGACACTATCCGTGTATTCTGATATTGGAAAAACATTGCAAAAAAATTTAATTTTGCAGTGTTTTTTTTTTCCCAAAAGCATTTTCTGCGTGTTCATAAACGCTTTAGACACTATCCGTGTATTCTGATATTGGAAAAACATTGCAAAAAAATTTAATTTTGCAGTGTGTTTTTTTTTTCCAATAGCATTTTCTGCGTGTTCATAAACGCTTTAGACACTATCCGTGTATTCTGATATTGGAAAAACATTGCAAAAAAATTTAATTTTGCAGTGTTTTTTTTTTCCCAATAGTATTTTCTGCGTTTTCATAAACGCTTTAGACACTATCCGTGTATTCTGATATTGGAAAAACATTGCAAAAAAATTTAATTTTGTGGTGTGTTTTTTTTTCCAATATCATTTTCTGCGTGTTCATAAACGCTTTAGACACTATCCGTGTATTCTGATATTGGAAAAACATTGCAAAAAAATTTAATTTTGCAGTGTTTTTTTTTTTTCCCAATAGCATTTTCTGCGTTTTCATAAACGCTTTAGACACTATCCGTGTATTCTGATATTGGAAAAACATTGCAAAAAAATTTAATTTTGCAGGGTTTTTTTTTTTCCCAATAGCATTTTCTGCGTTTTCATAAACGCTTTAGACACTATCCGTGTATTCTGATATTGGAAAAACATTGCAAAAAAATTTAATTTTGCAGTGTTTTTTTTTTTCCCAATAGCATTTTCTGCGTTTTCATAAACGCTTTAGACACTATCCGTGTATTCTGATATTGGAAAAAACACCCATTTAGGGCGAGATCATACATTTTGAAAATATGAGGAGATCATCAAAAAGGGGACGTGGCCCGGGTCGCGGTGCTGCTGGTGGCGCTCCTGTTGCAGGGAGAGGACGTGGTCGATCTGTGCCAGCTACACGCACTAGTGAAACACCTTCCTCAGGTGCGAGTAGGCGACAGAGCCTGCAGCAGTATTTTGGCACGCCTAATGAGGCTGTACGAATGTTGAGGCCAGGACAAGTACAGGCGATAGTAGATTGGGTTGCTGACAGTGCCTCCGGTTTCTTCACATTGTCTCCCACCCAGTCTCCTGATGAAAGTTCAGAGTTGGCACCTGCAGCCGATGTCCATCAGTCTTTCACGTCACCCCCTTGCAAATCAGCCAATCAGTCTGAGCCCCAAATCATGCAGCAGTCTCTTCTGCTTTTTGATGACTCTGTTAGCAGGGTTTCCCAGGGCCATCCACCTAGCCCTGCCCCAGAAGTGGAAGAGATTGTGTGCACCGATGCCCAACCACTTATGTTTCATGATGAGTAGATGGGAGGACCATCGCAGCACGTCTCGGATGATGACGAAACACAGGTGCTGCTGCTTTCGCCATTGTGCAGACCGACAAGGAGGGCAGGGGTGAAGACTGGGTGGAAGATGATGAGGACGATGAGGTCCTTGACCCCACATGGAATCAACGTCATGCAGGTGACCAGTGTAGTTCAGAGGAAGAGGTGGTGGTCGCACAGAGCCACCAGCACAGCAGAAGAGGGAGCAGGGTGCAAAAGCGGAGCGTCCGTCCCCTAGACAGTACGTCTGCTACTGCCCAATGCAGCAAGGGACCGAGCACACCAAAGCCAGGTCCAAGGAGTTCCCTAGCGTGGCAGTTCTTCAGACATGTGCTGATGACAAGACACGAGTGGTTTGCACGCTGTGCAATCAGAGCTTGAAGCGAGGCATAAACGTTCTCAACCTGAGCACAACCTGCATGACCAGGCAAAGCACGAGATGCAGTGAAGTAGACACCTCAAAAACCAAGAAAGGTCTCTGGCTCCTATTGCTTCCTCTTCTGCTGCAGTCTCGGCCTCTTCATCCACCTCTGTAGTGACAGTGACACCTGCCAACCCGCAAACAGAGGATCTGCCAGCAACACTACCACCTGGGTCACCAACCATCTCCACACTGTCCCATGGAAGCTTTCAGCTCTCTATTTCCCAAACACTGGAGCGGAAGAGGAAGTACCCCCCTAGCCACCCGCGATCCCTGGCCCTGAATGCCAGCATTTCAAAATTCCTCGCCTTTGAAATGCTGTCATTCCTTCTAGTGGAGAGACAGAGTTTTAAAAGGCTGATGTCATTGGCTGTCCCACAGTACGTCGTGCCCAGCCGCCACTACTTTTCCAGACGAGCTATCCCTTCCCTGCACAACCAAGTGGGGGACAAAATCAGGTGTGCACTGCGCAACGCCATCTGTGGCAAGGTCCACCTAACTACGGATGCGTAGACCAGTAAGCACGGTCTTGGACGTTATATCTCCCTAACAGCACACTGGGTAAATGTAGTGGCGGCTGGGCCTGAGGCGGATAGCACTTTGGCGCATGTCCTTCCACCACCGAGGATTGCAGGGCACTTCAGTTTGCCTCCTGTTGCTAACTCCTCCTACTCCGCCTCCTCATCCTCTACCGCCTCCTCATCCGGTCAGCGTAACACCTTCACCACCAACTTCAGCACAGCCAGGGCTAAATGACAGCAGGCAGTTTTAAAACGTTCCTGTTTGGGGGAAAAACCCTACACCGCGCAGGAGTTGTGGAGGGACATGGAACAACAGACCGATGAGTGGTTGGTGGCAGTGAGCCTCTAGCCCGGCCTGGTGGTGTGCGATAATGGGCAAAATCTCGTAGCAGCTCTGGGCCTAGCCGGTTTGACGCACATCCCTTGCCTGGCGCATGTGCTGAACTTGGTGGTCCAGAGGTTCCTTAAGAATTACCCCGATATGCCAGAGCTGCTGCAGAATGTGCGGGCCATCTGTGCGCACTTTCGGCGTTCTCACCCTGCTGCTGCTCGCCTGTCAGCGCTGCAGCGTAACTTCAGCCTTCACGCTCACCGTCTTATATGTGATGTGCCCACAAGGTGGAACTCCACCTTGCACATGCTTGCCAGACTGTGCGAGCAGCAGCAGACGATAGTGGAGTTTCAGCTGCAGCACGCACGCGTGAGTCGCTCTGCGGAACAGCACCACTTCACCGCCAATAACTGGGCCTCCATGCGAGACCTGTGTGCCTTGTTGTGCTGTTTCGAGTACTCCACCAACATGGCCAGTGCCGATGACGCCGTTCTCAGCGTTACTATCCCAGTTCTATGCCTCCTTGAAAAAACGCTTCAGGCGATGATGGAAGAGGATGTGGCACAGGAGGAGGAGGAGGAAGAGGGTTCATTTCCAAGGCTTTCAGGGCAGTCATGTACAAGTGGCTACGAGGGTGGGTTCCTGCACCAACAAGCGCCAGGTACACAATTGTCCGGCAGCAAGGGCACAGTTCTGGAGGATGACGAGGTGGAGGATGAGGAGGAGATGGAGGAGGAGGAACCATGTTCACAGCAAGGTGGCACCCAGACCAGCTCATGTCCATCACTGGTGCGTGGCTGGGGGGATACAGAGGACACAGACGATACACCTCCCACAGAGGACAGCTTTTCGTTGCCTCTAGGCAGCCTGGCACACATGAGCGATTACATGCTGCAGTGTCTCCGCAACGACCGCCGAGTTTCCCACATTTTAACTGGTGCTGATTATTGGGTGGCCACCCTGCTGGATCCCCGTTACAAGGACAACGTGCCATCCTTAAATACCTCACTGGAGCGTGATCGTAAGATGCGCGAGTACAAGCGCACGCTGGTAGCCGTGCTGCTGGTGGCATTCCCACTTGGCAGCGGGGGTACGGTGGAAGCACAAGGCGAAGGCAGAGGAGGAGGAAGAGGTCGCCAACGCAGCCGGGGCACCGCCAGCAGCTCGGAAGGCAGGGTTAGCATGGCCGAAATGTGGAAAAGCTTTGTTAGCACGCCACAACAACCAGCACCACCAGCTGAGATGGAACGTTTTAGCAGGAGGCAGCATTTCACCAACATGGTGGAGCAGTATGTGTGCACACGCCTACACGTACTGAATGACGGGTCTGCCCCCTTCAACTTCTGGGTCTCCAAATTGGGCACATGGCCTGAGCTTGCCCTTTACGCCTTGGAGGTGCTGGCCTGCCCTGCCGCCAGTGTATTATCTGAATGTGTATTTAGCACGGCAGGGGGCGTTATCACAGACAAGCGCAGCCGCCTGTCCAGAGCCAATGTGGACAAGCTCACGTTCATTAAAATGAACCAGGCATGGATCCCACAGGACTTGGCCGTACCTTGTGCAGAATAGACACATATACAGGTGTTCTGACGAAAACTGTCTTGCTATCGGATAGTGTCCGGCCACTTACTGCGCAGGTGCAGTGCTTGCGCAGTACGGAGGAAAAGGAGATTCACAAAATCTCCAAAGATGAACGTCGCCTGCGCAGTGAGTGCAGGTTCAAGCCCGACCATCCAAGTGGACATACGGTAGCACATAGTAACAGGGCCCCTCACGGGCTCGCTTGGCTAGGCTTCAACCTCGGATCATGTAGCTTGAACCTGGAGTCACCGCGCATCGTCTTCGGAGAGTTTCAAAATCCCCTTGTCCTACGTACTGAGCAAGCGCAGTACAGTGCGGACACTATGCGACGGGGGGACAGAATTCGACACATCATTCACCACTAGCCTTACCCAGCCATTGTTGTATTTTTGAACCAGTGTTGGCTACCTCGTCCTCCTCCACCGCCGCTTCCACCTACACCACCACATCCACCGCCACCTCAACCTCCTACTCCATTTGAACCTCGTCCTCCTAGGTCAAGATTATAATTTTTTCATTTTTTTAATTTCCAGGTATTTTATTTTCCCACTATCTTATCCTTAAATTGAATAATTTTTTCCAGAAAGTGCGTATTCTGGGGTATTCCCACCATATGTGCGGCATCGTGCCGTTGAGTTTCTGAGGTTCTTAATGACTTCCTGTACCTCTTCTGCTGAGAAGGGGGCCTCCAGCATTTTATTTTTATTTTTTATTTTTTTATGTTATTTTAAGTTATTTCCCTATCCACATTTGTTTGCAGATCACTTGCCATGCTTTTAACAACATTTTGTTGCCATTTGCAGCCCTCTAGCCCTTTCCATTACTTTTTACAGCCATTTTAGTCTTCAAAAGTTTGGGTCCCCATTGACTTCAATGGGGTTCGGAGTTCGGGGTCAAGTTCGGTCCCGAACCCGGACTTTTTTCCGAAGTTCGGCCGAACCCGCCGAACCTGAACATCCAGGTGTCCGCTCAACTCTACTCATAACCAAGCACCCTCCCTGTCCCCCAAGCATCCCAAAGCATATATAACACCCTAGGGTAAATACTGCAGTGCTGTGTTGCAGCTTGTATACCTGGGGAGGGGAGCAGAAGCCACACTGGGCCATAGCTGCTGACAGGTCTTCATGCCCAGGCTGAAAGATGACTGAACCTATGCCATCTTCAGCCAGGCAAGGTCATGTGTGACAACAGCACTTACTGTACTTATTTATCTGCAGCCCTCTCTTTTATACAGCCTTCTAAATCACGATCAAGACCAGATCAAAGGCTTTTTCTCAGCTCTAACAGGCAGGGGATGGGGATTTGGCATTACACACTACATAGCAGGGAGCTGATAATCCCTCTCTAAACAGTCTCATAGGGAAACATGCACAGCTGAGGCAGTCAGTTACCTTCTGTGTGCTGGAGGGGGGTGGTGCTGTCTCCCAAGATTTTTGTGATGTCAGAATAACCAGAATCAGAATAAATCAGAAGTGACTAAAGCAGATAGCAGAGGGAAGAGAGATGAGACAGAAATCATACTCATGGCTTTGAATTAAGTCCAGCACACACTATAAAGGAATATGTTCTGTTCATTTTTCATTTCAGAGGTTTACAACCACTTACAATCTGCAACTTTTAAGTAAGATTATCCTTGCCGATCCTTTCATGAAGTACCTTGTTCAGGCACTTCCTCTTACAGGGTGACAACTGTCTTCCAATTGTTCTTCGGTGTTGTCACCCAGTCAGATTTGTCTTTGGAGAAGACTGCAAGCTGATGCACATTGCTTAGGCCTGGGCCTCCATTGTCACTCTCTGGAAGCTGGTCCAGAACAATAGTGTACAGCAGATTCCTTAGCAAGTGAATGTAGAAAAAAAGTGGCTAAATAAGGTTGGAGGACATCAGCAGCACAAAAACAGGTGCTGGTTATGATATACAATGCACAGAACAAGCCAAATGTCATCCAGTTAGGGTTTATATAACTTTGAATTACCTACTTCAAAATATGCATTTGGGGGCTTGTGTAAACAAGACTCAAATCTAAAAAGTAAGCACAACCCAGATCAAAGACTTGAAAAAGAACACTTAAAAGAGAAGTATATATATATATATTTTCCCAGATTCATACTTACCTAGGTCCGATGCTGCATCTGTCCCCCGGCGGCTCTGCGTTGAAAACAGAGTGATTGAACACTGCCGAAGGCTCGGTTCTCTGAGCTCCCTGAGCAGAGACTGCTGACTGTTAGTCAGCAGCTCTCCGCTCTGCCCCCTCGCACTCACTGGAGCGCTTAGCTGTGGAGGGGCGGGGAGCAGCCATCAGGCTGAGAAGGTATCAATCCAGGCACCTGGCAGGTCCAGACTTTATTGTTGTGATGACACGGTGCCTGGACTGATTTCTGTGACGTCCGCAGAGAGTGGACTTCAGCCTGCTCTCTGCTGAAAACAGGTCACAGGAGTGCAAAATTAATTGCACCCCTGTGATCCATGGGAGAAGCCAAGCCAAACGAGCTTAGGCTGGACTTCTCCGTTAATGACAGCCACCAGCATCAATGTTTTAACACATACAGACTATGGCTTGTGATCTGCCTCTGTGCCTTCAATTCACAAGCTGGTCGTTAACATAACACAAATCTAGGCTGGTGGTAATGCAGTGCTTAGCTAGATAATCTTCAGGCGGGAACAGCTTGTGTCTTGAGAGTGTGAGAAGGTGCAAACTCATTTACAAGCGGGAAGTTCATTTGTTGTATATTATCCATGTGGATCAGAGAGCAGCACGTTTGCAGTTCTGCAGGAACTACATTTCCTTTCTACATGTTGTTCCTAGCCCTGTCATAGAGGTGTATAGGGGGTATGGTTATACACATGGCATGCACTTTTCAATTATTACAGCACTGGCATGGCATGTGCATGCAGCTCTCCCGGATGTTCCCTGATGGTCCTGCTCGCCCCCTCTCCATTTCTGCCGAGCCGTGTTCTCTTTCAGTGTAATGACATTCTGCTTGTAAATATGTCAGCACAGATCATGAGAAACCCATTTATCACCATATTAACTAATTGGAATGACCTGATAATGCCTTATAACATCAAAAGCAGCTGAAGCTGCCAAAGAACAGCTCTATGCAATGTGATTTTTAAGAGACCGTAAAATGATTATGGGTCTGAAGTGGATAGCGTGGCTTCTAAGTCACAGCGGCTGCAGTGTACAGTGTAAGAGATGGGTAATGTGACTGCGGTCTAGCAAATGATGCTTTGGCACCAAGCTAGCTACAGATTTGTTATCTATCAAGCTAGGCTGTTCATACACCGCAGACTACTGCTTAACAACCAAAAGTCGCAGTGTGATGGGGGCTTAAAGAGGAAGTAAACCCTTGATAAAAAAAAAATCTTCTCCCTCTCCTGCAAAGTAAAACCTAATGTGCTAGTATACACCCCATACTAGCACATTATGTGACACTTACCTGCAAATGAAGCCTGCGCCGTCCCTTCTCCAGGCCGTATCCATCTTTGCCCTCTTCCTTCTGGGGCCTCCGCGCGGGAGCAGTCAGTCACCTCACTCGCTACTGAAAAAACTGCATGGGTGTCCGTTTCTTCAGAGTGCATGCGCTGATGACATCATCTCCTGAACAGCGAACGTTTAGGAGATATTTACAGCACCTATAGGTAAGCCTTATTCTAGGCTTACCTATAGGGACAAAGTGTAAAGGGAGGGTTACAACCTCTTTATGTCCCGCAACAGCCATTTATCTACTCTGTAGGCCTCAAGTTAGTGATGGTAGAATAAATAACTTCTGCTGGTCTGCCAGCTAAACATACATATTTTTTTATATCCCACAGTGATCAAACATCTTTTACTATAGAAAAAGTTTACCTTGAGATTCAACTTTTAGTGGGCACAAATTTTAATTATTTAAGTGGACCTGAACTGAGAAACCTGGTAAGCAGAGGACAAAGGGCTAGTCATCAATATTGCATATGATCTCCCTGAAGTTGATCTTGACCTATATTGCCTTGTTTTGCACTGTCTCTTGGTGAATGTGGTAATCTTTGTAGAGGAGCTGCCCTGTGATGTCTGGTGATCTAATGACAATTGGGAACATTCAGGAAGCAGCAGGGGAGGTGGAGGAAGCACAGATTCACAGAATGAATAAAGCAGAAGCAGGAAAAATCTTGCACTACAGATCCTTCTTCTCCAGCAAAGAGAGAGGAGTGAGCCACACATTATTTTACAAAAGTTTTTATTGAGTTTTCAAATACAGTGTACAGCAGGAGCATATGTCACATAAACATATGCAATTCGTTAGAAGAAAGCAAACAAAGTACAATGAATCAGATACAAAACTTAAAGAAAAGATCATGGCAGTTCCAGGCTGCATGTAAAAGGTTTTAAGAAATTCCCACACTGGGAATCCTTCGTAGCGGGAGTCTCCAAACTTTCTACGCAAAGAGCCATTTTACTGTCCTTCAGACTTTAAGAGAGCCGGACTGTGGCCATTGGGAGTAGAATTTGTCCTCCTGGCATCAGTGGGAGTAAACAATGAGGTTGATTTACTAAAACTGGAGAGTGCAAAATCGGGTGCAGTTTTACATTGTAGCCAATCAGCTTCAAACTTCAGCTTGTTCAGTTAAGCTTTGCAAAAAAATACCTGGAAGCTGATTGGTTTCTGTGCACAGCTGCACCAGATTTTGCACTCTCCAGTTTTAGTAATTCAACCCCAATGCATCTTTGGTATTAGGGGGAGGAATAGTGCCCCATCCTTAGTGTTAGTGGGAGGAATAATGCCCCGTCGTTGGTGTCAGTGGAGAGAATAGTGCCCCATCATTGGTGTCAGTGGGAGGACTAGTGCACCATTGTTGGTGTCAGTGGGATCAAAGGACTTATAAAGGCAAGCAAAGGGTCACATCCAGCATCCAGGCTGCAGTTTGGAGATCACTGGAGACCCTGTGTCACAGTGATACAGCAAAAAGGAGAAGAGAGGGGGAGAAGGAAGTTGGGGAAAAACTATCTGTGGAGCTGGTCCATCCAGCCACATATGGGTTAAGCATCCCAGTTACAATGAAAGAAGGCAATGATCAAGGTTGATATGGCTATTATAATTTAATCATGGAGTCCAAACCTTGAGAAATTTAGCATGGGTATCAGTAAGTATTGTGGTAAGTTTCTCATGAACCATAATGCCCTTCTCTGTTTTACCTGTAAAATTGATAGCTGGTTGTTTCCAGGCCTTGGCCAGCATTTGTCTAGCTGCCAAAAACACAAACTCCACTACTTTCCTCTTACACTTAAGACGATTTGGGACAGGCCTATGCAGGAGAGCTTCCCAGGGGTTACGAGTAAGAGTTATGTTCAAGACTGTGTTCTAAGCACATACACACAAATCCAGAAGTGAGAGACCGTTGGACAATGGCATGAGATATGTAAAAAAGTGCCATGTTCTCCACAACTATGAAAACAAGTCAGAGAGGCACCAGGAACAAACTTGGCAATGCAGTCAGGTGTCATGTACCACTGTGACAGTACCTTGTTTGCATTTTCCTGGGCCAGCATATTAAAAGCATTTCAAAGTAGCTATCCATATTTTGTTCCAATCCACCTGATCAAGAGAGGTCTTTTTCACATTTTTTTTTCTCTTCACATTAGAAGACAGTTTGGCTGAGCCCAAGGAGTCAGTAAGTTATGCGTACAAAGTGGAGACTAAGTCCCTAGAGTAGGGATTTTTAAGACAGATGTGGAATCTGTGCGATTTGTAACAAGACCAAAGTTGGATTTGAGTATACTGGAACACTTCCCTATTAAGCAACTTCCACTTTTCTTTTAAGTACTGAACCAATTTAATGCCTTCAATCATCAACAGATCATATATTTATATATTTTGTCTTTCACCACCTGTAATCCAAAGGGTTCTCATAAGCCTGGAAGAAATTATGGATTTGTGTAACAAATGGAAAGAAAAAAGATTGCAGTAAAGTTTTACTGAGCCCCACTGACGGAGGGCATGTAGCAGTGACAGTTTGGTAATCCAGTGTCTCTGGGAGGGAGGTGCCCAAATTAGATTGTATATTGGAAATGGTAAACATTCAGGTGAGCAGCACATTAGAGACATCACCAGATCTTACTCTGGTAAAACTAACAGTCAAAGGTAGCAGTGCCTTGGGTGATCTCTTACTGCACATGTACAGCTATAGGGCTACAGATCAGGAGTGCCTTGGCACTGCTATTTTTCAGGGTTACTATAAAAAGGTTACTATTTAGGCACATTTACCATTTCTAGATATTTCATATAAAAAATAAAAAATATTCACTTTTTGAGTTGAAGTCCAGTTTAAGCCCATTACAATCCTGGGTAATGCAGGCTGAACATATAATGAAACAATGTAATCGGAGGTTGCAGTGCAATTTATTTTATTTTTTACAGGTACTTACATAATGCTATTCATTTACATTACCTTACCTTAATGGCTTTCTTCCTAGGGAGCCTCAGTCAGATTGAATAACTCCCACTAAGGACACTATGTAGTTAATTTTTTATTTTTATTTATGTAATATTTATTTATGTAAATTTTGCAACATAAAAAAAAGAAATTCACAAACCAAATAGAACAACAAACAAGTCCTAGTAGGTAACAGTCAGTGCAAATGTGAAATTGTCCAGATGGTGGGTAGTGAGACAAGAGAAGCATCAAAACAGTGTTACATCCAGTGAACACTATCACAATTTAAAGTCTCACATCCCCCTACATTCAGTATCTCACAAAGTGAGTACACCCCTCACATTTTTGTAAACATTTTATTATATCTTTTCATGTGACAACACTGAAGAAATTACACTTTGTTACAATGTAAAGTAGTGAGTGTACAGCTTGTATAACAGTTTCAATTTGCTGCCCCGTCAAAATAATTCAACACACAGCCATTAATGCCTAAACTGCTGGCAACAAAAGTGAGTACACCCCTAAGTGAGAATGCTCAAATTGGGCCCAAAGTGTCAATATTTTGTGTGGCCATCATTATTTTCCAGCACTGCCTTAACCCTTTTGGGCATGGAGTTCACCAGAGCTTCACCACTGGAGTCCTCTTCCACTCCTCCATGACAACATCACGGAGGTGGTGGATGTTAGAGACCTTGCGCTCCTCCACCTTCCGTTTGAGGATGCCCCACAGATGCTCAATAGGGTTTAGGTCTGGAGACATGCTTGGCCAGTCCATACCCTTTACCCTCAGATTCTTTAGGAAGGCAGTGGTCTTCTTGGAGGTGTGTTTGGGTTCGTTATCATGTTGGAATACTGCAGCCCAATCTCCAAAGGGAAGGGATTATGCTCTGCTTCAGTGTGTCACAGTACATGTTGGAATTCATGGTTCCCTCAATGTAAAACAAAAAATATATACCGCGCTGTGTTGTATAATAAAAAGCAGCCAGTACAGCCGAAGACAAACAACACAAATACCAGAAATTAGAAAAATGTGGCGCTTAAAATTATTGAGTGTAAACTGTGATATTAGATATCAAAAATACTGACAAATTGTGACATGAAATCCACCAATTGAAAATGAAAAACATCAATGAAATGACAAATAATTAAGAATAAATATAAATTAAGTCCACCATGTGAGTGTTGATTGGCATCAAAAAATGGAGCAACAGTTCATGAATTTTCAGAGGATTGCTAAAGACTCTCTCAAGATAACCATGTTGGAACAGGTTATCATGTGAGGGAACCGCCACCAATTACATGAAGGCTTATTGGAGCTAGTGGACTTAGAGAGGCATATACCACCTAAGGGCTCTTTCACACGGACGGACCGTATGTCCGTTTTTCATCCTTCCGTTTTCGGATGAAAAACGGACATACATGTATCCCTATGGGATAGCGGGTGTCAGCGGATGAGCATCCGCTGACACCCGCTCTCGTCCGTGCCCGCTATGCTCCGTGTCTGCAGATGGAGGAAAACCCCATTTTTTCATCCGTCTGCAGAGCAGATCGGATGACGACGGACTCTACGGTCCGTCGTCACCCGATCTCCCATAGGGGAGAGCGGCGCTCTGACAGGTCCGTCCCTGCACGGAGTGCAGAGACGGACCTGTCATCTTCCTGCTCAGCGGAGATCGCTCCGGCGATCCCCGCTGAGCAAGCGGCTATCCACGGGGCGGATCAGCACTGATCCGCCCCGTGTGAAAGAGCCCTTAGTCAACCAGACTTGTAGTGATGATCACTAAATGTGATAAACTCTCAGAAATCCAGATGGCCACAATCACATTGGGATTAAAAACTGGTGCTGGTCAGCAGGTGATACTCACAAATGGGCAGGAGGATTGAACACTCACATTTAAAGAAGCGATCAAGAACTTATCGAATGTAAAATGGCACAGTATTGATGGCAGCACTCGTTTATCTTTTTTAATATCCCTCCTTAAGCGTTATCACACTATGTGGAGCTTTGTTATATTTCTGGGTTTCCATTTGTGGATAGGAGAAACCACCTTGGTCATCTCTGCGTTTTTGTGAGAATCACCTGCTGACCAGCATCAGTTTTTAATCCCAATGTGATCGTGGCCATCTGGATTTCTGAGAGTTTATCACATTTGGTGATCATCACTACAAGTCTGGTTGACTTAGGTGGTATATGCCTCTCTAAGTCCACTAGCTCCTGTAAGCCTTCACGTAATTGGTGGCGGTTCCCTCACATGATTCCTGTTTACTCCTATTCCAACATGGTTATCTTGAGAGAGTCTTTAGCAATCCTCTGAAAATTCATGAAATGTTGCTCCATTTTTTGATGTCAATTAACAATCACGTGGTGGACTTCGTTTATATTTATTCTTAATTTTTTGTCATTTCATTGATGTTGGATATTTTTAATTTTCACTTGGTGGATTTCATGTCACAATTGGTAAGTATTGTTGATATCTAATATCACTGTTTACACAATAATTTTAAGTGCTGCATTTTTCTAATTTCTGGTTCCCTCAATGAACTGTAGCTCCCAAGTGCCGGCAGCACTCATGCAACCCCAGACCATGACACTCCCACCACCATGTTTGACTGTAGGCAAGACAACCTTGCCTTTGTACGCCTCACACATGCTTGACACACTCTGAACCAAATAAGTTTATCTTGGTCTCATCAGACCACAGGACATGGTTCCAGTAATCCATGTCCTTAGTCTGCTTGTCTTTAGCAAACTGTTTGCAGGCTTTCTTGTGGATCATCTTTAGAAGAAGCTTCCTTCTGGGACGACAGCCATGCAGACAAATTTGATGCAATGTGCAGTATATGGTCTGAGCACTGAAAGGCTGACCCCACACCCCTTCAACCTCTGCAGCAATGCCTGCAGCACTCATACGTCTATTTCTCAAAGACAACCTCTGGATATGATGCTGAGCACATGCACTCAACTTCTTTGGTCGACCATGGCAAGGCCTGTTCTGAGTGGAACCTGTCTTAGCCACAATGCTGCAGCTCAGTTTCAGGGTTTTGGCAATCTTCTTATAGCCTAGGCCATCTTTATTTCAGAGCAACAATTCTTTATTTCAGATCATCAGAGTTCTTTGCCATGAGGAGTCATGTTGAACTTCCAGTGATCAGTATGAGAGGGTGAGAGCGATAACACCAAGTTTAACACACCTGCTCCCCATTCACACCTGAGACCTTGTAACACTAATCAGTCACATGACACCGGGGGAGGGAAAATGGTTAATTGGGCCCAATTTGGACATTTTCACTTAGGGGTATACTCACTTTTGTTGCCAGCAGTTTATATATTAATGGCTGTGTGTTGAGTTATTTTGAGGGGACAGCAAATTTACACTGTTATACAAGCTGTACACTCACTACTTTACATTGTAGCAAAGTGTAATTTCTTCAGTGTTGTCACATGAAAAAATATAATAAAATATTTACAAAAATATGAGGGGTGTACTCACTTTTGTGAGATACTGTATAATGTACGTTCACATGTCATCGTTCACATGCTCAATTCCCTGCCCTCAAGGGGCTTACAGTCTTAGGTCCCTAACTCACAGTCATACAATTGTACTCAAAGGTTTGCCTACCCTTGCATAATTAGTAATAAACAGTGAGCAGGCAAACCACACATTTCTTTTATTTCTTATGGGATTCATATTCAACTGTAGGTTATAACAGAATCACACAATCATAAAACATAACATAGCAACAAGTAAACAAATGAAATGACCCCTGTTCAAAAATCTGCATACCCTTAGTTCTTAATCCTGTGTATTGCTCCCTTTAGCATAAATGTCAGCACACAGTCTTTTGTAATGGTTGTCTAAGAGGCCCCAAATTCTTGCAGGTGGTATTGCTGCCTATTCGTCTTGGCAAAATGCCTCCAGATCAGAGTGGTTTGATGATATTAAAGTGGGGTTCTGCTCCCCAGCAAAAAATTAAAAGTCAGCAGCTACACATACTGTAGCTGCTGACTTTTAATATTAGGACACTTACCTGTCCTGGAATCCAGCGATGTTGGCACTCCAGCCGATGTTTCCATCGGCTCTCGGGTGCTGCTGCCACCGCCATTGCCTGTAGGGTAAACCGGCAGAGAAGTCTGCCTGTTCCCTACTGCGCATGCGCAAAGCAAGCTGCACTTTATGAATGGCCTGGCGACGGGGGAAGGAGGAGGAGAGCTGAATTTTTGAATGATTTTCTCCGCTCCTCCCTATCCCCCGAAAGGTGCCAAATGTGGCACCAGAGGGGGAGAGAGATAAGCGGAGCTTCCACTTTTGGGTGGAACTCCGCCTTAGGGTCAGGAGATTGTAATGACCTCTCCCGGAACCTTCACCTTTTTCTGCTGTAACCACTGGAGGGTCAACTTGTGCTTAGGTTCATTGTCGTGCTGGAAAATCCAAGTGCATCCCATGCTTAACTTTTATGCAGAAGAATGCAAATTGTCTGCCAGTATTTTCTGATAACTTGCTGCATTCACCTTGCCATGCTTCACAGTGGAGATGGTATTCTTGCCTCTATTGACATTGCTCTTATGGTTGTGACCATAAAGCTCTATTGTGGTCTCGTCACTCCAGATTAGAAAGTGTTGTCTGGCATATTGTAACCAGGCTTTTTTGTGGCAGCTCAACCATGCATCTAATTTTTGTTCAAGTATCATCATATTGTGCTCTTTGAAACAACTACACTGTCTTTTTCCAGAGCAGCCTGTATTTCTCCTGAGGATACCTGTGGGTTTTTCTTTGTATTCGGAACAATTCTACGGGCAGTTGTGGTTGCAATAATTCTTGGCTTCGTATCAAGACATCCCTGAATTTTCCACTTCTTAATAAGTGATTGAACAGTACTGACGGGCATAGTCAAGGCTTTGGATATCTTTTTTATATCCTTTTTATCTTTATAAAGTTCCATTACCTTGTTACGCAGGTCTTTTTTGACAGTTCTGTTCTGCTCCCCGTGGCTCAGGATCTAGCCTGCTTAGAGTGCATCCACGTGAAAGCTAACACACTCATTGACTATTTATACACAGATTTTTATGAAATAAACAGCATAGAGTGATAAAGTGATCTCATAACTAACAATAAGGCTGCTGGTGATGTGTTAACTTTCCATTTACTTTAACCTGAACCAAAAACAGTTGCTTAACTGTTAACACTTAGCTTCTATTTACTTCCTTGGTGCTCTATTCATCTGTTGGGGGTAAAGAGGCCCTGTACAAGATACAATTTACTACCTGGAGTTTACAAAGGGTTGAGCTCTCTCCCTGCCAACATGTAACAGAAGTGGGTATCTGAGTAACCAGCCACCAAGCCCCAACACTGTCACATGGTAGAAAAGGGAGTATAACCACATGCTCCCTCATATTCAACAGTAATATGTATTTCTCTGGTTTCCTGGTGGCTGAACAGAGTGACAGGTGAACAAAGATAAAGTTCAAAGCTGGGGACAGTGCCAGATATGAAGCTAGGGACAGTGTCATTTAAAGCCTAAATTCGGCCATAGATGGATTGAATTTCAGACGAAAATACTTAGGAAAAGTTATAGGAAAATTTGTACGAAAATTCTCATAACATTCGTTTTGTCATTTGAAAGATTTCCTTTGCTTTTAACATTTGATTTGAGAATCAGTGGACTTTACCAAACGAAAACTGTATGCACTATTGAAAATTTGCTCCTTCAAATTTTATTTGATCCCTGTAATGCTTACAAAAAAAGAGAACTGTCTTAGAACCTTCTTTTCCCAAGAACTTTCATTCAAAATTCTACCTGGCTATGGCCAGCTTAAAAGAGAAGTATGGGTTTCTTTTTTATTTCAGATTCATACAGACCTAGGTGGATGCAGCATCAGTCCGATGCTGCATCTGTCCCCCAATGCCTCTGCACTGAAAACCGAGCGACCAAACATCACGGTCACTCGTTTTTCAGAGCTTCATGAGCAGAGAGCTGCAGATTGTCAGTCACAGCTCTCTGTTCATCTCCCTCCATGCTCATTGGAGTGCCGAGCTGTGGAGGGGGCAGTGCGGGCTGTCTCAGGCTCTCAGCGGCTTGCTGAGATTGGTGGTCCAGGCACCTGACGGATCCACACTATATTGTCGCGATGACAGGATGCCTGTACTGATATCCGTGACGTCAGCAGAGAGCGGACTTCAGCCCGCTCTCTGCTGAAAACAGGTCACAGGAGTGCAAAATTAACTGCACTCCTGTGATCCATGGGAGAAGCCCAGCCAAATGAGCTTTAACTTCATGTTTAATGTCCACTTGGATAGAAGACAACTCTATACATGCTCTTCAGTCCAAAGTCCAAATTTATTGTAACTCCATAAAAGATAAATATGTACAGCATGTTTCAGCCATAACGGCTTGTCCACTAGCCTTTGGGGTCCAATATTGAAATTTTTCACATACAGGGTTAAAATTAGCTTTTTCTTTGCTAGAAAATTGCTTACAACCCCCAAAACATTTAATGTTTTCTGAAAGCAAAGGCCATGGAGAATAAAATGGTTGTTATTGCATTTTTTGTTGCACAATATTTACACAGCTGTTTATCAAATTTTCTGGAAAAAATACACTTAAATGAATTTTAGTGCTCACGAACACAATATAATAGATACCAAACATGTCAAGATTTAAAATTGCACACGACTGGGAAATGGCCTCAAAATACGGTACCTAAAATTATCCATAGGCAACCCTTTAAAAGCCTTTACAGGTTATCCATTCAGAGGCAAATGTAAGCTCTGGCACTAGAATTATTGCTCTGACTTTGATATTTACAGAAATACCTCACATGTGTGGTGTAACCAGTGGACACCGGACCTATGTGTACGTTTGCATTTGCACATGAGCATGGGATAAGCAGGGGTGCGGGTGTACTTATTATGGAGAGGTCAGGAGTCTACTAGACCCCTAATCCCTCCTCTGTCTTCCAAGGCAGCTGATCAAACAGCAGAATGGGAGAGCCTGGGAGCGGCAGCAGGTGGGAGTAAGGGGCATTCTTTGAGTCCTGTAAAGGTGATCTAGGAGATCCTAAATCCGTTGGATCACTTTTACCTGTAAACTGATTGCCAGCTCTAAAAAACAATACCAGGATCATGGCTGCAGCTGCAGCATACCCTGGATGGGAAGTGGTTAGTTTGTTTGGGTCAGGGTGGCCCAAATTAACCATTTACTGCACTAAGAGGTGTTTGCTGAGTAAGCTGTATTACCTGTATGTAGCCTCAGCTACATACAGTATACAGGACTATGTTCCAGCAATGGGACAGAGACACCCCTTCCCACTCTCAGAACAAAACAGAGTCAGAGCTCAGCCATTCAGAGGAAGATTTATATTCTATGAATGGGTTCAAAACTTCCTCTGATTGGCTGAGGCGTAGAGGTGAGTGGATGAGGCCACATTCTCTACCTCAGCCTCTCAAAGGAAGCTTTGTATTCATTTATAGAATACAAGGCTTCCCGTAAACGGCAGAGCAGTGCTAGCCCAACTCTATTTTGTCCCGGGAGTGGGACAGAAAGTTTCTGTCCCACTGCCGAAACACAGCACTGTATATGTATGCTCAACAAGCGCATGTTGTTAATGCAGTAATTCGTTTGTTGGAGTCACCCTCCAAAAGTGTGACTGTTGTTTTTCCCTGCATGGGCAAAACACAGGTTTACTTTAATTCAGGAGAAAGGAACAAAAAACTGCAACCATTGTGTAAGACTATGAAGCAGAAAGCATATTCTGCATCTGTATGCCTGTCCCCATGTATACATATAATTACAATGTACATATAGACATAGGAACACATTTTTTAAATAATAATAATATATAACACATTTATAAAACAATTAGTATTAAAGAGCAAGTAAACTCTGTTTTTTTTCTTCCCTGCAAAGTAAAGGCATTATGTGCTAGTATGCATTGCATACTAGCACATTATGTGACACTTACCATCATCCCTGCTGCAGACCACATTCGTCTTCACCTGTCTTCCTTCCGGAGCTGCGGACACCGGCTTTGTGACTGGCCGGAGCCGTGTGACGTCACTCCTGCACAAAAGGCGCGTGGGAGCCACCGGTCACGGCACATGCTCCTGAAGTAACGACATGGGCAGCTGTTCCTTCAGTGCGCATGCGCCGATGACATAATTGCCTCAGTATACAGTAAATATCTCCTAAACGGCGCACGGAGAGTAAATATCTCCTAAACTGAGATATTTACAGTACCTATAGGTAGGACTTATTCTAGGATTACCTATAGGTACAAATCATAAAGGAAGGTATTCAACCTTTTTGAGCTGGTTACTTTCACACAAATACTTCAGAAAATACAATACTGTGGTTTCTTTTTTAAACAAGCTACTTAGTTGGGGAAGTGCTACCTCCCTGTAACCAGCACGAATATAGTATCATAATAATTTACCACATAAGTGTTCTGTGGTTTGCAAATACTGCAGTTATATAAGCTTCTAACAGTCATTAAACATTGTCAAATGTTCTAATATAAATGCTACTTAACCATTCTGTGATTTTGTCATGATTTAAAATTTTGCTCACCACTGTTACTTAATGTACTCTGCTGTTCCAGATCAAATCAATGGAATGTGTGAAAGCAATTATTGCTAATGGCCATACCCTCTGAAGGGATAATTAAAAGCTAATGCACATTAGAATCATTGGAATATCACATAGTTTTAAAGCCCAGCTGCCTGCTGCTTGAAGCATTTTTGGATTTTGGCCATTTGGTTATTCCCGTCCTTAGAAGTCTCAGGGACCCATGTGCTTGCTGTAAAGTCTTCCCTTCCTGCAGGTTTTTCCTCCATGTGACAAAGCCTGGAGGTCCAGACACAATTCCTCTATTGTCCTCCATGCAGCTGTTTAGAATTTAGAGCTGGGGACACAGTGATTATGTATCCACACTCTGTCACACTCCTGCCAAATACTTCACACTGACGCGTTTAGAAGGTGTTTAGGAATTGTCTGCAACCTGTTGTGATCTTCTAAATCAAACCCGTACTTAGTTCATATTAGACAAAGTCATAGGTCTGCTTTGTAGGAGGTACCATAGGGAGAGAGTAACTACCTTCTTATTATTCCCCTGCTGCTCCCATCTTTCATCAGAGCACCCCAAAATCCCAGTGGAAGCTTTCTGAAAGTCAAACCCTACACAGAGCTCAGCATTGTGGTGAGGCAGACAGGTGTCACATGCTCTTCTGTAGTTAGTTGTACCAGGTATTTCTTGTAGCCCTGGGAGGAAGCATGAGGTAAGTTTCTATGGTGCCTTTTATAAAGAGAACCTGTTACTTTTTACTAGTATTGAAAATACAGGATCTTTTTAAAACAAAAGGTCTCAGATAGTATTTAACAAAAACGTTTTACATACAACATGCCACCTAGAAACCAAGTGAATTGCTGATTCCGCGCTAGCTCCATACCAATATGTACAGTATGTTAATTAGTTTTTAAAAAAAAATAATTACACGTAAATTATTATAATGATTTGATCCGTGTGAGTGAGGAATGTATTAAGTGTGCTTTTAGATGGGTGTCCAGGGGTGGTAGAAATGGGTGGCTGAGACATTTTTACACCAGAATGCAGAATTTGACAGCCTAGAAAAGAAAGTACCCCCACTGACAGATTTTGTAGCATAGCTTCTTCATCAGAAACTCTAATAAGGGGACCGTGCCACAAAATGCTTCAGTATACCCTATAACAGGAAGAGCCTGAACATGGACCTTAATGGCAGGGTCACCAAGTTTCTTTATTGAAAGCTGCAGATTTACAAAGATTAAAGTGTGTGTAAAAAAATATATGCAGTACATCTCTACAATACATGGAGATTTGTCTGTTTTATAACTTGCCCCTGTATATACAGTAACATACATTTTGATCTTCCAAAAATGCACTCCACTCTAAAGCCCCATACACACGGTCGGACTTTTTCATGGATTCTGTCCGATCGGACAATGTTGTTGAAAAATCAGACCGTGTGTATGCACCATCGGACAGTGTACGTCGGTTTGTCCGACGGACAAAGTCTTATCTCCTGCTGGAAAGATTTGCCGTCAACACGGTCCGATCACACCAAATCCGATCGTGTGTACGGTTGTCCGACCGGACAAAGTGCCACGCATGCTCAGATCACATTACAAGACCAAAGCTATTGGCTACTAGCCTCTACGTAGTCCCGTCGTAGGCAACAAACGTCACCACGTTCAGAATGATCGGATTTTCCGACAACTTTGTCCGACCGTGTGTACGCAAAACCAACATCGGACAAAGTATGACGGACATGGTCCGACGGACCTGGTCCGCGGATTGTCCGACCGTGTGTATGGGGCTTTAAAGTGTTATTCCACCTTTGCATTCAGATTTGAGAACTATCCACTATATATGGTTGAACAGGATTGCATTTTTTCAACCAGACTATGTAACTATGTTTGCTATGTTTTCCCATTCACACAACAAACCTACCATTCAAGAGGAACTTTACCCCCACCCAGCTTGTTTTTATATTCACCCTTACCTTTTATGATAGCTTGTCCTCAATTCACATACTCACTTTTCCATTGGGACCAGCGTTATCTTGCTGCAATCAGCTGTTCAGGTGTCGCTACTTGGGTCCCATGCCACCATCTTGGTCCTCCCCAGTGATCATGAGCAAGCTGCTTCTTCAGGCTTTAAGCGGCCAGCCTGTGATGGACATGCACCCACTCCTCCCAGGGCCGCTGATTTTCCCTACTCTTGCAGCCTCCTGGGATATATGATGGGGAGTATCCCAAGAGGCTGTGGGAGAAGTAAGTCATCATTCTCGCCTAGGCAAGAGGGCTTAATAAAAAAAAAGAGAAAAGAAAGCCAAACAAAAATTGAAGTTTGTATTGTGGAGGAGGAGAGGAGTTAATGGTCCACTCTAATAAAAAAAATTAAAAAAAAGTATTACCTTTCCGGTCTTTTTATTTAGCAGATTTATACATAGGGCTCCATAGGCAGTGTGTAATGTTCAGAATAACTTGCAATGAGCAGTTAGGGGACAGATTTAGGGATAAGATGTACCACCCAAGCCTTGAGATCTTTAACCCTTTGTAAGAAAAGCCAGTAGTGTGCATGTTTAGTTTGAAAACTGATAATGATGTTCTGCTAGCACAGCACAGCATGGTTAATTATGATAAAATACCTCCCCAGACCCCTCCTTAGGCCCCTTTCACACGGGACGGATCCGTATTGATCCGCCCGTGAAGATCCACTGCTCAGCGGGGATCGCTCAGCTGATCCCTGCTGAGCCGGCTGATGACAGGGCGGTCCCTGCACACTGTGCAGGGACCGCCCTGTCAGTTCTCCGCTCTCCCCTATGGGGGATCGGATGAGCACGGACCGTCTGTCCGTGTTCATCCGATCCGCTCTGCAGACGGATGGAAAAATAAGGTTTTCCTCCGTCTGCAGAATCGGACAATAGCGGAGGCGGACGATAGAGGGTGTCAGCGGATGCTCATGCTCATGCTCAACGGATGAAAAATGGACATACGGTCCACACGTGTGAAAGGGGCCTAACTATTACATCAAAAAGAAAAGGTAAGTAAGGTTTTTATAGGATTTTCCAAAAAATAAAAAGGTAAAGACAGAGCAATTTTTTAATTTCTTTAAAGTGCATCTATGGTCAAAATCTAAAATCATTTACTTATTTCCACATTGTATTTAAATTATTTCTAGCCTGAGAGCAAGGATGACACCATTATAACAATTCAGTAGTGGAGACAAATTTTAACAAGTTGTTAAAAATGGGTATTATTTTATTTTATGTGATCATAGTGCGTGCCAGCTTGAATAAATAATAAGTGATATCTGTTTCATCTTGATGTAGCTGTAAAATTGTGATATCTTGTATAGGGGATGTTCTCAACTCATCCCCTGATCCCAAGATCAGTATATAAGGAATGGAACTGTCGGACTGCTAGGGTCTACATTCTCACCATCTATAGACCTCCTCAAGTATGTAACACTAACTGCAATACTATTGTAGGTCAGACTAGATTTAGGGTTAGGGTTACATGGTAAGTCAATACTGAGGATGGGCAAAAGAGTGTAAAAGTAAGATATAATTAGCGAGACAGCTGCACATAGAAAATATTTTTTGTGATTTCTTTTTTTATTATCCAGTTAAGCATTTTTCTTGGCTGTCTTGTGCGCTACTGAAGTTACTGCTGCTTATACGAGATGACTGAATCATTAGTAAAGCATATCAATTCCTTACAAGCTAATGGCAAAGAAACACTGGCTTGTAGTACACACATACACCATATTGTCAAATGTATTGGGGTGCCTGCCTTTACATGCTCATGAACTTTAATGGTGTCCCAGTCTTACTCCTTTAGGGTTCAATGTTGAGTTAGCCCACCCTTTGGAAACGCTGTCCACAAGGCTTAGAGGTGTGTCTATGGGAATGTTTGACCATTATTCCAGAAGCGCATTTGTGAGGTCAGGCACTGATTTTGGACCAGAAGGCCTCCACTAATTCATCCTAAAAGTGTTCTATCGGGTTGAGGTCAGGACTCTGTGCAGACCAGTCAAGTTCCTCCACCCCAAACTTGCTCATCCATGTCTTCATGGGCCTTGCTTTGTGCACTGGTGCGCAGTCATGTTAGAACAGGAAGGGACCATCCCCAAACTGTTCCCACAAAGTTGGGAGCATGAAATTGCCCAACCCCTAAAAAACAACCCTACACCATAATCCCCTCTCCACCAAATGATTTTGAACCAGTGTAAAAAGCAAGGTCCATAAAGACATGGATGAGCGAGTTTAGGGTGGAGGAACTTGACTGGCCTGCACAGAGTCCTGACCTCAACCTGATAGAATACCTGACCCTCATTTGTCGAAAATATGACCGTTTCCACACAGAATCTTGTGAATCTTGTGGTCAATCTTAACAAGTTCCTGACCGGCGCACACAGATGTACATCAGCAGAATGGCACAGACAGGCAAATGGGCATACAGATGTGTCCCTTTAAATTTGCCGCCTTGCCATCGCGTGCATGCCGGTCGGGACCGCGATCGCACGGGGAGGAAGAACGGGGAGATGCTAAAGTAAACAAGCATCTCCCCGTTCTGCCTAGCAACAGTGTCACTGATCTTTGCTCCCTATGATTGGAGCAGAGATCAGTGATGTGTAAAACACAGCCACGCCCCCCACAGTTAGAAACACGCCCCTAGGACACAGTTAACCCCTACACTGCCACCTCCGGGTTAACCCCTTCACTGCCAGTGTCATTTACACAGTGCATTTGTATAGCACTGATTGCTGTATAAATGACAATGGTCCCAAAAATGTGTCAAAAATGTCCGATGTGTCCACCATAATGTCGCAGTCACAATAAAAATCGCTGATCGCCGCCATTACTAGTAAAAAAAAATTATTAATAAAAATGCCATAAAATTATCCCCTATTTTGTAAACGCTATAACTTTTCCGCAAACCAATCAATAAACGCTTAGTGCGATTTTTTTTTTTTTACCAAAAATATGTAGAAGAATACGTAAACTGAGGGAAAAAAAATGTTTTATACATTTCTGGGGGATATTTATTATATCAAAAAGTAAAAAAAGAATGTTTTTTTCAAAATTGTCGCTCTTTTTTTGTTTATAGTGCAAAAAATTTAAAACCGCAGAGGTGATTAAATACCACCAAGAGAAAGCTCTATATGTGGGGAAAAAAGTATGTAAATTTTGTTTTGGAGCCACGTCGCACGACCGCACAATTGTCAGTTAAAGCGACGCAGTGCCAAATCGCAAAAAGTGGTCTGGTCCTTGGCCAGCAAAATGGTCTGAAAGTGGTTAATCCTTCAGGTTTCCCAATTCTAGTCCCACTCCTGGGGTGTGTGGATGATCAGGAGGGCTTGATTAAGCTTAAAAAAAAACTAGGTAATATCATTAGCAGATGCGCCCATGAATCTATGATTGCTTAAACAACTGGATATTCAACTGGATATTCGTAAAAGAGGTCCAGGACACCGGTCCTTCTTTGTGCAGTTTACTTTAATAAACTCTAATGCAAAAACACCACCTTTACTGGGGCAACATAGATTAAAATGAAAAAAAATAGACCTGTAACCTGGACCTCGTACAAACAACCAGTAGTTCCAGCGATCAATAACCTATTGATCTATGTCCACCTGTGCTATCGATATTGCCCAGGGTAATATCGTTATAATCGTTTCCCATGGATCAAACGGATAATATGTGCTAACTATGAGGTCAAAGATTCATGTTATTGGCCAAAAACAAAAAGAGGCCTTTGTGTGAAGCAGTTGCACTAACACCAAAGAAAAATACTATCAATACTTAAGAGAAGTATGGGATTTTTTTTTTCAGTATCATACTTACCTAGGTGAGAACAGAGCAAACACCACAATGGCTCGGTTCTCACAGCTCAGAGAGCTGCTGACCGTCTGCTCCCTCCTCGCTCACTGGAGCGCTGAGCTGTGGAGGGACAGGGAGCGGCCATCTCAGGCTCTCAGTGGCCTGCTGAGAGGTTGAGACATGTGTCAGTCCAGGCACCTGATGGATCCAGACTCCAATTGTCGGGATGATGCGAACTTCAGGCCGCTCCCTGCTGAAAACGGGTCACAGGAGTGCAAAATGAATTGCACTCCTGTGATCCATAGGAGAAGCCCAGCCAAACAAGCTTTGGCTTGACTTCTTTTAAGTCACAAAATATTTATTGTTTTTAATTGTATGATCACACATTACTGACTTAAAATATGCACAAAATATGATATGGAAGCTATGTACAGCTATTTAAACATAAGGTACCCTAATGTTCTAAGAAGTGGTTAGCGTTCCCCTTTATTTTTGGACATAAAAGAAGAAGTTTCTTTTGTGGCACAAATGACACCCTATGTGTAGATAAACAGTTTAGTTCTTTTTCTTACACCAGTAAAAATAAAATAGGACTAGTGCAGATATACAGTACCTTGAAAAAGTTTTCATACCCTATTGAAATGTTCCACATTTTGTCATGTTACAACCAAAAACGTATTGTATTTTAAATTTATTTTGTTGGGATTTTATGTGACCAACACAAAGTGGCACATAATTGTGAAGTGGAAGGAAAATGATGAATGTGTTTCAATTTTTTTTTACAAATAGATATCTGAAAAGTGTGGCGTGCATTTTTATTCTGCCCCCTTTACTATGATACCCCTAACTAAAATCTAGTGGAACCAATTGCCTTCAGAAGTCAAAAAAAAGACAGATATTAAATCACATAGGGATAGATAGATTTTATATATATATTCCAGTTAAAAGTCCAGTTAAATTCCAGTTAAAAGTGGTCAATCATCAAGGGGGACCCCAGGAACTCAGAACGTGGGGGGGGACCACATTCCGCAGAAAGAATACACTAAGGTAAGGGGGGGGTTACTGTTATAAGGGGGAAACCCTTTATATCAGTGCCCCCTTACATTATTGTACTCACTCCCCCCTTACATCAGTGACTCCCCTTCAGACTGGCCTGGCGGTGCTGTCACTGGCCTCCTCTCAGGTGCACCAAGCAGGGCTCAGTCAGTCGGCTCCAGCTTGGTGGCTCTGGTTTTATCCTATAGTCTCCTCTCCACAGTCCACACACGTCTGACTTATCCCATGATCCCCATCCTGGCGGCGCTCCCACTCTTGACTCCTCTTCAGACTCCCTCAGAGACTGCAGACACGATACAAGAGCTCAATGCAGCCTCACCAGTGCCCATCAAATGCAGCCTCACTGTGCCCATCAAATGCAGCCTCACTGTGCCCATCAAATGCAGCCTCGCCAGTGCCCATCAAATGCAGCCTCGCCAGTGCCCATCAAATGCAGCCTCACTGTGCCCATCAAATGCAGCCTCACTGTGCCCATCAAATGCAGCCTCACTGTGCCCATCAAATGAAGCCTCACTGTGCTCATCAAATGCAGCTTTACTCTGCCTGTGAATGTGGCCTCACTGTGCACACCATTGTGGCCTCACTGTGCCCACCATTGCGGCCTCACCGTGCCCACCATTGCGGCCTCACCGTGCCCATCAATGCAGCCTTACTGTGCCCATCAAATGCAGCTTTACTGTGCCGTGAAAGCAGTCTCACTGTGCCCATGAATGTAGCCTCACTGTGCCCATGAATGCAGCCTCTCCTGTGCCCCATGTCTCCGTCTGCAGTCCCTGTCTGTGGGAAGGTGTGTTGTTGATGCTCGGTACAGTACCTTGCATGCCAGCAGGATATCCATGATGGCCAGCAGCAGGCAGGGGCTGTTCTCGTTTTGGATGGGGACAGTGTTCCTTCCAGAGGATCTGTTTGCTGTGAGATGGAGTGGTCCTTGGCCACCTGCACCTTCAGCCGTCCTCACTTTCCGGCCCCAGTCAGCCCGTCCCCTGGTCCTGGGGAAGTGGAGAGCACTGGGTGGGAGCTGGAGAGATGGGGGAGCAGAGAGTACTGGCGGGGTTGGAGAGCACATGGGTGGGGGCAAAGAGCAGGGGGGAGTGGAGATTACAGGGGGTGGGGAGTGCAGAGCACTGGAGGGGGGGCAAAAATAACAGGGGTGGAGAGCACGGGAGGCTGAGAGCACTGGGGGGGGTAAGAGTGTGGGGTGGCGAAGAGCACTAGACGGGAGCTTGAGAGCACTAGGGGGGGGGCAGAAAAACAGGGCTGGAGAGCACTGGGGGGTACAAAGAGCAGGGGGAGTGGAGAGCAATGGGGGGGAGCTTGAGAGCACCCATGGGGGCCAGAAAGTACAGGGGTGAAAAGCACGGGGGACTGGAGAGCACTGGTGGGGTTGGAGAGCACATGGGTGGGGGCAAAATGCAGGGGGGAGTGGAGAGTGCTGGGGGGAGCTTGTGAGAGAACTGGTGGGGGGAGAAAAAAAAGAACAAGGGTGGAGAGCACGGAGGCTGGAGAGCACTGTGGGGGGTAGAGAGCATGGTGGGGGCTGGAGAGCACGGAGGGGGCTGGAGAGCACGGAGGGGGCTGGAGAGCACTGGGATGGGGGCTGGAGAGCACTGGGATGGGGCTGGAGAGCACTGTGGGGGGTGGAGAGCACGGTCGGGGCTGGAGAGAACTGTGGGGGGTGGGGAGCACGGGGGGCTGGAGAGCACTGTGGGGGTGGGGAGCACAGAGGGGGCTGGAGAGCACAGAGGGGGCTGGAGAGCACTGTGGGGGCTGGAGAGCACGGTGGGGGCTGGAGAGCACGGTGGGGGGTGGGGAGCACGGGGGGGCTGGAGAGCACTGTGGGGGGTGGGGAGCACTGGGATTGGGGCTGGAGAGCACTGGGATGGGGGCTGGAGAGCACTGTGGGGGGTGGAGAGCACTGCGGGGGGTGGAGAGCACTGCGGGGGGGTGGAGAGCACTGCGGGGGGTGGAGAGCACTGTGGGGGGGAGCACAGGGGGATGGAGAGTACTGTGGGGGTTGGGGAGCACTGCGGGGGGCTGGAGAGTACTGTGGGGGGTGGGGAGCACTGCGGGGGTGGAGAGCACTGCGGGGGGTGGAGAGCACTGTGGGGGGGAGCACAGGGGGCTGGAGAGTACTGTGGGGGTTGGGGAGCACTGCGGGGGGCTGGAGAGTACTGTGGGGGGTGGGGAGCACTGCGGGGGGCAGGAGAGCACTGTGGGGGGGGGGCTAGAGAAGGATGGGGAGAGGGGGGGCAGAAAGAACAGGGGTTGAGGGAACTGTGGGGGGTGGAGAGCACTGTGGGGGGGAGCACAGGGGGCTGGAAAGTACTGTGGGGGTTGGGGAGCACTGCGGGGGGCTGGAGAGTACTGTGGGGGGTGGGGAGCACTGCGGGGGGCTGGAGAGCACTGTGGGGGGGGGAGCACTGTGGGGGGCTGGAGAGTACTGTGGGGGGTGGGAGCACTGCGGGGGGCTGGAGAGTACTGTGGGGGGGTGGGGAGCACTGTGGGGGGGCTGGAGAGCACTTTGGGGGGTGGGGAGCACTGTGGGGGGCTGGAGAGCACTGTGGGGGGGGGGGTAGAGAAGGATGGGGAGAGGGGGGGCAGAAAGAACAGGGGTTGAGGAAACTGTGGGGGGGGGCTGGAGAGTGTGGTGGGGGAGGAGAGCACTGGAGGGGAGCACAAGGAGAAGGGGGGGGCAGTAAAAGAAGTTGGATGGGGGATCAGCAGGGGGGCCGCATATAAAGGAAATAAGTCACCTAATTAGTAAATGGAGTCCACTTGTGTGTAAATTAATCTCTGTATAAATTCAGCTGTTCTGTGAAGCCCTCAGAGGTTTGTTTGAGAACCTTAGTGAACAAACAGCATCGTGAAGGCCAAGGAACACACCAGACAGGTCAGGGATAAAGTTGTGGAGAAGTTTAAAGCAGGGTAAGGTTATAAATAAATATCCCAAGCTTTGAACATCTCAGGGAGTGCTGTTCAACTCATCATCCGAAAATGGAAAGAGTATGGCACTGCAATCCTACCAAGACATGGCCGTCCACCTAAACTGATCATGGTAACTCTATTAGTCACGCACTCCACAAATCTGGCCTTTATGGAAGAGTGGCAAGAAGAAAGCCATTGTTGAAAGAAAGCCATAAGAAGTCCCATTTGCAGTTTGTGAGAAGCCATTTGGGGGATACAGCAAACATGTGGGAGAAGGTGCTATGCATACTAGCTCATTATGCCTTTGCCTTGCAGGTTCCATTTAAAAAACAAAAAAAAATAACGGAGGCTTTACTTTCTCTTTAATGCCTTCACCACATATAGTACACGCCTCTTACCACACATAAATGATCTCAGGTTATAGAGATCTTACTCACTTAAGGTGCATCCTAAGAATTCAGCAGCAAAAGGGAGACCACTTCTTATCAGTATGGTGATCCAAAGGAATAAGGCACATGAAATAGTCCACTGGTAATCACTCCCCACATATGCAGAGAAAGGAAGACTTTGTAGCGTAATACGTTTTAAAACCAGATATTTATTAAAAGCATTTGATGCACTTGCATTTACTAATGTAAATGGAGCCTCCTTTTCCAGTTGGCGCCTATTACGGCGAAACGCGTTGGGTGGAGCCAATTCTGTGATGTCATTTCGCACCATAATCAGGCTGGCCACAGCAGTGCTTTGTAGTGCTTTAGCGTCGCTGGTTTTAAACTTCTTAAATGTAACAAAGTGCTTCTAATGCTTTTAATAAATGCCTGGTTTTAAAACGTATTGCACTAGGAAGTCTTCCTTTCTCTGCACATATGATAAGACGAGCGCACTAGTTCACTATATTACATTTTTGATAAGCCTTGTGTTCTGACTCACTGAGTCACTGGGACTTCTCTTTGAAGTCATTAATTGTATTAATTGATCACACTTATTTGAATAGAGTGGTGGAGGGATAAGGCAGGATATTTTCATAATAAATACACTAAAATGAACAAATATCTTAATAAAAATGATATCTATTATCTGTCCTTGCAATGTACTGCTCTCAAGAAACAGATCCGGCGGCAGCTGTGTGTTTACCCTTCCATGATCCAGTGTCCCAGCCTCCTGGGCCGCTCAGCCTTTAGCTGAAATCCTGGCACATCTTACAAATGTAAGTAGGACTCTAAGAATGTCTGTGGGAGGGTGGCGTTCCTGCTGCTGCTCTTGTTTGCTCAGCAAGTGTCTCTGACCTTTCTCCGCATGTTAGAAACCCAGCAGAGAGATTTGCAGAGCCTTGTCCTGGATTTGTGGCTCAGGCTTTTGAAGTATACGATTCACACATTCTGAAGGTGTCATTTGGTGGGCTTCACCAATGTTTCTGAAACATTGTGACTTATCAGATCATTTATCTGACTGTAGTTATTGTTTAGGAAGGAGTTTATTATTTTTTCATATAAAAAGGCATTTATAGTATATTACATTTAGTTTTTTTAGCTAAATGCTAAAGAAATCAATTTACAGTAAATACTCTTAGCAATATTATTATTGTTATAATACAGGATCAGGGCCGGTGCTACCACTAGGCAGACTAGGCGGCCGCCTAGGGCACCCTGCTGCCTAGGACGCCCGGCCACTGTTTTTCCTCCTCTCTTCTCTCTGCAGCAAGCAACTAAGTCTCAGCATCAGCAGGCAGGCAGCTGCCGCTCTGTTCACGCATAGTGTCAGAGGCGCAGCAGTGGTGGAGGATTGTGTCTGTGTCCCGACTCCCGCAGCAAGCAAACATTCATTGATGGGCACTGGTAGGCTGCATTGAAGGGCGCTGGTAGCCTGCATTTGATTGGTGCTGGTCAGGCTACATTTGATTGGCGCTGGTGAGGCTACATTTGATGGGCGCTGGTGAGGCCGCATTTGATGGGCGCTGGTGAGGCCGCATTTGATGGGCGCTGGTGAGGCCGCATTTGATGGGCGCTGGTGAGGCCGCATTTGATGGGCGCTGGTGAGGCCGCATTTGATGGGTGCTGGTGAGGCTGCATTTGATGGGCGCTTTAAAAAGGTGGGATTTACATAGGCAAGGGAAAGGGGCGGAGTCAGCCAAGGGGGGGTGGCAAAATGAGGTTTCGCCTAGGGTGTCAAAAATCCTTGCACCAGCCCTTTACAGGATTTATATGGAGCCAACATTTTGTGCAGTTCTTTACAATATGTGTTTTAGTGTATGTATAACCAAAACATTTTTATTCTAGTTTTGAATGGGACTTGAAAGGATTAGAACCCCTGTAAAGTTTATATCGCTGTTTACGTGCAGGGAAGACCATTGTTACAGAGACCAAGAGTAATGTGAAATCCAACATTTTACAGTTGTCAGAACAGGAGGTTAGGAGAAATATTCCAATGAAGACATCTATTATCGTGACAACTGTCTAAGGCTGGAATCACATCTATGCATTTTTTGTGCTTTTTGCATTTTGCAGATTTGCACTACAGAACGTGTTCCATAGGAAACCATGTTAATGGACTGTAGTGCAAATCTGCAAAATGCAAAAAGCACTAAAAATGCATGGGTGTGATCCAGTCTTAGAGAGGATTTCTCCTCATTTTGTACAGATTTTCTCCCATTTCCTGTTGTGTCTCCAGGACACGAAGAGAAGCGAAATCTCCTCCAACAGAAGACAAACAGAAAATAAAGGGTTTTAACCCTTCTCTACTGTACCAAAGGTATAGGAAAAAATTTGTTTTGGCATACATTTTAACACCTTTACAACCACGCAACATATATATGTGCGGGGGGGGGGGGGGGGTGTTATCCTACCTAAAACACACTGATACTAGTTTTTAAAAAGCAGTTTTTTTAAATCCTACCTAAAATATGCTGACCAAACCTTTGACCATAGCCTTGACTAAAAAAAAAAAAAAGTATTCATGCCCCTTGAAATTTTCCACATTTTGTCATGTTACAACCAAAAACGTAAATGTATTTTATTGGGATTTTATGTGATAGACCAACACAAAGTGGCACAAAATTCTGAAGTGGAAGGAAAATGATAAATGGTTTTAAATTTTTTTTTACAAATGAATATCTGAGAGTTGTGTACATCGATCCCAGGGGTGGAACCAAAAGTCTTGCCACAGCAGAAAAGGTAGAAAAGATTTTTGCCGGGTCAGAACTTCACATTACAGCTTTGTCTGCTGTTTACTTTCTAGACATGGACAAATAGCAGGCAGAATACTTCAACCATCCTAAAAAGTGTTTGAGGACATTGGTCACAGGTGGGGGACACCAGATGTGGGCCTCTTGACCCCCAGATTCAGCACCAAACTTTGCAGGTTTGTCTTCAGATGCAGAGATGCTTTGGTGAGTTTGTGGGATCAGCACAGCCTGATTGTCAGAAACCATGAAATCAGGCCGAGACAGAAGTACAGTTGAATCACACTTGTTTAATAATAAAAGTAAAAAGAACAAACCTAGTTAAAACATAGCCAGAGTTCAGTAAGCGGAACGGATAGTCAGCCAAGCCAGAAGTCAGGGATCAATGTAGTGGAAAAGCAAGCAGGATCTGGAGCCAGACGGGATTTCAGCAGAGATGTTTCTTGTGATGTTGACCAAGGCGAAGGCAGAGACCCTCTGGACTGGACGGCTTAAGTAGGCAGGACTGACGAGCAGGATATGAACAACAGCTGAGTAACTGGAGAGAGATAGGAGCTGGCAATTAGCCGACAGCTGAGCGGCCAGCTTAGAAAAGTAAGGGCTGTGCCCAGCCCTGACACTGATCTATGCGTTTCCTCCTCTGAAGCTCATTACTCGTCTACTCTGTGGGATCAAGGTTGAGGGTATTCCAGTGATCTTCAAAGCTCCAGATGGGCGCAGGTGGATGTGGTACTCCGACCTGATCAGACTTCTGACAGATACCTTGTGGGCTCATATAGATAAACCAGTTCTATTTTAAGGTCTGGCTCCCCACCCCTCTTAGCATTCACTGGTTATAATGACTTAGCTGTTGAGGCCCAGCTCTTGAGAGACAGGGGTCCCACCGAGTCTGTAATTCTTGTGACTTTAAAAGCTAAGGTCTACCATTGCACATGGGAGGCTTACTTTGCCTGGTGAGAGCAAATAATGATTCACCCCAGGACATAATTTGTGGGGCGATTCCTGGCCTTATTGCAGTCAGGCCTGGATCAACGTAAAAGAACAAATCTCGGCCCTTGTGATCTCAGTACAAAGACGGCTAGTGCCTGTCAGCCTTTGCTCAAAGTCCAATTTTTTCCTGTTTGTGGGCCTGTTACCATTTGTTTGCTGTTGTTGCGCGCCTCTTAGTTGGACTGCTTTTGGACTTACTCTTGTAAAATGTTGCTTTGGCAAATTGTCTTGAAAAAAATATTTTAGTTTCTGTGTATTCTAATTATTTTCTTTAATTTTATAAGACTACTTCTAAGTTCTAATATGTAATTAAGCCTAAAACTGCTTGTTTCTAGTTTGACCAGTGATATGCTAAAATAGCTTAACTGTTTAACTGTAGAGAAAAAGTGCAAATCTTATTGTGTGGTTTGTTCAGTTAAAAATTTTAAAATGATTTACATATAAAATTAAAACCCCTTCACATGGGGGGGGGGGGGGGGATTCCATTGCGATCAGCAGGGGATTTGTGAGCTGATCCTCTGCTGATCGGAGCAGAGTGGGCAGATAATTTTACTTATTGCAAAATGATATGTGCATTGTGGTGTGCTGATTTTATATGGCACGCCAACTCACATATGCAGTAAACAAAAATGAACCCATACTAAAGCGTAGTATAACACACTGATTTGAATACTCTGTACTTTGTAGTGCACTATATTGACTTTTTTTGTGGATTGAGATGCACTGAAAGGCCATTCAAAATGAAAGCATTAGGTTTTATATTGGGGGGAAAAAAGAGCACTTTTATGGTCTAATATATTACAGATGTTTTAGTCCCCAACAATTTCATTATCTTTGACTATATCAATGTGTTGCTTGTATTATGCAGAATGTTTTATACAGACAGCATGAACAATACTTCATTGTAATTCTTCTACAATGCACAGAGCCATACCACAGTGGGAGTGTTGCAGGAATTCAATTAGAAACTATTACAGGAATCCATGAATGTGCACTGTGCTGTAAGGATCGTGATTGTGTAAAATGGTGTTACAGCGTGTCACTGGAACATAACGTGAGGAGAAATCTTTTCAAACTGGATACAGCAGTGGAAACCTGCGATTGGTTCTAAAGATGGTTTGCCATACTTTGTTAATTTTTTTTTCCAGTCAGCCAGTGGGCTGACCAAAAGAAAAGAACTGAACCTATTCCCCCATCTCCAAATACAAGATGAATGCGGGAATCCTCCTTGCTGAGCTATTGTATTCTGACAGCGGGACTCTTCTATTTTTTTTTCCCCCGATTAGCTGCATGCCCTGATCAAATGAAAATTTACCAGCAGTCTTGTTCAAGAAGAGTCGATCATTAGGTTGAAACAGGAACGACCATAGAAAGATTGAAATTCAGCCGGTTCAGAATTTCAATCCATCTGTGGCCAGCTTAAACCTTTGTCAGTCTATCCAAAACTAAAAATCAAAAACTAAAATGAAACAAAAAATGTTTTAAATGGAGTTGGGCTTTTAGAGCAGAGTTCCTGAACGATAGCCATCATAGTGTTTATGCAATGTCTTGCTTTTCCGATGTTAGGTTTTATTAATGCTCAGAAGATACACGATATTGCCAAAAGTATTGGGGCGTCTGCCTTTACATCCACATGAACTTTAATGGCATCCTAGTCTTAGGGCTCTTTCACACGGACGGTCCGTATGTCCGTTTTTCACCCTTCCGTTTTCGGATGAAAAACGGACATACAGGTATTCCTATGGGATAGCGGGTGTCAGCGGATGAGCATCCGCTGACACCCGCTCTCGTCCGTGCCCGCCATGCTCCGTTTCTGCAGACGGAGGAAAACCCAATTTTTTCATCCATCTGCAGAGCGGATCGGATGACGACGGACTCTACGGTCCGTCGTCACCCGATCTCCCATAGGGGAGAGCGGCGCTCTGACAGGTCCGTCCCTGCACGGAGTGCAGGGACGGACCTGTCATCTTCTGCTCAGCGGAGATCGCTCCGGCGAAATTCGTCCCAAATTTGTTCTATCGGGTTGAGGTCAGGACTATGTGCAAGCTAAGTTCCTCCACCCCAAACTCGCTCATCCATGTCTTTATGGACCTTGCTTTGTTTTTCAGGGGTTAGGCTTGACCCCTTAGTTCCATTGAACAGAATGCTTAAGGCGTCAGCATACTAAGACATTTTGGACAACTTCATGCTCCCAACTTTGTGGGAACAGTTTGGGGATAACCCTTTCCTGTTCCAACATGACTGTTCACCGGTGCACAAAATAAGGTCCATAAAGACATGGATGAGCAAGTTTGGGATGGAGGAACTTGACTGGCCTGCACAGAGTCCTGACCTCACCCCAATAGGACACCTTTGGGATGAATTAGAGCGAAAGCTGCGAGACAGGTCTTCTCATCCACATCAGTGCCTGACCTCACAAATGCATTTCTGGAAGAATGGTCAAACATTCCCATAGACACACTCCTAAACCTGGTGAACAGCCTTCCTAGAAGAGTTGAAAGTGTTATAGCTGCAAAGGGTGGGCCAACTCAATATTGAACCCTACGGACTAAGACTGGGATGCCATTAAAGTTCATGTGCGTGTAAAGGCAGGCGTCCCAATACTTTTGACAATATTGTGTATCTTTTTTTACACCAGTCTTTTGCATTTTTACATCAGTGCTTTGCTTTTTGCTGTAAGTGAGGAGGAAAGAAAGCACTTCCCCATACCCACCTTCGCTTACAGCAGGACCTATGCTGGTGGTAGATGTATTTGGAGCTCAGACCAGAGTACAGTTTACCCTTTTATTATCTCAAGCTATGTTGTAGTTTTATTAAAGTCCTGTATATTTAAAGCCAAAACCATATTTTTCTCATTTTGGGAATGATTAAACCCTTGCCAATTATTTCCCCATCTGTTCATTTGAGAAATTTCCCTTTTCTTCCTGTCTGTGGATTTAACAGAACGCGAGAGGAAATTTTTCCAAAGTTAGGGAAATACCCTCTTAGGCCCTTTCCGCACAGGACAGGCTTCACTGGGGTCCACCTGCTCAGCGGGAAATCTGTCCGCTGAGCAGGCAGAAAGCAGATCTGTGTCCACTCCGCTTATGCAGAGTTGACACAGACACAGCCCCGCTCTCCTCCTATGGGCGTTCGGATAAACCTGACTGCCATCCGATCCAATCCGCCAAATGAATGGGGAACGGATCTTCCATCTGTCTGTTTTTAGTGGATCAAATCGGATGTTGGCGGGTGTAAACGGACATATGTCCATTTACACCCGCTGCTCCATAGAGGTGACTGGACTGATTGGGTCCAACTGAAAAACTGACAGGTGGAACCGATCAGTCCGCTAGTGTGAAAGGAGCCTTAGACTAATGTCACCTAAGCAATAGTCCTTGTTAGAAGATTTTCCCTCTGCATCTGTTCTGTTTTCCCTCATTTTCAGCATGGACAAATAAAGGGTGAAATGCTTAGCGTTTGCCTTTAGACACTTTAAGTTATATTCTCATATTTACAACCAAGAATGTTTTCTGACACTCTCCCAGCATATTACCAATATTATTTAAAAATTTTGTAGAATTTGCTAAACGCTTTATTGTGACACACAAGCCCACCCGTAGTCCCAGATAACCTTGTGGATTTTTAGAGGCCCAGGCCAGTTGGAAGACACTCATCACTTAATAGAGGTTTGTTTATCCTAAGATTAGCTAGCAAGGCTGTAATACCTTGGTATGTACTGCTCTGTCTCCCACTTGACAGCTCATATCGCTATCCTAGCTTGGTCACATGGGTCGATGTGATAACAGTACCATTTAAACACCTAGATAGCACAGACAAAATTCCCAGCTATTCTTGTCTTCGGTACCTAACAATAGATGCAGGAACTGCTGTCTTACAGCAACCCTAGTATCTCCACAGACAGCCAGATTAGGTCTGGGCATAGGGCCATGTTACAGAGCTCTTATACAGGTAGAAAAACATCAGCCATGTAATCTCTCAGAGCTGTGTGTGAGGTCACTGGTAGCCTGAAAAACCATTATCTTGTGACACTATTGCTGATGGCCTTCAGCCAGGTCCTTCTAGACCCTGCTGAAATCCAACTTCAGAACTGGCAGCGTTTTATGGTTCCACGGCTGGATGAATCGTGAAATTGCCAGGAACAAATTCCTGTGGCACTGTCATGTTTTAAGGAGCAGGAATGGTCAGAATTCATGGCAGATTTTCAGAATATTTGTTGGCATATATGCTATTATGTTACCCCTAATTTGCAGTATTCGCTCAAAAACTAGAAAGCTAAGCTAAGCTAATTTCTTTCATTTGCTCCAAATCAGTAAATTGTTCCTTTTTTTTCTTTTATTAAATGTAGTTATTCCATTTTCACTTAATGTCTTTAAATGTCACTGAATCAATTAACCCCCCACTAACTGACAGTACTATCAAAAATTAGGGCTTGCAATTTTCCAAAAATCGTTTAAAGTTGAATTAAAGTTTGTAAAGCTCTGACATGAGACACGCTGGCTACTTATAAAAGGTGTCATCGTTGTTTTTGCTTCTATAATTTATAGGTTGAGTAAAATCCATTCTCATCATAAGATAATTTCTTAACCATGCACAAAACTCCAAAATTAGCACCACATCCCTGAGATAGAGAAGTGTTGAAGTATTTATGGGATTTTTAAGGCGCATATACTAGTAAATTGATCCAAAGAGATACACTTAAAAGAAAAACACTTTATTTTAAGATTGGTTAAAAAATGTTTAAAAACTATTTTACAGCAAGTACATGTAGTACAGTTTTTATGGATACAGCAAGGTTGATGTGGTTCCCAACATGTTTCACCCTCATGATGCTGTGCACTTAGAAACAAAAGCCTTCTAATAGAAAGAGATATATACATTAGTATCAATATAAGGCATTTTATCAAAGCAGAAAACAACAAAATCAATAAAGTATACAGATAATTAGATAAATAAACATACATGTGCATATTCAGCTCAGAGATATCCCTACTCCCCAGCATCTAAGATAGATATATCAAACTGCAATCAATGGAGATTCTGGGATTGTACAAATGCCACAGCAAGCTAAGGACTGCAGGTGACCATAGGAGGCATTTAAGGAACAACTAAATGAATAGTAACAAATGTTGGAAACCAGAATATATAACAAAGAGAAAATGTGAAAAACATCTCCAAAGAAAAGGACTTACAAAATATGATTAGCAGAAAAGTGAAAAACACCCAGGGACACAGAGTTTCCAAAGCAGGACACTCATATATAAACAGCGACTTAATTTATACATGCTGGTGAAATAAACCAACATCCAAACATTTAAACAGATGCTTTATACTGATACAAATGAATCCCCAAACAACAAGGGATAGCAGTGAAAGAGTACTGTATCATTAACGTGCAATATATGAAGAAGCTTTCTTTAAAAAGATAATATTTGAAGTCCTGTGTTTTTTTTTTTTTTGACCCCCCCACCCCTTCAACCTCTTTAGCATTGCTGGCAGCACTCATACGTCTATTTCCCAAAGACAACCTCTGGATATGACTGAGCACATGCACTCAACTTCTTTGGTTGACCATGGCGAGACCTGTTCTGTGTTAGTTCTAATGACACCAATCCCAGACTTCAACTCCTTCCTTTTCCTTTGAGTCAAAGAAAATTGCAGCCACACGGTTCATCTGCGTGTCAACCTGAAGCCACACAGTTTGACAACACCACTGCTGCATTGGAAAGCAGGGGGTGAGCAGTGCTTTTTTTCTCAGAGAATAGGTGCAGGAACTCCCCCCTTCTAAGTCACTTTGTGTCTCCGCCCCCTACCCACCTTTGTGCACTGGCCCTTGGTTCTGCCCCTACCCACATCTGAGCACCGACCCCTGATTTCACCCCCTTACCCAGCTCCCAGTACGGCCCCTTTTAGAGAATATAGAACCAGGTGTAATTTTGTAGTGCTAAGTAATTTGTATGGAAAATGGTAATGATAACAAGAAAAGCAATAAAATAGATCCCCTGCAGCCAGCAGCAATAGATCCCCTGCAGCCAGCAGCAATAGACCCCCCCCCCCCCCCGCAACAATAGACCTCCAGCAGCAGCAGCAACAGATTCCCCAGCAGCCAGCATCAATAAGCTCTTCAGCAGTCAGCAACAGTAGACCCCTTCTTAAACAGTAGATCCCTTCCAGAAACAATTGACCCCCCTGTAACAAAATATTGTCCACCAGCAACAAAAGGCTGCGGGGCAAAGATAGATACCCCAGCAGCCAGCATCAATAGACCCTCTGTCACACCCCAACACCCCTTGCCTTTGCATACATTCAGTGCTGGAGAAAAAAAAGCCCTGTGGGTGAGTATTGTCACCTTGGAGAATAAAGCCAGGTATTGCATGACTAACGAGGTCAAGTTTTTATATACAGTAAGAATAAAAATAAAAATTTGTGCAGAAACATAATACAATGATTTTGGCTCTAAATATTCTTTAGTTGCACAAACATTCTTTTATGAGCACTATCACCATCCAAGCAATTTATCAGACTGTTGAGGTTCATGCCTAATCTTAGCCTACTTTTCATCAGCTATAGTTAGCCATTGCTATGACCATTTCCTGTCCTGGAAAACAGCTATGAAATATTTGAAATTATGCTACTTTGCATCAGTGATGGGCATCAGTGATCAATAGATGTTAAGATGCTGTGTTGTTTTAACATACATAACAAGGGAGGAATCCTTCTCACCTATTTATCACTGACCCTCATGTCAATAAAATGGCCTGGAAGGATAATGCCCCTTCCCTCCTAGCCAGTCCTCCCCCATTTTTCATGACGCTTACCTCACCCACTTTGATTCTGGAGCTGTGCCTACTATGCTCAAGTGACTCTTCAGTTTGCAGTTGCATCAATATTTCCAGACGTGATACTTCAGCACAATGTTGAATGTCAACACTTCATGAGTATATCCACAATGCTTTATCTATTTTTTTTTTTATAGTGTGGACTCCCCACCCTCCCACCTACCTAGAGAAAGTCTTGTTTCAGAATTTTCCACTGTGTTACATTGATTTAATATGCCAGGAAGGGGGATAATGATTATCAGCCTAGGAAATTGCATGGTGAGAGGAACATGTACAATCTGGATCTGCGGTTTTCCATCTCAAGGTCCATCTGGTGTTATTGTAGAAATTCTCCCATATGTAATTCTACCACATAAATCCTTTAGCCCTGACATATTGCCAGCCTGTCTTTGTAGCCAGATGTAGAAAGCCAGGCAGCATTTTTACTTTAGTTTTGCAGGGTACATGACAAAAAAATAAGGCAGTTTTGGAGAACACAGTTTGGTGATGATTGGGGAGATAAGCAGAACATTTTCTTTTTGTCGTGGTCGTATTTTGGAATAGTGTTTGGGGTCCTTTGTGGTCATCTTCCTTTTCTGATGTACTGAGTGACACCTAAAGTCTGTTACACCTAATGCTTCCCAGTTAACTACTGCTGCAATGATAACTGCCAAACAGTATGGATTCATATAGGACTAATGCAGTGTTATTTTAATTAATATACTGTATGCAGAATCATCTCATGAAAAAAAATGACAGATATAGTAAGGGCGGATAATGCAATGCATAAGAATTGGTCTAATGACAAGTACAGTACAGGTGTACAATGATGAACTGTAGCAATAGCATAAAAACTTCTGCCTGTACAAACTTAGTCTAAACTAATAAGGGGTGGACTTTAAAGCTGAAGTTCAGAATTTTTTTTCTGTACAGCTTTAGCCACATTACTTACAATTTATAAAGTATGTCCCACATCGTTCAGGCAGTTGGATCCTTCAGAAACCCAACGTGCAGCGATGCCCCTTCCTCTACTTGTCTCTGAAGTTCCAGCACTGAGAGGGTTAATAGCGTCTGGCTCCAGTTGTTGTGGGACCTGCTCCTTTTTCCTCCAATGTTTTTTCTTTTCAATCTTTTTATTGTTGAACAGAATGCAAATTATTCACAACCACAATATCGCAAAACATACATACCTAGTGGGTTATCCAGATAGTGTCTGTTGGTAACTGAACAATATATATGAATAGAAAATATTGAGCAATAAGTAACCTGTTAAGTTTGCCTGAGTGGAATAAAGGCATCAAGCCTCCAAAACATAATTTAGCAGGCATTAATAGAACAAGTAATATAATGGTTGCAAACAGTCTAAAGCCTCGTACACATGATCGGATGGTTCGCCAACAAAACCGTGGAATTTTGTCCGAAGGGCATTGGCCCAAACTTGTCTTGCATACACACGGCCACAAAATTGTTGGCCAACAATTACGAATGTAGTGACTCCTTCTGCTAATTTTGTGTTTGTAGAAGTTTGGCGAGTGTTGATTTGCGCTTTTCATTTCGCGCTTTTCATTTCGCACTTTTCATTTCGCGCTTTTCAGTTAGTTTCTGAATGGCCATTCGTCAACCAGCCATGTTGCGGAATCGGAGGAGATAAAGTGTTATTTATTATTGGCCTTCGAGTTATTGCTTTGACATTATTTTTTTGGTTGAATATTGATTTAATTTGGTATATTTACTATATTTTTGGGTGCATAGAATGCACTTTTTGGTTAAGTTCTATTGGCAGATAGCATGTCTAATTTCATTTGTTATCTTTTTTTAATGCACAATAAAAAAATTGTGGAGAATAATACTTGGCTATGTGTTTTACTTCAAATGACAGTTTGGGAGTAGGCAGTTACATTTAAAAAAAATACAATGTAAAATTGACAAGGGACACCAACCACGGGATAATGGTGTTGTGGCAACTTGCCCAAAAAATGTATAATATTCTTGATATCACTAGAAAAAAAAAAAAAAAGCCTTTGAAAATTTGTTTGCAATAACTCCATCAGTATCACCAGCAAAGCCGACAACACACATTTGTCCACAATTTTTTTTAAAACCTGCTAGCTGCCGACCCTTGACCACCTGCAATTTCACTTTAAGTGTAAAAGTAACTAATATAAAAAAAATATTTTCTGTTTTTATATTAATTAAGGGCTATTGGACATGCATGTTTGTGGTACATTTACGATACCTCCATGCATTTGCCTTGCTTTCACATTGACTTGTATGATGGAATACAACCACCCCCACCACCACCAAGCACAAATTGATCTTAGACTGACCTAAACTAATTAGAAAAAAAGGCCCCGTGTTTACCAGTACGGACATCTGGACATCGCCAGCCAGTGTGTGATTTATGTAAAAGGGATGAATATGTTTTCTGGGAAACCCAACAGTCACACAAAGTAATTTAAATAATTAGGAATATCTTTTCCTCCTTCTTTCGACCTGATCAGATCGCCTGTTTGAAAGGGCCTAGTGCCAGTGGAAACCAGGCATAAGAAACGGACACCCAGAAACAATCCAGGCTAGCGGGGATATCCAAAAGTAATTTTTACAAGCTCACCAGAGTTTAGCTATAAATACATGTTGTGTTTTTGCAGAAAGTTTTGTTATTAATTTTTGACAACTCCAGTGCTAGATGTTCTGAAATGTACACCATTTCTAAAACACTTTCTAAATGCCATTCTGACAGGTTGGGGTATCATTGAACTATTGTGAGGCCTAGTTTGTGCATTTATTCTATTACTGGTGTTTAGAGAATATAGGTTTATGCAATGTACTGGAACGGATCTTGAATACACATTAGGGTCTCTGCTGAGCGATTTATAGAACATTGCGCCTGCTCATGAGACTGGGCAGTGACAGTCATCCCGCGTGATCCCAGCTCACATTCCCTTCACTGAGCGTGTCAGCGGTTTTCCCAAAGGTTATGGTACATTTGGTTGGGCATAGAAATACAGGTGCCTTGCTTCCACAGTTTCTGCATTAACTTTCCAAGTTAATCCGGAAACTAAAGAAACATTTTCAGTAATTGAATTAGAAGCCTTATCTGAGTCCATACTGACAGCTTTATCCAGTGAGTGATGTGTTTTTTTTTTTGTGCAGGGTAAGAATTCTCAGCAGACCCTGTTACCGTATTATCCACTTGCAGCATCTCACAAGCTTATAAAAAAAAGCTTGGGATTATGTTTACACTTGAGTGCAAATCCTTCTTTATATACACAAACTCATGTAGTGCTCCCAACTCAGGGTAAAGCACGATTTATTGTTTCTAAGGAATTCTGAACAGGAGCAATAATCCACTCCCTGCTAAGAAAGCACTCACATCATAGTCATGAAAACACAACATTAGCCTTTAAAATGCTTTAATAAACTGTAGCCAGCTTTCATCTGCCCACATAAAATGTATTTTAACAGGCAGCTGCCAAAGACAAATTAAATAAATGAATGCAAAATAACTACATTATATTACCAATAGATTTAGGGTAATGATCATTTTTTTTTTTTTAAATGTAAATATTGTGATTTGAAAAAAGGTAAAATTTGATTATTAAAAAGGAAACTAAAATAATTATTTTAGTAAGGATAATTTTTGTAGTCAAATATATTTTATTTAAGTTTTAGTGTACCAAAACAGCACAGAAAAGACCCAGTAGGTTTTACAAAGACTAATGCCCTGTACACACATTCAGACTTTCCGATGGAAAATGTGCGATCGGATCGCGTTGTCGGAAAATCCGATCGTATGTGGGCTCCATCAGACTTTTCCTGTCAAAATTTCCTACACACAAAGTTTGAGAGCAGGATATAAAATTTTCCAACAACAAAATCCGATCATTTAAATTCCGATCGTGTGTAGACAATTCCGACGGACAAAGTGCCACGCATTCTCAGAATAAATTACGAGACGAAAGATTTGGCTACTGGCCTCTTTATAGTCCTGTTGTACGTGTTGTACGTCACCTCGTTCTGAACGATCATATTTTCCGAGAACTTTGTGCGACCGTGTGTATGCAAGACAAGTTTGGGCCGGAAAAAATCAGATGGATTTTGTCGTCGGAATGTCCGACCGTGTGTACAGGGCATAAGAGTAATAATGGGATCCGATAATTTTAGATTTACTTTATTTCTGAAAAATATATTCCTCTTATTAGCTTTCAAGATGCATTTTTAGCTGATTAAAGATAATAATTTTGTTCATAAATAATTTTGTTCATAAAATGTAACTGAAATTCAAGAGATTGTATCAGAATAAATCTTGTTTTGCTATTTGTTTTGGATGTCCATGGTTGTTCTATAATAGTGCGCCATTTTTTATTTTTCTGTATATTATTATTATTGTTATACTAAATATACTTTTTATTAATGCTCCATACTGTATATGTTTTTTTCTAAAAAAAAAAGTTCAGAATTTCATATCTGTTAATTATTTTAATATAAGATCACAGGGTGGTGTGGTGACCATTGGTGGCAAATCAAAATTCGAAATGGTTAAGTTCTGAATATAAAGTGTAATAATTTGTGTCCTGTAATGTACTGCAGTTTATCAAGCTTTACTGCATATAGTATTTTATTTATTTAAGCTTTACTGCATATAGTATTTTATTTATTTAATATGATAAACTGTATGTTTTTATTTTTTATTGTAGCCCAGGGTTTATTTATTAGCTCAGTCTTTTCTTCAGGTTTTCATTATATAAATGGTGGTGTTATTTTTTTCTTCTACTTAGATTTTTTTGTTTGTGGAAAAAGACTGACAACTTTGCTCTTAATAGTCAAAGGGGTTGATTTACTAAAGGCAAATCCACTTTGCACTACAAGTGCACCTGAATATGATATGATACGATCACAAGGATCCACAAACATTGCAGCCGAAGTGGAAGCTTCAAGGAGGATGAAGCAGGTTCCGGGGGAGGGGATATTGGAAGTCAATATGGATATAGATGATGTGGCTCAACCTATAGGAAACATAAATATGTAGTGGTAGACAGAGGAGGCAGTGCATAAGTCCAAAAAATTAAGAATCATTAACTTGGAATCATAGGGTAAAAGTATCCTGAGTATTTCCTGTATATAAGCTTGGTTATATAAGTATACTGAAGAGTGGCCAATAAGAGGATCATACTATAGGTATCTTCACATGCACTTTATTGCAATGATCAAACAGATTTGTATATTAAAGTGGTTGTAAACCCTTACAGACCACTTTGACCTACAGGTAAGCCTAGATTAAGGCTTACCTGTAGGTCCAAGAAATATCTCCTTAACCTGCACGGTTAAGGAGATATTTTACAAAAAACAGGGACCGCTGTAGACAACGGCGCAGGTGACCGCAAGTGAAGGCAAACATCCCGTCACTTACGGCTCCCGCGCGCATGTGCCAGAGTGACGTCATCGCTGCTCCAGCCACTCACAGCGTCGGAGCAGCGATACCCGGAAGGAAGATGGACGCTCCGTGGAAGAGGGGACAGCGGTGACATCACTGGCTCCTGTGTCAGGTAAGTGACACATAATGGGCTACTATGCGATACTGCCCATCTTTTGTTTTGTTTTCTACACCAACATAAGTCTGCCGAATTTAAAAGATCTGTGTGCACATTTATGAAAACGGCTTGAAACCCTTTAATATTTTACAATTATTTACTGTAAATCTGAATTTATAATAATAAACGCAGCCTACCCTACCAATGATTATGATAAAGAAAAAAAAAAAGGCCCGAGGTGCGGAATATAAACATATGTATCTGTTATGATCTTCATTAACATCTTCCAGCTTTTCCAATTAGTCTCCTGATCGGATCACACATAATGCCAGGATAATGAATATACTTAACAAAGTCATTGGGCGGCTCAGATTTCAAAGTGCACACTTCCTAGCAAAAAGGGTGCCTGTAATACATGTAGCCCCAGCAGGCATTAGCCATCTAATGGTGCATATTATGACTATGTTGTAATCTTTTGATTTATTGGCTTGTCTGTAGGAGCCAGTGGGCCGCTGAGTTATCTGCTCAGTTGAAAAACTTTGCCAGGCTTCCAGGCTAAGTTATCTGGCTGCTGTGCAATTAAAATGTTTCTGTCTAATGAAGTTATTGCACTGTGACTGAGTATCAGAAGAGGAAGTATGAGAGTCCCTCAGGGAATACAGCAAGACCTCAAGTTGCAGCCATAGAGTCCTGGCCTCTGGTTAGCTGGAAGCAGCTGTCTTTTTGATTAATCTTCCCGCAGAGATCTCGGGAAGTCGCATTCCTGCCGCACTGTCTTGATAATCTGAAAATCTCTCCTGCAGGACTGGCTCACTCCAGGCCCGCAAATTCAGAATTGCAGACAGTCCTTTGTTCCATTCCGCTAAGGTTACCTGGCATTGGCCCAGCACACAGCTATGTATTGAACATAGGTGACATTCCAGTGTAAGGAACAAAAACAATGCAGACATACAACACAGTGCTATATATTATATATTTTAGTATTGAAGGCATGTCATGTATTAAAAACCTTCCACTCTTAGATGCAGACCCAGATTTATTTTGTGCTTTCGCCAGACCATATTTATTGTGCTGCTTCCCATGAGTACAGACCTTTGTGGATGCATAGCCTAAATAAAACAAATAAGTGTTGATAAAAGTTAATAATTTATGCATAAAAACATAATGAGTATGAAATCATCAAAAATCACAGTCTACTACCCTACTTTTTTTGTCTAGACGAGTGCATTCAGGAGAATTGTGGGGTGTTTAGACCTGGAGTGCAGAGTTACCCATATTTCACAGACTAAAATGAATGCTATTCAGAAAGTTAAAGGGTTAAAGGGTAACTCCACTTTTTGTGGGAAAAAAATGTTTTAAATGTTGTAATTGAATGTTATTACAAATTTCCTTTCCTTTTCAATCCTCAGCTCTGTGATTTTCTGTAAAATATAATGGAGGTGTTCTGTACACCCCTAGAAATGTAATTTCCTGCTTGTGTGATTGGTTTTATTGATTTTCCCAGAAGTCTACACTAAGATACAAGTCAAATTTCAGGCATCCCTTGCAAGAAAAATTTCATTTTTGGTGAGACACTCTTAATAGGATATCACGTCTAAAGGGATGCAGACCCTGCCAGTTTCCTCACTAGAGCCATGCAGGTGCAGCAGCTGATAATTATGAAACTACTCCCATTAGATTCACTTTCCACATGGGCACAGACAAACAAACTGGGATTTCTTCAGAATAATAAAAGTTAGGAATCTGCAACAAAGTTGGTTAAAATCCCTGTACATAGATCACCCAGAGGGGAGTGTTTGTTCGCTCAAAAGAGTCACACAGTAAGCTTTCTTTTTCAGCCAGCAGGCTGGATGAATTAAAAAAAAAAAAAAATTCTCTATCCAGTTGTTCCTCCTTAAGCCCCTTTTAACTGTTAGCTCTATTCATCCCTAATTAACTCCTTTCTCTCCTTATCTTCCAAGCATTGGGTTTTTTTTGGGGGGGGTTGCTTATTTTATTCTATTTCTTAAATTTCAAACCAATACTATTTATATTTTTTGTTTTTATTCATTTTTTCGCCACTGTTTTTCTTGTCACAGTTATAGAGTTTTTACTTTTTTATCTATAAAATCACTGTATTCTTTTTTTGTATGTCATTTTGTCTATAGATTGCATAGAATATAAAATCATTATTGTAAGACAATATCTGCAAAAGAAAGCCTCACATTTCCCCATTCAGTCTGCTCACTTGGCAGGGAATTAGGATTATTAAACAACTGCTCAGTAGTCCGTAGAGAGGACTGGGAACAGAGGAAGCCATAGAGAGGATCTAGAATATAATGATGGTAACCTGATGACTTTGCAGTGTTAAAAAGTGTGTACATTATGTGTACAGTGTGTAAATGACAAGATTGACTGAACATATTTACAAATCTTTTGCCAGTTAAAGTAGGTAGTTCCCATATGTATGTATGTGTTTTAGCTGTTCTTTGTGCTGTTTGCCAGGAGATTCTCTTTAGTTATTTGGATTGTACGTGGAAGCGTCTATGTGTCCTGTCCCAGATAAATGGAAATAAATTCCTCTGCTTGAGGATAGAAGGATGTGGCTGAAAAATGCAAAGATGGTCTGAAAAGAAAAAGCAATTCATTCAGTAATACCTGAATGTCAGAGGATTTAAATTTTATATGGTTTCATGTTAAATTGTTGAAATCACACTGAAGGGCTGTGATGAATTACTGTACATCACCATTCTTTGCGTTCCAATATTAAATCAATGTGAATGTTTCAGTAGACCACCAAGACTGCTGCCATTTAGGAACAGTAGGAATGCAGTATCTCCCCAAAGATTCCCAGTTAATCCGTTGTTCTTGGTTTTGTATCTTCAGTGGGATTTTCCAGCGGGGATTTTTATGTAATGCCTGATCTAGTGTAAAACTTTCTGGCGCCTGCAATGTTGTGTCTGCGGGCACCACAGCCCCGAGATAGGGAAACTTTCACTTCATGGATAAGCCTGGCATTTGTAATATAGCACTAGTTTGCACCTCTGAATGCAGATTATATAACTTGCGTATATTTAAAAGATCAATTTTTTTCCACTTTGAGATAAAGTTCTAGCCCCTAGGGGGTATATTTTCTAACACATAGATGACTTCCTGATTGCAGATAGCCACTCAATAAGCTGGAGGACCTGATGACAGAGACAAATGGACTACATTATGCATTCTATCAAGAAAGACTCAAATAAAAACCTAAGGCTGTCCAAAGATGGACTGTTTTTTTCTTTTCTTTTTGAAACTATTTTTATTGAAAAGGTACATGACAATGCCAGTTATCAAATGCGCTCAACATGAGCGTACAAAACAGTACTCTACATCTTACAGTGCAAAAATGCTTATATCTTTACAAGTACATTGCATTTCTCAGCACATTGATCCCGATACACATTATAGAAAACACCAAAGGAACACAAAAGTATTAATAGCTATTTCTCATATATTTTAGTGATATTGTTACGTGTTAGTTACAGTAAGAGCAGAAGAACACCAAGCATCCCACACTTTATTATACTTAATTGGACAACCCCTATGTTCAAAAAAAAAAATTTTCATTGGGTAAAACCTGATTTACTAACCAAAACCATTTATTTAGGGATGGAGGTGTGGGCTGTATCCACTTAACCCCCCTGGCAGTATTCCCGAGTCTGGCTCGGGGTGGATTTTCAGAACCAAAAGCGGTAACCCCGAGCAAGACTCGGGATCGCATCGCAGGATCTAGGAAGAGCTTACTTACCTTGTCCCCTGGATCCTGCGATGTCTCCCCGCAGTGTGAGTGGCTCGTCCTCCACTCGATTCATCACGGAGTCGGGCTCCGTTGCCTGCAGGCGTTGCAACGCATGGGGACGGAGAACGGCACCAAATTCAAAAAGTTAAACACACACAATACATACAGTACACTGTAATCTTACAGATTACATTACTGTATGAAATTATTTAACATCCCTTTTGTCCCTAGTGGTTTGTCCAGTGCCCGGCATGCAGTTTTATATTACAAAAACTGTTCTTTCTGCCTGGAAACTGGAGATTGTCCATAGCAAACAAAACCGGCCCTTTACATTAAAATCAGTTTTAGACCAGCTAGAAAACAGCAATAATAAATTAGAATCACTCGCAGAATTGAGTGATAGGGATTTGTGGGGAAATTCATCATCAAACATTGAAAGTAACGACAGCGACAATTCTGCAACTAAGCAAATTTCAGTGTTTTTGATTTTATTATATTATTATTTGGTATAATTATTTATAGTTATTTATTATATTATAATTTATGATTTCGTGTTTCAAACTTTATCATACCCAAAATGTCTACTAGACTCTGGTTTGGACAGATTTAAGTGAGCTATTCCTAAGAATTGCAGGTCTACAATATAAAATGCCAAATTTCCATGCAAAATAATGGTACTGCTTTCAGCACCAAAAATCTGAAATAATCATCCCGCCAGAGAGGTTAAAGCGGAGTTCCACCCAAAAGTGAAACTTCAGCTTATCTGATTCCCCCCCCCCCCCCTCCGGTGCCACAATTTTCCCCTTTCAGGAGTGGGGGAGGGGGGACAGGATACCTGTCTTTGACAGGTATACTTTCCCACTTCCAGGAGTCCGGGCCTCGGCCCGTGACTTCACCGCGGGGCTCCCTCCTCCTCCCCCGGCCACTGGGCCAGTAGGAGAGAGGAGCAGGCCTCAAGGCTACACTGCCGGGGTTCCCGCAATGACGGCAGCAGCACCCGACAGCTTATGTTTCTGAAACTTCAGCTGTCAGTGCCGACAGCGCTGGACTCCAGGACAGGTAAGTGTCCTATTATTAAAAACCAGCAGCTGCAGTATGTGTAGCTGCTAGCTTTTAATTTAATTTTTTTTATTTTTTAGGGCGGAACACCACTTTAAGTGCTACAGCTTTACAGGCCATAAATGTATTTTTTCTTTTTTTTAAATCTGCCAGCAGGCTAAATAAAAAAATAAAAACAAACTTTAGTGATGTCCTTCATTTTAGAAAATGTTTTAATAAGCCTAGGTGTACATGTTGAAAAAGGATAGGTATCAAAATTACAACACTGTTATAAATAAAAATAAATAAAAATTAAATTTAAAATTAAAAAAACGACTCTTCTAAATAAGCTACTTTTTTTGCATTGCCAGTACATATACATTGTAAAAAAAATAAATAAATAAAAAAAATGGTAAACTACCACTAGTTTACAAGCAGACCACGTGGATGTGCTCTGGGAGTGTACCAAAAAAGAAACAGACAATTAAAACCAAAAGTTTGTACACATGCATGGTGATCAACGATTGCTTGTATAATGTAACTTTGCCATCCATTTTTCTGTGAATTTCAAACATAAGAGGCACATTTCTTAAAATTTACGAGCGTAAAATCCATTTTAATAGCTTGATGCCGCTGTTCATGATTAAGGGATCATTTCCTGACACTACAGTGCAGTACTCATCGTACAGTTTTATGGCTTTCCTGGCTATTCCAACACCTGTCACTTTGTACTATGTACATTCCAAATTTCTGTATAAGCTAAGTAAACATAGCTATGGCACCATGTAACACTTTTGATGTAGCAAAAAGTTGTAATTATGACAGCCCTACATATCTTTGACAGCATTTTTCTCCTTTTAGTAATTTACGGTTTATACACATGGGCATTTATTGGAAGTAGGTAAATGCAAACATTTGTATTCACAATGTATGCATTCATGGCCACCTATTTTTCTATAAACTGTAGTTATCAAAGTGGACCTTTAAATTTTAAAAAAGTAATGAAAGAGTGGCGCTCACATATATAAAAACATATGACAATAGCAAAAATGTGAAATGTATAAACCAAATATACAAATTATAAAGTCCAATGTAACAAATCCCAACACCCAAAAATTTGTTTCAGCGTAAATATACCACCTGCAGTTTCTAAAAAAGTAATGGAAGAGTGGCGCTCACATATATAGATATATAAAAACATATGACAATAGCAAAAAAGTGAAATGTATGAACATATAAATCAAATACACAAATGATATAGTCCAATATGACAAATCCCAAAACCAAAAAAATAGTTTCAGCATCAAATTCCTATAATCTTCACCACCTGTGCCCAAACTGTGGATGTACACTCACCAGAGATGTTTGACCCTTTTTTACAGGTAGGTCAAAAAGTGCTTTTGTCATCAAAGGCTGGGATTCCCCTGGTGTTTAGACTCCAATTTAGTCCTCCGATTAATAAATGGTAGTAATTTGTATAGTGACCCAGCGTTAGACAGGATGAAAGATTTCATAGTATAATATTTAGTAAAAAAATTGGTGTTTTCCATGTGACATCACTTCCAAGCTGAAATCCAGAGCGAGACTTGGAACGCAGGCCAGGTACGGCAAAGCCATCCTTTCCTGCACATGCTATACATACAGCATAGTGCTGGTATCTAGGCACTTATACATGTGGGTGCAATACCATTTCTTGTATTTTAAAACGCCAATTTTTTAATAAATACTACACTATGAAATACTTCACCCTGACACCCTGCTGGGTCACTATACAAATGACTACCATTTATTAATCGGAGTACTAAATTGGAGTCTAAACTCTAGGGGAATCCCAGCCTTTGATGATAAAAGCGCTTTTTGACCTACCTGTAAAAAGGGGTCAAACATCTCTGGTGAGTGTACATCCCCATTTTGGGCACAGGTGGTGAAGATTATAGGAATTTGATGCTGAAACTATTTTTTTGGTTTTGGGATTTGTCATATTGGACTATATCATTTGTGTATTTGATTTATATGTTCATACATTTCACTTTTTTGCTATTGTCATATGTTTTTATATATCTATATATGTGAGCGCCACTCTTCCATTACTTTTTTAGAAACTGCAGGTGGTATATTTAATTTCAAAGGGCAGCTAAATTTTTTGTTGCATTTGATGATTTTCACTTCCATTTATTGAGGTGCCATACACTGGTACTGTATATTAATTTCACTAGTAAATTTACAAATTTTTCAATCCTTCAAGCGTATGTAAGTTAAAATGTACTTTTTCATTTTGAATAGAAGGGTTCAAATCTTAGCAAGTTAATGTTTTTTTTTCCCAGCTATGAACCATTGGAGAAATTACCCTTTACTTTCTGTCTCAGAAATACAACAGGAATTAAGAATAAATATTTGAGAATTCTCCTCTTAGACAGTTATCCTTGGGACAGATGTACTCATTGGACAATTTTCCTTACTTCTTGTTCTGAGAACAACTCTACTGCCCCGTACACACGAGCGGATCTTCCGTCGGAAAAATCTTGGATGGTTTTTCCGACGGAATTCCGCTCAAGCTTGACTTGCATACACATGGGCACACAAAAGTTCTCTGAACTTTTGACCGTTAAGAACGCGGTGACGTACAACACTACGCCGAGCCGAGAAAATTAAGTTCAATGCTTCCGAGCATGCGTCAAATTGTTTCCGAGCATGCGTGTTTTTTTGCACGTCGGAGTTGCATACAGACGAACGCATTTTCCGATAGGAACTTTTTCCGACCGAAAAATATAGAACCTGCTTTCAATCTTTTGCTGGCGGAAATCCCACCAGCAAAAGTACGATGGAGCATACACACGGTTGACATTTCTGCTGGCAGAATTTCCGCTCATGTATACGGGGCATAAACCTAGGTTCACACTGTAGTGATGCGGGAACCAGCATCTCTCCCGCAGGCAGTTCACACTGCCCTCTGTGAACCACTGCGGGTGTCAATACAATGTTAATGACACCCCCAGATCGGCTCAAAGATCGCAGTGCAAACTGTGGATTCAGACAGGAATCAGATCGCATGGGTGACAACACCCATGAGCTCCAATTCCAGTGTGGAGAGAAAGAAGTCCCTGGACCTTTTTTCCTGCAAATCCAATGCAAGTTCAGCCATACAAAAGTATGGCTGAAATGGAATCGCACAGACATGACATGTCGGCACCTGCGGTGCGGGTGAGAAGCACATGCGATGTCTGAGATCGCTATAGTGTGAACCTGGGCTTAAACTTTAGATTTCCCTTTTATTTGTTTCCAAACGCTATCCAAAACAAAAAAAATAAAAATTGTTTAGAAATACACTTTCACTACCAGTCAGGTAACCGTGCCGAAGCTTACCCTCCAAATTCTGAATTTGAAAAAAGAGGGGTAGCTCAATGCTGGGAAATGCAGTATACACAGAGAGTCACATTGATTAGTGGATACGGCTTCATAACAATGAATTGTGTGTATGGCTTGAAGGGTAACTCCACTTTCATGTGAAAAATAGCAATTAAAAAAAAACATACAGTTGTGACACAAGCCATATTATAATTTAGAGTTAAATATGTTTTTATTATGTTTAACAAAATAAAATAACATAAACAATGACCACATTTTTATTACAGAAGACAGTGAGATGTAAGTCACGTATCCAGTGCACTTTAGGATATAATCCTGGGTGAAATACCAACATAGCTATCTCTCAGGATCAAGAGGTTAAAACCGTTACGTATTGCAAAGAGACTTATTTGAGTTGGGGAGTAAAACATCTGGGTGTGGGGTGAGGAGACATTGAAGTGGGGAAAAGGAGAAAGGAAGAGGAGAGAGAGAGGGGAGGATGAAAGAAATAAGGAAGGGGGGAGTTCAGGCATAGTGTAGGAGGGGAGAGGGTCAGAAGGGAATTGAGCAAACCTTGGGCGATAAACCTGTGTGATGGGATCAGGAAGTGTTTCCGAGTCGAAAATGGGGTGCCAGCATAGCTTTCAGGAGTCCGAGTAATTAATCCAGATGAGCCATAGGACCCTAAATTTGTCATTTATCCCTGTTTGTTGTCATTTATCCCTGTTTGTTCATTTATCCGGATTGTATGCTTATGCATAGGGGTGCAAGGGATCAAAAAACTCATGGATCGGATCGTTCCTCGGATCAGAGTCACGGATCGGACCATTTTTCGGATCAGCAAATAATAATTGAATTTGCAAAAACCTGTGAAAATTCCACCACCATATAGTCCCCACTGTAATATCCACAATCTCCCCACTGTAATATCCACAATCTCCCCACTGTAACATCCACAATCTCCCCCAATGTAATATCCACGTCATCTCCCCCACTGTAATGTACATCTCCCCCACTGTAATATCCACGTCATCTCCCCCACTGTAATATCCACGTCATCTCCCCCACTGTAATGGACATCTCCACCACTGAAATATTGGCTGAGTATGGCTGGGTACGGCTGAGCATGGCTGGGTATCGCTGAGTATTGCTGGGTATTACCGAGTATGGCTGGGTATTACCAAGTATTGCAGAGTATGGCTGGGTATCACTGAGTATTGCAGAGTATGGCTGCGTATGGCAGAGTATGGCTGGGTATTGCAGGGTATGGCTGGGTATTGCAGGGTATGGCTGAGTATGGCAGAGTATTGGCAGGGTATTGCAGAGTATTGGCTGGGTATTGGCAGAGTATTGGCAGGATATCGGCAGGGTATTGGCAGGGTATGGCAGAGTATGGCAGGGATGGCTGAGCATGGATGGATGTGACTGCAATTGTCACAGAGCAGCGCTGTGGGCACTACAGATCCAGCCCACAGCGCTGCTGCCATCCGATCTCTCCCCTCCACTGTACAGATCAGTACACAGAGGGGAGAGAGGATGAGTGATCGCTCATTTGACGGAGCGATCATATTGTAAACAGCCGCCAGGTGTACCAAGATGGCCGCCGCTCTGGAGCTAGGCCGAAGCCGCGGCCTTTCCTAAGGCCGAGGCAACGGAGCGCTCTGCGGATCGCGGGGTGTGCCGATCCGAACAGGTTGATTCGTTCGGATCACGGATGCGTGACGATCTGTTGCACCCCTAGTAATGCATAACCTGCTCAGTCTCTGAGCTCACTACATGATTGACACAAGTCCCTACAGCATCTGATGTTGGTTTTAGCAGAACACTTACAGCCCCATATGACAATCCCCTGCGATTGGACCTGTTCACACACATGCAACAACCATCTGATCATGAAGGTATATCTTTACAACGGTCCTTTCGGAAAGCAGAACGTTTGATGGCTAAGGAAAGCAGAGCCTTCTGGGATATTAAAACCCTCAAAGAATATCTCACAATGGAACTTATACCTCGAGGACTGAGGATTAAAAAAATTCCTACTTCAAAGCGATCGATGATTGCATGAAAAAAAGAATGGAGGGGTACTTTGTCAGAATGCTCATTCAAACTCATTCAGACAATAATCAGCTCAAAAACCAAAGATTTAGAACAACTACAGAACGATATTTCTATAATTCAGCATGAATTAACTAAACTACAAGGCCATAATAAATTCTCTGAATTTGATGACAGAATGAGCAGAAAACTCAATAAACTAGAAAATTATGTGATTGCTGGAAAAAATGAGAAGATGGACAGAGATTACATTGATAACGAGAGCAACACTGTTTATACATGGGAAAAAAAACACTTTTGGTCGTTCACGTAAATATCGCTCCAAAAAACGGGTTCGTTTTTCAGATCAGGAAGGCGAGTCTCTAAATGACACCATGGCAAGGACTGCATCTGACTCCTCACCTGAGACAACAAGTCGCCAAGGAGCCAATCGCATATCCAGCTCACAGCCTTTAAACCAGGGTACCCGAGGTTATGGCAAAAACAATAAAAACAGCAGAGGAAGACAAGGAGATGGGGCAGGAAACATTAAATACACCGATGGGAACAAATATCTGCGGAACAGGCAACTGTAAAACCTGCCAACGTTCTCAATTTATCCAAGCATGAAATGAAGGATGCAGAAGTTACCCTGTTATCAAAAGGACTTCATTTTTGTCCTATCAATCATTTTGATTACTTTAGCACCATTTTGGACGTTAATAAATTTTGTTTGTTCTTTAACTTTACGAAAGCTTTACCATGGTGTGCCAGAATTTCCATATGATGCAGGGGCCAATGGTGAGTCACTTCCTTCTTCTCCTCCTCCCTCTTCTCCACATTTGTTTATCGATATGTGTTAAATGATTTAGCCGAATTAGCCTCTGAATCCGATCCTTGCCACGTTGAACCTAAATCCTTATCATGTATACCGTTTAAATTGAAATCTGATTTTTACCCAGTGGGTTCACGTGGCAAGGATATGGATTTTTTTCAGAGATTGATTGAGAGGGATCCGACTCACCTTGCCCGAGAATCTGCCGCACAGGGTATGCAGGATAATCTCACTGTAGATGAAAAAACAGCATTAAAAATCCTTAAAGATGATGACAGTATAGTCATCAAAAATGCAGACAAAGGGGGCTCAAAGTTATTATGGACAGCGAGGCTTATAGGATTGAGTCCATCCACCAGTTGTCTGACCCCACCATATACACACGTCTTAGAGGTGACCCCACACAATCATTTACCAAGGAACTATCATTATTACTAGATAGGGGGGTCACGGTCAGCATTTTCTCAAAAAAGGAAAGAGACATGTTCATCCCAGAACATCCCATCAGACCTATCTTCCATTTTCTACCTAAAGTTCATAAAGGATGCAGTCCCCTAACAGGCAGGCCAATTGTAGCCGGCATAGGCTCACTTAATGAATGTTTAGGCCAGTGGATTGACCACCAGTTACAGCCTTTAGTGGTTGCACTGCTGGGTTATTTGAGGGACACTAAACATCTCCTAATCAAACTCAGGGATTTCAAATGGAATGATGGATGTAGATGGGTGACATGCAAGGTTACAAGTCCTATTGGACCCCATACATCCCTCATTCCCTGGGACTGAGAGCAGTGTCATTCTTCCTGTCTAGATACAGTGGCTATTCTTTGCCCTATCAGGAGTTCATTTTATAGTGTTTAGAATACTTACTCACGCATAATTACTTCATGTTTGACAGCGACTATTACCTGCAGAAATGCGGGCCTCGATGGGAGCCAATCTCTACATGGTATGGTGGGAGAGGTCCCGCATTTTTTCATGTGATAGCCCCGTCACACTGATACCTTTTTGTACTATCGTTATATAGATGACCTGCTATTCATAGCCTCGGATAGGGCTGGCAGCTTGGATAATTGGTTGTCATACCTAAACGACAACGATTTAAATCTTAGATTTACTGGTGACAGCAGCTCGATGTCCATTAACTATTTGGATGTCCATTTAGAAGATCGAGATGGTGTGGTGAAAATGAGCATTTTTAGGAAACCCATAACAGGTAACACGCTTTTACGTGCAGACTCGAGTCACCCGAAACATACTCTGAGAGGAATTCCTGTAGGACAATTTTTGAGATTGAAAAGATTTTGCAGTAAGGACACAAATTACAGACATGAAGCAGAGGCTATGTTTAGATCTTCAAAGACAGGGGTTATCCTAGTACTATCTTGTATAGAGCTATGAACATTGCTGCAAACACCCCACGAGAACATCTATTGAAAGATAAAATAAGCAATAGAAAAAGGAATCGATCATGTACTAGTTTCACTCTTTAACCAGTTTCAGACCGCCCACGTCATATGACGGCAGCAAGAAACATCTCTCTTTTCCCGGGCCGCCGTCATATGACGGCACTAACTTTGTGGCCACTAGGGGGCACGCGCACGCAGCGGGAGGCACGCGTGCGCGCCGGGCGCGTCGCTGGGGACCCGATTTTTTTATAGCACGGATCGCTGTATAAATGTGAATGGTCCCAAAAATGTGTCAAAAGTGTCCGATATGTCCGCTGCAATATTGCAGTCACGATATAAATCGCAGATCGCCGCCATTACTAGTAAAAAAAATATATATATTAAAAATGCTATAAATCTATCCGATATTTTGTAGATGCTATAACTTTTGCGCAAACCAATCAATATACGCTTATTGCGATTTTTTTTCCAAAAATATGTAGAAGAATACGTATCGGCCTAAACTGAGGAAAAAAATTGGTTTAAAAAAAAAAATTGGATATTTATTATAGTAAAAAGTAAAAAATATTGTGTTTTTTCAAACTTGTCCCATTGTCCCTCTTCTTTTGTTTATAGCGCAAGAAATAAAAACCGCAGAGGTGATCAAATACCACCAAAAGAAAGCTCTATTTGTGGGGAAAATTTTTTATTTGGGTACATCGTTGCATGACCGCACAATTGTCATTCAAAATGCGACAGCGCTGAAAGCTGAAAAATGGCTTGGTCAGGAAGGGGGTGTTCGTGCCTGGTAGGCAAGTGGTTAAAGGGGTTGTAAAGGAGATTTTTTTTTTTTTTTAAATAACAAACATGTTATACTTACCTCCACTGCGCAGCTTGTTTTGCACAAAGTGGCCCCGCACTTATCCCATCTAGGTCTTGGAAAGCTTTGGCTCCTTCCTGCGTCTCCTTCTTCTCTGCGTCTTGGGCTTCACGGCCCCTGTGCCCTTAATGATCGGGCCGCCACTTGGTTTAATACCACTTTTATCTAATTAGGCTATATACTAAAATGCTGCTGTATTAGCAAAATTTCTCGGGATTAAAGACTGAACAAAATTAAGATTGTAGTCCAAAAATAAAGCACCATATTGCACCTGGTTGCACAGTGATGATGCGCACGGAAAAGCAAGAAAGTTACATATTTACATAGTAGGTGAGGTTGAAAAAAGACACAAGTCCATCAAGTCCAACCTATGAGTTAACCTGACAACCAGTACTGCATTGCCAAAAATGGTTTGGATCTGTTTTTTCATGCATTAAAGTATGCTTCCTGGAGATTCAAAGTGAATTGGCTGCCTTGTCGCATGAGAATGTTCTTTTTCCAGCACTGCATCTGCATATTTGATCCTTGTGAATTTTTCAAGGCTATCCTGTATCTGGAGACTTCTACATAAATGGATGACAGATGTATTTAGAGGAAAAAGGATTTCAGCCAGAGATTCTAAAGATGACTGCGGACCAAGGGCGTTCCAATAAGCAAACTGCGAATGGGAAAAGCTGTAGCAAGTGGTTTTAGGTGCTATACAAAGTGAAGGTTGCAATGTGTGGAACAGTTAAAAAGCATTTCTATTTGTAACCATCAAGATAGCAGCTTTAACATATTTTATACTTGAGTCACTAGTGAGTGTGGCTCCTAATTAAGTGGGATTATATCTAATAGGACAGTGGGGGGAAATGAAGCAGGCACATTATATTTACTGAGGACCTATTTGACATAGATATAAAAGACAACTTTAGTCAGAAAATCCTGCTAGATCACAGGCTGGCCCCTTTTGCAGGTATGTAAAACATAAAAAATAAGTGTCTATACTGTTTAAAACCCAGTAATACCCTGTTTTGCACATGCTCAGTTGCTCTCCATTTTTAGCTCTCCATTTTTTAGGCACTGTGCCAAATTTGTAGAGGCCGATCTGCTGACAGCCTTAAAGCGAAACGTTACTCATAACAACTTAATAAAAAAATGATGTTCTTTAGTAAGGAACATACATTCCACATTAATAATTATGCTGCCAATATAAGTGCGTGATATACATTGCCTCCAGCATTGTTTCTGTTTCTTCTGGCTGGAGGCTGCCATTTTGCTGAAGCCCAGAGCCCCTGAACAGCAGTAAGTCATAAGATGGAACTAAACCCATCAATTTCACGGTTTCATAAAATAGTTACATTCCTGGAATGCCGGGATTGCTGTCACATTTGCTTGTGTCCTGAACCAAACTGTCAAACCATCAAATGGCTGGTGTCATAACTGATCACATGTGCTGCACCATGGCAGTTGCAGATTAAACAGAAGCAGCTTCCTTGGCTGTAAAGGATTAGAGGGTTTAATTCTGCTTTAAGGCTGTCAGCAGATCAGCCTTTACAAACTCAGCAGTGCCTAAAAATGCCTAAAAATGGAAGTTCAATTTTGGTCTCATCTGACCAGAGCACCTTCTTCCACATGTTTGTTGTGTCCCCCACATGTCTTCTTGAAAACTGCAAATGGGACTTCTTATGGCTTTCTTTCAACAATGGCTTTCTTCTTGCCACTCTTCCATAAAGGCCAGATTTGTGGAGTGCACAACTAATAGTTGTCCTGTTAGGATTCTCCCACCTGAACTGTGGATCTCTGCAGCTCCTCCAGAGTTACCATGGGCCTCTTGGCTGCTTCTCTAAATAAAGGAGAAGTCCATCTTAAGCTCGTTTGGCTGGGCTTCTCCTATGGGTTACAGGAGTGCGTTTTGCACTCCTGTGACGCATTTTTTTTAGCAGAGAGCAGACTAAAGTCCACTCTCTGCTGACGTCACAGGAATCAGTCCAGGCACCACGTCATTGCGACAATAAAGTCTGGATCCGCCAGGTGCCTGAACTGACACCTGTCTCAGCGAGCCGCTGAGAGCCTGAGACGGTCGCTCCCCCCTCCACAGTTTAGCACTCCAGTGAATGTGGAGGAGCAGAGCGGAGAGATGCTGATTGACAGTCAGCAGCTCTCTGCTCAGAGAGCTGTGAGAACTGAGCCATCGGCGATGTTCGATCACTCAGTTTGCAGTGTAGAGGCGCCGGGGACCAATGCTGCATCCACCTAGTTAAGTGTGATGGGGGAAAAAAAAAAAACTCATACTTCTCTTTTAATGCTCTCCTTGCCCGGCCTGTCAGTTTAGGTGGAGGGCCATGTCTTGGTAGGTTTGCAGTTGTGCCATACTCTTTCCATTTTTGGATGATAGATTGAACAGTGCTCTGTAAGATGTTCAACGCTAGGGATATTTTTTTATAACCTAACCCTGCTTTAAACTTCTCCACAACTTCTCCACAACTTTATCCCTGACCTGTCTGGTGTGTTCCTTGGCCTTCATGATGCTGTTGGTTCACAAAGGTTCTCTAACAAACCTCTGAGGGCTTCACAGAACAGCTGTATTTATACTGAGATTAAATTACACACAGGTGGACTCTATTTACTAATTAGGTGGCTTCTGAAGGCAGTTGGTTCCACTAGATTTCAGTTAGGGGTGTTCGAGTAAAGGGGGATGAATACAAATGCACGCTACACTTTTCAGATATGTATTTGTAAAATATGTGGAAAAATATTTATTATTTTCCTTCCACTTCACAATTATGTGCCACTTTGTGTTGGTCTATCACATAAATAATAAAATACATTTACGTTTTTTGGTTGTAACATGACAAAATGTGGAAAAATTCAAGGGTTATGAATACTTTTTCAAGGTAGCTATACCTGCAAAAGGGGCCAGCCTGAAATGATCTAGCAGGACGTAGTTTTCCGACTAAAGTTCCACTTTAAGGCGTAAATACACTCTTCTATCCTTTACAGCCAAGGAAGCTGCTTTTGTTTGATCTGCAACTGCTATGGTTCTGCACATGTGATCAGTTATGACACCAGCCATTTTATGGTTTGACAGTTTGGTTCAGGACACATCATTCACAGCATGCCTTGAATATATCTGTTTTTCAACCGCTAAATCAATGCATTTAGTTCCACTTTATGATTTACTACTACTCAGGGGCTCTGGGCTTTAGCAAAATGGCAGCCTCCAGCCAGAAGAAACAGGAGCAATGCTGATGGCAATTTAGAGCACACACTCATTTTGGTAGCATAATTATTAATGCGGAATATATGTTCCTTGCTAAAGACCATTGGGGTTGATTTACTAAAGGCAAATCCACTTTGCACTACAAGTGCACTTGGAAGTGCAGTCGCTGTAGATCCAAGGGGAATATCTGAAATGAGTGGAAGCTCTGATGATTTTATCATCCAATCATGTGCTAGCTAAAATGCTGTTTTTTATTTTCCTTGCATGTCCCCCTCAGATCTACAGCCACTTTACTTCCAAGTGCACTTGTAGTGCAAAGTGGATTTGCCTTTAGTAAATAACCCCCATTATTTTTTATCAAGTTGTTATGGGTAAAGTTCCACCTTAAGACTAGGGGGGTTATTTACTAAAGGAAAATCAACTTTGCACTGCAAGTGCACTTGGAAGTAAAGTGGCTGTAGATCTGAGGGGGACATGCAAGGAAAATAAAAAACAGCATTTTAGCTTGCACATGATTGGATGATAAAATCATCAGAGCTTCCACTCATTTCAGATCTACCCCTCAGATTTACAGCGGCTGCACTTTCAAGTGCACTTTCAGTGCAAAGTGGATTTGCCTTTCATAAATAACCTCCCAGGATCACACTTATATGGTGCGGAAATGCCACAATCCATGCTCGGTTCCTGCACAGCATTGCAATCACATTGTCCTTTGTGATCTGCTGTGGGTTTTACGATCAAGTTCAATGTAGTTCCAAACAGGTACATGCACTTCTTTGCTATGATGCAAAGTGATTTGAGCCTATTCAAAATTTCCTCCTGGTAATCGTGCAAGTAACGTACTTCCTGTCCCTATGTTCACTCTCTCGTATCAATGGAGGGAACCATGGTTGCCATCCAGCAGAATTTCAAACCTTTGTTAATTTTGATTACATGAAGGATGATGGGATTAGTAGTTTACAAAACAAAAATAAATATGACTTGGCTGCCAGTACAGCTCTCTGGAAAGGACAAGGGCCTTTATGTTCTGCAAGATCAATAGCTCTTTTCTGTATTTCCTGAAAATTTTTAAATTGAATGCGGCTGACAAATCTAAGGACTGGTAGGCTGCAATATATTTTAGTTTTGAATTTAGGTTCAGTTAACCTTTAGGACTATGTATATTTCTATACAGTTCTAGTTCACCAACGTGTAGCTCTTATCAAATGGAGAACAGATTGCTATTCCAGGCTTGCACTTGTCTTTGCAGGGTCAGTGTGAAGATCCTGTGCCATAAAGTATCTCCAGCAATCCCTCTTGCTATACCCCCCCCCCCCTCTAGTAGAGGTACTGCTGGCTGTAAGAAGATGCTGTTGGCTCCGTTCAAACTGTGTTGCAAGAAGACATTAGTGGATGGTGATATTTCGAGGCATTTATTGCTGGATTGCTTATTAATTGCTCTTCCATAGCCGAGTTTTATTTTTATAAATAGTATTTGCTCTGGGTCTGGGGTACCATTCTTGAAAATAATTTGTTTAAGTACATCTCCTAACTACTATGAAATGTTTGACATTATGGTCCAGATTGAAGACTTATAGACTCTCACAGATGATTGCTAATCGGAAAGCTTGACATTCTTTTTGCCCTCTTATACAATGAGTTGCAGTCATAGAAGACAGGTTGGCCACCCTGTCTGGTTTTATTGAGCCTGAAATTGTAACAGTCCTATATAATAATTGGCCATGCCCAGCATATCAGAGTTATTTCATAACGTATAAAAATGGCCCCCTCCCTCCTCACTGAGCTTTGTAACAAGAGTTTTTCTGTTTTATGACTGGTGGATCGTGCCGAAGAGCTTGCTTCTTACATTTTCATGGTCAGGTTATTATAACCAAAAAAAGAATTTGGCTGATAAGCTGACCCACATTTCATCTCACTAACACTGCAGTACAATATAAAAAAAAAATTTGTTTTATTTTCTCTTTTAAATTTTTCAAAGAACTTCCTTCTGTTCCACTTTTTCTCTGTCCGGCTCTTTTTCTTTTTCTCACTCTCCTCTCCTTTATAGCACATCTCTACAAGACATGTACATTTTCCATGTTGTATCCCTTTAAAGAGAATAGTAGAGAATATACCTGTTTATCTGCCAGAACTGCACTCATAAAAAGCTCCTAATGCTATATTGTGTGCTAACAACACAAAGGGGTTGACGTACTAAAACTGGAGAGTGCAAACTCCGGTGCAGCTCTGCATAGAAACCAATCAGCTTCCAGGGTTTTTGTCAAAGCTCAATTGAACAAGATGCACTTTAGGCTGGGTTCACACTATTACGAATTGGATGTGGGTTTCTCTGCATCCAATTCACATGACAGGAGATTGTGACCAGCTCTCTATGGAGACGGTTCACATATCTCTGTTGCGGCTGCAGAGCGGCATGCACAGGAGTCCTGTGCGTCTTTGGCTCCGTTTCAGGGCCGAATTCAGGCAAAAATGTATTTTTTTGGGGGGGCGGCAAAAAAGCACCCCCACGAGCGCCGGCTGCACCTCCCCCGCTCGCTGTCTGCTGGTTGCTCTGGCACTCACCCCGTGTCCTCTCCTCCATCACGGTGGCTCCCGCCGCGCGTCTCCTCCCCTACTCTTAGACGTCCTTTCAGCCAATCGGGTGACGGGTCTCAAGACCTGCTTCCTGATTGGCCGGGAGGAGGATCAGTGTTACAATAGCTAATAGTAACATACCTGGGTGTGCTCGGTTCGCAGTGCTCTGCGCCCAGAGTCCACCCTATTTTGAAGCCTACTGAAGCCTCTGGCTCTAATCAGGTGCTTCAAAAAAAAAATCTATGCATCCAGGGTCCTGCAAGGGTACAGACACATGGATATGGCGCCCATGCGCTCTTAATGGATGGGCCACCCCTGCCTGATTCATCCCTGAAACGGAGAACAGGGGCACACTGGACCCCTGCTGTGAGCTGCATCCATGTTTATTGTGAACCCAGCCTTAGAGGCTAATTGGATACCATGCACAGCTGCACCATATTTTGCACTCTCCAGTTTTAGTAAATGAACCTCACAGCATTTTTGCTGTATACGGGTCTTGGACATGTCCAGTAGGCAGTGCAAAGGCTTAGTTTGAGTAAATTTTGCTTTTATCAGTACTTCACATTGCAGTGCACCCAGAAAAAAAAATATCTGTATAAAGCCTTAGTGCAATTATTACAGGTTAGTGATTGATAAAATTCTTATTCACAATGTGCCAGCTTATGCCAGCGTTTGATGCATACTCATGAAAAGCAATTGTCAGCCAGGGCATCTGACTTATTGACACAATTCTCATTGACATTGTATCTGCTTATGCAAGTATTTGGTGCATATGCATTAAAAGCAAATGTCAGCAAGAGCATCTGACCTATTTTTTTGAGACCTAGGGATTAATGGGGAGAGGGAATTCTTTTTTTACTTTCTTTTAATTATTTAATTTAATTTCTTAAGTTAAGTCACATCCAAAGGCTGCCATACAGGGCTGAATAATAAATAGATTTCCCCCATTCACGCTAATAGTGTGGATGTAGGAATAACTGCCACTGAGAGGATGCAGTCACTGTTTGGCTGATTGTTTTCCACCAGCTTCAGTCAATTTTTTTAGTGCCTTACCACTGCCTCCTGGGATAGATAGGTACACTTGCTTGGATTTCCAGCTCCCAGCTTTGCTGGTAGGCACGGTGATGTCACCCATGTCTTCCAGAAGTGACAGTGTTTAGGCAGGTGATTGTTTACTCTGGGATCTGTTTGGTAAAATAATGGGCTTGCACAAATGCAGATCTTCCTTTTGGCATGGCAAGTCCTCTTTAAAGGGCAAGGCAGCGAGGGAATTAGTTCAACAAACTGCTCTGTACAGGAAAATTAAGCAGACTTTTCATTGTCTGGAGACTAGAAAATATAGTACAATGTAGTTTTAGCTAGCTGGGCAAGCAGCTGCAGCAGAGTAATGAGAAATTGGAAATTAGAGTTGATTTACAGTGTTTACTTGGAGAGCATTTTTTTTTCTTACTAAAACTGGAGTAACACTTTCCCAAAACTAGATGGAAGACATATCCCCTTTAACATCCTTTTAATGTGATGTAAAATGACTGAAATTACATTTCCCACCCCTATACAATCTCCAGCTTATGGCATGAACACAAAAGTGTGAGTAGTTTTGCATTGTGCAATATTTTGTTAGCTGAGGGTAACATAGCAGTTGTTTGCCAAGGCTGAAATGACAGTACAAATGCTGATCTTCCCAGCCTTTTCTGTGCAGCATGGTTATTCCACAGTAGACTTTGTATTATCGCTTATAAGATTTCCCTGAATAATTGACACTCGAAGCGTGAAACACATGGTGCACATTAGATTTGGGGTAGAGATGGCATTTCCTTTGGCACTTTGGCCTCTAGAGTAGTTGCTTTGTTTATTTTCTCCAGCACAAGTAGAGAGGTTTCAGTTAGAGACAAGTGTTTTACCCTTACCACAGACCCACTCTTATCCACTTAGAAGAGATCTCTTCACTATACAGAGTTGCCATATGGATCTCAGCGGTTTATACACAATATCGTAATATTGTATAGTAGATGGAAGTAGCAGAGTAACATGTGCAGGACAATTTGACTGCTGTTGCTTCTTATCTATTGTTTTCTACTTGTGTATATATATGAGCAGTAGAGTGTAGAATCAATGGCCTATAATTATACACTACTCAGCGCTGAATGCGTATCCACAGTTAGAAACATACATCAGATGATGTATGGTCAGATATAAATATAAATATTAAATACTTATAAATATCTTAAATTAATCTAAGCAGCTGTTTAAATAAAACAATTATATAAAGGTGATAGTATAAAATCAAACGTTGATAATAGTGAGATAAAATACTAAAAACAGCGCTAAAACAGTGAGATAATTAAATCTTTCTGTGCAAAGTCCATGAATCTGTGTCATAAACAGTATTGTACTAGTGGATAGTCCTTGAGTGTTTCTGAGAAAGTAGTGCACAGTTCAATCGGTAGTGACTTTCCTTGTGATATATAGTGTATACAGTTGTATATCCAAGCACCGTTACTGACAGCTTCACCACGTGAGGCACTCTCCCCTCAGGGGGTTAAACTCACCGGAATGACAATTTAAACAGGCCTTAAGATATAAGGTATCACTATGGCTACCACTGCCCAGGACGCGTCACACATCCACCGTTATAAAGGGTCTGGTCTCTTCCTCAGATTTTAGGTATCAGCAACAAGGAATCAGGGGTTCAAAGGGGAATCAGCTCGCAATGATGGTCATAAAAAAGCGGAGAGAATGGCATCCATAGCGTAATCCCGTTTTTATTTCACAACATTAAAAGCAAATAAACCCTACAACTTCCCCTTTAAGAAAAAAACGTACAGTAAGCATTCTTTAAAACAGCATGTAAAGTAATCACTTGCGTGTGGGGAATGGGTAGGTGGCAATCCTCCACTTGGCCACAGCAGCAGTAACGTTCCTCCTGGATCAGCGTGTGTGTGTCTCTGCTGACACTTCGCGTCACTTCCGGGTGGGTGGTTAGCGCTGGTGGAACGCAAACGGCACTTCCGGTCAAACGTCGTGTAGGCCACGCCCTGACGCGTTTCGTCACTTCCTGACTTCAACAGAGGGACGCCGTTTGACCGGAAGTGCCGTTTGCGTTCCACCAGCGCTAACCACCCACCCGGAAGTGACGCGAAGTGTCAGCAGAGACACACACACGCTGATCCAGGAGGAACGTTACTGCTGCTGTGGCCAAGTGGAGGATTGCCACCTACCCATTCCCCACACGCAAGTGATTACTTTACATGCTGTTTTAAAGAATGCTTACTGTACGTTTTTTTCTTAAAGGGGAAGTTGTAGGGTTTATTTGCTTTTAATGTTGTGAAATAAAAACGGGATTACGCTATGGATGCCATTCTCTCCGCTTTTTTATGACCATCATTGCGAGCTGATTCCCCTTTGAACCCCTGATTCCTTGTTGCTGATACCTAAAATCTGAGGAAGAGACCAGACCCTTTATAACGGTGGATGTGTGACGCGTCCTGGGCAGTGGTAGCCATAGTGATACCTTATATCTTAAGGCCTGTTTAAATTGTCATTCCGGTGAGTTTAACCCCCTGAGGGGAGAGTGCCTCACGTGGTGAAGCTGTCAGTAACGGTGCTTGGATATACAACTGTATACACTATATATCACAAGGAAAGTCACTACCGATTGAACTGTGCACTACTTTCTCAGAAACACTCAAGGACTATCCACTAGTACAATACTGTTTATGACACAGATTCATGGACTTTGCACAGAAAGATTTAATTATCTCACTGTTTTATCAACCTTTGTGTATATATATAACTAAATATACAAAGCTAATGTTTTAACATTCAAAAGCCCCATACCTACTTTCTGGCTGGTTTATTTTTGCAAGTCAGAATAGCGAAAGAGTCAATTTGGCAAATCGTAAAGGTGACTTTAATCATGAAGGTGATGCGCTGTCTCCCACTGGATCCTTAAAACTTCACTTTTATTATAACATATAATAAACTAAGATGCATCTCATGTATGGTGAAGTAACATTACCTACAGCTCAGTGCAGAGAGATGAACATATAAAGTAAAAAGTATGAAGGAGGACTACAGTGCAAACCCGCTGGTACTTCAAGCTAACCACTATGTCCTCTAATGCAAGAATAATCTTCACTTTCATAAAGATTTTCCGAATAGGGACACATCTCCCTGCACTCACCAATATCTTAGGTAGCGCACTCCCTAAGGAGCCACAGTTAAACTGGTGTCCCCCACCCTGCACAGCCAGGAACATCAAATTTTCACAGGCACTCTGGAGACAGAGAACAGTCCGTGACTTTGTTTTTGTTATTTATTGAGGGTAATAACTTGGATAGGGATGGGAGGTTATGGGATGCCCACTTAACTTTAGCAAAACTTCAGGGATACTCTTCCTATATACAGTCTCTATATACAGCTCCACTTCTTCCTCCAGCACACACTTCCTTGCAGAACCCCCGACTCGATCACTGTGTGAAGATCTGACAGTCACTCAGTCAAATTCAAAGAACTGGCCCATTACAGGCAGGAACCTGAGGCCCCTTGGTCACTTAGTCAAATTCAAAGCACTGGCCCATTACAGGCAGGAACCCGAGACCCCTTGGTTGTGTAGAAAAAAATAGTGTCCAGCTTGTACTCTTCCTCCTGTGGCTACTGATCCCAGCACCACCTTTTTAGGCACTGCCAATCCACCTGGCTGCAGCTGCCCCTTTACTAGCCCTCCAGGCTAACTTCTCCACCACAGTCCTCCTCCAGACTGACACTCACCAGCCCACCCGGCTGACTCTCAGGAGATCTTCCAGTAGTGTTGACCTGCTCCTGCTGCCCTCTTCCCTTGCACCTGTGTTAGGCACAATACGAGCTTATGTTGGCATATAAAAACTTCTCTACAACTAATTTTAAAAAAAATGGCAAGCTTGGATGGTCCACCATAGAGCTTCTAATTACCTAAAAAACTGTAACTTGTAACTCTATTGTTACCTACCTCAACTTATAGTTAAGTAGAAATTGCATTTTCTATATTGAAAATAACAACAGGTTGATGGGTATATGCCTACAGTTTGATCCCAGGCGAGACCTGCTAACTTGAATCTGATATAATTTTGTTAATTGGTTACCTTTATACCTTTGTTAACTACTGTAAGATATTCGTATTCATATAACATATGTTAATGAGGAAATATGTGTTGTGTAAATGACTGACTTGAACAATTGCTCTTTTTGTTAAAAACTATTTATAAATAAAAAGTAAAAAAAAAAAAAAAATACCAGCAGGTTTGCCCTTTAAGCTGAGTATAGTAGTCATTTTTAATACTATACTTTATAGGTCCATCTCTCTACACTGAACTGGAAGAAATGAAATGAAAGAGTTGCTGCTTAGTTAAGTTAAATTTAATTACATTTTTTGTTATACTAAAAGTGAAGCTTTAAGGATCCAGTGGAACTGATGCATGGAGAGAGGGTGCATCACCCTCATGATGAAAGTCAGTATTGATCCCACAGAGAGGTCCAATTTAGAGTGATTTAAGACATTTATAAGTTCAGGCAAACATTTTTTTGGAAATAGTAGAGATGAATGACATTATTTAAAATTGATCCTGTTCTCAGACTACTGAATGTGATTCTGCAATATTTTTTGTAGATCAAATAGTCTTAATCTGTTGGGTATTATATACTTATTATCCAAAGGAACTATGGCTATAATGTGAAAGTACCAGGGTGGATAAAAATCAATGATTTGAAAAAGAAAATTCTGACTATTTTTTATTTAAATCAGATTCTTTTATTTAAATCAGATTTTTTAGTTTTTATCAAATTTATTTTAATAAAAAAATGCTTTTGGAGTAAAAATCTATCTAAAGATAGTTTTCCATTTTAAGATACATTAATAATTTAGTTTATTCAGCATGAAATGGAGCTTAGTTATATAGCATGAGGCTGTATATTCTGCAATATTTACATTTTTGGTAAACTCATTCAATGAATCCAAGCTCTGCAAGTTGAGATAACATGCACTGCATTGATGCATTCACACAATGTTACAGTAACCATGAGTAACCAAAGTTTGGGAATATTCCTTTATCCCATTGTTTTGCAAATCTATGTACACTACAAACTGTATGATTGAATCGGCTCTGATATTGCTGTTTTACTTACCTGACAGCCTAGTATTCTAAATAGGAAACCTTAATTTTGTTTGCAAATATTAAATATTCTAACTACCGGCAAGAATAAGTCCTTACATTTAAAGAGCACCTGTCATTTGAGGTCCATCGTGGCAGCGCCTGTTAGCGGGCATCCACTCACCTGCTGCTGCCACGTCCCTCAGCTTGTTGTTTCACTGCCGCATCACCAGCCGTCCCATTAAAGTGAATGGGAATGTCAGTGAGTCAACAGCGGGTCAGAGGAGAAGCCGCTGCAAGACAGAGACAACAGTTGCTCTTTAAAAATTATGATTTAAATCTAGCCTTTTTACTAGTGATTTAAATCAAATCTACCCTGGAAAGTACCCTGAATATATTTGCACATCTTGCCACAGTTACTTTGTGAATGCTGTTCTCTGGCGATGTGGCAGCCGCACTCCCCCTTGTCGTTGGTGCTTTCATCGTCATCTGCTCTTCTTCTGGGTTTGGAGTCCTAGCCATCTTATTTGGCTCAGCTGAGAGGAAGCAACTCCCACTAATACACACAGTGGTTACTTTGTCCTGGCGGAGAATGTTTGTAGACACAGAAGGTTTGATCACTGCACGTGCAGCTTAGTGTGCACTCAAGAAGAAATGCTGGCAGATATGGGACACATTTATTAACGAAGTCTCCTCTATCATAAAAAGTCTAGTCCAGTGTTTTTTTCATTGTCTACTACTCTACTCTATTGGAAAAGCTAGAGTTCTGCATCTTGCAATGTCCAAACTGTAGACACATATCATGCTGTGCTTATGCAAGTGTTTTATAAACGACATTTACAGAAAACCTCTATATTTTGCATAGAAAAAACTTACCCACTTGACCTCCAGAAGGTTTTACCCCCATTATGACCAGAGCATTTTTTCAGCACTGTGCTACTTTAACCACTTCAGCCCCCGACCAATTGGCAGCCAAAGGACCAGGCCCCTTTTTGAGATTCGGCACTGCGTCGCTTTAACTGACAATTGCGCGGTCGTGCGACATGGCTCCAAAACAAAATTGGCGTCCTTTTTTTCCCACAAATAGAGCTTTCTTTTGGTGGTATTTGATCACCCCTGCGGTTTTTATTTTTTGCGCTATAAATAAAAATAGAGCGACAATTTTGAAAACCATGCAATATTTTTGCTTTTTGCTATAATAAATATCCCAAAAAATATATAAAAAACGTTTTTTTCCCTCAGTTTAGGCCGATACGTATTCTTCTACATATTTTTGGTAAAAAAAATCGCAATTAGCGATTATTGATTGGTTTGCGCAAAAGTTATAGCGTTTACAAAATAGGGGATAGTTTTATAGCATTTTTATTAATATTTTTTTTTTTACTAGTAATGGCGGCGATCAGCGATTTTTATTGTGACTGCGACATTATGGCGGACACATCGGACATTTTTGACACATTTCTGGGACCATTGTCATTTATACAGCAATCAATGCTATTTAAATGCATTGATTCCTGTATAAATGACAGTTGTAGTGAAAGAGTTAACCACTAGGGTCAGGGGAGGGGTTATGGGCTCTGACGTGTGTGTTTTTTTACATTAGGGGGCGGGGCTGACGTCTGACGTCATTGATCGGCTTTCCCGATGACCGGGAACAGCCAATCAATGACAGGCAGAGTAGGAAGTGCGGGGAGAGGTTTGTTTACACATACTTCTCCCCATTCTTCAGCTCCGTGATCCGATCGCGGGACACCAGCGGCGATCGGGTCCGCCGGTCCCGCGGCCGGCGCGCTCGCGACCCACGGGCAGGCAATTAAAGGGCCACGTACATGTACGTGATTTTGCCTGCCCGTGCCATTTTGCCGCAGTATATCTGCGTGAGGCGGTCGGGAAGCGGTTAACTGGCAATTGCTGAGTTATGTAACGTTGTACCCAAATGAAATTAATATACTTTTTTTTCTCACACAAATAGCTTTTCTTTTGGTGGTATTATACATACAAAAAAAGCTGAAAAAAAACAAAAACAATATTTTCTACTTTCTATTATAAAATATATCCAATAAAATCTAATTTCTTCATAAATTTAGGCCAAAGTGTATTCTGCTACATGTCACAAGTGCTGGCAGTGATCGTGGCTGATTCTTATATCACTGCATTTTTGGGGACCTTATACTATTAGGGACACTAGTATAGTAGTGTGACTGTGATAGTGTGGCGGCCAATCTGGCTGGGAGGGACACTAACTAACTGCCTGTGATTTTGCAAGTGACACTAATACAGTGATCAGTGATAATACTGTACACTGTATTAATGACACTAGCTGGGTGACAGGAGAGATCAGGAGGGAAATCAAGGGGTTAACTGTGTGCCTAACAAGTGTATGCAAGTGTATGTATGCCACTTTTACTTACAGATTTGGCTGGGTCTCTCCTTGCTTTCTGAACGGTAACTGATAGCAGAGAGAAAAACAGCCAGAGCCTGTTTTTACAAACACACAGATCTTTGTGCTGTGATTGGCCACAGCCAATCAGCAGATATACAGCTAAAATTATTGGCAGTAACCTACTGACATTTTGTGCTGTGTCCAATCAAAGCACAGATTAGCAGGTGGCATGCAAGCCAGGAAGTAAATGTAAACCAGCAGTAAATGTACTGCTGGTTGGCGACAAGAGCTTAAAGAGCTGGTGCAGAACAATTTAAGCAATAAACAACAGATAAGTTTAATTTTGTAGATAGTATTTATTAACTTCCCTTATACTATAAACGCTATTGTAATATCCAGTGAGCCCAATAAAAAGTAATCAAAATGTGCTTAACACCATGGGAAAATTATAAAATAATTTCATGTCTGTGTGTTTTAGCAGATGACTCTTGCTGATAGCTCTTTGGGGTTAAAGATTTGATCTGACAGATTTGAAAACCTTACATGTGTGCGATATGGAGTGCTTTGAGTGAACGGCATTTTAACAATTTGTAAATAAAGTACGTTTGATGCGTTTCGGGAGATTTTGGACTTCCCTTTCTTCAGGGCTATGAATGGAGCCTTTGGAAGTTTTCCCTGGAACCTTTGGGAGGCCATTTACAGGTCATTTATGTTCTCTCTGTGTGGTAATCAGTTTCACGAAATAACACAAATATAACATCAGTAGACATTTGTTAACTCTGAAAAAGATAGAGTCCAAAATCCCAAGAAATGTGGGCTGTACTGTTTTTACCAAACCCTATAAGGTCTGGAAGCAAACTCTTCATATGTATGACTAATCACTCCAGGCATTTCTCATTAAATGTATGTAGAATTCTCCAGTCTGAGGTTCCAGAACCATGCCTGACACCCTCAGGAGTTGAGCCACACATGGTCCCTTCGACCATTCATCAGAAGGCTCCATATTCTGGAGGCATGAGTCTATAGCAAATACAGGTTTAGATTCCTGGCTCAGTGTTGCCACAACCCAAGAATTTGAAAACCTTTGTTCATCTCTACATCCTCCATGAGATAAACCAGAAGTATCTGCCTGTGCTCCCTAGAGGTAACCCAAACTTCTCAAATATGAAGTAAAATATTTCAGATTGTGTCTATAAAACCTACCGTCTAATGAAAGATAATAAAAACTTTTTTTTTTTGGGGGAGTTATTTTAAACAGTACTTTCTTCTAATTCTCTCAGCCTCTATATCCAGGAGGGGGACATTCGTTTTTATACTCTTCTCAGACTTGCGGTTCTGTGGAATCTGTTGCCACACTAGACCACACTGTCAATCCAATGCCAAAAATGTGTAAGTCAAACCCAGAGGTGGAATGCCTGATCACTGACAAGGACAAGGAACAGGCAGTTCTTACTCAGCGAAAGATAAACTATGAGCAAGAAATAAGACTAATTGTAAATCAGTCACCCAAACACTCTGCCCAACAACTGCTTGGAACCCCCCGTGGTCTGGAGACGTCAAGAAAAAGGAAAATATTCGAGTTACTCGTTGGTCTTGTATTTCACAACCATGTCTTCTTTCTTTAAAACATACCAAGATCTTTGGCTCAGGAAAAAGTTTAAAATACAGCTGCATTACTTTGACATCACTAAGTATCAAAGCTAGGGGTTCAGAGACATCTTAGCTTAGGTTTTGCCAGCCTGGATGTTAGCATTTGAATTAAAACAGATGGAGTCACGTCAAGACAACTGTGCCCCACAGTATTACAGGTCTATGACAAATTATTCTGCATCAAGTACATTAAGGTGTTTTTCCCTCCTGTTTTCTGAGCTTTGCTGTAGTGTAGACTGCAAGGGGCTGTTATTAAGTCATACTTAGATATTTACACTGCTTGCAATGTAAAAATATAAATACGATAAGTAATAATGATTATAGAACTGCACTGAATAAGAAGTACAGCCAAAGCTATTTTGGCTGTACTTTTCCTATGGATCACAGGAATGCAGTTCAGGACCGAGGAGTGTGGGGGGCACTCGATGAGGAGGAGAAGCTGTATCTTAGACTGTGGTGTGGGTTGTCCTCAGTCTGCAGTCAAAAGGTGTAAACGAATGGCAGAAAAAAAGCAATATAGCGTGATTCCATTTATTTTCCATAAAACACATAATATCCACTCACATAACCGAAAATAACCAATGACTTGCGTCTCCCCGGCCGGAAATGACGTCTCGTGGGAGGGACAAAACACGTAAGGTGACTGTAGGTGGTGACGTAATTTCCGGCCGGTGAGATGCAAGTCTGTTACTTCCGGTTTCGGGTTTTATACTTGTTACAGCATTTTAACATGTGAGTGGATATTATGTGTTTTTATGGAAGATAAATGGAACTACGCTATATTGCTTTTTTCTGCCATTCATTTACAACTTATGACTGCATACTGAGAACAACCCACACCACAGTCTGAGATACGGCCCGAGGAACAACAGAGCCCAGCCATCCATACAAGAGTCTATGACTTCTGTCATGGGAATCCATATTATCTGGTGAGTGAGAGGGCACACAGAGGGGGGCACAGACTGCACAGATCAATTTGTTTTTCATCACTTGGCACTTTATTTTGCACAATGAAAATCTGAAACTGCACATTGAAGATTGTGAAGCCTATGAACTTTATATGGATTTATGAACTCTACATGGACTTTATTTATCAGTTTTTGTTATGTATTGATAATTTTGTTGCATGACTGGAACTGTGTGTTAGCACAATTAGCATCAGGTAGCGCTCTTACATTGACTTTCACTTTTAAAGGCATATTCACCTTCTGAGAGCGGCAACCAATTAATTTAAGTTTATTCATATAAGTTTTTTTGCACTATATTTACCTATCCATCAGTGCAGGAGTATATACTTGTCAATTCAACTGTGGAGGATTAGCTGTTGGAGAAAATAAAAGTTGTTAGGTGGAGGCAGGATACAGTGGGGATCGAAAGTTTGGGCACCCCAGGTAAAAATGTGTATTAATGTGCATAACGAAGCCAAGGAAAGATAGAAAAATCTCCAAATGGCATCAAATTACAGATTAGACATTCTTATAATATGTCAAAAAAAGTTAGATTTTATTTCCATCATTTACACTTTCAAAATTACAGAAAACAAAAAAATGGCATCTGCAAATGTTTGGGCACCCTGCAGAGTTAATATCTTGTACTGCCCCCTTTGGCAAGTATCACAGCTTGTAAACGCTTTTTGTAGCCAGCCAAGAGTCTTTCAATTCTTGTTTGAGGTATCTTTGCCCATTCTTCTTTACAAAAGTCTTCCAGTTCTTTGAGATTTCTGGGCTGTCTGTCACGCACTGCTCTTTTAAGATCTATTCATAGATTTTCAATAATGTTGAGGTCGGGAGATTGTGAAGGCCATGGCAAAACCTTCAGTTTACGCCTCTTGATGTAATCCCCCGTGGATTTTGAGGTGTGTTTAGGATCATTATCCATTTGTAGAAGCCATCCTCTCTTCAACTTCAGCTTTTTCACAGATGGCATCAAGTTACCATCCAAAATTTGCTGAAATTTTATAGAATCCATTTTCCTTCTACTCATGAAATGTTCCCTGTGCCACTGGCTGCAATACAACCCCAAAGCATGATTGATCCACCCCCATGCTTAACAGTTGGACAGAGGTTCTTTTCATTAAATTCTGTGCCCTTTCTTCTCCAAATGTACCTTTGCTCATTCCGGCCAAAAAGTTCTATTTTAACCTCATCGGCCCACAGAAATTGTTTCCAAAATGCCTCAGGCTTGTCTATATGTTCATTTGCAAAGTTCAAACACTGATTTTTGTGGTGAGGACGTAGAATAGGTTTTCTTCTGATGACTCTTCCATGAAGATCATATTTGTCCAAGTATCTTTTTATAGTGGAATAGTGTACCACAACTCCATTGTCTGCCAGATCTTTCTGGAGGGATCGTGCAGTCAAACGTGGGTTTTGAATTGCTTTTCTCACAATCCTGCGAGCTGTTCTGTCTGATATTTTTCTTGGTCTTCCAGATCTTGCTTTAACTTCCACTGTTCCTGATGACTGCCATTTCTTAATTACATTCCGAACAGAAGATATTGACATCTGAAAAAGCTTTGCTATCTTCTTATAGCCTTCTCCAGCTTTGTGAGCGTCAACTATTTTCAGTTTCAGTTTTCTAGACAACTGCTTAGAAGAACCCATGGTGCTGATTGTTGGGGCAAGGTCAGATGAGTCTGGCCATTTAAAACCTTTGAGATTGACATCACCTGTTCTTCCCAGATGATGATTGAGAACAATCCATGACACTGGCAGGTCTCAGCTTTGCAAAGGGGGCAGGGCATGCTATAAATTCTGCAGGGTGCCCAAACTTTTGCAGACGCCATTTTTTTGTTTTCTGTAATTTTGAAAGTGTAAATGATGGAAATAAAATCTAACTTTTTTTGACATATTATAAGAATGTCTAATCTGTAATTTGATGCCATTTGGAGATTTTTCCATCTTTCCTTGGCTTCGTTATGCATATTAATACACATTTTTACCTGGGGTGCCCAAACTTTCGATCCCTACTGTAGGCTTCTCTGAAGAGAAATGTTTTCCGGGATCGCCCAGAGTAGGAGATAGTCAGACAGATTAGGGTAGGGAATTCCATAGAATGGCAGATGCTCACGAAAAGTCCTGGAGGTGAGTATGGGAGGAGATGAAAAGGGAACTAGAGAGCAGGAGGTCTTGGGAGGAACGAAGAGTGCAATTAGGTTGGTATTTTGAGACTAGGTTAGTGATGTATCTGGGGGCCGAGTTGTTAAACGGCTTTGTTAGTCATTGTTAGTATTTTGAATTTAATTTGTTGGGTGTGCGGAGGCCAATGCAGGGATTGGCAGAGACTTGTAGCACCCACAATACTTCTGGTAACCAGAGACCATATGATCTAGGCTAATTAGTCTTAAAGGATAAATTCACCTTTTGGAACATGTTGCATATTCCAACTGTATTTAGAGGTGGAACATGTAACATGTTCCAGCAGTGGCAGCCATTCCTCTCCCCCCCCCCCCTCCCCAGTGACAGCAGGCGGGCATCTTCTCCGGGTGTCTGCTGTCACTCTTTGAAAAAAAACGTGGCCGTGCGTGGCTCTGATCGGCCGTGTCACTCATTCAGAGTCCGTTGTGGCTGTTGGCTTGTAGTTTTCAATGAACTACCGCGGTAATGTTGAGCACCGTGGTAGTTCATTCATTCTTCCTGTCAGTGAGTATCTGCTTGCTTGTATGAGGTACATGCAAACAGATACACTGACAGGTCTGCAGGAGACCTGCATGATATCAGTGATCTGCTGATCGCTGGTGCATTGCTTTTCAGGCTCCCAAAACAAAAAATAGTAAATGCACATTTTCTTACCTTGAAAAAAAATGTGCATTTATTATTTTTTGTTAAAAGGTGAACTTAACTTTTAAGGTCACATAATGTATCATGGGACCAGCAATATTTTCTTAAAATAAGAGGTACTTCTGCAGTGAGAGTGTTGAGATTTGGTGATGCTGACTTGTGCCCTAGGGACTGATATAAAGAGTGAATTTCAGTGATAGGTTTGCATGAAATGTTCTTTTTCCCCATTTCACAGAACAGACTTTTTATCAGCACTGGATTTTATTCCTGATGTTTCAGTACTGATTTTCTCAAACTTTTCAAAGAAGGAGCAGATGTGAAGACACCTGCCGGCCTTTTGTATTCCTATAACAAAATCATTTTATCAAGTTTAATGTGATGGGTGAGGGGTAGTTGACAATCTGTGAAGCCTGAGCACCTGCTTCTGCTAGGGCTTTGTCGCTAGAAGTTATTTTCTGGATGCACTTTCAGATAAATGATGTCATTGCTAAGCTAACAGTAATGCTGTTATGGAGTTAATATCACATTAGGAAATCATTTCAGAGGCTATAAATGGGTCTTATAAAGGCTCCCCTTACCTCCCTAGAGCCTCCAGTGAACCTTAGTTGTTTTTTATGCTTTTTCTTTTTTATACTTTGCAGATGTCTTCAAGCTAGTCCTCTGCCTCTTCTCCTGCCTCTTGGGATCTTCTCCAGTGCTGGGAGGTCCTTCATGCACTAGTTTGTTTCTATAGTGATTTTTTCTGTGTGGCGATGGGCAGAATGTGATGGCCCTTGCCTTTACAATACAAAGTGAGCAATCTAGATTCAGGAACAACCGAGTTTATTACCAGTCTCTGGGAAGCATTTAATCCCTCTACCACCCCCCACTCCCAGCCCCCTCACCCATGCAGCCTTTTTTATGTTTGTTTTTTCACCTTCTGAAACATCTTATACTAACCTAAGTCCGCCATTCATACCCCTTACTTGTACCATCTCTGTGTGGGGGGAGACTCATAATCCAGTGCTGCAGATATGCCTGTGCCAGCAATTCCACCTTTGCTAACATTATCTTCTTCTGAATCCTGAGAGAACACCGCCGCTGGACAGCCAAAAGGAAAATGCACACCACCTGCAGGCAGTGGCATCTGAAGAAGGACTCCAACTCCTCTACAGAGAGATAAGTAAAAATGTCATTTAGGTAGGGTTTTTTTTATTTTTATGGGAGCAATTAGTTAGAGGGGGAGAGAAGTTGATAGTTTGGCAGAAACTTGGAGAGAAGCTTTAATAAAAGCTTGCTCTGCTTTTACTTATATTCCACCCAATGGTGAATTTCTATTTTGTGGGTGTTCTAAGACCACAAAATTGCTTACCAATCCTTAGGTTTCATGCACACAGGCAGAATTTATTTTTTTATGTTTCTGAATGCAGCTCCATTTTGGCTTATGTATCCATGCACATTATGGCATTCACAATCATATTTTAGAGCAGCGATCAGAGGCATAAAAAAATGCCCCAAACCTGCATTTAGTGAGGAGCTTAATGACATAATGTATGCACATTTCAAGGTTTAGAATAATAGAATAGTCTGTCCTGTTAAATGAGTTTACACTGATATAGTTCTAAACACCATACACCTGTAAATGCGCCTAAACACGCCTAATTGCTTACCAAATCAAGACATTTTACATGTAATTTTATTGCCAGCTGCTTGCAGAAAGATCCAGCTTAGGTGGGAATATTTTAATACACCCATGTGCATGAATGTAGATGTGCCTACATGTAAATGTGTAGCTGCATTAGTTTCCTTCTTTAAGGCTCTTTTTTTTTTTAACCTGGTGATCCTGCCAGTAACACACTTCCTGTCCTAGGGTGACAGTGACTGCAAGGCATAAATGCTAGTTAATGCTAGGGAGTAGGGGAATAAGTTGTATTGCTTACTGTATTCCTGGCATTACCTTGTTTTTCCTTACAAGCATTTAAAGCCAAACTGTAGGAAATGTAAAAATCATTCCTTGCAGTGTGGCTACACCCACACTGCAAGGCATAACTCCTCGTTTATGTCTAGGGGACTTGGTAAAGGGCTTTTACTCGCCTCTTCTGCAGGCTCCTCTTTGCTATTAGACAAATGCAGCCTCTTTTCTCCTGCTCTCCAACGATTTAAGGTTCTATGTTGTCATCAAGACCAATGCAGGGACCAAAGCCCTGCAATAGATGTGAACATACTGAGGGCAAGTCTACTGCTGGGGCATGGGGAAGTGTTGCCTGCTGACGTATTTGAGGTTTGGGTAAGTAAAACTGCTTTTCCATCTTCTAGACTTAAATGAGCAGTTGAACCTTGCAATGGGGGCCCAGCCCTGCTGTAAGGGAGCATTTTTAGGTTTCCTGGAGTTGGGCTTTAACCCTTGAAGGGTGGCAGGGGGGTCCACTGGAAAGTTTTTTCTTTTTTTTTATGCCCCGATTTGGACGTTAGACCAAAAGGGAACTAAGAAAAGTTAAGGAATGCATATACTGTACTTCATCGGTAGTGCAGTGTCAGTCTCAGTTGTGGTCTCCGTCAGAAGCCTTTGTAGCAGGGTGACAATGCAGGAGCATGATTGGGAGACAGGGGCAGAACATTTTCATTCTATAACAGGAAGTGCCTGGACAAAGACCTTATAGGAGGATCATTGGGGATTATTTGAATGACAGCTACAGAATATAAAATATTACAAATTATGTTAACCTAATAAAGGGTTAGCTCACCTTTAATTACATTTTCTTTTAAATCCTTATGCATTAAAGCTTTGCGTGTACATTAAAATGCTGTCCCCTGTCCGGCTGGCCTAACAACGCATGCACAGTCCGCTATCTCTCTCTTGCAGAACATTGGGCTCAGCCACTTCTGAGAGAGAGAGCAGAATGTTCATGCGTGGTCAGATATCCTGCCATTTAGGCAGTATGGAGAGGGGAAGCCTGTGGTAGAACCAGCTTCAAAGGTTGGCCATGGTATAACCAGCTTCAAAGGTTGGCCATGGTATAACCAGCTTCAAAGGTTGGCCATGGTAGAACCAGCTTCAAAGGTTGGCCATGGTAGAACCAGCTTCAAAAATAGGAATCATTTTTAAAAAGGGGGTACAGGATTTTAGTGTATACTGTGTACATTAAAATGTACAGTGTAATGCATATATATATATTTAATAAAAAATGTCACTAAAGGTGAACTAACCCTTTAAAATGTATATGAAATTTTAGTGACTTGATTTACTTTAACTGAGTAGATGCATTACCAGTGGCATACCTAGGAACTTGCCATAAATGACCTGGCAATGCTGGGGTTTTGTTAAAGTGTTAATAAACCTGCAATAGTAAAATCTGTCTGCAGAATATATATATGCAGAATAGCATGCTTGTTATACTCACTGTGGAACTTAAGGGGTTAATCCTCTGTATTGTGTAAACAGGCTCCTTGATCCTGTATGCACAGATCCTCCCCCTCCTGCAGGGTCTCTATGGGCAAGTCCAGATAAACCAAGGTCAGAGTGGTCCCCCTGCACATGCTCAGTTAGGTCTCTATTGCTGGAGAGAATATTTTCTTCTTGAGCTGAACTAGTCAGGTCACATGGTATTGACATCACACATGTGGGTGTGTATGCAGATCCTAAATGACAGCCTAGTCCCTCCCTCCTCCTCCATGCCCAGTAACTAAAAAAAGAACACAGTGGGTGGCATGTCACATCTTGATTGATGGATGATGCGCCTCCCATAACAGCATGAGGACACCTCCTCCTACCTGAACACTCAGCACTTGGGTGGACCCTGCAGGTTGGTTGGCCTTTCAGTATATGTTTGTAAATATGCATGCATGATGTCCTTCTCCAGAGTTACGCATGTTACCTGCCTAATGCCGATATTGCTGATAGGAGGGCATCCCTGATTATGTTTCAACCTGATCAGGAAGATGTTGGGCTCTTGGACAACCCTGTCAGCCTAAACACCCCAGGCACCATGTTATAGGATGGCATGGCAGGTTGGACTGTGATACATCTCCTCCTAGCTGCTGGCATGGGCTGACTTTTTCTACCTGTGGCCTACTGACCTTCCTTCAGCTCCTCAGTTCTCAGGAATTATGATTTTCAAATGTTCCCAGGTATTATTTGTAGCATGGAGTCTTTGAATTCCTATGTTTTATCTGGTGTGCTTGTTAAAGCAAATAAAATAAAGAAGGGCCAATAAGTCTAGAATGTCTTTAATATATATATATATAATTTCTATTTTTATTTAATGTATTTTTGCATTGTATGCTGGAACTTTTAGTTCCTTCAATGCAAGCAGGTGTCACACATAGTTAAGGCAAACATGATGTGTTTTTAGAAGGAGGAGCCGAGCACCAACAATCACCTACTGTTGCTTGCTGGGGCCCCTCTCTGCAGCTGCTCGTCATTGCTGCAGCCTGTACAGAGATCTTTAAATAAACCCCAATAAATGTCTAGTTTATAGCTTTGTGTCGTGTGCATAGTCAGTAGAGCCGGCAAAACGCTCACAATCAGGGAATCCAGTGAAGGGTGAAAGATTGACAGTCACAGCTTGTTCCTAATGACAGATGTGAAAGTGCTGTGTCTGCAGGCTGCCTCTTAGAGGAGCAGACCAACAGAAGTGCGCCCTCTGTAGGACACAATACCATAATGGTTCACTGTCTAACCACACATTGGCAACAATATCATAGAACAGTTTCTTACTAATAACTGGGGGTGCTTTTTTCTGGCTCATTTTAGTTCATCCCACCAGAGGTGTCTGTTCCATAGAACAGCAAAGAGATCCTATTACTATTGAGACCACTTTAGGATGTAATTGCATCTATATTACAATTATTATGATGCCTTTTTAATCTTTTATTTATACAGTACCATAATTTGTGCTTTAGAGAAGATATTATTCTCATATGAATTACTGTGTATATTTTTATATAGCTACAGGCACTAATTTATGTATATCGATTTATTAAACCTTTTGCAAATAGAGGTCAGATTCATCATATTTATTATTATAGGCTGACAAATGAATTAAAATGTGATTTAATAAAAAAAAACTATATATATGTTTTATATATTTCTAAAAAATATTTTTTTTTTCTAACTAGGTACTGTAGTCTTTGAGAAAAATATTTATTTCTAGTGGCATAGTGAGCATGTAATGTTAGTTTATCATTAAAATAAAACTAAGCTGCATTTGCATGTACACAAATTAGCACAACTGTCCTATTTAGAGACTCAAAATTACATGACTTTAATTTAATAGGTGCAAATGTCATTCCGAGATTTAGCACCTTTGTTGCAACCTGGGCAATAATGAGAAGAAAACTGAATTTTTTATTGATACATTTTATAATTTTTTTTTTTTTTTTTTCTTAAATTCATGCTGAGCTGAAACAGACTGTACTGATCTCTTGCTGCAGAGGAAAGCAGGACACAAATGGATCAGCTCTGCTCTGTTCAATGATGGTTATTAGTGTTTCCAAGACATTCTGATAGTGACATCAAAGCATTTGCTCTTTAATAACATGGGAAGGTATTGTGCTGTTCTACATGACAGAGCACTTTGTAGCAAGATCGCATGTCCAAGAGCTGACGGTCTGCAGTCCCAGTGCAAACACTTTGTAGGATCTTCAGTACCCACTGAGACTGGATACTGTTTAAAAATGTAAATACACTGCCAATTTAAAATGGCATCTGAGATGAGTGTTTAAATATTCCTAGGAGTGCATATGTTTACAGAAACCTCTACATTTGTGTTTCAATAACATACATATATTTCATGTTTGAACAGATTTTCTTCCTGTTGTAAATATCACAAACTGTTACAGTTGGATTTCACACATTTAAAGAAGTCCAGCCTGAGCTCGTTTTGGCTGGGCTTCTCCTATGGGTCACAGGATTGCAATTAGTTTTGCACTCCTGTGACCCGTTTTCAGCAGAGAGCGGACTGCTAACATCACAGGAATCAGTCCAGGCACTGCGTTGACGCGAAAATGGAAGTTGGGATCCACCAGGAGACTGGACTGACACCTGTCTCAGCCTCTCAGCGAGCTGCTGAGAGCCTGAGACGGCCGCTCCCGCCCCTCCACAGCTCAGTGCTCCAGTGAGTGTGGAGGAGCAGAGTGGAGAGATGCTGATTGACAGTCAGGAGTCCTCTGCTCGGGAGCTGTGAGAACTGAGCCATCGGCAATGTTTGATGGCTCAGTTCTCAGTGTAGAGGCGCCGGGGGACAGATGCAGCATCGGACCGATGTTGCATCCACCTAGGTAAGTATGATGGGGGGAAAAGCCCCCAAACCCATACTTCTCTTTTAATTCTGATCTTTCCTATATCTTATTGAGGTGAATGATGGTACGTACCTTCCATATACTATCTAGGGTGTGCTTTCCCACCACAGGTCAATTCCTAGATGAAAGTGCAACCAGAAGATCTGTAATGCCACGTACACACGATCAAACTATCCGGAGGAATGTGACATCATAAGGGGCGAGGTCACCATGGGACATCACCCGGTGACCCCGCCCCTTATTCCTATTAAAGTCGTGCAACGCGTCCCTGGCATTGCGGCCGGAGAGAGCGTTGTGTCTACATCGGAAGGAAGAAGAAGAAAAGAAGAAGAAGGCCGGCGACAGCGACGAATCAGAAGACCAGGCCAATGCTAGTAAAAGAGCTGCAAAAAGATAGCTGAGGCCAGGCAGAAGAAACGAAGAGCGGGACAAGACCCCCCGAAGTCGGAAGAAGACCCCCGGACGGCAGCGATGAAGGAGAAAGCCGCGCTCCTCCGCTAGTAAAAGAGCAGAAGATAGCGGAGGGCCCCCCCTTCCCCAAAGCACCCCCCATGTTGAGGGCACGCGGCCTGGTACGGCTCAGGAGGGGGGGTGCTCGCTCGTCCCCACCCCCTTTCCTGACTGGCCGGGCTGCATGCTCGGATAAGGGACTTTGGACTTTGGGGGGACCCCCGCGCCGTTTTTTCGGCGTAGGGGTTCCCCTTTAAATCCATACCGGGTGACGGGGCTAGCAAGGTGTCAATCTTGCCGATGGAGGCGGCGACATTGACTTCCTTCGCTAGTCCCGTCTACCTGGAGTCATGTTCAAAATGAACGGACTTTACTCCACGTGTGGGCAAGTCCGTTCATTTGCAAAGTCAGACGGACCTCCGCCAAAAGTCTGGCGGATTGTCCGCCGGACCTAGTCCGCCGGAAAAGTCTGGTGTGTGGGCAAGTCCGCTCGTTCGGAAAGTCCGCCGGACCTCTGCTGGAAAGTCCGGCAGATTGTCCGTCGGACAGTCTGATCGTGTGTCCTGACGTGTGTACTGACCTACCAGTACAGGTAAAATTTCAGGTTAAATTTCAGCAATTCTCTGTAGATTATCAAATCTCTATGGTTCTCTGTACAGTATAGCACTGTATGAGCATAAGAGGCAACACCCTCATGTCTCAGTCATTGCTGCTTTCCATGCTTTTCACTATTCCTAATGCATCTATATCACTGGTGTAATATAAAGGACTGTGTTATTTAAACGATAAGTTCACCTTATCACCTTACATATTACATATTCCACTCATTTTTAGGGTGAAACATGTAACATATTCCCTCTCCCCCTGATCCCCCTCTTCCAGTGACAACAGGCAGGGGTTCTTCTCTCCATGCCCACTGTCACTCTTTGAAAACAGCATGGCTGTGCGGAGCTCTGCCCTCACAGCAGAGTCATTCATTCACAGATTCCTGTGACTGAATAAACTACAAGTGCCGTCTTCTACCACAGCAGATAGACTTGTTTCATTGGGCTGCGGGGGCGCTGATGAGCTCTCTCGTAGTCCACTGACATGTCCTCTGGATTTCACACAGAAAGCCTGTTCAGAGATATGGGCTGAAAGCCGAAGGACATGCCTGTAGGAGCCCACATTGCACCCAAGAACTACTGATCATGGGTGCAGTGATTTCCAGGCTCCTACAGGAAAAAATATTATATGCACACTTTTTTCTGTGCATTTATTATTTTTTTCTATAAAGGTGATCTTATCCTTTAACCACTTCCGCCCGTAGGACGTCATGTGACGCCCTGGACTTGAAGTGGAGATATCTGGACGATGTCTGAAGCTACAAGCATCATCCAGATATATTTATTTTCAGCCGGAAGTTCCCTATAACGTAAAAAAACATCCTAGCGACCGATTAGCCGCTGGATTGCATTTACAGGCAGTGGGAGCGGATGTCCTCCCTCCCGTCACCCATCGGTGCCTCTCCGGGCTCTCCTGTGTGATTGGAGAGTCCAAGATCCAATCTTGCAGTGGCGAATTGGCACATTTCTATGATCCTGGGAGGGTGGAAGTGGTGTCAAAGCAGTGAAAGCACATAATTGTTGAGGGGTAAGTACCAGGTATAACTATCAATATAAATCAGAAGTTTATACATGTAGCCCTCTTTTATTTTTGGTGTGGGGGACGGTTAAGAGAAATGGCCCCCTCCAACAGGATAGTGCACTAAATCTGTAGGTAAATAAGAGAATAAGAACCTTTGCTAAGTGGAAGAATGGGCAGTGCCTCTACCCAGGACAGGGCCTGTGAGCAGAGGGATTCCCTTCCTGGGAAATTAACCAGTACTCTAATCAAAGTATTTGAGAGAAGGGGAACTACTACAGCCAGCTTATAACATTAACTATACGTATATAGGTAGACACCACTATGGGAAGAATACAAACTTTATATAATAAAAGGTTAATAATAGTACATACATCCTGTGTACATATAGGTAATATCAACAAAGGGCCCAACAGTAGTCCTGATTGAGTTGTGTACATATACCTGGGTATATACAGTATATAGTTGGTAATTTAAAAACCTCCAGATGAATGTTGCAGCAAAGTCCAGTTTTGCAGGGACCCCTGAGGATAATCACAATGCGGCATCCGTCTTAGTACTGAAGACCTGAAGAATAAGTCAGTGATAATGGGGAGATCCTCCAACTGTTTTCCAACTGGTCTGGAATGTAGCTTCTTAATAGGAGAAACCTTGGTGTGATACTTGAAGTCTTGGTCAGCCTATCTATTCTGCTTTTTAGTCCCTAGTAACTTCTAATCTGACATGCAACCAAATCACTAACTACCTACTGAGTCGTCAGATGCCTAACCTGGTTCTAGCTTATGCTGTTCATTGAGCCCCATGCTAAAAAGACCAGAAGGGACAGCATTAACTAAAATAAATAAAAATAACAGAAGCTGTATATAAATGCTATTGCATTAAGCAGATTCATCTACTAATATACTGAAAGTTGACCATTACATTCACAAACCTAGCTATCTGGCACAGTGCATGTGAGAAAATAATAGGACATTAGACAGTAGACTCGTCTGTCACTAGGATTCAGGTGAAGAAGTTATGGGCAGTTACAATTAAACAGCCAGAACTCAGAAACCGTTACCTATTAGCCTCTGCTTCTGGCCTGGATAAAATACAGCAGCAGCTCCTGTATGTGGACAGGTGGTCTCCAAAAACCTCATTCCACTTCCTCCATCTGGGGTTTTTAACCCAGTCTCCAAGAGACAAGAAGTACACACATAATTAACTGTAATATTAGAAGCACAGGTATTCACAAACACAGACAGAAGAGTGCAGCAGATCCCTACATACAGCACATATTTAGTAGTTGAAGTGGTTCTAAAACCTTACTTATACCCACTGAAGGGATTATCCTCAGGTGATGCACAGAGATTAAACAAATCCTCCTACATAAGTTGCACTTGTCTATCTGCAGGCTTCTCTTCTCTACATCCATTCAAAGTGCTGAATTTATAAGCTTGTCTGAGAGTTCAGAAAAAGGGGGCGAAGAGTTGAAGTTACACTGAAGTTACACTCTGCACTCTGCAGCTCTTATTAAGGAGAGCTGCTTGGAGGGAAGCCCCCCCCCCCCCCCCTTCACACAGCTCACTGGAAAAGAGCTGAGGCTGTCAATCAGCAGGAGATCCCTCCGCTCTCACCTTTTTTATCTTGGTGTCAGGAAAACTTGTCAGAAATGACTCATGCAGATAGGAGAGGAACAAAGCAACAGACAGAAATGTGACTTAGTGCTTTTAATTGGGACACTATTGAGAGATATACTTTGTTCATATTTCATGTCTGAGGTTTACAACCACTTTGATGTGAATCTGAGAACACCAGAAATGACTGGACATGTTTTTTGACTGTTATATTAATACACAGAGGCAGCACAGTACAAAGGGCCTGCGATGTTAGGCTCTGCAGTGCACAGATGTGAACCATTTCTGCATTGTGGTGCGGTGTGCATTGTAAAAGATACTACATGTTCATCTAGAGTGACTCCGTCATGAAGAGTACCAATGTAAACTAAACCAAGCCTTTAAATGAAAAAGATGTGTACTTTCCAGTGGCCCGTGTCTTGAAACTCTGTTGTATCAGAGATTTTTGGAACGGCTGGTGTAGATGTTAGACACTTCTGAGTGTGTAAAATACCTGCTCTGCCATTGTGAACTGTGGTTCCTCTTGTAGGTTTGTATATCACTACAGGATGTAGAGGCCAGCAGGAGAAACCACTGTGTATGACAAGGGAACAGGCTATTCAGCACACCAGACAGTGTCAGATACCTGCATCAGCTGCAGATCTGAAAGCAGAGTTTTAAGACCCAACCTGCTGGAAAGGTTAATATACATCTTATCTCACCGGGTTTAGTATACACTGGTGTCACTTTATTTATACAGTACATTGTGTTAATTTGGTAGTCCATTCAGAATTATTAGTCTGCCTTAACGTAATGCACATTAATGCATGAAATAACACACATTAACGTGTGTGTGATAACGCAACAACACTGCAAAAATATGAATAGACCCTCAATGTAGCTCTGTTACAAATACAGAATACTACAAGATTACTTACACAGGATATTGCTATTTTTACACCACTAGCTTTAAATCTTGTATTATATTAGATATACTTGTCCCAAGATATACAGTATATTCTCTACATATCATATATAGGTTGGCTAAATTTCCGCTCTGCCTAAAGTGATCATTGTGTGGACATTCCTATTTTTATTTCTTTGATCCGCTGTACCTAATAGATTGTTTGATGCCAGTACAGGTTCACTTCATCAAGAGTAATAAAGATGAAGCTAAAAGTAAATCAACACATTAATAAGCGCTGAATCCTGTGTTGACACCCATCTGTCTTACAGCAAATGCTGGGCATTATACTGCAGATCTCAGGACTGACAGTGTGGGGGGGTCGGACGGCTGCGGTTCTGATTCAATCCTATATATAGATGCTGTGGTACTGCCGGCAGCACCTTGTTGTTGGGTGTGATCGGAAAGGTCATATCTTGTTGATGACTGAGAATTCACAGTCTCATTTGCCCCATCAGACCTTTCAGTCAGGGTGTTTAGTGTAGCCACAGAGACGGCCTGGCTTGTCGGCCCTCTTAAATTTATGCCGCTGCTGTTCTACTCACTTGCAGGTCATACAGTGAATAACTTTCAAGTGATGCTCATAGTGACCTCAAGCTCTGCTAATAGAAATTCTATATATGGAGGTACAAAACCAACAGCCAAACTTCCCCCATTTCTAGTTACTATTTTACGTCCGAGTTTAAAGTAATGACTCCTAAAATCAGTGCCACTCACAGGAACATCAGAGGAGACAGCTTTATGGATTATATATATCCAGTGGGGATAATAATTATGTGATCCCCTGCAGATTTTGTAGGTTTGCCCACTTACAAAGAAATGAAGGGTCTATCATTTTTATTATAGGTGTATTTTAAATGATAGAGATAGAATATCAACCAAAAATCCAGAAAAAACACATAAAACAAATGCTATAAATTAAGTTGCAATTCAGTGAATAAAATAAGTATTTAATCCCTAATTTCTATAGGATTAAGGTCTGGGGACTGGCTAGGCCACTCCATGACCTTAATGTCCTTCTTTTTGAGACTCTCCTTTGTTGCCTTGGCGATATTTTTTTAGATCATTGTCATGCTGGAAGACCCATCCACAATCCATCTATGATTTTACAATACATGGCCCCTCAATGCGGCAAAGTCGGCCTGTACCTTTAGCAGAGAAACAGCTCCAAAGCATAATTTTTCCACCTCTGTGCTTGACTGTAGGAATGGTGTTCTTAAGGTCATAGTCAGCATTTTCCTTCCTCCAAACACGGCAAGTCAAGTTAATGCTGAAGAGCTCAATTTTAGTCTCATCTGAACACATCACTTTCTCACAATCCTTCTCTGAATCATTTAGATGTTCATTGGCATGACTGTACATGTGCCTTTTTGAGGAGGGAGACTCGTCGTGTTTGGAGGAAGAATAATGCTGACTATGAGCTTAAAGAGGAATTGCAGTCTGCTCACATAATTTGTAATAAAAACATCTTTGCCATTCTGAAGCTTCCCTCCAACCACTTTGCATATTATTTTATATACTGTGTACTGTGATTCTGTACTTGCCAAACATGCTGCAGAAATCTCCCTCCAGTGAGTCTGGCTGCAACCAATTTAACTGTGGGCATCTGAAGCTGCTGCCTGTTCACTTCATGGATTTACACAGACACACCAATGCACACCACCAGCTCTGCAGCTCTCATTGGCCCTCTTATGACTCACCCCCTCCCTTCCTTGAGCTGTGCATGATGTCATAAGCCTAGGCTTTTTACCAGACACGAAACAGGAAGTGAGCTATATAAGGTATTTACTGGCAGAAAAAAAGATGTTTTACTTCCAAAGTTAAAGAAGAATTCCAGCCTGGGCTCGTTTGGCTGGGCTTCTCCTAAGGGTCACAGGAGTGCAATTCATTTTGCACTCCTGTGACCCATTTTCAGCAGAGAGCGCTCTGAAGTCCACTCTCTGCTAACAGCACTGCGTAATCTCGACTTCGGAAGTCTGGATCCACCAGGTGCCTGGACTGATGGCAGTCTCAGCCTCTCAGCGAGCCACTGAGACAGCTGCTCCCCATCCCTCCGCAGCTCAGCGCTCCAGTGAGCGTGGAGGAGCAGAGCAGGAGAGCTGCTGATTGACAGTAAGCAGCTCTCCACTTGGGTAAGTGAGAGAACCGAGCCATCGGCGGTGTCGGTGGTCCGGTTCTCAGTGAAAAGGTGGCGGGGGACAGATTCAGCATCGGATATATATATATATATATATATATATATATATATATATATATAATGTGCGCATGTGTATATATATATATATATATATATATATATATATATATATATATATATATATATGTGCCTAGGTCAAATTTCATGAATCGGGTTTACATCCACTTTAAGGATTTAGAGAAGATCTGTAAAGAAGAGTGGACCAAAATCCCTCCTGAGATATGTGCAAACCTTGTCACCAACTACAAGAAACAAGGGTTTCTACACCAACAACCAAGTCATGTTTTGCTTGGGGATAAAATACTTATTGTACTCACTGAACTGCAAATCAATGTGTAACATTTGTGTTGTGTGTTTTTTTTCTGGATTTTGGGTTAATTTTCTGTCTCTATCATTTAAAATACACCTATGATACAAATTATAGACCCTTGATTTCTTTGTAGGTGGGCAAACTTACAAAGTCTGCAGAGGATCAAATAATGATTTCCCCCCACTATATATAGTAAAAGCTTGACTTGAGTGGATTGGATACAGTAAAACCTTGGATTGGATACAGTAAAACCTTGAATCTATCCATGGCTGCCGTGGCCACCCCTATTCATGCGTCTGGCCCCTTTTTAGGGCACCGGGCGCATGAATTACAACGGCCAGTTTTTTTTTTTTAAGCACCTGATTAGAGCCAAAGGCTCTAATAGGCTTCAAAATAGGGTGGGCTTGGGTTGCAGAGAATGCGAACGGAACCCACCCAGGTGTGTTACAACAGCTAATGAATATTGTTAAAACATTGATCCTCAATCCAGCCAGAAGTGGGTGTGAGACACGTTTTCCAATTGGCCGAAAAGAGAAGACTCCCGATTGGCCACCAAGGAGGAGGGAGGAAATGGAAACCATTGCTACATTGACCCGAGGAGAACAGGAGGCTGACGCCGCCGAGCAGGGGAAGCCGCCAGTGATGGGGTAAGTGCTACCGACCGGGGGGGGGGGGTGGGGGGTGTTATGCTGTTTGCAGCCCCACAAAAAAAAATTCCACCGCCCGCCACAGCTACCTGTCAGTGAACAGTATATGATACAATTTTTGTTGTATACAGTTGTGGGTATTTCCCAGCTATCAAGTGATGCATTACCAGTTTAGTTAGTGTGTGACTTGGATAGAAAAAGATCATGAATATGACTCTAACAGCCGTGATGTTTCTCTCATACTGTACTGTGTCTGTTGCTCTGTAGTACAGGCCAAGCGGCCGGAAGCTTGTGAATTTTATATGTCTGGGGCCTTAAATGGCAGATCTCCCATGTACACTGCCAGAAGGTTGGGTTTCAGTTCTGGAAACGGTAAACGTGTTGCTTTAACCCTCAGTTTTTGTCAGAGAGCCCTAGAAGTGTATTCAACTATTCAACTGTATTAAATAACTAACTGCAAGTTAAATACTTACAGTGGAACTAAAGTCTCACAATCAATGTTATTTTTAATCCATATGATGCTAGTATTAGTAAATAGATAGGAAGGTATATTAAATTTACTTATTTTAAACTTTTTTTTTAAATGTCCTCAGTTGCTTCCTGGTTTATGGTCTAGGCCAAAATGATATCGTACATCCAAGGAGTCTTCATATTTTTTTTCCTTTAAACAGAGGAAGGCTTTCTCAGCTAGGCACATCCTGCTGTTTGCATGCCTGAGCTAAAGGCAGATGGATTCCGGGAAGTAAATGCTACACAAATCATCTGCCCTTACTCAAAATTGCCACACATAGGAATTCCATGTGCATGTAGGGGGTTCAAAGCAATTTCTCAACAAAATAAACCATGTAGACATGGGTGAATTTATTTTGAATATTAACCACTTGTTGACCGCTAGCAGTACATTTACTAGTGGCAGGTGGCTCCCCCAGACTCAGCGAAGTACCGTACATTGCAATGCACATGCGCATTGGATTGCGGTGCTCGGTATCAGGACTTTGTCAGTGGCCCAGATACCATGTCATGTAGTAAACAATAGTCCTGAATAAAATCCATTCATGACATTATTGTTTACTATTGTGTGTGATCTGTGATTGGTCACCTGTGATCACCTGGTACCTGGGTCAATTATAGCACCCTGTACTATGTGATAGCTGTGGGCTATTCGTGACAATATGCAGGCCATTCATGACAGTTCAAATAAATGCTGTTACAGTGACCATAAAAAAATAAAAGTAAATCCCTGATTTACTCCACAACCCCTAGAGTAGTACATTGTCACTGTGGTGACACTGAACTAGCCTGATGACAGTATGTAGAGAAAATGTTTTAAAAATGTAAAAGAAAGTTTAAATATTGAGAAAAAAAGTATTTCCTCTTCTTTTCTTTTTTAACACACCATCACCAGCCAGTAACATGATGATCCTGTACTGTACTGGTGACAGTATGTAAAAAAAAAAGAGAAAAATCGAGAAATTTCACAAAATTTTACAAAAGAAAATAATTTTATTTAACTTCTTAATTTTCAAAGAAATTGTGACGAAAAAATATAACTTAAAAAAAAACTTGCTATGCTGCTTACTAAATACCTTGGACTGTCTACTTTCTAAAAAGGGGTCATTTGGGGAAAATTTGTACTGTCCTGGCATTTTAGGGCCTCAATAAATGAAATAAGCAGTCAGTATGTCAGGATTAATCAATTTAATCAATTTAAAAAAAATGTTGTGCTCATAAGTTTACATACACAGAATGTATGATTTCTTGGCCATTTTTCAGAGTATATGAATAATAACACAAACATTTTTTGCTGAAGCCATTTATTATCAATCAACTGTGTTTTTAAATCATAATGACAACAGAAACTACCTAAATGACCCTGATAAAAAGTTTACATACCCCAGTTCTTAATACCGTGTATTGCCCCCCTTAATATTAATGACAGCTTGAAGTCTTTTGTGGTATTTGTGGATGAGGCTCTTTATCTTTTCAGATGGTAAAGCTGCCCATTCCTCTTAGCAAAAAGCCTCCAGTTCCTGTAAAAATGCCCAATAAATCATAAATTCTTCCAGGGTGTGTAAACTTATGAGCACAACAGTATATACTATAGTTTGTAAACTCTATAACTTTCACACAGACTAACTAATATACACTGATTTGGGTTATTTTTACCATAGAAATGTAGCAGACTATATTTTTATATTTTTTAATTTGTTTGCAACATTTTAGAACAGAAACTAAGAAAAACTTGTTTTTTTCTTCAACATTTTTGGTATTTTTTCATTTATATGGGAAAATGCCCAGTGGTGGTAAATACCACCAAAAGAAAGCTCTATTTGTGTGACAAAAATTTTATAAAATGTATTTGTGCACAGGGTTGCATGACCAAGCAATTGCCACTTAAAGTAGCGCAGTACTGAATAGTAAATAATTGCCTGGTCATGAAGGGGATAAAACCTTCCAGAGGTCACGTTGTTAAAAATGAATTAAATAGTATTTTCAGGTCGTGGTGCTCAGATACAGTAATTAAAGGGGTGTTTCGGGGAAAAAAAATGAAAAGCCAGCAGCTACATATACTGCAGCTGCTGGCTTTTAATAAATGGACACTTACCTGTCCTGCAGTCCCTCGATGTCGGCACCGCAGCTGATGTCTCCATCAGCTGTCAGGTGCTGCCGCCGCCATTGCGGGTAAGGTAACCCGGCAGTGTAGCCTTTCGGCTTCACGCCGGGAACCCTACTGCGCATGCGCGAGGCCCCGCTCCTCTCTCCTATTAGCCCGGCGGCCGAGGGAGGAGCAGGAGGGAGCCCCGCGGTGACTTCACGGCCACATTGCGGCCGCGGTGGACTTCCGGAAGTGGGGAAGGATACCTGTCAAAGACAGGTATCCTGTCCCCCCTCCCCCCCGAAAGGTGCCAATTATGACACCGGAAGGATGGAGGAATCCGATGAGCGGAAGTTCCACTTTAGGGTGGCGCTCTGCTTTAAGTTCTGTCTTAAATCCGTGTCATGGGGTCAGTGCACCTCTCAATAAACTTTCCTGCAAAATCAAAACATTGCACATGCAAGTACTGTAATTCCTTGATTACATGATTGTTTCTCTCTATTACCATGTATTGGACCATCATCATATACACCTCCAATGCTCCAGTCCTTTTTCCTCATATTATCTTTAAAGCGGAGTTCCAGGCTTTTTTTCGTTTATTAAAAGTCAGCCGCTACAAAAAGTGTAGCTGCTAAATTCTAATAAACAGTCACTCACCTGTCACAAGGTCCAGCGATTTTGGGTGGAACTCTTCTTTGAGGTGTAATCCTGTCATACTAAACAATTTAGTAGAGAAAACATATATGAACCACATCCTCCCTACCCCGAGCTTTTGTTTTATCCGAATGTTGTTGCATCAAGAAAAATTGTAACATTGCCATATATTTAAATCACATTGTTGAGCAATAAACAGTTTTTACCCAATAGAAAAGTTTTATTAAAGTGATTTTGAGTTTATTTTCATTAAATATTTTACCTCATGGTAAAATGCAGAAGTAGCCAAAAACAAGTTGTACTTTATCACAAAGTTGTAAACAAATAAATACAAAAACAAATGTAAATATGAGGTTTACACATTGATAATCATGAGGAATGCACTTCTGTATCCAACTCAGAGATCAGAATGTGACCTTGGCTTAAAATAAAGACTTTTGTTGAAGCAGAAACAATGTAATAACTTGCTGAGTACAATGTTCACAGTAGTACATCTGTATATCCTGTGTATCCTAAAATCAATTATAAAGGGTCATATTTTCTAAAAACTGATTTGGGGAAATGCTTGAGTATAACTAAAGGGGAAACTTGTTTTATTAAAGTTTTGAATAGATTGGAGAGGGATTAGTACCCCTGCCAGGTTTTTATTGCTGTCTGTTACAGCTGCCAGTTTCATTAACTATGATGTTAACCTCCTTCCCGACAGTGTCATTAGTACAGTGACAGTGCATTTTTTTACTGTAATCACTGTATTAGTGTCACTGGTCCCCAAAAAGTGTCACTTAGTGTCCGATTTGTCCACCCCAATGTCGCAGTCCCACTAAAAATCGCTGATCGCCGCAATTACTAGTAAAAAATAAAAAAATCCATAAATATATTCCATAATTTGTAGACGCTATAACTTTTGCGCAAACCAATCAACATACGCTTATTGGGATTTTTTTTTACCCAAAACATGTAGCAAAATACACATTGGTGCCTAAATTGAGGAATAAATGTGATTTCTTACTTTTTTTTATTGGGTATGTTTTATAGCATAAAGTAAAAAAAAAATATTTTTTTTTCAAAATTGACGCTCTTTTTTTGTTTACAGCGCAAAAAATAAAAACCACAGAGGTGATCAAACACCACCAAAAGAAAGTTCTATATGTGGGGAAAAAAAGAACATAATTTTTTTATTTGGGGTACAATGTCGCACAACCGTGCAATTGTCAGTTAAAGTAACACAGTGCCGTATCACAAAAAATGCACCTCTATGGAGCGTCGGATGTCAGCGGTGACCGCTGACATCTGATCCGATCCGCTCTGCAAAATCCAGACGGATGCAAACCCTAATTTTTGGTGGATCGGATCAGATGAAAACGGACAGGTGGTCCGTAATCATCCGATCCCCCATAGGGGAGAGCGGACTCTCTGACAGGTCCATCCCTGCACAGAGTGGGGATCAACGGAGCGATCCCCGCTGAGCAAGCGGAGGAGGGAAAATGGACAGCCCTGTGTGAAAGGGGCCTAAGGATACGGAATTCACTTCCACAATTGGTGGTGTCAGTTTTGATAGTTTTAAAAAACTCATGGACATGCAAGATGCTGCATGAGTTTTTTTGTATAAGAAGATTTGTTTACACTCTGTCAAAAACGCACTAAAAAGTGTGTACTTGCATTTTACATGCGCTTTCCATGCACTCCTATTAAAGTCTACAGGGCAAAAATGCACTGCACCAAAAGAAGTGTCTACACATTTTAAATAAACACACAGTGCCGCGCTGCATGGAGGTGATCTATAAGCAGTGCAAGTTTACGCACCTGTGTGTACAGGCCCATTAAAGACAATTGGCTGCCTCTAGATCAGTAAAAAAAAATGTCTGAATATCTAAAATCTTGGCTTTTTAGGTGTTTGTGTGCCCTAATACATCAATTAGAACAAAAGTTTTCATATTGCTGAATTAAATGTTTGTCCCCATGCGGTGACCTGTACTGGCAGCAGATTACCATTGTTGGCTAGATCTTTATCTGAGCTCAGACGGTGTTTGGATTGTCAGAAATAAGATACCCGTTGCATCGGAGCCTTTTGTGTCATTACTGAAATCATCGCCCACACAGCTCAGTGCTGAAATCATTTGACATCCAGACAGTATTTAATGCTTTGTTGTGACAGTTTAATAAGTGTCATATTGCAGGACCTCCGTCAGTCCAGAGCCAATCACAGCTTCTCTATCCTGAATGCTTAGAGACAAAAAATGTAATGGGCAACTGAGATATTATAATTATAATAAATATAATAACACTAATCATAATAATAATACTAATACATGTGTCAAAGTATTTTGTTACTAGTTGTGGCATTTTAGGCAAATTCTCATGTTAGTTGTTTAATTCATGGGGGTTTCACTCAAGGGGCAGTGCTTTCTAGTAAGTTCAGACCAGCCAGGAAATATACTTTTTCTGGGCTTGATGGCCCACTTTTATCTAAGGCTACATTCAGACTGGGGCGTTGTGGGCGTCGGGGGTAAAGCGACGCTATATTTAGCGCTGCTTTACCGTTGTTTTAGCTGTGCTATTCGGCCGCTAGTGGGGTGGTTTTAACCCCCACTAGCGGCCGAAAAAGGGTTAAAATAGCTGGCATAGCGTTGCTGCAGCGGCGCTATGCCGGCGCTTTAGCTGGGCTGCCCCATTGTTTTCAATGGGAAGGGGCACTTTAGGAGCGGTGAATACACCGATCCTACAGCGCTGCAAAGATGGGGCTTGTAGGACTTTTTGTATTGTCCTGCAAACGCACTGCTCCAGTGTGAAAGCCCCGGGCTTTCGCATTGGAGACACAGGAGAGCCACTTTACAGGCACTACACAGGCGCTATTTTTAGCGCTGTAGTGCCTGTAAAGCACCTCAGTGTGAAAGTGCTCTAAAGGAAAAGTAAAGTTTCCAACATAAATGAAAAGGTTACCCTCACAGGTGTTCAGCATTCCTCTTCCAATGTTATACAATAACACAGGTGGTTCCATCAGCCTTCTGGTTCACACTGGGGCAGCTTCAAAGTCACCGACTCTGAAGCCACCCCTTCAGCACAGCTTGCAAAATGACTTCTGTTTAGAAGTCGATGCAAGCAGTTCCAAAGTCGCCCCTAAGTAGTACAGGAACCTTTTTCTAAGTCAGAGCGACTTGAGTCACTCCTATTAGAATGGTTCCATTGTACTGCATGGAGCGCTACTTTTTAGGCTGACAAGTCGCCTGACAGGTTGCCCCTGTGTGAACCGCCACTAACAGTGCCGCTGCTTTGGCTTTGGGCTTAGACCCTTGTCTGTTCCTCCAGACCACCTCACAGCATCAGTGTGCTCACATGCATACTCTGCATTCCTCTTGCAGCTCCTTGCTTCACTGGCCCACCCCTTTATTCTGGTCATAGATGGATCAAATATTGCCGGTTCAGCAGGGACCAGCCGAGATTCGAGCCATTTATGGGCAGGCTGATTATACTGAAGTTGATCCATCAATCAACTTCAGTACAACCAGCCTGTTGAATTTTTTTCATGTAAATATTGCTGGGAGGGAAGGCTCCGCACCAACAGAACACAATAGCAATGCAAGAGCGATTCCCTCATCAACACTGACTGTGTTAATTGGGAATTGAGCAATTTTTTTTCCTTCAACCAAATTGTGTCATCTATGGCTTGCTTTAAATTTGGGCAGGGGAACTCCTTTCTCCTAGGTGAAGCCCTAAACCACTGTCATGCCCTTGATTTTGAAGGCTGTGCACTCCAACACACACTTCTGGTCCCCAGTAAGGCCCCCTTCACACAGAGGCTGCCCGTGCGTTAGCAGTAAAGCGCTGCTCGTTGTAGCAGCGATTTACCGCTGTTTAAGCAGTGCTTTTCAGGCCACTAGCGGGTGCTTTTAACCCCTGCTAGCGGCCGAAGAAAGGGTTAAAAATGCCTGCATTGCTGTGCTTTGGAAGTGCTTTTCAGGCGCTTCGGAAGTGCTGCCCATTTATTGCAATGGGCAGGGGTGTTTTGGGAACGCTGTATACAGCATTCCCAAACCGCCCCCAAAGATGCTGCTTGCAGGACTTTTTCTAACGTCCCGCAAACGCACCTTCCCAGTGTGAAAGCACTCGGGCACTCAGGCTTTCACACTGGGGAGGCATGGGAGGCAGTTTTCAGGTGCTTTACTTTGAAAACTGCCTCAGTGTGAAAGTGGTCTAAAACCTGAACCAAGAGTTTAGAGGCTTCTTCCCTCCCAAAAGTCTTCAAAGTCTCTGATCTCCAGAACCCAATCTGGGAGATAAAAAACCTGGAGAAAACTGAAAAGCCAGTTTGATTCTCTCAGAATCAATGCACACACAAGAACCCTATGTAATCTCTACGCCAACTAATACAGTGGCAGGGTCTAGCATTGTCCCATAGTTTTGCTACAGTTAAATTTAAAAAGCAAAACATGTGTTCCTAATTTTAATAAAACTTGTCAAACAATTATAAAGTTAAGTGGGGGATGCTAGACACCACAGAGCCACTATAGCCCCCTAAATCATGATATTTTAGCATTTAATGACATCAGCCAATCATCAGGGCTGAACAATGTCACAAGCCAGTGATTTTTTTAAATCTTTGTTTATTGAACACAAACAGTTGTACAAAATTCACTTATTGTGAACATGCTACAAAATAGTCTGAAAGAAGACATCAGCATTAAAAAAATGTACAGAGAAATTGAATAATGATCTTGTGTGAGTCATGATGACATCATGTGGTTCTTACATAATACAGAAAGGTAAAGATATAGCAACTGTGTTTGGACCAAGGGTATGTTATCTCAAAATTTTGTTTTCTTTGTGCGTTCATTCCTGCTCAGTAGTAATGTAGTAAAAGCTCAGTGACTTTAAGCCAGCCTTAGATGAATTGATTTTCTTCCCTGCAAACATGGGGAATCCCTCCGGTGGGAGAACACAGTGATTACTGCTAGCAATAATAGCACATAAAATCCGACAAGCTGATCGATCAAATTTGGTACATTCAGCCTACACATACATGGTTCAAATTTCTGCTGGTCCCTGCTGAGCCGAGATTTGATTTGTCTATGGCCAGTTTTTGATTAAAACCAATCATGTATTTTCACCCTTCATCTCTAACATCCAAGTAGATACAGACAAGTGGCTTGTATGAATGCTTTCAACTGATTTTTAAAATGTTTATTCAAAATAGTGAGCATACGTGTTGGAAAAATGTTAATATTTTTTATGGTTCGTAGTATACGTTGTTTAATCAATTTATTTTAATTAACAGCATGTAGAGCTGTTAGAAAACAAATTGTGTCTGTAGAGAACAAAGATTTATTCAAAATGAATTACCATATTAAAAGCGAAGACTCACAGATTTGTCTGAAAATGTACTTAAGTTGGCCATTGTTAGAAAAATGTTGTTTTCAAAACATTTGTTAAATTTTCTAATGATAAGTGGAATGTTGTGGCCTAACTTTCTGGTTAAGAGAAGAGAAGGAAATAAATAATATGTACCATCATCCGTATAGTGTGAGAAAAATTGTTATTGGAGAAAACCTGGTCTCCAGCCAAGGTTCTCCAAAAAAGGGGGAGCTGTCGGACTATCGCGGTACGTTAAGTGTTGTTACTGAAGTTCATAAAACAATATTATATAAAATCTAACACTTTATTGTTGTTCTTCACACATTTATACGTTAAACAAATTTTAAAACAAACAAATGTACAATAAGTATTTCGACTAGTTTCGCTAAACAGCTTCATCCGGAAATACATATGTTTTTTGTTTTACATCTGGAAAAGAAAAAAGAAAAGGGGGGAATTTTAGGGAAGAACATTCATGTTTTAGGATCAGTCATTGCTGTATATACATCAGCAATGTTGATTATTTCTCGTAAAGAGGAGAGGATATATATTGGTAGATGTTGAGCAGACTCTTACCCCATCGAGATGCATCTATGGAAACACGGGCGCACCCGCCAGTGCCTTGCACGGCGACTGGGGAAGGGCAGATCAAGCCAGCAGGTTGTTCAGTGGTACCTGAAGATAATGCCCGTAATTTGTCAATCCAGTGGTGGACAGTCAATAATAAATGGGTGTCACCCAAGATGGGAAGAGTGCCCGATATTAGGTTCTATTTCGGTGCGGCGTCCAGGGGGGGAAATGAGTGAACAATTGATTGGGTATGCCTATCAGTGGTGAGTGAGGAAGGGTGGATGAGAGGGAAATGGGGGAGGGGTGAAGGAAAGGGAGGTGGAGAGGGGGAGATGAGGGGGGGGGAAAGGGAAAAAAGATATTATATTGAGGAAGGGAGGAGGGAATGGGGGGAAAAGGAAAGGGGGGAGGGGGGGAAGGTGAATGGTAGTGGAGGTACGGGTGTGAAAGGGATCAATTGGAGAAGGGGAAAAGGGGTATTGAGGAACTGTGCATGGTCGCAAGGGGAAGTTGAGGATGAGGGTAAGTGAATTGGTGAAGGTGGTGGGACATATGGTGAAAGTTGGGCTGGGCTGTGATATGTGTGGGTAGGTGAAAGGAAGTGGAGGTGAGGTGAGATGAAATGGGAAAGGGAAGGAAGAACAGGAAGGGGGGAAGTGGAAATGAAAGGGGAAATGTGAGGGGGAAAGAAGGGAAAGGGAGTGGGGAAAGGAAACGGGAGGGAGGGGGGGAGGGGAGAAAGAAGGGGAGAGGAGGTGCAGGAAGTGAGGTGGGGAGACAAATGGAGAGGGGGGGAGGGGGTGATACAAGTGTGAAATTAAGAAATAAGGTGTGCTCAAAGTGGGGGGAACATATGAACTGGAAATGGGTGCTTAAAGTATTGCAAATAAACTAGTGCCACAGCATAAAACAATCGTAGGGATGATAGGGATGATATTGTTCCCTCTGTAAGGAAATAGAAACAGAAACAACTAAGTGGGGTGCATGTGCCACGGAATGTGAAAGGGGGTGACAAAGTGTGCAGTGGTGTGCATAGGGAGGGGAGGGAATTGGTTTGAAGGAACGTGCAATGGCAAGTTGGGGATCATTTACCTGGGAGCCGACAGATGGTCTATGCGGACAAAACCGTGGACTACTTGTCACTTGGATGGTATTTAGTGAGTCACAATAACCGGGATACAACTAGGAATAGCGGGGTAAGGTAATCTGGTGTGGAAACAATGCGTTCCCCTATGGTGCAGGTAGCCTTGTAAACCTAGGGGATAAAGCTTAGGGTTAAAATAAATGTATATAGGGTGAGGAGCAATGGAGCGGTCAATGATGGCCGCTATCTACCCCCCATCCCTCTATCCTTAACGATCAGATTGCTTACCGCATTTGTTCCAGTTGTGTTTTCCCGGGAGGTGATGGGACCTGCTGGCTGGGCGGCCATAGCCGCTTTTTATTGCCCCTCCAATCTCTGCGCCAGCGCCGGCGTGATGACGGCGCCAGGCGTCAGGAGGTCAAGGGTTCCGCAGCGCGTTAGTATCCCGGCCGCGCACGCGCACGCCCAGCGGTCCCATTTCGCGCACGCGCGAGTGGTAGGGGGCCGCATCGGCGCAGTTGGTGATGGCCGGTATGAGGTGCGCGCGCATGGGGCCGGGCACGCGCGCTGCGCTCATGCCCAATGGCCCAGGATAACCTAGGCCAAGGCATGTGCAAGGACATAGCATGGAGTACACCCGTCCTAAATAAATGGGCGGGGACTCCATGCCGTCCCAGGGGCCCTACCAATCGCCGGGAAGGAACGGCAGGCACATGCATGAATCCAAATGCACCCCGAGGGGGATGTGTATACACTGACCGGGGGGTCATATTGGCTCCCCATGGTAAGTGGAGTCAGATCGATGTTCTTTTTCATAAGTAGTGACCAAAAAGATTGAAGGAGCAAGATGGAAATTTTTTAGGGAATTTCTAACAATGTATGTAGTTTACGTTTGAGAAATTCTGTTAAGGTTGAATGTTAAAACCAAACAAAAGTTCCACATTAAAATGTTATGTTAGCGCAAATAAAAAAAGTACCACGGGCAGTACTCCATTGTTCTTGTTGCAAGTGCACTAATATAGCTACAAACACCTCCTGCTTAAAAGCAAACAAAATTTTAAAGCGCTTTTGATTAACATTCATCAAGTCTCTGTTGGCATTATCAAAATATACTGGAAAGGTTTTTCAAATGAACTTTCGGACTAAAATCTACTGGAATATGTCCAGCCTAACTCTAAAAGCAACGGACACAAATTTGATATCTGTAGCTAATATCACATGTTATGTTCAGCACATTCGGATTCACTGTAAGCCGAGGATGTATATAAAATCCATAAACTTTGAAAGATAACAACTATTGCAGTTGTTTGCAGTCATTTGAAAGTATTTAAGCCAAAGTTTTGTTGTATTAAAAAAGAAATTCATGCACATCTACGATAAACCACTTGAGTAATTGTTTTAGCCAGCTGCCCTTTGACTGCAAACCCGATTTTCTTATATGGTGTTGTTTGGATCTGCAGTTACATATCTTGTTGGTAATCAGATCCACAAAAGTGTTTTGCAGTCAAAATCTCCCAGTGTCCTCTGGGAATTGCAGTCATTTGATAATATCGCATTTTTATAGCCTACTTCCACTTGCTAGCCATAATAATCTAACACTTGGCATACAAGCATGTAACAATTGATAGGGAGGAAGTACAGCTTAACCCTGTTTAATTTCCTTCTAATGCAGCAGCCTTTGATATCATGTTTCCTCTCCATTTTTTGTGGTATCGTGTGTTTTATGAATAGTAAGTAAGAAGTCATATTTTTTATTAGTAATCACCATCATAGAACAACTTTGCACAGCAGGGGATTCTATGTGGTTTACAAAGTCCCCAAGGCTTGTTATCCTGAATAACACACAGTGCTGACAATAAATATATATCTAACTTTTTTTTTCAGTTTTGGATATAGTGGGGAAGGGTTCAAACCCTTGTAAGGTTTTTTTCGTCATTGTTGCCTGGACAGGAAATTAAGAAAAACATATCAGTATGGTTGTCACACTTCTTTCATTCCAACACTGAGCTCTTATTATTACCTCCCCATGTCCCCTATTCTGACAATATCAACCATTAGTGTATTTTCTCATGCCAGGGTGCTAGGTGTAATCACAGATTCTGACCTCTCCTTTTGGCCCAAAGAAAATCACTGTCCAAATCCTGCTGCCCTCACCTCCATAAAATTACCAATGACACCACCAAGATACTAATTCCCTCTCTTGATTATTGCAACTCCCTCCTCATTGGCCTACCTCTACACATACCCTCTTCAGTCTATAAGGAATGCTGCAGCCAGACTCATCCACCTTACCTTTCTTCCAGTCCCTGCATTGACTTTCGATGGTCCAACAAAGAAAATTTATAAAACGAATAACTACATACAAAGCCATCTACAACTCTGCTCTGAGCTACATCATCAACCTTGCCGCAGAATACCACCCAACCTGTTTTCTTCACTCCTCCCAAGATCTCCTGCTCTCTAGCTTGCCGTCTCCCATGCTCTTCGCCATTCTCTCATTTTCTGAAACTCCTTATTCCAATTTGTTTTGGCTGTTTCCTACTCTGTCCACCTTTAGGCAATCCTTGAGAACTTGTCAATCTCTATCTCACCTCCAACTATAAACTCAGCTTTTACTTTTTCCATTAACTCATCTTCTCACACTTACTACCGTTTTGTATAATTTGTAAATTGTAAGCTGTCAAGAGCAAAAAGTAAAAAATATTGCTTGTTTTTTCAAAATTGTCGCTCTTTTTTTGTTTATAGCGCAAAAAATAAAAACACCAGAGGTGATCAAATACCACCAAAAGAAAGCTCTATTTGTGGGAGAAAAAGCACATCAATTTTGTTTGGGGGCAACGTCGCATGACTGCGCAATTGTCAATTAAAGCGACAGTTAAAGCGGCGCAGTGCCGAAACGCAAAAAGTGCTCTGGTCAGGAAGGGGGTAAAATCTTCCGTGGCTTAAGTGTTTAAAAGAGATTAATTATATGAAACGTCTAACAGCAGCTATGAACTGTTAAAAAGAGGAACTATTCCCTGAAAACATGGTATTATTGGCATGTCTTTCAATATTCACTGGACTATGCTTCTTTATCTATCCTCTCAGGTCATACAGGCTCAAACAGGTCTTACAGGCTCCAGCCAAGTAGCGATTTCCCACCCTTTTTCCCCCCTTCCCTTCTTTCTCAATCAGTTCTCCCTGATTCCCATATATGTTATTACTCAGGTTATGCACTAGTGCTATGTGGTTAGTTATAATGTGTTCCAGGGGCCTTGTTTTGCACTGTTGTTTTCCATGTAATCAAATCTCTAATGTTTTAGGAGACGTGCAAGATGACACGGTTCCTGACTTTTTCAATATTCTTATTGTTGTGTACCTTATGACTGTCATTGTTCCGCCTTGTTTAGCAAACTACTATTTGTTGTAATGTATTATGTGCTTGAGAAAAGAACTGTGGTGCTAAATAAATTCTGAATAATAATAATATCTTCACAACTGGACACTGAACAAAAAAAAAAAGACAGGAAATGTCGGTGCCAAAACAAAAAAATCAGGATGCACTTGGTTGAAACCAAAATTTACAGTTTTATATTAATAATATATATATCTATATTTTTTCTAAATAATTATATTATGTTCGACTTTTTCATTAATATCATTGATTTATATGAATATGAATTTATTGTCGGCCATTATCGGCACCCTTTGAAGCAATGTTAAAAACCCTGCTTGCTGCATTTTTGGTGCATATTTGGTCAATTAAAAAAAAACAGACTAAAAATGCATCCATTAAAATCAAGCAAGAATGCATCAAAAATGCAGCTGTGTTGCGTTTTTGATATTGTTGCATATTTAAGTCACATGATCTATGAAAAACACACCATAAGCAAGGTGAAATTGTAGGCATTTTTGCCAGCCATTATCGCTACTTTTTTTTACTTTCCGCACAATGCTGAAAACCCTGTTTTTGGCCGATAATTTTAGGCAGTTGAAATTTCGGTGCATGACTAGTTTTAACCATTATTTACTCTATTTATAATTAAAAAAAAATGTTTGGCTAAAATATATACAGTACTTTATGAGCATCTGGCAATGCTTTTACCCATAATGTACAAACCTATTTGCTAAAGTGTGGGGAGATTAGTTGTTATATGCCTTAATCTGGTTTGTACACTTACTGGTCTACTACTTTCAAACACTAATCTATTCCATTGAAATTCAGGACTCATACATACAAAGACTGAAAGAGGACTTCTCTTGCAATTTTACATTAGCCCGAAAACTTGGGTGTGGAAGACTATACTGAGCTGCAACAGGCCCCAGTATTTATTACAGCTAGGCTCCTAATGTTTTTTTTACGATACTTTGGTGCAGGACTACACTGTTTTTGAGTCATTCTGTGCTGTTTGGCAATGTTCTTGAGAGTGATGCTGGAACATGAGAACAATTTGTCTGTATTTTCTGGGAATCCGATTCATGGGCCTTCCAAACATAAGGATAATGGCGAACACATGGATTTAGCCCTAGGTAACATATTTGCAGCTGCCTTTTTCATGCTTTTGGCTGGGTTCACACCTATGCAGGTTGCTTTTGATCTCTTTTTGCGGGCATTTTGTGTTTTTGCACATCCGTTTTTGACACATTTTTTGCATGTTTTTTAATGGGTTTTGCATTTTCTGTGCTTTTTCTTTTTTGGCTATTTTTTTGGGTGGATTAAAAAACACAAATTGTGGCAAAAGCGCTGCAAAAACGCACTACATGCTTTTCCATTGATGTTTATTGAACCAAAAAATGCACCGTTTTGCCTGACCCTTTCTAAAAACGCTGAAAAAAGCATAGATGTGAACGTGTCCCATAAGAAACTGTGTGGAGTCCATTTCTGCAAGAAGCAATGAAAAACTCATAGGTGTGAACCAAGCCTTACCCAGCATTTTTCTATGCTTTTTTCATCCATTTTCAAGAGTTTTTATGCTTTTATGTATTATTTTTTTTTCCGTCTTCCTTTGTGCCTCCTGCTTCATCTATCATTTGCCTGTGTTGTGCTACAGTTTTATATCTGTTATGCCAATGTTTATGGTAGCAGCTGCAGTTACTGCCTTCATTTTGATGGAAGAAGAGGGTAAAACCTCCCAAACTTCAAACAGTTCATGGCTAATTTCCTCCAATATCATATGGTGCCTGCTGTGATCTTTTATTTATGGTGGCTGGGATTATACAGTAATGACTTTGCTTTGACCAGGTGAAAAAGGCCTTGACGTCCATCATTCTCTGACCTTATCTCTTCATCTTCATAGAATCCTAGGTAGAATAGAAGTTGCAAGTGTAGGAGCCCTGTTGTTCTGGCATCAAAGTGCATCAAAAATGCAATAAAACACATGTACATAGGTTTTTGATGCAACTCTATTAAAGTTTATAGCCAAAATTGCACCAAATGGCAGCAGAGGAAGCATATGCAGTATTTTCAAAAACACAAGAAAAAATGTGAATGGGCACCATAAGAAAAGATAGGATTCCTCTGGTGTGCGATGTCTCATAGAATTGCACAAGTGTGAATAGGGGCTTAGTGAGTAGCCGCCTGTAAAAAATGAAGAGAAGGATAAAAATCTGAGACATACAGCAGGGTTTTTAGATGTTGTCTGCTGAGAGAAATACTGTAGATCAGGGGTTTTCAAACATTCAAAACAAAGGGGCAATTTACTGTCCTTCAGACTTTAGGGGGGCCGGACTGTGGCCAGCAGGAATATAATTTTTTTCTGGCATCAGTGGAAGTAAACAGTATTGCATCTTTGGTATTATAGTGTCCCATTGTTGGTGTCAGTGGAAGGAATAGTGCCCATTGTTGGTGTCAGTGTCAGTGGAAGGTGTCAGTGGTCAGTGGAAGGAATAGTGCCCATTGTTGGTGTCGGTAAAAGTAGTATTGCCACATTGTTGGTGTCAGCGGGAGGAATAGTGCCCCATTGTTGGTGCCAGTGGGAGGAATGGTGCCCCATTGTTGGTGTCAGTGGGAGGAATGGTGCCCCATTCTTGGTGTCGGTGAAAGTAATATTGCCACATTGTTGGTGTCAGCGGGAGGAATAGTGCCCCATTGTTGGTGCCAGTGGGAGGAATAGTGCCCCATTGTTGGTGTCAGTGGGAGGAATGGTGCCCCATTGTTGGTGTCTGTGGAAGTAATATTGCCACATTGTTGGTGTCAGTGGGAGGAATAGTGCCCCATTGTTGGTGTCAGTGTCAGAAATGATGCCCCATTGTTGGTGGACAGAATTGAGTCTTGTATCAGTGGGATAAATAGTGCCTCAAGAGCCGGATATAGGCAAGCAAATGGCCACATCCGGCACCCATGCTGCAGTTTGGAGACCACTGCTGTAGATAAAAGGTATATTAAGAAAGTGCAGGTTGTGCTGGATAGCATTACCATTTTACTAATTCACGTTTACTTTTTATTCAGCTGCTTTACAGCTTTATACCACTTTTGTTTGATCAGATGCTGAACGTATTACAGATGAGATGAATAACGAAAATATATAAATAATTTTGTCCCAAGTGATGTAAAAAGGCTCCATAGAAAATCTTAGATGGTGGAGTTAAGTAAAGTATAGTAATTTGCTCTACACAAGGTACCATAGATCTGCGCTTTATTTCCCAGAGGTTAGTTTTTCCTTTACTTTGTTAAACAAGGCCCCTTATGATGAGCACAAATGTAAAGATTGCAGAATGACACCCTCTGCTGGTCAATGTTTGTAGTGCTGGGACTGCATATATTTTCTGTGTGTAGTATTAACTAAAATGTAGCAGTGATAGACACAACAAATGGATACAACAACTCTTAACATTCAGAACAATAAACAATTGGCCTTACAGTTATATCCGATACACACAATGAGATTATCGGACGAATGATCGTCCGTTTTTTTTTTTTTTTTTTTTGCATGCTAATCTCAGATCAAATCTGAAGAGTTTACTAAAGTCAGGAAAGTTCTCGTACGACAGAATAAAAATTCAGAAGTGATGTCATGTGTTGTAATGCATTTGTATTGCGTTTTCGGAAGACAGCTATATTGATTAAATGAAAATTGTACGAAAAATTTTTTTGTGCATTTCTGATCGGATGACCTGTCATGATCGGCTCTCGAAAGCTCTGTACTAATGATCTGAATATCGTACGATCGATTCGAAAGTGGTATATTTCATACAATTTTTTGATCATGTGCACAGGACTTAAGGCTGGAAAGATAACATGGTTGTCACTTTCCATACAAAGTCGCTTTAACTATGCCAGAGTTCCTGATTATTTAGTGTCCAGTCCAGTTCTTATCATGTATTAATATTTAGGGAGCGTTTGAATTTAAAGCAGAATTATAGCCTCCGATTAAAAAAACCTGCTACAGTGCTCAATAACATTTTACAGCTTTCTCTTAATTCCCCTTCAAAGTCTCACAAATACCTGTTGAGCCTGTCAGTGAAGTCCACCTAATGTGGCACAGATTGGGTTATTATCTGCTTATGGTGACTTATTGCATGCAGCTAGATGGGTTTAGAGGGCAACCCTTAATATGCTTATGTTTTACCTTTCCCTGATTCCTCCCTCCGCCCTCTTGCAAGTGAAAATTTTAACTAAAATCTTTCTATTTTTATTGCATACCTTATTTTAGATAACACTGGGTCTCTGTAATGTGATAACACTATGTAATGCAGGCAGATCATAGCTGGTGGGAGGGGCCAGCAAGACGCTGTACATAGATTCCTGAAAACATCACAGCACCCTTAACACTCCTTTAAAGGGATTGTAAAGGTAGAAGGTTTTATATCTTAATGTACTCTGCTTGCAGCTCCCCAAGCTGCGCTGTGTGTTTCAATCAACAAGCACAACTTGGCTTAAAATCAAGCCAAAACAAGTGCCCTCATAGCAAGCTGCTTGCTTTGGGAGCACTTGGCAAGAAGGAGGAGTCAGAAGCGCTGGCGGGGGGACCCCAGAAGAAGAGGATCGGGGCTGCTTTGTGCAAAACCATTACACAGAGCTGGTAAGAATAACATGTTTGTTTTTTTATTATGTTTACAATCACTTTACGTGTCCTCAGCCATGATTAAAGCTGTGGGCTGGCTCTTAGAAGGAGTTATACACATATCAGCATGCTGTGATGGTGTCAGTCTGGAGGAATGGACATTTCTAGGCAAGCTGTATTTGTATGCAGACTGTCTTAGGTAACAAGGCTCATGTGACGCTGAGCCTCCATGATTGAAAGAACTAAAATCCAATGAATGAAAGGGTTAGGCCAGGAACAGTAAGGCTGGTGAGGAAAGGGTTAGTTAAAGCGGAGTTCTGTTTTAAAAAAACATTTTTAAGTCAGCAGCTACAAATATTGCAGCTGCTGACTTTTAATAATCGGACACTTACCTGTCCCAGGGTCCAGTGATGCGAGGGAACAAAACCCTGCTCATCTCCCCCTCCTCTCTGCGGCGCTGGCATTGTAACTGTGGGTGCCCGGCTGTGGCTTCATGCGAGCCGCGCACCGTGATTGGCCGGGCAATCATCTGGGACCTGTGACGTGTGGGAGGGGGAGAGGTGATCTCCCTTCCGGTGCTGCAGTGCACTGGGAGGAAGTGGGAACTGGGACATTCTAAAAAGAGGGTATCCGCCCCCCCCCCCCAAAAAAAATAATTACATGCCAATTGTGGCATGTCAGGGGGTCACCTTCCTTTAAAGCGGAAGTTCCATTTTTGGGTGAAACTCCGCTTTAATGCTGGACATCCTCCAGTCAGGAAATGATGCGGGCTCTGTATGACTTGCTGCAGCTTCTAAAGCACATTGTGAGAAGCTCACAGTGTGTGATAAAATCAAAGCGAGTCATTTCAGTACAGGAGAGGAGCGCGTACAACTGTGCAAGACTAAAGAGAAGGTTGGAGTTCAGTTAGTGATCCTGTCATGGGCAAGCTGCCACCAGGGCCATGATTGCCCGTGTGACATCAGGCCTTGCAGTGGTTTTCTGCTTTTCCCATGTTGCCATGTTCTTCCTGTGTTTGTGTGGATTCCTTCCCAGAATACAAAATCACATTACTAATACTTTTTACAATTCCATAAATTGGTACTTTAAATTTGTGTCTACTTTAAATGGGATAAAAAAATCAAGCAGACTGGACCCTGCAGTCACTCAGAGAATGAGTTAACATCATTTCTTTCAGATGTGGGACCCAGCCATGTACCATTAGGAAACATCCTGCCTGTAGACTGATGCAGTCCGGAGATGGAGATCCATGGTGTGAAACATGTCACAGTGCAGAGAGGAGGAGGAAGTGAAGGTGTGAATGGAATTTAGGCTGATAAGGAAGTTTCAGGGGGAAGAACAGAACAGCTGCTGGAGTTGTGGGCAGTGTGAAGAGCAAGAGGGTGGGAAAACTGATGTCTGAGAAAGTGATTCAAACCTTTCTGTCCTATGTTAATGCTTGGATTTTTGGAAGAAGGGATGGATGTATATGGCCAGACAGAACCTTCCAGGTAATGATAAAAGCAGAGATATTTTCCTGATAATCTGTACACTATGATTCTGCCTTAAATGGACAGATGAGCTATGCTTCTCACTGTGATCATAGGGGAAAATGGTAGATAATGTTATAACATTTATACATGGACATGGATAGCTTTCACAATGCTGTCTGACTAATACGTAGAGTACATCTTTTCTGGCATATACAATTTTCAGCTTTGATTTTTACTGACTCCTTGATATTTAGATACAACAGAACAGTAACAATTTATTATTTAGATATGACGTGTGGACTGGAACTGAGCTTTACTCAACTTCTAAAACTTTCAGAATTTTAAAACTAGTATGTGGCTGGTATCAGACAAATGTGTTTTGTATTTGATTGTGTATAACTGAACAAACACTTCACCTAAATATTACATTCAGTCATATTAAAATCAAGACAGTATAAGATGTCTACCAATAGTGTATTGGAATTGGAGAGATGAGATTGTTGTCGCTGTTTAAATGTGTGCGGCAGGAAATAAAAAGAAAGTTGTTGCTCTCCAGTATTTGGTTATAAAGTTCATAACAAAAGTTGAAGCACTTGTAGCAATTGTTTCCCTCATATAAAGGTAATTACATTGTTTTGTGAAAATGGGAATTTAGGAGTAAAGCTGACCATTGATAGGTAGAATTTCAAATGAAAATTCTTGGGTAAAGAAGGTTCTAAGATAGTTTAGTTGTTTTCTAACCATTTAGTGGGTCAAATCAACGTTCCTTTTTGAGCACAGTGACAAGAAAATTGAAAGTAGCAAGTCTGAAAGTTTTTTTCTTCAAACAAATATCTAACAGTGTAGGTGGTTTTCATTTTTTAAAGTCAATTTATTAAAAAATCTAATGTGAAAAGTAAACAAAATCTTTCGAACAACAAACGAATGTTCTAAGAAAGTTCTGTGGATTTTCATATGAATTTTCCTAAGAAATTTAGTTTGATATGCTATCCATCTAATTTTCTAATTTTGTGGAGAAACATCTGCAGGGTGACTGGTTCTCTTTTAGTTCCCTTCTTGCCAAGACAACAAATTAATAGTTTAGAGATTGGCTGACATAGTTGTAGTGTGCTTAAGCCTCATACACACAATGAGAATATCGGACGGGTAGTCGTACGTTTTTTTTTTTTTTGCATGCTAGTAAAAATGAAGAGATTACTCAATTTACAAAATTTCTCGTATGACAGAGTACAACGTCAGAAGTGATGTAATGTATTCTTTCCTTTCCGAGCATACAGTCTTGGTCTTCCTTTTTTTTTTTTTTTTGGACAAAAACTGTACTGATTAAACAAAAATCTGTTGATCTGGTATCGTACGGGAAAAAAAATGTGTTTGTCCCTTCGGATAATTTCGGATGAACTGTCATGATCGGCTCTTGAAAGCTGTGTACTAACAATCAGATTAACCAGCAGCCTTCCAAAGATCATCTGAATAATCTGAATGTATTGATATCCTTCTGAAACCTTGAATTCTGCTAAGAAATTCCACCCTTCCTCCTTCTAATGTGACAACACCTCTGGCCTCAAGATTGTCAGTATCACGCAACTACATTATGGAACTCCAGGGGTAGCTTTTATGCTGTGAATCAGAATGGCCTGTCTTTCACCCCAAATGCATATTGGTCTCCACAATTCCCACCCTCTCCCCCTGTCTGATGTAATGAATCCCAGGAACCAATATTAGGACTTTCCTTACCATGCCATTCTAGGAAGTTTGGGGATTAAGGAAATACCTTTACAAACAGTACCCTGGACTTTTCTTTTGTGAAGCCACTCTGGAGCATCCACGCCAGTGAATATAAATCTCAGTATTATCTAGGAATTACGTTTAACCATTGAGTACCCATCTGCATTTTTTATGTATTACCTAAACTTAATAGTGTGATTACTGGGATGTATGGATGTGTGTGCAGCTGAAATCTGTCCCAAGACAACGTTGTCTTTTTCATTTTATTTTGTTGTGGAAGAATATTTTTCACTTGGATTCCAATATAAATTTTTGAATTATGATGGTGCATTTTCTATAATAAATTACTTTTATTCAACCTTGGTGTTCTGCAGAGGTGACCTTCTTTGTAGGATTTTTATTTTTTTTTGCATAGTCTGTTTTTTGGTCACGTGGTCTGCGCCATTTGAATGTTTCTATGGCGATTGGTTGAGTTATTATATTTATATTTTATAGATCTTTACTGAATCTTTCTGTAGCAGTTAATCCGGGCAAAACAAACTATCATTTTGTAGCTTTTATGTGTGCCACATATCCAGAAGTTAAATTATATTCAGGGCCAAGAACACAAAATGTACTATATATTGCAGTTTAACATTATCTTCCATAGAAGCTTTCTTCTGTAAACTGACTCCCCCTTTCCCCATGTAAATATGATGGAGAGAATAAGGCACGTTTGTCATCCAGATCAGAAGAGCCACCTATGGATACAGTGAAATGAAAACTAGCCACCCGAGGACAGGAAGTGTGTTATTAGCAGCTTTACTAGGTGAAAATAAAAGGTAAAATTACGGATAAAATAATACTAGTAGTCACCACACCTAATGACTGGCAAGCTGCAATAGGTTACATGTTCGGGTTGGACTTGTAGCTGAAAGTCACTATCTGTATACCAGCCCCCCCCCCCCCCCCCCCAGGGTGCTCGGGAAGAGATTTAGGGATATCACAGTACACATGGACACATTTTGGTGCTTTTTATTTTGTTGTCACAAGATTAACTTAAAATCCTGTTATCTCTCTATGGCAATGTCATTACCAGAAGGCAGCTTCTCAGTGTGAGTGCCAGGTGCAATCAGACCCCTCTCGGCTGTTCTGTGTTATATTTGTAGGGGGGTGCTGATTACGTAACTTTGCTTTTTGGACAAAGAAAGGAATTTTCTCCAGTACAAAAATAAAAACGCGGTGTTGGCTTATTGTCAAATATTTAAGCTCAGCATGGGAAAATAGACCATGCAGTTTTTATTTTAGGATAATTATTGAATCTAAAGTTGCTCATGGTAGGTATATTAAGTAGGTATATTAAGTAACACCAAGGACTAATTTAAATCTGTGTGTGTGTAGAGGTGCACTTTTTTTTGTAGCATTAGGCGGATGTGTTGTGTTGGAGTGGATAGGGTTAACAGCCATTGACCATGGCTGGTTAATACCTGTTACATCATGACATCCTGCCTTGACTTCTGTGGGCCTTGTAACACACTAAAATGCATTTAAAAAAAATATATATAGATGGGAACAGACGCAATGGGGTTGATTTGCTAAAACTGAAGTGCAAAATCTTGTGCAGCTCTGCTTGGAAACCATAAATCAGATTTAATTATTTTTTTGTCAAAGCTTAATTGAACAAGCTGAAGTTAGAAGCTGAATGGACAGCTGTACCAGATTTTGCACTCTCCAGTTTTAGTAAATCCACCCCATTGTGTTCTGTGGGGAATTTGGACACGTGCGTTTTCATGCATTACAACACATGCTCTAAAATGCAGCCGTGTAAATGGGCCCCATAAACTTCTGTGTATGTGTAGCATGTATGTGTTTGGTATTGGTGCATAAAGAGAAACTGTTCTTACCATTGACATCTTAATACATGAGGCCCAGGGTAACGTAGAACAGCTCTGCTACTGATCTTTCAGTGACAGAAACTGGTCTTTGCTTGGCTTTATCTGGTGATAGGTGCATTATTTCTCCCACTAATATGTGGCACTGTTCCACCAACAATGGGATGCTCTTCCTACCACTGACACCAACGATGGGGCACTATTCCACTTGCTGACATCAACAATGGGGCACTCTTCCTATCACTGGCGCCAACAATGGAGTACTGTTTCTCCCAATAATACCAGTGATGGAACTTTGTGATAGTGATTTTGGCGCCGCTAAAAGTAGAGGTGAAAGCATGTCCCTGTGTCCCAGAACATGAGGTGCAAGCTTATCCTGATACCAATCCAGAGGACTAGTAAATGTAAAGAGGAAAGGATCACTGCTACTCCCAACCAGCTCAATCGAATAAACGATAAGGAGCCTAAGCCTACGTATCCACCAAACCAAACACCTTGATGCATTTTGTCCCACCCACTTGGGCTTAATCATAGAGTTTAATGACTAAGCCCCGGTAGGCGGGGTGAAAGGCATCAGAGTGTGTGGTTTGGTGGAGACATGTAGGCTGAGGCTGGTCCTTATAGTTTTTTGCTTGGGCTGGTTGGGAGTAGTGGTGATCCTTTCCTATTTACAATGATGGAACATTGTTTACTCCCACTGATGCCAGGATATTTTCTTCTCCAACTGGCCACAGTCACCCACCCCACCCCAACCCCAACCCCCTAAAGTCTGAAAGACACAAAAATGATCCTTCATTTGGAAAGATTGCAGACCCCTGCTCTATATGATTGTTAAATAGAAGATAAGCCTTTCTGAGCATTTTTTCAAGTTATTGTAAATTTCCCCCTATTGAGTGCAGGAAGAGACTGTAAGACTTTCCGATGTCAGATGCTATGAAACTTTCATAATGAGGATTATTGTATATCTGTGAAAACTAGTTTTTTTGTTTGTTTGTTTATTGGTGACTGTAGTAGCTGGGTGGGAGGTTTTTTATTATATGGGATTTGGGTGATACATTAACTAAAGAAAGAGAAAGCTACAAAGAACAGATTTAGGGAACAGAACACAGACACACCCACCACACATGACACAAACTTTGTGAAATCCGACTTCAGTGAACTACATAGAGCTCAGTAAACTGAGTGACTTTTTATTGTCAGTGCAATAAGCTGTATTTCTTCTCACAGTTGGTTCATTATTTAACTGTTTTGTGGCATTTTACTTACTTTTCCACCTCCTATAGCTATCACCATTTCTAATACCACACGTTAACATTGCAGCTTTCCATGCCAGATTAGGTGAGAATTAGAGGCCAGATGGGATGAAGTGCAGTTAAATGGAATGCAGTTATTGTGGCAATCTTTATACATAACTGATATCACAGCCTTATATAATTCATGTTTACTGGTGATTTGTATTGTGATTTCAGTTCAACATTAAATGATGATATATCAATATCAGCTTTTATAAATAGGCCCCGTATTCTCTCTGACTTAGCTACAGGCAGACACAGTAGCCGCCTGATGACCGCAGTGCTGGCATGTATCATAAAACATAAGAATGCTTTGGGAGGGGGTTCTACCACTGCCACCTGGCACTTATGTATCACTACTATAGCATGCACATGCCACCAGCACATGACATGCAGCAGCCACTCATATTAGGATGAATGTTTGAACTGGAGCAAGGACACAAGTGTGGATCAGTCAGCGCAGGGGCCTCGCAGAGCACAAGATTGACACATTTCACAGCTATAGGCAGACCTTGTACTTAAAGGTCTGCTGACAACCACGACAGTTGTTACACTGAAAGTTTGACATTTTTTTTAACACTTTCTGTGCCAAGGAAAAACTGTAAATCTCTTGTAGAGAAATCTTTATGGGAATATGCAGCTGTCCGCTATCATTGAGGAGCCTCTATTTTCTGTGCTTTACTATGTATGGCCAAGGCAGTGGTTCCACTGAGTATATACATTGCAGCAGCTACAGCAACAAAGTTAGAGTATACTTAAGTGGATAAAAGCCAACTAACGATTCTTACAAGCTTTCCGTCCCCACTCCTCCTACTTGTCCTTTATACCCTGTGTAAAAAAATATGTATACTTACCTATTTTTATTCCGCTCTGGTCTAGCACTCAACAACAGTTGTAAATTCTAGGAGCCATGACGTCACCTATAGGCTCCCGTGGCCCAGACGTTGTTGGCCCTCCCACCTCTCCCCTGCAGCAGCTGCTCACTAACATAGGAATGGCGGCACTGCAGGATCATGTGACCAGACTGGAGAGGATTAAAAATGGGTAAGTACACAGATCTCTTTTACACAGAGTAGGCAGGATACATAGGTGTGTGTGTGTGTGTTGGGGGGGACATTTTAGTTAAAGTTAGGCTTTTCTTCCACTTTAAGAATACAGTATTTCTGACCCAAAGAGCTAGCAGTCTAATATTAAAAAAAGTAGTCTAATGACTGTCAAAACATACGGCTCACACACTTTTTATATGAATATATTAGTCAAATAGGGCATGTTAATAAAAACAGGAAAATTCGGTCTAGATTCGTCAGCTATTCTATGGTATTGGTTATTTACAATGTGAATATGCAGCAGTTGGGGAAGGTGGGGTCAGATAAATGTAAATAAGCTAAAATCCTCTTTCGTTAGATGAAAAATGTGTGCTGCAGGCAGGAACAAGGAGTAAGCACAGTGATCCCTCCTAAATAATTATTGATAAAATCAAGAATTTGCCACTTGCTGGTAATGAAAGCATAGATTGGGGCTGCTGGCTGTAACATTTGCTGTATTTATAATAATGTCTAGTGTACTAATAACTTTAAAGCACTGAAGTTGGTCCCTTTTTACAAAGTGTCATCCAATCTCATGTCATAAAGTACATACTATGGTCTGCTAGGTAGAAGATAATTAACCTACTAGCATATTTCTGGTTTGTTGTAGAATGCAGATCACATGTAGGAACCCCATGCAAATACAGAATTTGCAGATCATAGAGAAAATAGAAAATTATGCCCAGACTCCAGGACTGCAAGGTCACAATCATAACCACTAAGCAATTATGTTATTATACCTTTTATATTTACATTATCTAATTAGCACTGGTGTACCCCTCCTACATTGCTGCTATCAATCTGAAGTGCCCTCCATACTCACCCAAAAATTGTATAAATAAGATCTCATATATATTCAATGTATAAATTTAAATAAACTCATCCTGAGAGGGGATTGGTATTGTTGATTTCTTTCAAGAAATGCTAGTTGCCTGTATATTAACCAAAATGCCCTTTTACCTATTTAAAGGGTGCATTCTACCCAAAACAGTTATTCCTATATTTGATGGATACTGGTGAGTTGAACCAGTCATTGGATTGATATACACTATATTGTCAAAAGTATTGGGACACCTACCTTTACTTGGCCCACTCTTTGCAGCTATAACAGCTTCAACTCTTCTGGGAAGGCTGTCAGCAAGGTGAGGAAATGTGGCTAGGGGAATGTTTGACCATTCTTCCAGAAGCGCATTTGTGAGGTCAGGCACTGATGTTGGATGAGGAGGCCTGGCTCGCAGTCTCCAATTTAATCATCGAAAGGAGGTCAGGACTCTGTACAGGCCAGTCAAGTTCCTCCATCCCAGTTGAATCTGTTATAGCTGAAAATGGTAGGCCAACTCAATATTGAACCCTACGGACTAAGACTGGGATGCCATTAAAGTTCACATGCGTCTAAAGGCAGGCGTTCCAATACTTTTGACAATATTGTGTATTTTTGGGCACTCCATTGTTGCGTTTACAGGACTGCACACCTACTGAGATGTATGAGGGACTCCCACCCTTCCTGTTGGAATATATTTATTAATATTTTATGGAATAAATAATTCTGTGTCCGATTCATAACTTTAACATTTTCAAATATAATTTAGAATTCAATATTATTTGTTAGTTGTGCTTATAATAAAATATTACCAGAATGACTGGACTGCTAGATGCAATATAGCTTCACAAGTCGTGATTCAAAAAGGACAGAGGAGCAATTTTCAAGAACAAGCAGTACGTTCTATTAAGGCTGTAAATGAATTATAGGCACAAAGTACAGAGCACACATTCAGGAATGTACTTTATTTTATCTGACTCAGAGATTAGATTGTGACCTTGGCTTGAAATTAAAATCTTCTTTGCGGAGTCCTCATTGATTAAATACAGAATGTTCATATACAGCATGTGTGTAATTCTGGAAAATGGACCTGTCATGTGACATAAAAAAAAAATGATTATTGGGTCTTTCCACCATAAAAGTAATATACAGGTAGATGTCAAAGAGCTAAACCACCTGGTGTTACTTATATCTCTTGGAGACAGCAGTGGTAAAGTCATTGGATGGGTACTAAGGCAATAGAGTGGATTTACTAAAGGCAAATAGACTGTGCACTTTGCAATTGCAGTTGCTCCAGAGCTTAGTAAATGAGATGATGCTTCACTTTACAAAGAATACCCAATTGCATGCAAGGAAAACAAAAAAAAAAAAGCATTTTTGCTGGCACATGATTGAAAGATGCAAGTCAGCAGAGCTTCACTTCATTTACTAAGCTCTGTATAAACTGCACATTCTATTTGCCTTTAGTAAATCCATCCCATGGGGTGACGCAGCTTACCAGTCTTCATCCATTACAGAAACAATACATTTTACAACTGACCCATTATCCTCATGCAATACTAATAATATAGTTGATACAGTTGTCAATGTTATACATTTCATTATTCTTTAAGCAGGAGCTGTTATACTGACAAGTATCCTCTAGATGGCACCCTTCACAGACACATTCATTCCTTGTGCGTTAGGTTTATCAATCTAATATTGGTCCTTCAGGTTCAGATTATGGGGTACAATTCAGCTCATACAATGCTTCATTAAAGTGTTTCTCGTGGATATCATGTTGTGAATTGGTATGCACAAAGCTACATTTTCACTAACTCATTTTACATTTATATGTGACTGAAGTGCTTTTAAAAAGGAATTTTCATCACGTAAAATTTGAGATCTGGTTCTCAAATTTTCCGACAAAAAAATCAGTTTTCGGAAATTCCGATCGTGTTTACACAATTCCAATGCACAAAATGCCACGCATGCTCAGAATCAAGCAGAAGAGCAGCACTGGCTATTGAACTTCATTTTTCTAGGCTCGTCGTTCGTGTTGTACGTCACCGTGTTCTTGACGTTTGGAATTTCCGATCCAACTTTGTGTGACCATGTGTATGCAAGACAAGTTTGAGCCAACATCCGTCAGAAAAAATCCCATGGATTTTGTTGTCGGAAAATCCTATCGTGTGTACAGGGCATAAGGCTGCAATCACACCTGAGCTTTTTAACATTTCATGTTCTTACCGTGATTTTGCAGCTTTTTTTAACGCGTTTTTGCTGCGATTTTGTTCAGATCATCAATGTAAAAGGCAGAAAAACGCCTGTAGTCTCCCCCAAATAAGCTCATGTTCTTTTTTGAGCTTAGGGAGTTTTTCAGGCATTTTGCTTCAGGTGACAGAACACGCAGATGTGAATAGGTGCCATTGAAATTAATAGGATTTTGCTTGTTGGGCGTTTTTCAGGCGTTTTTTCAGGCGTTTTACGAGCGTTTTATGAGTGGAAAACGCTCAGGTGTGAATGCAGCCTAAATGACATACATGTCATACATGCATTACCTGACTGACCTGACCTGACATTACCTGACTGACTTTCTCCTCAATTCTGTATGTGCCATCCAAAGCATGCTAATGAGATCTGACTTGCAGCTAAAACTGAATCACTATTACTATAACTATATTATACAGGATTTATATAATTAATGTAAAGGTTTTTCTTATGTTTATGCCTACTTACCGTTGGCTTACTGAGGAGTGGACACATAGAAGTACAGAAATTCACACTTCTCCAAGTTGTCAGGTATAGGCATGGATGGGAAGAACTTATTTTTTTTATCACAATAAAGGGTTAAATGGATTCAAAGCAATTTTTTTTCTTTTGTTTTGGACTGAGTAGGGAAGTTGTACCATTGTCAGCTTGTTAATTCTGTCTGTGTCCTCAGTGTGGGAGATTCATTCTTCTATTTGTCCTATGGACCATTGTTGCTAGGCTGATAGTATGGGAAAATCTTACATTCTGGGTAGTCACTGGAACAGGAACAGATGGGAAGTCTTCCAACTAAGATACTTGTTCTGGTGACAGCTGTCTAAAGCCATATGAAAAAATGTCTTTAGCCTGCAGGCTAAAGGAAAAAGAAAATAGTGCATTCCTCCATCCATATAAGCAAGTTGGATGGCGGATTCCCCCCCCCCCCCCCCCCCCCCCCCCCCCCCAAGGACATCAGGACAGCAGGACTCTCAGCTGTCAGAATACACTAATCAGAGGCTGCTGCCACTGATCAACAAAAGTATCCCAACATTCCCATTCCACAGAAGTCAATCTAAAGTGATTTCTGTTGAACACAGACACCCACACTTGGATCAAAAATCAATGCTGAACTGGCTGAATTTCGATCCATCTGTGGCCAGCTTTGCAGAGAATTTCACTTGCTTTGGAGAGATCTCCTGTTTTTAGGCAAAAAGTGACTAGCAGATACAGCTTATAAAAAAGTACTGGAAAGCTATAAAAATGGTATTACATATTACATACATAGTTCATAGATAAATACCCTATTTAACCACTTGCCACCTGCCCACAATACATTTACTGTGAGTGGGCAACACGGGCCACATGATCACAATGTCAACAAAGCTGTTATACAGTAAATTAATGTCATTCATAACAGCTGTGCTTACTGAGTGATGCTGTGATTGGCCCACAGCCATCACGTGGTACCTGAGCCAATCACAGCACCCTGTATCATGTGATTAGCTGTAGCAAATCACAGATCACTAGTAATCACAGCTGTTATTAGGGTTGCACCAATACCACTTTTCTAAGACCGAGTACAAGTACCAATACTTTTTTTCAAGTACTCGCCGATACCGATATTTATTTTTAATGTCATGTGACAGTGGCACTAATATTTAGGTAAAAAAGAGGTAAAATAATACAGCGGTAATAAAAAATAACAATAAAGGTGAAAGCAGCAGCAAATAACCATCAAATATCGCTAAGGAAATCAAACATAAAAATAAAAAATGCTGCGCTAAAGGGTCCCTATATTATGAACCCTCCAAGTGGAATGTGATGACACAGCACTATATCAAAGCGCTGAAAACAGGTCTGCACTTGTGCTTGAATTTAGTGAAAAAAATAATATATCACAAACAGTGCTATGATTAATAATTGCCAAACCAGCAAATCCTAAAGGCCGGTCATGACCTAAAAAATATAAGTGAAAAAAACTAATGATTAATACACCCCAGTTTTAAATACTGAGAAATGTCTAGAAATGTGCCAAATGGTGTGCTTCAAATCTCATATAGTAAGTGAATACAAAGAAAAAAATAATAATAATAATAAATACACACAATAAATATTATATGGTAAATAAAAATCCACAGTACACTGTCCCAAAGCACTGCAGAGAGATCCAAAAGATGAAAAGAACTGGTGATATATATATATATATATACACCCCAGTTTTAAATCCTGAGAAGTATCTACAGGTATGCCAAGTGATAAGCTCAAGACCCATATAGTAAGTGAATCCAAAAGGAAAAGATAAGTGTACACAGTAAATAATCTATAGCTAATGAATGTCCACAATACAATGTCCCAAAGCACTGCAGAAAAATCAACAGATAGTGACCCAAACGCTGTTTGTATTGGAGAGTAGTAATTACAAGTAGTTGATATCTTGCTTAAGTAAAGTAAGTCTGGGTCCTTACCACATCTGATGGACTCCCTGAGAGAGCGGAGTCAGTACGGCAAGGCAGATATAATCCTCTGCAGGGATATGTGTCACTCCTCCGGTCCTCTGGTTCTTTCCAAGCCACCTCTCCTCGTGGGGGAACTAAGATGATCAGGAACCCAAGCACTGGTCTCCGGGATCGCTGAGCTGATGCACCCGGGCGGAGCAAAGAACATAGACAGTACAGGTGACCAAACATAGAGGTCTTCAGCGTCCTTTTGCACACTGTGTCTCCCTGTTAGGGTGTAACTCCTTGGCACTAATATTTAGCACTGATAGGCACTGATGACGCATGGACTGTGTCAGTATTTTATTTTTCTTACAATTTATTGTTTTATTATTTTTTACAATTGATATCTTTTTAGGTACTTTTTTTTAACGTTTTCTTTTTTTTTTTTATTTGGGGGGGGGGGTGATATTTTTTTTTGTCCAGCCATGTTGGGGGGGGGGTGGCTTTGGTGAGATATCAGGGGTCTAAAGAGACCCCTGACATGTCCCCTTTGAGACGGGGAAAGGGAGTGAGGACACAGATTCCCCAGTCCCTTTCTCAGCAGCCTCAGCTGCACTGAAATGAATGGACAGGAGATAGATCCATTCATAAACTGAAGCAGAGTAAACAAACAGTTTATGATGCTTAGTTATGAATGGACAGAGGCAGTGATTACTGACTCTGTGCTTTCATCGAAGGAAGGAGCCGATAAATAACAGATTTACTCCGACCTCCGCTCTCCATCCTGACAGATCCGGGACAGGAGGGGGTCGGAAGGAGCAGAGAGAGGGACCAGAGGCGCACACAGCGGGAGACCGGAGGAGCAGAAAGGGGGACCGGAGGAGCACAGAGAAGGACACCAACGGGGACTGTAGGAGCACACAGTGGGGGACCAGAGGAGCATGGAGGGGGACAGGAGGACACAGGGGACAGTCAGGGATGATCGTTGCGGCAGTGGGGGGAGTTGCAAGCACCGCTCTCCCTGTATATATTTCAATAAATAAAGCAGCTGAGAGCCCGCGGGGAAGAGGAGGAGGGGAAGGGGAGGAAAAGCGTCTCTCAGCTGCTTTATCACCCCTGACTTCCCAGGTATCGGATCAAGCATCGGAGCATTTCCACCAGTACAAGTACTGGTGCACATGCTCGGTATCGGCACCGATACTAGTATCGGCATTGGTGCAACTCTAGCTGTTATGAATTTTATCCATTCATGACAATTGAAAAAATTGCTGTTACAATGATCATTATTGTAACAGCAATCAAAGTGTAAAAAAAAATTAAATAAATCCCTTATCACCCAGAGTAGTACAGTGTTACTATGATGACACTGAACTACTCCGATGAAAGTGTGTAAAAAAACAAAGTAAAAAAAAATTTTTTAAAAAGTGAATACATTTTTTTTTTTTAACATACTGTCAACAGTCAGTGTCCCTGATCACAACCACACCAGTCATATGATGACACTGCACTGGTGACAGTATGTAAAAAAAATAAATTAAATAAAAAAAATCGAATTTTACTTAATTTTCAAATTTTCAAAAAACTCAACATGCCTCTTAAGCCTAGTACACTAGTTTTTTTTCACCTTCAACTCAACGAAAGAAAACTGACAGCTCAGGTCAGAGCTACTTTACTAACAATCCAATGTTAGTACATAAATTTCCCCTGCTGTGAAATTGTGTTCCAAAAGGGGAGCGACCCCCTCACCAGGACATTCCGGTAAGCTGTAAGCACTGACTGGGAGCCGGCAACAAAAGTGAATACACCCTCTTCATCAAGGCACCTCATGGCAAAGAACTCTCTGAGGATCTGAAAAAAAGAATTTTTGCTCTAAATAAAGATGGTCTAGTCTATAAGAAGGTTACCAAGACCCTTAAACTGAGCTGCAGCACGGTGGCCAAGACCATACAGCGGTTTAACAAGACAGGTTCCACTCAGAACAGGCCTTGCCATGGTCGACCAAAGAAGTTGAGTGCACGTGCTCAGCGTCATATCCAGAGTGCTGCCAGCATTGCTGCAGAGGTTGAAGGGGTGGGGGGGGGGGGGGTCAGCCTTTCAGTGCTCAGACCATACGCCACACACTGCATCGAATTGATCTGCATGGCTGTCGTCCCAGAAGGAAGCCTCTTCCAAAGATGATGCACAAGAAAGCGCAAAAACTGTTTTCTGAAGACAAGCAGACCAAGGACATGGATTACTGTAACCATGTCCTGTGGTCTGATGAGACCAAGATAATCTTATTTGGTTCAGATGGTGTCAAGCGTGTGTGGCGGGATAAGCCCAGCCAAACAAGCTCAGGCTGGACTTCTCCTTTAAGAAAATATATCATGTTATCTTTACATTAAATACAATGCCCTTCTTGTGTTAAAATTCAGTTTAATCTCTTTCTGGGATATGCACAGAAGAAAAATTTAAACTTGGAGAACAGACAAACCCCCCCTCTTCCATTGCACTTTTCAATGGATTGCTAAAGCTGGCCAAAGGATGAGCACATGTCTCCCCGATAATGATGGCTGGGGAGACATCTGCTATCCTCTGTAACCTAACTCACCTCTGCAGCCTAAACTGCTGCTGTTTCTCCTGTGATTTGCCTGATGGACAGAAGGGGAGGATCAACAAGGTTGCACAGAGGTTTTCTAGCAAACTGAAAAACCCCTGACTTAAAACGAGCACTTCCCATGGATAGATTTGCTTAATTTTACCAACTAGGACTGGCTTAAATGGCTAGGGTACAATGATCACATTTGGCATTGGATTTGATGCAGCATATGCTGCTCATTCCCACCTTAAAGCACATGGTGGGTGCCTACCTGACCTCTTGGAGCAAATGAGGTTTCAGATTCAGGAGCTCCCAGGACATGCTCAAGCCAGATTACAACAAGCAACTACTATGTACCCAGGGTACCACCCATCCAGGATTCACCCAGGCAGTCTGGGTTTTGAATCATGTGTCCAGGACCTGGACACATTATTCAGACCGGACTGTGCCCCCCCCCCCAACTTAGGCGGGCCTGGGCACACCCTAATCACCCAGTGGGGCACAGATTCCCCCTGCTGCCCGAGTTGCACACACCTGTGCTCCCCAACAAATCAAGGCCCCCTCCCTCCCTTCTCTCTCCTGCCTCCAAGCAAGTGAGTATGCTAGGGGACTCAGCTGTAAGGGGTGCTCTGTGAACTCTGATGTAGGGGGGCTTTGGGAACCATGAGTTAAGGGGGAATGCTGGGAATTTTGGTGTAAAGGGGGGCTTTGGTGAACACAAACCCCCTTACATCAGAGTTCCCTTTAACACCAGATTCCACAGTATTCCCCCTTAAAAAAAAAAAAAAAAATGGCGCGTGCCGCTAAAGTGTTTGGGTTTGGCTTGAAGAAAAGGTGGAAACCCTATATGTACCTGCCCCTACTAATACCAGTTTATACAATATTCATATATTAACAAAAGTAAATAACCAAAGCGCCAAAGATAATTAGTGACAATATTCCAATTAACAGCTGCAGTGAAAAAACTTGCTGTGCAAATTAACTTATGAAAAAATGAAAAAGCAATACACTGCGCTAAATGGTAGGTTAACAAAATCAAAGATAATAAAATTAATTTAACCATTTCCTGCCTGGCCGTCATTCTGCTATAGGTGGTAATATAAGTGGTTAAATTTATTTTATTATCTTTGGTTCTGTTAGCCTGACTGGGCTCATATGACGTCCAGCAGGATAACTGCCGGCGTGCGCCCGTGGGGGCGCGCAGTGCGGCGATTGGTGGTGCGGCATGTTAGTCTGACACACCGATACAGAGGCTCACCATCAGAGGCTCTCGGTAAAGAGTCTGTGACGGAGGCTCTTTACCACGTGATCAGCCGTGTCCAATCACAGCTGATCATGATTTAAACAGGAAGAGCCGCTTATCGTCTTTTCCTCACTCGCGTCTGACAGACGTGAGTAGAGGAGAGCCGGGCGGTGGCTCTCCTGACAGGGGGATCTGCGCTCATTGTTTATCAGCGCAGCCCCCCTGCGGATGCCCACACTGGACCATCATGGATTCCACCTGGACCACCAGAGATGGCAATAAAGGACACAAACCAGGTGTGCCACCCTAGACCACCGGGGATATGCCAATCAGTGCCCAGGCACATGCCAATCAGTGCCAGGGCAGATGCCAATCAGTGCCCATTAACAATGCCTGCCAGTGCCCTCAGTCATGCCTATCAGTGCAATCTATCAGTGCCGCCTATCAGTGCCCAGCAGTGCCGCCTATCAGTGCCACACATAAGTACCCATCAGTGCAGCCTTCCAGTGCCCATCAGTGTTGCCTATCAGTGCCCACCAGTGCCACATATGAGTGCCCATCAGTCCTGCCTATCAATGCCCATCAGTGCTGCATATCAATGCCGCCTATCAGAGCCGCCTAACAGTGCCCATCATTGCAATCTCATCAGTGCCATCTCATTGGTGCCACCTCATCGGTGCCAACTTATTAGTGCAGCTAATCAGTGCCCATCAGTGAAGGTGAAAACGTACTTATTTACAAACAGTAACACTCGTTTATTCGTTTAGCAAAAAATAAAAACCGCAGAGGTAATCTGCCAGAGGTAATCAAATACTACCAAAATAAAGCTCTATTTGTGGGAACAAAAATGATAAAGTTTGGTTACAGTGTAGCATGACCGCGCAATTGTCATTTAAAAAGTGACAGCGCTGAAAGATGAAAATTGGCTTGGGTAGGAAGGCACGAAAGTGCCTGGTATTGAAGTGGTTAAAGTCTTTGTTAACCCCCCAAAAAGATTAAATAAGATCATGTTCCCTTAGAGCATGTTATGAAGCACAGTGCTTGTTCTGTGTCATCCTCCCCCCCCTGTATCACCTGAAATAGCTGGCTGATCCAGCTGAGGTGCCCCCACATGGATGTAAACTCACCCCTCAGTATGGACCAACTATCGCTAGTATGGTCAGACAGGCGTGTGGGGAGACCCCTGGAGATATCCTTATGCTGACAGTTCCTGAAGTGGATAAGCCTCATGCAAGTAGAAGCTCCTGATGATGGCCCATTGAAAGGCTGAATCGTATCAAGACTTGATCGCGTCATCGTGACACACTTCCGCCCGAATCTACTTACGTGAATCGAGCAGAACCACGTCCAATGGTATACCATCTCATGTGGGCCGATTTCCCCTAAAAATCATCTACTATTCACATCGGGTGCCAGGATACAGGCACTGCTTCATGTGAGTGTAAATATATATTGTTTTAGCGTTTTAAAATAAACCTTGTAAACGATGCTGCGCAATGAGGTCCTTTTCTTCATATCTACTTGCATGAGGCTTATCCACTTCAGGAACCGTCAGCATAAGGATATCTCCAGGGGTCTCCACACACGCCTGTCTGACCATACTAGCGATAGTTGGTCCATACTGAGGGCTTAGTTTACATCCATGTGGGGTCTGAGCACCAAACAGCAAGGATATATTACCTCCCAACATGATTACCATTTATCACTTAATGGGACAGTCACCAAGGTGGTTGAAGCAACATTATGCAATCTAAATTAATTTTATTATCTTTGATTTTGTTAACCTACCATTTAGTGCGGTGTAAAGATTTATATATTGGTGGATAGAAGATGGGATGTAAAGGACCATCTTAATTTGGCGGTGGAGGATTTCTATTAACCCATCACATGCGTGATTCTTCATAAGAAATTTTCCTTGGCCTGTTGCCTGAATTGGTGACATATCTTCTGAAGATAAAATCTCTCTGGCAGAGGTCCCAGCAGATACAAATGTTGTGAACTAGACCCCCTTCCCAGGGGACATCGAGACACCACATAATTACAGAGAGGTGCATCTCAGAAGGGGCCATGCAAAGTGTCACTGAGACCTGGACTGGCTTATATCCAGTTACATGGCCGCGCCTCGAAATAGGCACATACATGACTTTGCACAATGACACTTGCTGACATGTTTACATAGAGGTGCTATTTCCGAAGCATGTATGCATTCCCGGGTGGGTGTACACCAAGACATTGTGACCTCGCCATACATGTACTGCTTTCACTGAGGTACTGTGTTGATTACCATCAACCAGAATGTCTCCTTAGCTACTAGGATTCAGCTGTTGATGTATACTCCATTGCAGGTTTTACCTAAAACTATTAAAATGAAATGCCTAAAAGAAAGATTCCTTGAAAAGGAGATAGTAATATATACTATACCTCTTCTGTCTCCTGCACCAGTAATCTTTAGAAAGCAACACTTCTGGGTGTGTTGATTTCCTTTTCCCCACTGTGCTCAGTGGTTCACCCCTCCCATACAATGGCTCAAACCACTATTTTTTTTAAATGGAGCACAAAACAGGGTCAAGCGTAGCAGGAGAGGTAAGAATTTACAAACTTCCTACAGAAATATTTTTTTTACCTTATTGTTTAGCTCTAAACATTTTAGCAAAGTCAGCATGGTTACCAATTGCCCTGCCAAAGACGACCCCTAAAACAGAGAATATGTACCTGTTTTTTTAATATGATTAAAGCTGAATTCCAGGCAAATAGCTAAATACACACTAAATATACATATGGGAGCTGTTTTACCTGCTAAAGTATTTTTATTTCTGTTCATGAGGTCTTGAGATTTACACAGCTCTGACATACAGCACAGTTCTGTCTGGCGGGGAAGGTGATCTGATCTTTTACTGCAGTAATTCAGTAACACTTATAGGTTCTGTCCCTCCCCCAGCTTGTGACTGAACAGTGAAAGGAGAAACAGCACACTGCTGAGCTCAGCGCTCGGCTTTCTCCTCCTATTAACATGCTCCTTGCATTTCAGTACACCCAGGGCCGGTGCTACTACTAGGCAAACTAGCCAGCCGCCTAGGACGCACTGCTGCCTAGGGCGCCAGGCCACTGGTGTTCCTACTCTCTTCTCTCTGCAGCAAGCAACTAAGTCTCACCATCAGCAGGCAGCCGCCGCTCCATTCACACATCACAGAGGTGCAGCGTCGGCGGAGGAATGTGTCTGTATCCCAACTCCCAAATGAATGGAAGCAAGCAAAACATTCACTGATGGACACTGGTAGGCTGCATTGATGGGCGCTGGTAGGCTACATTTAAAGGGTGCTGGTAGCCTGCATTTGATGAGCACTGGGGAGGCTGCATTGATGGGCACTGGGGAGGCTGCATTTAATGGACACTGGTTAGTCTGCATTTGATGGGCGCTTCATTAAAAGGTGGGGTATAAATGGGCAGGGCAAAGGGGTTGGAGTCCAGGGTGGAACCAGGGGGGGGGGGGGGGGGGGGGGGGGTGGCAAAATTAGGTTTCACCTAGGGTGTCAAAATCCTTGCACCAGCCCTGAGTACACCTGATTGGCCCTTTGTGCTGTTTCTCACTCTCTAAGCCTGAGCTCCACTTTAGAGGAACTGCAAACGGCTAATACCAGGTCAAATTCATGTACCTATTCTTCCTGTGTTTAAAAAATAAAATGAAATGGATACAGAGCTTCATTAATATTTTTCATTTTATATATGTCTGTAACTGAGCTTTAAGTATATCACAAAATCCCTATTTTTTACATGCTAGAATAAATTCTAGTTTGCTACTTGTGAATAACTGTGGAAAGCTCTTTCTTACACTGCTACTTTAATCTGCTACTTTGTAATGTGTCTCTGCATTTTCTTTACCTTTGTAAGCGAGAACAATTAAGTAATGCAAAATAAATTAGACTTAAGAGAAGTACATAGGCTGCCTTTGCTGACCTCGTACAAAAAATATTAGTTGCCTTGCTTTTATGCTGATCCTCTGGGTTCACCACTTTCATTCATTGATGAGAAACAAGTATGCATATCACTGATTACTACACACGTGTTCCATGTCAGTGACCCAGATAGGTGATAGAAGAAGTGGTAATATTCCAAGGTGATAAAGACATCAGCTACACCCAAAAGTTGATATAAAATTCAGAAATAAGTCCATTGCAAATGTTCCTGCATTATCAGTCCACCGATTTTACATTTTATTTAATGCTATTTTTTTAAAGCTAAAAATTGACAATCTTAGTGCTGTAGAATGACTTCTCAGCAGATGCCTCTCTGTATAGCCCCCTCCATTGATCCATGCCACAACTTTTATAATTACAGATGATCTGAATTTTAAAAAGAGTCTTCAAAGTAGCTTTAAGAGAAAAGGAGGAGAGAATACTGGGAGAATAAATTGTCATGGCACAAACAATGCAGCAGAAGTATGGCAAATGTTACAGTGATTGTAAACGATCATCTTGTGAAACAACCCATTCAGTTTAAAACTGAAATGAAAGGCAAACCAATTGTGTATAGATATAATAAAAATCTTATAAATCATTTTTTTACCTTTTTTTATAAGTGATCACATTCCCTCTTATCTCAGCTGCATAAGAGCTGGGGGAGGAGAAGCAGCAGCACATTGAGCTTCTTAGTGAGAGGCTATGCTGGGGGGGGGGGGGGGTGTCAGGACAAGTCTGATCATTGAAGGTGAACAGGCTGAGTTCCCAGCAGAGCTAGAACTGTTTAACATTTCAACATTTCTTAAAGCTTGTTGAAAGCCCGCTGAAGCCTACTAGCAGCTGGTTTAACCACTTCACATCCCAGCTATAGTAATATGATGCCCGCAGAGGGGATCTCCCATCCTGGGTGGGCGTCATATGACATCCTCCTCTTCCCGGTCGTCTAGGGGGCGCGCGCCCGCCCGCCGCGTCGCTCGGGATCTGGTGCACATGCCTGGGAACACACCAGGACCATGGATCTGTGTGTGTAAACACACAGATCCACTTCCTGTCAGAGGAGAGGGGACCGATGGTGTGTTCCCAGTACAGAGGAACACCGATCGGTCTCCTCCCCTTGTGAGTCCCCTCCCCTACAGTTAGAATCACTCCCAGGGAACACTCCCTAGTGTTAACCCCTTCACTGCCAGTCACATTTACACAGTAATCAGTGCAATTTTATAGCACTGATCGCTGTATAAATGTGAATGATCCCAAAAATATGTCAAAAATGTCCGATATGTCCGTCACAATGTCACAGTCACAAAAAAAAATCGCAGATCGCCGTCATTACTAGTAAAAAAAAAAAATGCCAAAAATCTATCCCCTATTGTGTAGACGCTAAACAATCAATATACGTTTATTGCGATTTTTTTTAACCAAAAATATGTAGAAGAATACGTATAAGCCTGAACTTTTGAAAAAAAAAATGGGATATTGATTATGGCAAAACGTTTTTTTCAAAATTCTTGCTCTTCTTTTGTTTAGCGCAAAAAATAAAAACCGCAGAGGTGATCAAATACCACCAAAAGAAAGCTCTGTTTGTGGGGAAAAAAAGGACATCAATTTTGTTTGGGTGCAACGTCACACGACCGTGCAATTTTCAGGTAAAGTGCGACAGCACTGAAAACTAAAAATTGGTCTGGGCAGGAAGGGGGTGAAATTGTCCAGTATTGAAGTGGTTAAAGTGGCAATCAGCACTCCCATTAGGATTTTAGTTCAACATTTAGAAAACTGGAGTTAAATGGTACATTAAAAGCTTCAACAAAGCTTGCTGGAAGCTCTGCAAATGCTTTGTGAAAGCTTGCTGTTCACACTGTTTTTATGCAAGCTGAAGCCCTTGTGAAACTGGCCTAATTAAAAAGGGAAGTGTCTGTTTTTTTGGGCCATTAGTGTATATTGCTCACTGATAATAAACGGACTGCTTTAAGATAATACACCGTAGCAGCCCAGAAAAAAAGATTGGGCCCAAAAAGTGACTGTAATAAAACCTGCAAAAGTAAAAAAGCCTTTGCGCAAATTGTTCAGGATATGAAAATGCACATGGACGACTATACCCAATGTGGCCATCACAAGCATGAATTCAAGTTTTTATATGACGCTGCTTGTAACAACAGTGATGCATCCCATATTACTAATACTTACCTTTCCTTTTATACTCTGACCGTAGGTGTATGGGGTTTTTGGGGCCTGCTTTTGTTGCTTGGAGCATGCGTATTTCATTACTTATCAAGGTGGTCTCAAAATAGTTATTTTTTCACATTGCATGCATATTTCAACAATTGATCCCTGCACTTGTTTATTTTTTTTTTTTAAATTATATAATCTTTATTTGTTTTTTTCATTATTATACAAAACACATTCTTTACTTACATAGTGCATACATTTAAAAAGAAAAATTCCGCTACTCACACTTTACACGGAGTACCTTTCAACCTTTAGTCCCTTTTATCCCTCCCGACCTTCCCTCTTGACACCCGACCTGTTCCCTTTCTCTCTCTCTCCCCCCACCTCATAGTGGGTTTTCCAATTTATCCAACCATGGTCTCCACATACTTTCAAACTCTCTCAAATTTCCTCTCCTTATATACACTGTTCTTTCTTTCCATACTGTTTCTGTTGTTAACCTTATCCATTCTCCTACCGTTGGGGGTTTCTCAGCCTGCCACCTCTGCGCTATCAACTTTCTCGCCTGGAACAAGCCTCTCATTACAGCGTTGATTACAAAGGGCCTACCATTTATCCCCTCGTCCAATCCCAGTATACACAGTCTGGGGTTCGTTTCCAGTCTAACTTCTAATACGGTGTTCAGGATGTTAAGGATTTCAGTCCAATAACGGTGCAGTTTTGGACACTTCCATACCATATGTGCTAAATCCCCAGTATCCTGACACCTAGGGCACCTGGCATCAGCTCTCAATCCATACTCATATAGTCTCTTAGGTGTGTAATATGTCCTGTGTAACAGCATCAGATATGAGACCTTCTGAGCGGGCGAGACCGATACCACGTGTCCTTTCTCCAATATCCTCATCCACTGTTCGTCTGAGAACGTTCCAAATTCTTTCTCCCATTTCCCCCTACATTTAAGCTGTTCTGGATTTTCTATGCTACCTTCGCATATGTGTGAATAAATTTCTGCTATAAATCCTCTGCTCTTATTTTGGGAACCTATTCTTTGGTACACTGGGGAGTTGTTCCATATTGGATCTTGATTCTTGAATTGACTATTTAAAGCGTGTCTAATTTGTAGATATTTATAAAAGGAATGTTTGGGTATATCATATTCCACTCGCAGTGCTGTAAATGTCTTCAATACCCTACCCTCGTACATCTGTGCCAACTTATCTATCCCTTTTATTTCCCACTCTCTAATTTTCCCCATCTTTTCTACTTCCTGCAAGTTTTTATTGTTCCAGAGGGGGGTGTATTTTGTCATACCCTCTAACCCTTTTACTACTTTTACTGCCTTCCACACTTTTAAAGCAAGTCTCACCGTGGGGGTTCTGTAAGGAAAGGAGTTTGCCTCTAGGACTTCTACTATTGATTTATGCGGAGTTCCTGCGATCATTAATTCCTTGTTGCTACCTTCTGTCATGGCTCCTAGATGTTGCAGTTGGGCTGCTAAGAAGTAACTCCGTGGGTGCGGTACTGCCATTCCTCCCTTTCTTGTTGCTAGTTGTAGTGTTTGTAACCCAATCCTAGGCTGACCACCCTTCCATATAAGTTCTCTAAACAGCGTATCTATCTTTCTGAACCATTTTTTATCTATCCATATTGGACAATTATGCAACAGGTACAAAAGCTGTGGCTGCCATAACATTTTGATCAGGTTGCATCTCCCTGCAACCGATAATGGGAGACGTCTCCAAATTGCAATTTTACTTTTAAGTCTGGCTAGGAGCGGTACTATATTATCATTTATGTAGTTGTTTGGGTTCCTTGTTATATATATGCCTAAGTATTTCATTTGTTCAACTACCTCTAGCTGTGAGAGATCCTGTACACTCTGGTTCCCTAGAGGATCTATAGGCATTAATGCGGATTTTTCCCAATTTATGGTCAGCCCTGAGATTTTGCCAAAGTCTATGAGGATGTTCATCACCTGCCTGAGGGATTGCCCAGTATCCCCCAGGAAGAGGAGGACGTCATCCGCATACAGTGCAATTCTCTCTTCACCCCCTGCTCTTCGGAACCCTTGCATATTTGTGTTTGATCTAATTACACTTGCTAAGGGCTCCATTGCAAGCGCAAAGAGCAGGGGGGACAGTGGACAGCCCTGCCTTGTCCCTCTCTCCAATTGAATCCCCTCGGAATACTCGCCATTAACCCTAATTTTAGCACTGGGGTCCTTGTATAAGGTTTTAATCCATTTAATAAACGATGGGCCAAATCCAAATTCCTTTAAGACTCGCCATAAATATCCCCACTCTAAGCTATCGAAAGCTTTAACCACATCTAGAGCCATGACTGCCCTTGTACCGGTGTTCTCTATTGGTATCTGTAGGTTAAGGTACAGCCTTCTGATATTCATACTGGTAGATCTGCAGGGTATGAATCCTGTTTGGTCAGGGTGTATTAGTCTAGAGATGATTTTATTTAGTCTAATTGCCATTACTTTGGCTAATATTTTAGCATCCGAGCAAAGTAGGGAGATGGGTCTATAAGATTTGGTCTCTAGCGGGTCCTTCCCCTCTTTATGCAGGACTATTATCGTTGCCTCTGTCATAGACGTCGGCAATTTCCCCTCCTCCTTTGCCCAGTTTAATACCTTAAGAAGTTCTGGTAATAGGATTTTCCCATATTGCTTGTAGGTTTCCGCAGGGAGACCGTCTGGTCCTGGTGACTTCTGATTGGCCATTTCTTTCACCGCCAGCTGGATTTCCTCCAGCGTTATCGGTGCCTCCATTACCTCCCTTTCTTCTTCAGTGATAACCGTGATTTCGGCATTTCTAAAAAATGTGTCTCCTTCCCCTTCCTCCATCGTCCCCCGAGATCTATATAATTTCTCATAGTATAATCTAAAGGTGTCTGTAATTACTGAAGTCTTTGATGAAATTTCTCCTTTCTCCGTCCTAATCGCAGGGACGGTGGAGGGAGGGGAACTAGCTCTCACTAACTGTGCCAGCATCTTTCCAACCCCTTCCCCCTCCCCATAGGCAACTTGTTTCTGAAACAATCTCTTGTTCTCTGATTTCCTAATAACTACTTCTTTATATTCCTGTTGTTTAGTTAGCCATCTACTTTGTTTTTCTGGGGTAGGGTCTTTAACATATTCTCTTTCTGCTTTCATCAGCTCCATCTTACTATTATTCTCCCATTCTCTTGAGGACTTTTTGATTTTTGAAACTAGTTGGATAAGGATACCTCGCAAATAGGCCTTCAGTGCATCCCACATTACTCCTTTTGTCACTGTCTCTTTGTTAAACTCTATAAATTCTTCCAGTTTTAATAACACCTCCTTTGGGTCCCCAATTATTTCGAACCAAACTGGGTTCATTTTCCATGTTCTAGGAGGTCTTTTCCCTTCTAAATTTATTGAAACAATCAGCAAGGCGTGATCCGATACCCCCCTAGGCTGATATTCTATATCCCTTACTGTTTGACATGCTTCACCATTTCCCAGAGCTAAGTCGATCCGAGAGAGTGTAGAATAGGAGCTTGAGAAACACGAGAATTGCAACACCCCCGGGTTTCTCACTCTCCACATATCAAACAGCCCTACTTCTTGTAAAAACTGGTATAATCGGCTCTCATCTACCTTCTGCCTCTGTGTGCCTATCGGAAACCTGTCTATTTTTTTATTGATAACCTCGTTAAAGTCTCCTACTGCTATGACTGGAATCCCGACTTTGTCTGTTAAAAATTCCATTAAGCTGTACATAACATCAAGTTTAAACGGAGGGGGGATATAAATATTGGCAAGAACATATTCTCGATTTTCTATCACACAATGCAAAAAGATATACCGCCCTAACCTATCTATACTGATCTGCCGACAGGTGAACCCCACCCCTTTTCTTACCATCACGGCCACTCCCCTTGAATAGGAGGTGTGCACTGAGTGGTATTGGTGTTGATATTTTTTACTCTGGTTTAGTAACTTGGTGTCTTGGGTTAGATGTGTCTCCTGTAGGCAGATCACTCCTACGTCACTCCTTTCCAGGGTCTCTACCACAGCAGATCTCTTAGCCGGTGTACCCAGTCCCCGTACGTTCCAGGAGCCAATATTCAGTACCCTAGTCTGCATAGACTATCGGAGAGAGAGAGCGGTGTAGAAGGAGGTCCCCATAAATGCATAGAACAGAGTACCAAGGAGGCAAGGGGGAGGAGGAAAGGAAACGAGACGAGGAAAGGGAGAGAAAGAAAGGGGAAAAGAAAAAGAAAAAAAAAAAAAGGGGGAGGAAAAAAAAAAAAAAAAAAAAAAAAAAAAGGAGGGAGAGAACAAGGAGGAAGAGAAAAAAAAAAAAAAAAAAAAAAAAAAAAAAAAAAAAAAAGGGGGAAAGGAAAGGGGAAAAAACTTCTTAACAAGAAGAAAAGGCCCTTGTAAAAAAGAAAACCCTTCGTCTATCTTAATCTTTCCCTCTAAGTGAAAACATGTGAGTCTTTCTTCTATATATTTATCTATCAGTGCTTTTAACTTGTGATTTATTTTCATATATATTATGTATTTTTTTCCCATTTTTATATCGTATCTTAGTGTTTCCCTCTAAGTGAAAAAGTGTGAGTCTTTCTTCTAGATGTTTATCTATCAGTGTTTTTGGTTTATTACTTACTTCCATATGAGTTGCGTGTTTTATCCCCTTTTTACATTGTTGACCCCGCCTCCCCCCTCCCCCCCTATACCATTCTAGGTTATCCCTAAGGACTTTTTTTGTGACCATAACCAAACATCCCATACCTACCAACCTCCCCTCCCTCCTCCCCCCCTCACTTGTATACAAATCCATTCCCACCCTCCACCCACCTCCCTCCCCAGCCATACATACACCAAACCATACACCCAACCATATTTTGGTGCTTACCCCCACAACTCCTACCCTGTCGTGCCATGTAACTCCCACCACCCTCCACTCCATATGTATACATTATCTCTAGAACACATCCCTTCCCGTCCATCTAAGTTTATTCCGCTTTCCTTAATTCTGCTATCCCCTCATTTTAGTTATTAATTGGTCTTTTCTATCTTCCAACCACGTTGTCACATTTGCAGGGGAGTCAAAAAAAAAGGTCTCTCCCAAAGCTACCACCCGTAGCCGGGCTGGGTACAATAATGCGTAGGTAACATCAAATTTCTGGAGACTACGTTTAATTTCTATAAAATCTGCTCTGCGCTTCTGCAAATCGGGTGAGAAATCAGGATATACTGAAATTTTAGCTCCATTAAAGAGGATATTCCCCATCTCTCTAGCCTTACGAAGAAGCGTTACTTTATCTTTAAAGTTCAGAAATTTCATTAACATAGATCTAGGGTGCCCTCCTTGAGGTGGCGGTCTGAACGGGACCCTATGCGCCCTTTCAACCGAGAATTGTTGTGAGAATGTCTCTCTTCCAAATACTTCGATAAGCCACTTTTCTATAAATGCAATCGGGTCGGATCCTTCACTTTTTTCCGGTAGGCCTACCAGCCTCACATTATCCCTACGAAGTCTATTTTCCATTTCATCCAATTTTCCTGCAAATTTATCCGATTGCTCCTTTAGGATTTTAACCTCTTGACTTAATGGGTACATGTCATCCTCGATTTGACTAATTCTCCCCTCAGTTGCTGTTATTCTATCAGCTGTCTTTTCCAGCTCCTGGCGCATCAGGGACAGTTCAACTTTAATATTTTTCATTTGACCACATAATTCCCCTAGGGTCTGTTTACATATATTAACTGCCTCCAGTACGTCCTTTAGTGTCGGCTCTCCTTCTGCTGTCAGTGCTTGAGCCACGGCCAGTTCTGATTTCCCGGGGACCCCCAGATTTTTGTTGGTCGAGTTCTTTACCCCACCTGGGACCGTTACTGGGTTGTTTACTTGTCCTTGGCTCTTTCTATCGGTTGGCATTTTAACTTGGAGTTGTTGTCCTCCTTTAGATGGGGTATGGTCTGGGGTATGCGCGTACTTTTCCAATTTTGCTGCAGCTGATGCCCCGTTTGTTATTGTAGACTGAGCCCCCTTTTCCTTGTCCTTATCTTTAGCTGATCTTAGTGATTGCGTCCCAACATTCTCCTGATTAGCCTGCTCATCAGCTCTTCTCCTTGCTGACATATTACCACACCGAAGTCAAATCCAGCCAGGCAATAAATTTTAAAGTGGGCTTTTAATCTCCAATTCAAAGATATTTCCTTGTGTTTCCGCTTGACCCCAGGTAAGCCTTTTTCCAGTCAAGGTAAAATAAAAAAAAAAGCAAAAGAAAAGCAAATTGTACTTCAGGTGTGTTTTTACAAATTTGTGGGGGGCATAGGCTTCCACACACAGCGCAGCACTATATATCTCTAAATCAGAGCAGTCCTCTAATTGCAATTAAGAAGAGGCAGACATATAATGCTCACCACCACCTCTGTTTTAAACCAAACTCAGTCCTATAATTGCTCTTGGGATTAAACACGTGCATATGCACCGCACCCAGTCCAGTATCTTCTCACCCACTTCCTGCGGCTTTAGGAGGGCTCTCGGGGACCTAGTACATATACACAGCAAACCATACAGTTGTAAAGTGCCTTCTCACCTGCTCCTTGTGGTCTCCTTTTCTTTTTTTTCCCTCCTTCAGAAGAGCTTCAGAGGCAACCAGGGAGCTCAGCCTATACCTCTGATTGCGATTTCATATGCACAGCCAACACTATGCACAGCCCGCACAATGCGGTCCTCTAATTGCAAAATCCAAAGGAGAGCACAGCACACAGTTTATTTTTTACATAGAGATTGCCGTTGGAAGACATATATACTCATTACGGGTTTATACTTTGCAAAAAAAAAAAAAAAAAAAAAGGGGACAGTTAACGCTCCTTTAGTTGCAATAGAGGGAGAAATCAGCACAGATGATTAACATACCCCACTGCTTATATTATAGCTTTTGCAAGTAACGGTCCTCAGGTTACATTGAGAAAAAAAAAAAAAAAAAGCCAGGCATATATGTGCGGCACCGGAAAAAAAGAATACAGTCCTCCAGTTGATTATAAGCGTGTATCTATACTCAGCACCCAGTATGGTTTATCTCACCTGCTCCTTATGGCTCTGGCAGGACTTCTCAGGCAGCAGGAGAATCCTTTGGGTCTCCTAAGGTTTTTATCCTCCTTCAGTATCCCCTCCGCTTCTCAGCCGTGTACTCTGTCCGTGAGGCCAGTATATTAATTCAAATTACCCGCCGCTCTCTTCCTCCCAGCGTGAGCGGCGGTCAGGAGACCAGATGTGACGTCACCTTCGGCTTCGGCTATCTCCGTATGGATTCGGTGCTGCGGTGCTGTGGTAGGCGGCTCGGCTCGGTCTCGGCTCGGCTTAGCTCCGGGAGCCCCCGGAGAGTCTTGTGCCTATGCTCCGCTGTAAGGAGAGGGTCAAGGACGGTCAGGGAGGCTTTCAAGAGGCTCCGTATTCGGGCATATCAGACGGTCGGGCGGAGGGTGGAGGAGCTCACATAGACGCTCTCACTCTCCTCACTCACCACACCTCATCTCTGGTCACGCCCCCTTCCATATTCCAATAAACTTTACCGCACTTGTTTATTTACTTCCATAAACTGGACCCATTGCATCCTCCTGGGGAAAGATTAAGACGTTGTTGAGAAAAATAACAACTGTTTGTGTGTATCCGACAGATGGGATATAAACAATTTGTGGGCTTGTCTGACGAGGTGTTGCATCGAACAAGTTGTGTAAAATTTACGATGTGTTACTGAACAAGTGAGGACAAGGAAGTTGTGTTCCATGGAAATTACATGAGGAAGGCAGTTGGACAGCTGTGATACCGAATGATGTTATTATAGAAAAACACAGGATGTTCAGTTTGTGTCATACAATGATTGTGTGTGCTGTGTGCTCTTTATTTTGCACAGCAAATACCATATGTTTCTCTATGATATAAAATAGCCGCGTGTAATGCTCTGTAATACCATGCAAAATTTGTAATGAGGAAAATTATAGGAAATACAGGTTCTTTACGGTGGCTAAGGTGGCTTTCCTCTCTTATCACACAGGCCCCCTCCCTCAGATTTGTATACATATACACACACTTTATTTTGCAAATTAACATTTAATACATGATGATTTGTAGAGCACTATCTGCTAGATAAAAAGACAGCACTGTGGATGGTGTTCGAAAGGAGGCTTGCTTGTCAATGGGAAAGCACCTACTCAACCATTTAAAAAGTGATGGGTCAATGCTGTAAATTGAAGCACTGGCAGCTAGAAGAGGGTGAAGAAGAATTTTATGCATGTATATGTGTACTAGGGATGAGCCCGGTGTTCGATTCGAACCCATGTTCGAATCGAGCACCGGGCGTTCGCTCGCTCGGTGAGCCCAGAACTATTGGGGCCGCTCGCATCAAATTCGTGTGATGCGAGCGGCCCCGCAATGCATTGCGGCCCGCGCAGTGCAATGCTGGCTGATGATTGGCCAAGCATGCACTGTGACCCCGCATGCTTGGCCAATCACAGCGCCGGCAGCGAGGAGAGCCATAATTGGCTACAGGCAGGATGCCTGTAGCCAATTATAGCTCAGGGGCTTTAGTACACGCCCCATGGTATAAGAGGCCGCCGAGCCGGCGGCCTCGCATATTATGTTTCAGTCAGTGTCAGCGTGTCAGTGTGCTGCTGACAAGATATGCTATATTTCTGGGGATTTGTGTGTGCATGCTGTTAGAACAGCATTGCAGTATCACATCTGGGGGGTGTCTATAGGTGGCCTGTGAAGGGGGGCAGGTTTCCTGTGCTTAGAACTTTCCCTGCAAAAAAGTGTCATTTTTGCAGGAAAAAAGCTATTTAAAAGCACTCGCGGCTAATGAATTGATGGCTCCTGTAACACAGAGAACTGTCATTCATTAATAAAAAACAAAAAAAAAAGCGTGGGGGTCCCCCCAAATTCAATAACCAGGCCCTTCAGGTCTGGGATGGATATTAAGGGGGACCCCAGCCAAAAAAAAAAAAAAATGGCGTGGGGGTCACCCAAAATCCATACCAGACCCTTGAGGTCTGGTATGGATTTTAAGGGGAACCCTAGCCAAAAAAAATGGCGTGGGGTCCCCCTCAAAATCCATACCAGACCCTTATCCGAGCACGCAACCTGGCAGGCTGCAGGAAAAGAGGGGGGGAGAGAGCGGCCCCCCCTCCCGCCTGAACCGTACCAGGCCACATGCCCTCAACATTGGGAGGATGCTTTGGGGGTCTAAGACCCCTAAAGCACCTTGTCCCCATGTTGATGAGGACAAGGGCCTCCTCCCCACAACCGTGCCCGGTGGTTGTGGGGGTCTGCGGGGGGGCTTATCGGAATCTGGAAGCCCCCTTTAACAAGGGGAACCCCAGATCCCGGCCCCCCCCCCCCTGTGTGAAATGGTAAGGGGGTACAAAAGTACCCCTACCATTTCACCAAAAAAGTGGCAAAAATGGTAAAGATGACAGGAGACGGTCTTTGACAATTCCTTTATTAAAATCTTCTTTCTTCTTTCTTCATCCTTCGGTTTCTTCATCTTCTCCTTCCGTCATCTTCTTCCGTCATCTTCTTCCATCTTCTTCTTCCATTTTCTTCTTCCTCCGATCCGCTTCTTCTTGCGCTGGTCTTCTCGTCCTTCTCGTCCGGCATCTTCGTCCGTCGGCGTCGGTGTCTCTGTCTCTTCTTGGGCCGCTCCGCGCAATGGGAGGCTCCCGCTGTGTGAGGCTCCGCTCCGTCTGACAGGTCTTTTATAATGGAGGGCACCTGGTGACCCCGCCCCCTCTGACGCACAGGGACGTCATGGGGAATTCCATGATGGCTTTCCCCATGACGTCAGAGGGGGGCGGGGTCACCAGGTGCCCTCCGTTTTAAAAGACCTGTCAGACGGAGCGGAGCCTCACACAGCGGGAGCCTCCCATTGCGCGGAGCGGCCCAAGAAGACACCGACACCGACGCCGATGCCGACGGAATAAGATGCCGGACGAGAAGGACGAGAAGACCAGCGCAAGAAGAAGCGGATCGGAGGAAGAAGAAAATGGAAGAAGAAGATGGAAGAAGATGACGGAAGGAGAAGATGAAGAAACCGAAGGATGAAGAAAGAAGAAAGAAGATTTTAATAAAGGAATTGTCAAAGACCGTCTCCTGTCATCTTTACCATTTTTGCCACTTTTTTGGTGAAATGGTAGGGGTACTTTTGTACCCCCTTACCATTTCACACAGGGGGGGGGGGGCGGGATCTGGGGGTCCCCTTGTTAAAGGGGGCTTCCAGATTCCGATAAGCCCCCGGCCCGCAGACCCCCACAACCCCCACGACCCCCAAAGCATCCTCCCAATGTTGAGGGCATGTGCCTGGTACGGTTCAGGCGGGAGGGGGGGGCGCTCTCATCCCCCCTCTTTTCCTGCGGCCTGCCAGGTTGCGTGCTCGGATAAGGGTCTGGTATGGATTTTGAGGGGGACCCCACGCCATTTTTTTTGGGTTAGGGTTCCCCTTAAAATCCATACCAGACCTCAAGGGTCTGGTATGGATTTTGAGGGGGACCCTACGCCATTTTTTTTTTTTTTTTTTGGCTGGGGTTCCCCTTAATATCCATCCCAGACCTGAAGGGCCTGGTTATTGAATTTGGGGGGACCCCTACGCTTTTTTTTTTTTCCATTTTTTTATTTTTTATCAATGACTTTTTTTATGAATGAGTTTCAATGAATGACTGTTCTCTGTATTACGGGAGCCGTCAATACACATTAGCCGCGAGTGATTTTAAATAGCTTTTTTACTTGCAAAAATGACACTTTGCGCAGAGACAGTTCTAAACACGGGAAACATGCGCCCCTTTACAGGCATACTATAGACACCCCCCAGGTACGAAATTTAAAGGAATATTCCACTTTTATTGTTTCAATTTAAGCATTATTAAAATCACTGCTCCTGAAAAAACGGCCGTTTTTAAAAAACTTTTTTTTGCATTGATACATGTCCCCTGGGGCAGGACCCAGGTCCCCAAACACTTTTTATGACATTAACATGCATATTAGCCTTTAAAATTAGCACTTTTAATTTCGAACGTTCGCATCCATTATAACTAATAGGGTTCTAAAGCTCGCACGGACTTTAGGTCCGTTCGCGGGTTCTGGTGCGAGCCGAACGGGGGGGTGTTCGGCTCATCCCTAATGTGTACGTATGTTTACACGCTTGTATGTGTGTATATGTGAGGTCGTTACAGAAGGGGTTGTAAAGTCAGAAGGTTTTTTATCTTAATGTATTCTATGCATTAGGATAAAAAGCTTTTTGTGTGCAGCAGGCCCCCCTAATACTTGCCTGAGCCTCATTTCTGTCCAGCAACGTCCATGAATGTCTTGGCTTTCCAAGACTCTTCCTCCTGATTGGCTGAGACTAGCAGCAGCGCCATTGGACTGCTGTCAATCAAAGTCAACTGGCCAATCAGGAGAGAGAGGGGGTGGAGCCGAGCCGGGCTCCGTGTCTGAATGGACACAGGGAGCTGTGACTTGGTTTCTTGCTGTGGAGGCACTCACCAGGAGGGAGGGGCCAGGAGCACCGAAGAGGGACCCAAAAAGAGAAGGAATCTGGGTTGCTCTGTGCAAACCCACTGCACAGAGCAGGTAAGTATAACATTTTTGTTATTTTTATAGAAAAAACAGCTACAGCGCGGTTGGCTTATTCTGGGAGGGCGTCCATGGATGTCCTCCCAGAATCTTGCTCTCACGTGCGCGCGCTCCCGGAAATATCCGTGACCGCCGGGTCTTCCGGATCACGTTAAATGGACACTGGTATCGGCCGTTTACCACGTGATCACTCCGTCAAATGATGGAGTGATCACTTGTAAACCAACCGGCGCCATGTCATGACGCCGGTTCCTCCCTCCCCTCTCTGTAACGATCTGTACAGTGCGAGGGGGGAGAGGGGGAGAGATCATTTGCAGCAGTGCTGTGGGCTGGATCTCTAGTGCCCACAGTGCTGCTCAGTGCCCATACTCTGCAATTATCTGCAGTGCTCTGCCCATACTCTGCAATAATCTGCAATACTCTGCAATAAATTTTAACAGAAACAAAGAATTAATTTTTACCAAATTTTCTGTCTTTTTTGATTTATAGCGCAAAAAATAAAAAACCCAGCAGTGATTAAATACCACCAAAAGAAAGCTCTATTTGTGTGAAAAAAAGGTCATATGGCTGCATAAGGTTGCATGACTGAGTAATTGTCATTCAAAGTGTGAGAGTACCGAAAACTGAAAATTGGTCTGGTTAGGAAGGGGGTTTAAGTGCCCAGTGGTCAAGTGGTTAAAGTGCTACTAAACCCACAACAGTAAAATCAGTCTGCATATATATTAAAGCATGCTTGTTATACTCACTGTGGAACCTAAGGGGTTAATCCTCCACATTGTGTAAAAAGACTGATCCTGTCTTCACTGATCCTGTCTTCACTTCCCCCTCCTTCCACAGTCCCCAAACTATCTCCTGATAGTACAGAGCCTTGGGGGCACTCTGCACATGCTCAGTTTGGTATATATTGCTAGAGAGTTTTTTTTTCTTCCTTGGGAGGGTGCATTTGATCAGCACAGGGCCAATCAGCACTGTCTAAACAGAAGGTCAGGGGTCCTGCAGCCTCATACAGGGAATAATGAAAACTCCTCCTACATGCTTTAACCAGTGCTCAGCCAGGCACTGATAGATGTCACAGGACCACTATATACTGCTGATGAGAAAAAGTATTTAGCAGATTATATGTATAAATGTAGGAAAAAAACAACCTGCCTGGCGCCCACAACTGCATGTCTCGGGGTGTCGGGCGATACAAATTGTGCACCCTTGTAACATTGAATTGGCTGACAAAAGCCTAGGCACCAGGACGCCGTTTCTAGTCGCTATGGTGACCTGGGATTTGTAGAGCTCTGCTGTATTTCTGTATGCATCATAATAAAAGGACTGTTCATTATTTATGTTTATTGAATATTGCCAATGGTTTACAGTTCCCAGACATGGACCACACCCATCATTCTCAGGGGGTGGGGCTTCTTCAACCTGGTTTTATTTCTGTCTGCCTATTTCTGTCTGCCTTTCTTAGGGTTGATACACAAGCATGTGACCAGACACATCCACTGCACAGAGCTAGCCGGGTAGACACAATATACCTTGAGATATACAGTATGCTGCCCCCTTATATAAGCTTAAAGGGAATTTGACTCAAATACCTATACAAGAAGTTTCAGATGGAGACTGCCTTTCTCTCACATGAGCTGCAAACTTATTTTGGCACAGCAGATAAACTTATTCAGCTTTAGTCTAAATTACATCACTGGCAAGAAAAATTAGATAGCCTTCAAGTTCAGGGAAGGTATAGTAAATTTTCAGTGGGTAAGCATTATACATTTTATAAGTTGTTACTGTAATATAATATAATTTATTTATTATTTGTAATATGAAGTTATTTTTTTACCCTTATGCAAGCAGTATACGTTCCTGAATTTGACTTGGTATAAACCTTTTGCTATCCTTTTGCAGCAGACCTCTATGAGGCTATGAGAGAGAGAAGCAGCACAATGAGCCAATAAATTATTCTGCAGTACAATAAGCATATTGGTAGTACGAGAGAGCAGAGGGACAAAAAGCTGTGCTCAGTTGTCTGCTACTTTTCCTTCCCCTCCAAGGACAGGCTGGAGGGGGGACATTTAATTGTTACTTGACTGCAGCAGGGAGAGAGAGCAGATCTTCTACCCTGCCAGACATGGCTGTGTTGTGTGGCAGAATTGTGTAAACCTCAAGACTGGATGGACATAAATACAAATCCTTTTTCACTACCGCAGGTTCACTTTTAAACCCCTTTCACACCAATCCGCCTATAGCGTTAGCGGTAAAACGCCGCTACTTTTAGCTGCGTTTTACCTTTGGATTTTCGGCGCATTTCAGCCACTAGCTGGCGGCCGAGAAAGTGTTAAAACCCACCGGCAAAGCGCTGCATTTGATTTAAATCAAGTCGATTTAAATAACTAGTAAAAAGACTTGATTTAGGGCCAGTTCACACCACATGCAGTCCAGTGCGTTTTTTTTTTCTGCATCAAAAATTCATGGAAAGTAGGTTATATGGTTTTCAATGGCATAGTCCACACCAGTGCTTGCAGTTCCAGTGCGTTCCAGTTCCAGAAAAAAAAGTAGAACATGCTGCATTTTTTCTGCACTGGACTGTACTGGAACGCTGTAAAACGCATCAAAAATGCACTTGAACACACCGGAACGCACCAAAAACACACTGCAACACACTTGTCCTTATTTAAGGTTAAGAAAAAAGAGGGGGCAAAAAAAGCACCAGACTGCATCAAAAACGCACCGGAACGCATTAAAACGCGCATACAGAAAAGCACCTGGAACGCATCCGTTTCTATGGTGTGAACTGGCCCTTAAATCATAATTGACTTTAATGGGACGGCTGGTGATGCGGCATGTGGCCGCTCATTAAAATTAGAAGAAAAGAGGTTTAACCTTAAACTACATAGAGGGTTCTTTACTGTAAGAGCGGCAAGGATGTGGAATTCCCTTCCACAGGCGGTGGTATCAGCGGGGAGCATCGATAGTTTAAAAAAACTATTATATAAGCACCTGAACGACCGCAACATACATGGATATACAATGTAATACTGACATATAATCACACACATAGGTTGGACTTGATGGACTTGTGTCTTTTTTCAACCTCACCTACTATGTAACTATGTAACAACATGGTGAGGGACGTGGCGGCAACAGGTGAATGGATGCCCGCTAACGAGCGCTGCCATGATGGATCTGAAATGACAGGTGCTCTTTAAATGTAAGGACTCATTCTTGCTGGTAGTTAGAACCTTTAATATTGGCAAACAAAAATTAAGGTTTCCTATTTAGAATAAATAAGCTGTCAGGTTAGGAAAACAGCAATATCAGAACCGATTTTCGGTTAATCACATACAGTTGGAGAACTACTCAAATTCTTTTATTTAAAACAATAACATTGCCAGTGCATGTTATCTCAGCTTGCAGAGCTTTGATTCATTGAATGAGTTTACCAAAAATTTAAATATTGCAGAATACACAGCCTTATGCTACATAACTACGTTTAATGTATCTTAAATAGAAAACTATCTTTAGATAGATTTTTACTCAAAGCATTTTATTAAAATAAATTTGATAAAAATCAAAAAAATATCAGATTTAAATGTAAAAAAAAATATATATATTTTTTTTTTTTAAATCATCGATTTTTTTTCCACCCTGCTCTGCATTCTCCTCCCATCAGCAAGCTCTTTGAATTGCAGCACAACTGATCAACTCTTTATGCTGCTTCTTCCTTTATCAGTCTGAGCTCCGCTGAACTAAGACTTCAAAGAGAAGTTTGGGATTGGAAAATAACAAAAAATCATACTCACCTAAATGGCTGCAGCACCGATCCCTGCTGCAGCTGTTCCCTGCCACCTCTAGACTGAGAAGTGAGCGATCAAAGACTACTGATTGCTCACTTCCCTGTCTTCTGTGAGCAGAGAGCTTGTGACTGTCAATCCACGGCTCTCCACTCTGCCCCGCCAGACTGTGGAGGGGCAGTCTCCCAGCGACTCACTGAGAGGCCAGCTGAGGGTCCAGGCTTCTGGGTGGATCCCAGATGTATAGTTGGTCTATCCATTACCTGGACTGGCTGAGTGACATCATCCAAAGGCAGACTTTAACCCGCTGGCGAATGAAAACAGGTCACAGGAGTGCAGAACAAACTGCACTCCTGTGATCCATAGAAGTAGGGTCAAAAGAGCTTTGGCCAAACTTCTCCTTTCAAGAGGCTCGTACAAAGTCAAATTTAGGTATTGTGTGCATAAAATTTTTTTTTTTTAAAAGGGGTTGTAAAGGCAGACATTTTTTTATTTTAATGCATTATATGCATTAAGATAAAAAACCTTCTGTGTGTAGAAGCCTCCCCAGCACCCCCTAATTACTTACCCGAGCCCCATCTCTCTCAAGCGATGTCCATGAGTGTCTTAGCCCTCTGGGACTATCCTCCTGATTGGCTGAAACACAGCAGCGGCGCCATTGACTCCCGTGGCTGTCAATCAAAGTCAGTTAGTCAAACAGGAGAGAGAGAGAGGGGGTGGGGCCGCGGCTCCGTGTCTGAATGGACACACAGAGCTGTGACGCAGCTCAGGTACCCCCATAGCAAGCTGCACTCGACCGGAGGGAGGGGCCAGGAGCAGTGAAGAGGGACCCCAGTAGAGGAGGATCCAGGCTGCTCTGTGCAACCAACTGCACAGACGAGGTAAGTATAACATGTTTGTTATTGTTTTTTTTTTTTAAACAAGACTTTATAATCACTTTAACAACGTATTTATAATTTTTCTTATTTATATTGGATCAGTTTTAACACAACTTGTGTTCATTTTAAGAACCGATCTGATTAAAATAACTTTTAGATAACCTGTTAAAACTTGATTTGATAGTATGCGGTTTCACGCTTGTAACTGAAAAAAAATGTTTGTTTTTTTGGAAACTTTTTTTGGAATTATGACATAAATGATTTCTTTGTTGGAATGCGTGGTTTGTTTGGAGTGTAACAACTGTTTTTGTGTTGTTCTTGGCAAGAAATTTACAAATCAGGGTCTTGTTATTAACCACAGTGACTGAATTGGGAAATCCTCAGACTACATTCTTTCCGCTGGAGATGTGGCTGATGTCACTGGATGTGAATTTTGGAAAGCCAGCAGTTTCCAGCACAATAAAAAGTCAACATCTCAAAAAAATAATTCCTTCCATTTTTTTTTATATGCAGAATAGCTTTGGATAGATGCACTCTGCCATAGTGCGACTCCAGCACATTGGAAAGATTATCAGCACAACTAGTTGGCTTGCTGGAACTTCTCGTTCCTGAACAGCTGGGGATCCCGGTCTGCTCTCTGCTTGTCATTTGCATCAGCTTCTCTTCTTTGTTTGTATTGAGAAAAGTGTGAGGTGTTTGGCAGTATTTAAAAATAGAAAAACACAACATGGAAAGGGAAGGCTGCAGCAGCTACTTTGCTGGCTGCGAATTTAACACATCCAATTATAACGGGAGAAGCCAGCATGCCTGGAATCATTCTCCATGCTGTGGATGGCCAGCAAGCTGGGGCTGTCAGTAGCTGGAGCAAAAGGAGACGGAGAACATATGGCATACACATCAAGCGATATTGTGTGTGTGTGTGTAAGTTTAACAATCCCGCAGGACATGTGACAGCCCCGTCTCTCCTTGTGCGCCGCTTTCATTAAAGGATCTGCGGTTTGATGGAAGAGAGGATTGTAAACACGGGGACAGTGTACCACTGGCACAGTATGAGCGTTATTTGTGGAGAGGAGTGTAAATCGTGTAATAGGAAGGAATTTCACGCCGTACTTGGTTACGCCGCTCTCGGGTGTTTCGCTTTTGTCTGAGTAAGGTAGGATTATCTATGACTTTGCCATTCTTTCAGAAGCAACTTGCTGCTTTCACTCTGATTTTTCTACACAGTGCTATGTATTTATAAATAATACTGACTGCCAAAAGACCCATCTAGCCTACCCAATTAACTAATATAATTATTAACTTGTATAGCACATCAAGACTTAGCTTTATAATGTGCTCAAGGATACTACTAGCTCTAGTCTTATTTCTTTATTAACTTTTGACTTTCATGTTACCTTGCTTTGCATTAAATACTGGGGTTGATTCTCTAAAACTGGAAAGTACAAAATCAGGTGCAGCTGTGCATAGAAACCAATCAGCTTTCAGTTTTGTTTTTGTCAAAGCTTAATTGAAGAAGCTGAAGTTAGAAGCTGATTGGCTACCATGCACAGCTGTACCAGATTCTGCACGCTTCAGTTTTAGTAAATAAACCCCATTGTTTATTTTCCATGTGAACAATAAAATGCCCATCCCTTATCTTGAAAGAATAAACCTGAACTAGCTGGAAATGTTTTCATGTGCTGGGAGATTTCTGTTGAAAGCACCAGTTGTTATGACTTGTCCAGCATTATTTATCTGAGCAATATATACAAATATTTGCTATTGACGGTCGTCTGCAGAGAACTGATTAAAATGTTTGCTACTTAGCCATTAAAAATTGTACTTGTTATATGAAGGATTTTCCCAAGTTGTCTAAGATTACCTTGTTCTGTAATAAATTCTGGAAAATTACTCCCTTCTTCCTCCACATTATTAAAACCCTTTACATACCAAGAAAATATTTTTGGTTCGGCTGGATGATCTTGCCCTGACCTTACATGCCTCATAAACGCTGGGAGAAAGTCTGGAAGGTTAGTTTGAGGCTACTTGTGGGTACCAAGGTCACCGGGGACGAGAATGAAATATCTTGTTAAAAGGATCATTTCCCCTGGCCAATACTGTACACTTGTTTCAGAAAGCTGGCCTTCATTTCTGGTATTGTCAGTACCTGCGATGTGATCGTTACACTGAGTTTTCCCTGAATCGAGAGGTAAATACAAGCATGGGGACAAGGCAGTTAGGTCGGGATTTCCATAAAATCGCATTGCTATAGATACCATCCCAGCATAACGGAATACTGTATCTATACATTAGTCATACGCAATAAATTAAGAATAATATATACTGAAAGTGTTCAAAGGATGACATTGCATGCATAATTACAAATGATGGCTACAAATTATGAGGTTTTCTGAACATAAAAGAAAAAGAAAGAATGACATGTTTTGAGATTTCTAAGACAACAGAAATAACAGTTGTGTTTAAACAAAATCAGTGAAGTGGCTGTTTTGCTGCATGAAATTTTTCAATATAGTGAAATTCTTTAGGTAACCAATATTCTGTTTATTAGTCAGGAAAAGACTACAGAGTATGAGATCACTTATGGAATGGCTGAAGTTCTAATAATTTGTTGTTCTGAAAGAACAGTGTGTAACTAACTTAGGTATAAATACTTGCCTTCACTGTGGGCTGTGAGATTTCAAACAGCAGAAATACACAGACCCATTTGGTGATTGTACAGCTGTCTGCTTTTGTGTATTCAGGGCTCAAGTGTAAAGTACCTGAGCTTAGAGGTTTGATGACTTTTACATTAGTGGATTTCCAAAATCCGGTCATTTACTTGTTGCTCACATCCTGCAATTTGCGTAACTGTTCACTAAAAGATCAAAATAATACAGCAGCACGTGGAATTGAGATTTTACCTTCAACAGCCTTGACAAGCTGAGGTTAAACAATATTTTTTTCCTAACAGGGTGGGAGTAGAGAGGTGGCAAAAAGACAGCATGCATGAGGGCTTTTATGAAATTTGCACAGCCTTATGGCCCGTATACACATTTTGAAAATCGTACGAAAAATACAGCTTTTGAAGCGTTCGTAAGATAGTCGGATCGTTAGTAGAGGGCTTTTGAGAGCCGATCACTATAGTTCATCTGATATTATCTGATCGGACAAGCACAAAAATTATTCTCGTAGGATACCAGATCGTACGATTTTCATTTAATCAGTATGGTTGTTGTTCAAAAAAACAAAATACACTACAACACATGACATCACTTCCGATTTTTTTTATTCTGTCGTACGAGAATTTTTGTAACTTTAGTAAACTCTTCATGTTGGATATGCGACTAGCATGCAAAAAAAAAAACGGATGATCTGTCCTCTGATTTTCGGATCGCGTGTACAGGGTTTTAGAAGTGCATACTGAAACTTCACATTCAGTAAGTTCTGGGGCAAATTCACTTGCAAAATGAAACTTCCCTTGCAAAGTGAACAGCCTATTTGACTTTAGTAATCAACCTTTAGTAAACCACAACCTGCCTGGTAACAATGAACACCGTTCTACTGTGTTAGTATGTTAGTATGTATCTCTTTAACACATCCTTAATATATACAGTCCATATAACAGGTGAACTATATAAAGAATTTTGGTATTTACTGGTATTATTAGTAGTAGTCATAGTAGTATTTTATTCTATACAAATTCAAAGTAAACTGTAATTAGAAATTACGTGGTAAGGTTTCATGTGTGTTAAGCCTAGTCACATGAAAAAAAAAAAACTGTATATTTGTATATAGATACAAAATTTCCTGCATAAATGCTATCAGTAATCAGCGGCAGCTCACCAGGTGCCTAGGCATTTTATAATATAAGAGTACATCACAGCCGTCTCAGGATTATCCCATTTATTTTCTCATTTTGGATCCAAAACTGTCCATGGTGACAGAACAAGTAAGATAATTCTATGATGTGAACTGATATTATGGGTATTTGGTGTTGGAAATATAAAGGCTACTTATATTTTCTGCTATACCAGTTAATGCTTGTAGCGCACTTAAAAACTAATTTGCAGAAATAAATATTGTCAGTCAGACTACAATTCTTTTACTTTTATTAACGAGGTTGGTCTTTATAAGGTGGAGCTTATTTACGAACTTCTGTTTTATTCCAACAGTATATCATGCTGAGAAATCTCTGCATATAGTAAATTATGTGTAACCCATGACATTTCCAAAAGACTTGTTTGCAGGTCTGTTGAAGCCTAAATTATTCTACTAAAATTTAAATTTAGAAATTAGTTTATTTTAGAAGAAAACTGGGTTCCCTAATTTGGGGAGCTCTGTTATTTTTATGGCCCTTTCATAAAACACACACAAACACACACTTAAATAAGCAAATCGAAAATGGCCACTGTATATTGAATACGTTTCTAAATAATACAATTTAAAGAAAGGAAGATGCTTCCATTTAAAAATACAAATATCTGACATTTAAAAAAACACAGATTTGCTGGTTTGTTCATAAGTAGTATTTGGTATATGAAATGCTTTATCTGTTGGTGTACTGCTATGATGGCATGCCACTTCTGAGCAGGTCTCAATAAATGGCCAAAAAGTCCTGTTTCCTGAACTAAACATTGTTTAATTTTTTATGTGTCAGTCACCATGACCTAATGGTGACACAGCACACCTCCCACTAACACCCTGTGAATTTGAAACAAAGCAGGTGCAGAGAACAAATTATTACGGATGTCTGGTCATTAGCTAATTTACATACTAGTAGCCCTTTAGCTTTTGGGTCTTGAGATGAAATTGGTAACTAGTTATACCTAGATATCTAAACAGCTGTCCCATTAGAAATAAAGAAAACTTCAGCTGTAGCTGCTTCTATGGGACTCTCTTTACCTATTCAAGGGATCATGCATTGATCATGCATTTGGGGGAGTGAGATTTCCCCTTTTCCCTCCTCCAACCCCTCCCCCCCCATCCCTTATCCTTTGTTTTTTGTTTTGTTTTGTTTTGTAATCCCTCCTCCATCCCTCTCCTTGCTAGTATCTCTTTTTCTGTTTTCTCTGTTTGAAGCTATGTTGAAAATGTGTCTATATATTAGTATTTTCGTAAAAATACAAATGGGATTCATACATTCATTAGCTTGCTATTTAGGCTTTGACCCTGACGAGCGCTTATACACTCTGCTGACAGGATGATTTTCTGTTTAGTCTATTTTGTCATATTGTCTTTGAAATGGCTTATTTTGAACTCTGTATATGTTCTTTCAGCATTCTTATCTGTATGTAAAATTCTTAAAATAAAGAGTGTTAAAAAAAAATTCAAGAAAACATTTTGCTTATAATTAGGCTTGTTACATTGTTCTGCTCTTATGACATTCTAAATATAATATATTTCTAAAATGCAACATACCACAAATAGATTTGAAATCAGCTAAAAAAAAAAACATACCTAATGTCTGCAATCTGAAATTTTCAGGATTTGACAAGTTTAAAAACTTCTTTTGGAAATTAACAACTGCAGCAGGTAAAGTGGTGTCCCCGCCACCAATTGTGTAGAACAGTGACAACCATTCTGGAAATGATAATTTTTGCAGTATAATTTCAGTGGTAAGAAGGCATTGAAGGTCACAGTCCATCCATCATCACAGAATTCAAACACAAAAGTGTACATATGTATTTTGTGAACAGAGATGTTTTAGCAGTTGATCTCTGTGAAATATCTGGAACATTTGTATGGAGTACAAACACAACTTATTTGATACATTAAATTTTAATAAAAAATACAGGTGCTAGTAGTGCCACACTTGCTCAATTGATATGATAATACAACTGATGATGATCAAATTCAGGTTGGAGAAAGGGGGTTTAGGTTACGGGGGAACTTATGGTTAAGGTTTAAGTTATGGGTCAGTGTCAGGATTAGACTTCTGGAGCCAATCAATTATCTTATCGCATAAATTAGCTTTGCAAGTGAGATAAATTATGTGCAGTGCCCACAACTACAAGTTTTATTTGGCTGAAGATTAATGTGCCAATAATATATTGGAGAACAAATATTAATATTTAGTTATGTTTACATTTCTAAGAAGGTCTACCTTTATTGACAGAAGAAAAGTTTGTGTGACGACTAAGAGGTTAATTTACTAAAGTTGAGAATGGAAGAATAGTAGAGATTAGTGAAGACTTCAACTATCCAGTCAAGCAAAAACAAAATCATTTTTTGTTTTTTTATTTTGTCTGTAGATGATATAGCTAAAGTGAATTTACACTCTTTTTTTTTTTTTGTGTAAACATTTTGAACTTCTTTAGTAAGTTAGTCTCTAAATCTCTAACTATGAAGAACTTTAAATCTAATCCTCGAGGTTTGAACATGTATTATTTCTGAGTAGCAGGTGGTGTTGGCTGCTTTGAAAACTGTTTTACATTTTCTACATGAAAACACATTGAACAGATCCATAGTATTAGGCTTAGATTTAGCCATACCACTTAACCTTAAACCTTAGTTTCTAAAACCAATTAACCTCTGCAAGTCTGCGCCTACTTTATATAACTCAGAGGGGTTGATTTACTAAAGGAAAATAGAATGCACTTTTGCAAATGCAGTTGCACCAGAGCTTAGTAAATGAGGTAAAGCTTTACGTTACAAAGAATACCCAATCACATACAAGGAAAATAAAAAAAAAAAGCATTTTTGCGTGCACAGGATTGGATTATGGAAGTCAACAGAGCCCTCCTTCATACTAAGCTCTGGAGCAACTGCACTTGCAGAGTGCTACTTCATTTGCAAAAGTGTCTATTTGCCTTAAGTAAATCAACCCCAGAGAGTTATATAAAGTAGGCACAGACTTGCAGAGGTTAATTGGTTTTAGAAACTAAGGTTTAAGGTTAAGTGGTATGGCTAAGGCTTTATTTGCAGTTAAGTGATATGTTATGTTATTGTTCAGGTCAGAGTTAAGGTTAAAGTACTTTAATGTAAAGCACTATGAGCATTAACATGTTTATTAACTTCAGAAGCCACTGTCAATGTTTACATCTCCAGCTTTCCTTAAAATGATCTTTGGTGATCTGCCATGAAGGTCCTTGACTGGCACTTTCTGTCATAGCTTTACACGGTTCTGTACTCCCTTTTTATCGGTCACCCTGTCAATTGCTTCCAATAGAGACAGCAAGGGAATGTTCAACATGTTCCACTTTTGTGACCATCAGAAAAGCATGCCTGGGAAAACATGTTGGAGGGCATGTAGACAGAAAGTGGATGTAAAGAGGCTGCAGGAGACCATCAGTGCTGAAAAAATGATGAAAAAAAGTTGAAAACAATATTGTTTTTGATTGTGATACGATGAGAAGGTGTGCATGGCAACCAGTCAACTTCCGGATTTTATTTTCAAAGCCAAACTGAACAAGATTAAGTTAGATGATGATTGGTTACTATAAACAAATTCTGTCTGCTCCAGTTTTAATAACCCCCCCCCCCTCCCCACTGTGCTATAGCAAATGAAAATAATTCAATTAGAGTTTACACCTACCTTAAGTTTTAGGGCTCTTTTTTTAAGTTAATTGATGTATTACAAATGACATTTCAGTGATTTCTATTCAACACGGTAGTGTTGCATTGCAGCGTTTTTACTGCAGCACACACCATTGGTGTGAACTGACAGCATATGAAAGAAGCCAAATTGCCCCGTCTTTGTTCCAGGACTGTGCTGGACAGGGCTGCCTAGAGAAACCCGATGCAAATGGTGTAAATGACCCCTTAGGGTTATGTTAAGGGTTACATTTATGGGTTGGGTTAAAAATTAAGGTTTTGTGAGGTTGACTAAGGTTTTGGTGAGGGTGGAGTTATTAAGGTCAGGTTTACGAATATGGATATGTGGGAAATGAGGGTATTTAAAGTGGTATCAATCCCCAAAAATACATCTCAGCTTACCATTCATGTGGTGACTGCATATGTTTTTTTTTCCTTTCTGGTTTCACCTGGTGATATGGCCAGTAACGCCCCTTCTGCATTAGGGCCCTTTCACACATGCGGACCATTTGTTTGTTTTTCATCCATCCGAGGACGGATGAAAAACGGACATCAATGCATCTCTATGATGTAAACTTTATTTACATCAACCGTCAACATTTGTTTTTTGAAACGGATGAAAGCTCTATTTTTCTTCCATTAAAAAATCAGATCCGACGAAAAAAAGGATGTAAACTGACAAAATTTTTTTTATCCATTTTTGCATTGGTAGTAGATGTAAAAAAAACTGATGAAAAACTGATGAATACGTCATCCCTTTTGACGTGACTGAACTGATAAAATGAACGGTCTGAGTGTGTTAAAGGGGCCTTAGAGTGCCTACATTCTAGATGAAGGTGCACAGGAGGCTCCTTTGGACAGCAGCATTGTCAGCCTAGGGAAGGGGTGTGTTGGATGCAGTAAGCAGATTTAAATACACTAACAAATTGGACCCAAACTCCAGCTTTATAAGAGGTCACAGCAAATATTTTTTTTCATTTGGGATAAAGTTTCTATATAAATAAATAAAAGCTTATAATTGTAACCGTTCAGTGATAAATGGTATCTCCCATCCATATATTTGCAGAACATTATTTAAAAAAAACAGCAGACTTGCTGGCCAGAAAGAAGAAGAAAGAAAATGAATGCAGTCATAACATCTACGAATTAACTGCAATAAAATACATGTTTGGTTTTGGGTTTAATACTGCTTTAAAAATATGCTTTTTTTTTTTTTTTTTTTTAGTATTTTTGGTGCGGAAATCCCATGCCGTGAAATAACAGCACTAAAAATTAACCTACGAATGCAAAAGTGGTTTCTATATTGAGCAGAATCTAAAAGGAGTGCATTGTGGGAGGAATCGGCTGTGCTAGCTACTATTATAGCCAGTTGGATCTTGCAGATTTGGAGCTGATAAGCATGGCAGCGAGAAGTAAAGCATGAATAATTGCTGAAATGCAGAGCAGACATGCTCCGGACATTACATACCGAGCCCATGTGTTACCGAACATATTTCACAATGTATCGCAAGGGGATTAAGATTTCTGCCGCCGTCACAAATGCCTAAAAAATTGTGTCATGTAGTTTAAAATAACTTCAACATTTAGGAGATCAAATGCAGATTTATACACCAAGAATAATGATATACAAAATGAAAATATACATACCCTTGTTCAGTAAAACTCTTCTGGGAGCGAAGCCTTAGAAATCTCATGGTTTATCTTAGTTTGTGAGTGAAGTTTAATTCAAAGTATCACTTTCATTTGTGACAATGAAAATGAATATTTGTTTTACTGTTTTATCACAACAGCCCCCCCCCCCCCCAAAAAAAAAAGGTTTGGTTTCTTTATTCCTAACATGCCACATTGTATACATTGTCAAATGATGAAACAATAACATATGGAGTGTAGTGCACAAAAGTATGAATCGCATGGACAGGTTTATTTTCTGTGTTTATTTTTTTGTTATGTTATGACTTTTTGCAGTATACTGTATGTATCCATTAGGTTCTAAAACAATTTTTACACAGATTATTTTTACTCCTAAAGGGTATAGATATAGGTAAAGATATAATAATGTTTCATTATTAGAAAAATAGGGATTCATGAGATATAAACGCATGCTACAATTAAATAATAGTTAAATAACTATGGCATGTAAAGAAATAATATTTGCACATGTATGCATTATGTAGGGCAAGAATTAAGCCTTTTACATAATTCTATGTAACCCAATGCTTGTTGTCAGTATGAGCCAATCGGGTCATATGATGCATGCAGATATGCTTAAAAGGAATCTATTGAAAGGAATTGAGAGCAGAAGGATGTTGTATAATGCTGATCCTTTACAGTCCAATCGCAGAGTTGGGGCAGGGAGTTGATAGCATATGGGCGGAAACAACCTAACCTGATAGATCCTAAGATCTGAGGGGTGCTTGTTAAAGGAACAAAGGTGTCCACAGTCCCCCCTCCCCCATTCAGTCTACTTTATTTAATTTCAAATTTTTTTATGTGAATATGCTAAAAACTGAAACAGAATTTCAAATTTTCTTTTTAACTAATGAAATCTGTAGTATCTGCTAGAAAGAAAATATCTTTTTTATTTCAGCGGTTGCGCAATGTGTGCATGCAGATGATACCATAACAAGCCAGTAAAACACTCTTTTCTTTGGAATGCTCCAAATGCGCTTGCACACAAAAATCTCCACCATTTGACTTTGCCTTCCCCTGTTACATTTTAACATATATGTAAACCCTCAATTGCATTTTACGTTAGTAAAGCTATATGTAAAGCTTAATTGCACCAAGCAGTAGTATTTATTTATTTTTATTTTACCTTCACATTCACTTAAGAACCGGTTCACACTGAGGCAGCACGACTTGACGCGTGACTGCCTCTGGCAACCTGCAAACTTCAGCAGCGACTTGCAAAACGACTTCTGTATAGAAGTCAATGCAAGTCGCCTGAAGTCGCCCCAAAAGTAGTACAGGAACCTTTTTCTAAGTCGGAGCGACTGGAGTCGCTCCTATTAGAATGGTTCCATAGTACAGAACGGAACGTGACTTGTCAGGCGGCTAAGTCGCCTGACGACTCGCCCCTGTGTGAACCGGCTCTTAGGATGAAGTAGAACTATGGACATTTAAATATTTACATTTTCCTAACAAGCAATGCACTTTAAAACAAGCTCTCGCTGACTGGTCTAGTTGCAGTCACTGTGGAGTAATTAATGCATTTATTCTCAAAGTTTGCAGCAAAATCCTCCTGGTTTTCCTTGTATTTACTCTCTGTAACTTTGTCCTGCCAGCAGTGAGTTGGAAGCTTGCCAGCCTTCTAATCTGTAAAGTAAAAACAGAGCAGGTGAATGGGAAGAGGGGAGAGAACAGAGTGCTGAGATCCAATTTGAATGACTTTATTTCTTCTCCTGTGAACTTTGAGGATGAATTGCTCTGCAGGGTCTCGAACTAGAGGTCTGTGAGGGCTTGTTTTAATGCACATTTGCTGCTTGTTAGGAAAACAATTTTATCTACTCTGTATAATCAAAATATTTCAGAAAGGTGCCTTTCATGGTGCTCATTTCAGCCAGTATTCTGATAAAATAATACACTTTTGCACTTTGGGATCCTCCTGTATCTGTACAAACCAATTCATTGGAATTTACGTTTTACATAGTTCAAGTGTTGATAAAATACTAAACGACCCATAAGTAGCCTCATCTTCATTCCACTGTAAAAGGTTTCTGCAGATTAATGTGTCTAATGTATCACATCTCTTTCAAAGCTTAGCTCATGTGATGGACAAGTGTGATCAATCTTTGAGTCTGATAAAAGCTTTACTGACAGTACATCCACAGAGATTCCATCTCTTTACTGCTGTATGTCTCTATCCATGTAATATGGTCTGTCTTTGTAGATCTTAACAGGAAAGTATGCCTAGGTTGGCCTTTACTATCCATGAGAAGTGCTCAGATAACATTTCAGAATGGCTGCATAAGTGCTCACTGGTGTTCTCTACTAACGTAAAATGCAGGTGCAGCTTATTTTTCTAATTTAAACATCTTGTCGCGTCTGTGATGGGCATTGCTCAGTTAATCCCCCAGTCTTGATACTCTAGCACCATGGAATCCTAAACAAACTGTTCACACGCCTTAAAAACAGAGTTAAAAACAGCTTGTACAGTGTGGAAGTTGTAATACTGGAGCTACTGGGGGTTTTATACAAGAATTGGTATCAAGCTTGGATAAAGTCTGTGTATTAATGAGAGTGGAGCAAGCAAGGAATACCTGTGCTGGGATCTGAAAGGGCCAGACCAACCAAAATTGATATTTCAGTTTTTGGTAAATGACGGAATGGTTTCCTAGATCTTTTTGGTATTCTGGTGATGAGATCTCTGCTGTTGAGCTTTGTTGTGCATATTTGCCAAAGGCATTATGAAGGAGCCCCATTTTCCCTATTTCTTTATTTTTATTCCTTTTTAGAACTGGTAACGGAACAAAGCTCAAAACATCTCAATGTTGGTATCCCCAAAAGATGTAAACTATTAAGTGGTGCAGCACACCATACTCCGTGTATAACTTAACATCACTTTTAGGTCAAGAGAGCCTTTTAAACTGGAACCTGTCACCAGATGGTCTAAGATAAAGTAATTTCACTAGACAGCAGCAGGCACCATAAGTTCCTCATGCATACCTTCGGCTTCTAAAAATTGCTTTCTCGCTAGAAGCTCCAACAGCATGGAAACTCTCATCATATATTGAATTTAAGAAGATGATTTGGTACTCTATTCTGCAATTATTGGCTAGTGATGTTAGTCTATAAAACTTGTCTTGCAGCAGGTTCACTGTAAACCTGAACAAGTAATGTATAGCAAAATAAAAGACTGCTTATTTGCCCTCATAGAGATGTTTCCACATGAGCGGAGCTATTTTTTTTTTTTCATGGTCTTTCAGAATGATTTCACGTCTTGTCTAATATTTTTATCTTTTTACATTTTTTTTTCTAGAATACTTTTAGAATTCTAGTTGACTATCTTTTGCGTATACATGGTTTTGCTTTGAACAGTAGAATCTCTTCTTTAAAGTGTTACTAAACCCACAACAGTAAAATCAGACTGTATATGCAGTAAAACATTCTTGTTATACTCACTGTGGAACCTAAGGGGTTAATCCTGCACATTGTGTAAAAAGGCTGTTTGATCCTGTCTTCTCTGGTCCTCCCCTTCTTGCATTGTCCCCAAAACATCTCCGGATAAGACAGAGTTAGTGGAGTCACTCTGCACATGCTCAGTTTGATGTGTATTGCTATAGAGTTTTTTGTTTTTGTTTGTTTTTTTATTGGGAGGGTGCATGTGATCAGCACAGGGCCAATTAGCACTGTTCAGACAGAGGGTCAGGGGTCCTGTATCCTCATAGGACAGTCGGGGGGGGAATGAAAACTCATCCTACAAGCTTTAACCAGACACTGGTAGAAGTCACAAGACTGCTGATGAGTTATTTAAAATAGGTAATTAGTCGTTTATATTTACTAAAACTGTTGCATTTCCAGGTTCTGTATACTGTGGGAGACCAGATATAGTGAATGCAGGGTCCTGGGTTTAGTAACACTTTAAAGAAACAACAATTTGAAAGTATTTTAAAGTTAGTAAAAAGAACATGGGCAGCAGTGTCTTAAGGGCCCGCCGTCATTACATGTCTGCCGTTTGAAGAGGAATATCGTTGTTATAGCAGCAGATTGTTGCCATAACCCCAGTATCTTCTTCTTCAGTGAGCAGTCAGCTTTCAGATAAAAGTGGTCTCTGTGGCGGATTCACCACAACATCGCTTTTATCATGGGCGGGAGATGGCCTGCCCCTCCTGCCATGCTGCGGTGGTCTCCGCCGCTTACTGGAGCTGCCCGTAGTGGCAGAGACAATCGCGTCCTCTCCCCTGTTTGGCTGGCTGCCGAGTGAGAGAAAGATGGCCCCCACTCGACTCCATAGCATTGACTGGCGGAAACAACATTAAACGTCACTTCCGCCCAATGCTCTTAAAGGAGCCGGCGCAATTTTGAAGCGTGACATGTTGGGTATCAATTTACTCAGTGTAACATTATATTTTACAATATAACAAAAAAATTGGGCTAAGTTTTTACTGCTGTCTTATTTTTTAATTCAAAAAAGTGTATTTTTTCCAAAAAAAGTGCACTTGTAAGACCGCTGCGCAAATACAGTGTGACAGAAAGTATTGCAACTACCGCCATTTCATTCTCTAGGGTGGTAGAAAAAAATATATATAATGTTTGGGGCAAAAAGTTAATGATTTTAATTTGTAAACACGAGTCTGAAAAATAGGCCGGTCCTAAAGTGGTTAAAGCTTTCATTGCTTGCTGCTCTAGGGCTGCTGTCACCCATGTGTTTAAAAAAAATGCAATTTCAATTATTATTAAAAGTTTTAATGTTCGTAATTCTAAGTAACATAAGCAAATAAAAGGGCAAAACAAAGCAGTTTCTGAGCTTATTTCATATATAACAATTGAAGGGGCTGTTTGATATTAATTGCCCTGAAAGCACATACAGAGTTCTCTACCATTGTTTCCAAATGCTACAGTTTTCACCTGTGTATGTTGGGCTGTGCATTTTTTAAAACTCTGCTTGACACTGGTTATTGTCAGTTTCCAAATAGGTAGCACATAGAAAACACATGTTAAATTGTATATACACGCTTTTTGATGCACAGAGCTGCAAAGAGAAGTCTCCTTCTAAAAAACACATATAGAAATCAGATTTTAAAAATGCTAAAACATAAACATTTCACAGTAATGCTTTAGAAGGCTCGGTAAGGCGCAATTTTAACCGCATCCAATTCGCATAACATGTGAATGTGACCAGCTTCCACATGTGTGGGCCGACCGCTGTGCGTTTTTAAAAAAAGGGTTTAGGTGTGATTTCAGGTTAAAAATCGCACCTTAACCGGTGAACAGAACCACACTGCCGCACTTAAAACCGCGGCTGCATATGTTTGAACCCTGCCTTAAACAGTTTTATATACTGTATTTTCTGGCATATAAGACTACCTTTTACACCAAAATTACACAGCCAAAAAGCGGGGGTCGTCTTATACGCTGGGTGAAGGAGCCACCAGATGGATATCAGTCCGCCGGGCACTCTGTAAAATTGTAATATGTATACAGTATGCGCCGCTCAGCCAATCCCGGCAGGCGATGCACTCTGATGAATACAGAGCCTGCTAAGCCTGCTTGGATTGGGTAACAACCTCTGCCAATCCAAGCAGGCTACATGAGTCAGAGCGACGCGGGCTGATGTCACAGCCTCTGCCAATTCGAGCAGGCTTTGTATCCATCAACAGATTAGTAAAATACAATGCCTGCCGTGATTGGCTCAGCCGTGCACACTGAATTCTGAAGTGTACCTGGCGCTACTGTACTAACACAGCATCATATACTGTGTGTACTTGGTGCTCTACATATTAACAAAGCATCCTGTACTGCACATCCAGCTCCAGATCTCCCCTAAAATACAGGTATGATTTATGGTGCTTTGGAGGAGAGGATTCATTGTTGCTGCCTACCAAATGTGGGATCTCTGGGACTTGTAGTTCACCAGTTTTGTTTTTCTGATGCTAAGTCTGATGGTTTTTTTTTTTGTTTCTGATGTTTTTTTGTAAATGGTGTTGCCTCGGAAGGGGGGTAGTCTTATATGGCGAGTATAGCCCCAAACTTAAGTTTTCACTGGAAAAATAGGGGGTCGTCTTATACACCCAGTCGTCTTATACGCCGGCAAATACGGTACATGCACTTTTAGTCACAAAAAATGTTACTTATCTAAAGGTCTAGAAATCGCTATACATAGAACCAATCATAGCCATTGTTTTTCTGGTTCAATTTAGAAAATAAATGCAAGGGTCTGATTGGCAGTAACCCCTGCCATTCCACCAGTGGTTATAGAAACAGCTTAGGGTCCAGTATATGGAGCAGCAAAGTGTGAGTTCACTTTTTCAGAGAAAAAAGGTTAACTAACATCCTACACCCTCCCCACTTCTTACCAGCAGATACTTCTACAGTGCTTGTAGCATGCTGTTAATGAGGCAATTGCCAGCAAGCAGTTATATGATATTCCAGTGCTACTAAGTAATAAAACAGCAAAGCTCTTGAACACATAGAAATCCATGTACAGCAAATAAAACAACTTTCAATATGAGGTTAAGAGCAGTTTGGCCAAAGCTTTTTGGCCATACTTCTCTTCTGTGTCACAGGATTGCACTTACTTGCTCTCCTGTGATCCAGAATCAGCCGACAGTTTGCTAAAGGCTGCTGTTGGCTAACGTCACCGAGCTGCTTCAAGCTCTGAAACGATCCCGACAATTATTCCAGGATCCACCCGGATGACTAATTGGCAGCTGGTTCAGCCTTTCAGTGTACTGCTGAGATCCTAAGCCAGCCGCTCCCACCCCCTCCCCAGCCCAGTGAACTCTGGAAGGGCAGAGCAGAGAACTGGGACTGACAGTCACCACTCTCTGCTGAGAGAATACTGAGAACTGAGCGATCAGCAGTTATGTGATTGCTCAGTTCTCGGTCTTAGAGCCTGTGGGGGACAGAAGGTGAGTATGTATGTTTGTTTTTTCAGTTTCCAACACTTCTCCTTCAATGTCAGATTGCTACATGATTAATAATGGTATTTGCAGCTGAGCCTATATTGTCATAAACAGCCAGAGTTGAAAAACACCACACTCTTGAGAGAGTGTTTTACTTCAGATTGTCATTTTTAAGGCCCGTACACACGATCAGACTTTTTGACAACTAACATGCAAATTAGCTGGTTTGGACCAACATCCGACCGTGTGTACGCTCCATCGGACCAACTTTTTCCAGGTTTCATCAGACTTTTGTTGGCTGTGCGAACGGACCAACTTTCTGCCAACAAAAGTCCGATGGACCAAAGTCCGACCGTGTGTACACAAAACCAACGAACTTTTGTCCAAAGTACAAACACGCATGCTCAGAACCAATGCAAAAGATCAGACAACAATATAGAAGTTGACCAAAGGTGGCGCTGGAGTATTCGAACGTCCTCTTTTGAAGTGTCGTCAGTACGTTTAAACGTCACTACGTTCGTGTTGGTTGCCTAAAAAGTCTGACCGTGTGTATGCAATACCAACTTGGGGCCAATGCCCTTTGGACAAAAATCCACGGGTAAGTTGGTCCACGGTCCGATCGTGTGTATGAGGCTTTATGTTTGCATTGTGAATCCAAATTTAATCTGACCATACGGTGGCTGTCAGAATACAATAGATGCAGTGGGAGATTGTCTGCAATTATTTTTTTCATTCAGCATACAGGCTGAATGAAAAAAATCAAATCTAAAAGTATATGGCCAACTTTAGTCAAAATCACAACCTTGTTTAGAGGTAATGAATCTGTGACTGATGGTACACATTTTTCATTTATGTGCAGTGTTATTTGCTAACAGTCATTTATTTTTGTTGCAGTGCATCTCAGCTCCTAGAGAAGAATCCTTTCTCTATCAACAGTCCATTGGGCAGTGGAACTGCTAACCCTCAACTGCCGTCACCCGCCAGCCTTCAACTTGCTCAGCTGCAGGCTCAGCTCACCCTACAGAGGCTAAAATTGGCTCAGAGTGCAGTGACCACAAACACAGCTGCTGCTACAGTACTTAACCAAGTCCTCTCAAAGGTGGCTATGTCCCAGACACTCTTTAACCCACTGAGAAATGCCATGATGGGTGCCTCCGGCCATGCAGGAATGGCCTCTCTTGGACCTGCCATGCACAATGCCCGATTTCCTTCTACTGGACTACCATTTTCTGCCCAAAACCCAGCAGCCATGGCACCAAAACATACTCAGAATCCAAACCAAAACTCTATGCCACCCTTTGGTAAAGTCATGGGTGGAAATAATTTGGAAGGATTCCACACAGGTTCTCAGCCTTTTGGATCGGAGACAGAACAGTCTGGGTATCATGGCTTCTCTTGTGGACAGGAAGAAACAATGGATGGTCGTTATCCTCCCAAACACAATAATGCAGCAGGATTTAAGAATCAGTATTATGGCACACATGGACCTCATCATTCAATGAGCCATAAAGGAGACACCAGCCAGGGGGTCCATAAGGTATCCTCAAACAGTCAGTGGGAATCCTCTCACCATTGGCAACCATCCAATCAGCCCTTTGACAACAGAAGCGAGCTCTACAACCCAGAAGAACCAACCTCAGACACAAAATTCAGCCCTTCAAGTTCTCCAGGTTTCAGCAGACACAATAATGGAAAACCCCAAAACTGCGTCACTTCACTGAAGAATCTCAAGCCACAGGATATGAATGACTTCCAGGGTATACCCCCCGCTCACCTACCACACACCTGTACAATGTGCAACAAAAAAGTCTTCAATTTGAAGGTTGGTAACTTGGGGTGCTGTTCTGACAAAAAAAAAAAAAAAAAAGGAAATGTAGTTGTGTTTTGCATTGCTTTTATTGGTTTATGTTAGTTGGACATGATAGATTTTTATATTAACACAGACAACAAAAGATTAGAATTGGTAAATACTCTACACTGGTCACAGTGTGTACTATTTTTTGTCATATGTTTTTTTTTTTGGGCAGAAATATGAGAGGGATGAGAAATTATGTATCCCCAGCTGTTTATGCATTATTTCTTTATAACTTACATGGGTGAATATGTTGCCTGGTTCTGTTTTAAATAGAGTCACTGTTTTATTAAATTGTTTGTGTGTGTATCTTTAAAGTCCATGAAACAGCCCCAAGCACGGATGGTGTTAGCTAATTAGGTAGACTCCTGCTGATGCACGTCAACTTTTTTACTCATGCTTAAAAGTGGGAATCCTCTTTAAAATATTATTACCCTAGAAAGGCCACGTTCAATTAGCCAAGTTCTAATCTTTCAGCTGGTCTGACATCTTGGCATTTCAGTGAGCAGGAGGTTTAAACCAGATACCAGGCAGGGGGCGATAACAGCTGGGTAGTTAGTGTGTATTATTTTGTAGGAATGTAACATAGACCTGATATCAAGCAAGGGTCAGAGACAGCCGGGCAAGCATCAAGTAAATAAGTATATGTTCATGCAGACCCCTCTCCCCCACCCCAAAATTGAGCAGAGGTCACCTGTTGTCAAAGAGTAAGGTAGTGTCTTGTGATATTACTTTGCATGTGCTCCTCTACTCTGCACTTGTTCCTTAACTCCTTCCCACCTGTAGTCTGTGAGTTAATGTCGGGATGTGATTTATTAATAAACATCCTCTGTTTAATAGCCATAAGCCAGCACTTTCTGGTTGCACTGCCTGGTGGCTCCCAGTGCTGGCTGTCACTGACACCTCTGGATCCTCCTGACAGTCGGGAACAAAAATAGTTCAGCCATGACATAATGATCACATCCTAACCAGGAGTTTTATGAACAAAATAAGCCTTCAGCCTGCAGATTGCACTGCAGCCTGAAAGTGACAATGCTCATCTGCTTAATATGGTAGTTGACAGATACAATTACAGTATTATAAAAAATAGAAAAGTAGTAGAGTGCAGTATCATGTTAGCCGTTAATCCATGCATTACATTTTGATGCCATTTCTTGGCTAACTTAAAAGAGTTGAGTTATTTATTCATTTATTTTTATTCACCGGCTCTCTACTCTGCCCCTGGAGCGCTGGACTGTGGAGGGGGCGGGAGTGGCTGACTCCGGCTCTTAGTAGTTCTCTGAGAGGCTAAGCCGGGTGCTGGTCCAGGGTTCTGGGTGGATCCCAACCATATGGTCGTGATCTTTCTCGAGCCTGCATCGGCTCTGTGACATCAGCTGACAGCGTGCTTCGGCCTTCTGTCTGCTGAAAATGGGCCACAGGTGTGCAGAATGAACTGAACTCCTGTGATCCATAGTAAATGAGCTTTGGTTGTACTTATCCTTTAAGTTAATAAAGATTCAAGCTTTCGGGACAAATTAGATCTCTTCTTCAGGCTTTATACATTTTTGAAAAATACATCAGAAACCCACTTATTTATACACAAGTTACATGGCAGAACAATGACATATACTGTATAGGTACAAAACATAAGTATTTTTTTCTTGACACATTTTAGTTGTAAATGCTTTTGTAAGAGATCAGAGTTTAGAGGAGTTATCAGGGCAGGTAACTCACAGAAAAATATTTCAGGCTCAATTCTCTCTTCCAATGACAGTCTTTTTGAAATGTTCATAGAAGCAAATACAGCTATTGTCACCTCAGACTTGTCGCCTCATTGCATCCTTTTGAATTGTCCACACTTTTGGTCACAGGCTTGAGAAAAGCAAACTTCTGTTTTCAAAAATCTGAGAATTGATAAAAACCATAAAGACACACAATGGTACATAAAATTGCTGTCCTGATTTAGACCCCGGTCCAGAGATTAGAATTTGTGTATACATTTACATCTCTATTCCAGTCTCTCTTTTCATGATATGTAACCATTATTATGACTTGAAACCATAGTCACTACCATAATTTTTAGATCATGTACAGTATTCTGTGGTCTGCCGCAGAGTGGTTGGGTGGTATTCCTGGAACCACCCCTGCTAGCATATTGACAAGCACCCAACCTATAACAGCTTATTGTGAGAGGTTCCCTAAACATTCCAATACTTAATTGTATCAATCAGCGCAGACCCCCCCACCCCCCTGTCAGGAGAGCAGCCTGCCGGCTCTCCTCTACTTGCATATGGCAGTGCGAGTGGAGGGAAAGCAAATAAATGGCTTTTCCTATTTACACTGTGATCAGCTGTAATTGGACACAGTTGATCACGTGGTAAAGAGCCTACGTCAGAGGCTCTTTATCTCGATCGGAGATGGGGTGTGTCAGACTGACACACCACACCACCGATCACCGTACTGTGCGCCCCCTCGGCTTATCCTGCTGGACGTCATATGACGTCCAGTCAGGATAACTGAACCACTTCCCGGCCGTCATTCTGCATACGGCAGGTGGGAAGTGGTAAACATCTAGGGCGATCAAAGGGTTAAATGTGTGCCTAACTGGTGTTTATGTGTACAAAGTGTGCTGTTTTTACTAAGTGGTGTGATGAATTTTCTTTCCCTGCTGGGAAAGAAAATCCATCACATCCCGCTGACAAGATAGAGCTCTACCTTGTTTAAAGCTCTGTCCTGTGTCTCTTCGCCGATCAGTGGCTGTCACCATCTGATCGGCATCTGCTGTGACTAGCTTACCCTAGGCGGAAGTGCAGAATCACATTATGGGGCGGTTGGGAAGTGGTTATGTTGTGTGCAAAATGCCCCAGAGGAATCTTTGTCGGTGAAACAGGTCAAACCCATCAATAAATTAACCTTCATAGGTTCACAGTTTAAGAGGAGTTCCGCCTGGGGAAAAAAATACTATAGATGCTGACTTTTAATATAGGGACACTTACCTGTCCAGGGAGGCCACAATGTCGACACCCCAGCCAATTTTCAGATTGGCTGTCCGTACTGCCGCCGCCATCTCCACTAAGGGTTCCCTACTGCACATGTGCGAAGCACCCTGCTCTTTCCAATTGGCCCGTCGGTGAAGGAAGGAGGAGGCGGGCCGAACTTCCAAGGGACGGTGCTGCTGTTTTTGACAGGTCCCCGTTTCCCCCTTCCCCCTGAAAGGTGCCAAATGTGGCACCGGAGGGGGGGAGGAAGCAAACAAGCGGAGGTGCCACTTTTGGGTAGAACTCTGCTTTAACAACAGCAAAACAGGTTTCCCTAAGGTGTCACATTTCTGCAGCAGAGACCACAGCATAAATAATCTAAAAATGATGGTACTGACTGGGAACTTCAAATCACAAAACGAGAGTCTAGAAAGGAAATGTAATTTTCACACAAATTCCAAACCATGGACCAGGATTTAATTCAGAACGGCCAATTTTATAAAAGCTTTATATAAAGCTAAAATAAAAAACTTTATATGTCTCAAAAATATATGTACGCAAATTAGTTATAACGTTATCAACACATTAACCGAATAATGCTGACTCTGCTAAACATGACCTGGGCATGTAGATATCAATAAGCTCTGATCACGAAAAGGCTAAGCTGCAGCTATTTTTCTATTTATGTGAATAAATACAATAGCGCACTACTGTGTGCTCTTTCCACTCATCTAGAAGTGGCCCGTCTGTAGTCCTGAACATTTTTTTGGCTCTGTAATAGCAATCAACTGTCTATTCACCAAACAAAACAAATCTATAAGTGCCCAGCTTTAGGCTACATTCACACAATCCTCCTGTGTTTGTGGTATTTAATTGTAGAGAAATTGATCTTGGAAGTACAATTAAATATTATTTTCAGATAACTTTTTTCTGGATTTAAATGTATCTGTGTTTACATGCTTTTACTGTGTTGAGACATGCACACAGTATATAACCTGCCCTTAGACGAACACATTTCTATTTTCTCTAACACAAGTAACCTGTTTCCCCCGTAAATGCACAGGGTGAGTTATAAGATTTAAAAACATTAAATGCATTTAAAATGTCGGCAGAACTGTCCTTCAAATGCATATAAACACATGTATGTCTCTGTCTATGTGAATAAGGCCTTAACTGTAAGCAAACATATTTCTAGTTTCTTTGCAAACAACTGTCCTGGGATCAACATTGGTTAGTCTACAAGACAATATAGATTTTTTTTCTAATGATCATTTATCTGAAAATATCTACTATTTAGACGGTGTCACCTGGAAGTGAAACAGTGCACTGCTGATTACATTTCTGTATTCCACATGTCATAAAAGTCACATAAATAACAGTTAAAGTTGGAGCCTGAAAAAGCTTCTTGGGTGATACTTCTGGTATGAACTGTAAATAGCTGGGAAGTTTGTAAAGCTGCTCCCCGGGTCCAGGTGTTTGCAATCCCGGGGGAGACTCTGTGAAGGCTGTGTATCTACTTTTGAGTGACATCATGTGTTTCTTGTCACAGTATCAGCTGACAACACCTATATCTGTTTGGCGTGCATGTCACGCTCTCTTATATGTAACCTGTCAGCAATATGTTTAGGTCAGGGCTTGACAAATTTGCTTTGAATCTAGGAGCCAGATAAAAAAGTTAGGAGACAGTTTTTTTTTTATAAATATTAGGGGTAGAACATGTTCCCAAAGGGGAACTTATCCTTTAACCCTTTTACAGCCAGATCCGTTTTTGTGTTTTTGGCACACGTTTAAAAAAGTAATTTTAGGCCTGAAGATTATATAAAATCCCTAAACATTATATCTTTTCTGAAAGCAGACACCCTAGAAAAGAAAATGGTGGTAGTTGCAATTTTTTATGTCACACGATATTACTGCAGAGGTAAAAAGAACACATTGAAAGTTCATTTTAGGGGGCACAAAAACGCAATAAATTACCCAATTTTTTTTTTGTTGAAATATAAAAGCCAAGGTTGTACCAAGTAAATAGATTTCCAACATGTCAAACTTTAAACATGTCAGTACCCTATATTTTCCACAGCCCCCTTAGGCCATCAGTTTAACGTTACAAAGGAGATCTGGTGCTTGAATTATTGCTCTCATTCCAGCGTGCACGATGATAAGTTTTCAGAAATAGGCTCCCCAGTCACACGCATTTACGTCTGTGCGTGTGTTTATGTGGGGGTGGGCTTTTTATGTGCTTGGATGTAACTTTATTTTTTTACAATTAAACAATTTTTCTTTTTTTTTACTTTTTTTCCCCATCACATAGGTGACAAAAAGTCCCCTATGTGATGATTTTTTTTAAAGACCCCACATGTCTCCCCTGTGATCACATTGTATTATATTCTTTACCAGTCTTGTTGGAAACTGTGAACAGGGACCTGGAAGTGACACCACACGTCACTTCCGGGTCAACAACTAAAAGTTCTCCTCCCTCCCCTCTACCCGGCGGCACCCACTATGCCGGTCCCTGGCCCACAGATTGGCAAGTGCAGCTCGGTATACATAGCGGGGTGGCACGCACAGGGGTGTGGGGAGAATTAGGGTGGCACCCCAGGTGCCAGCACAAAACTTCTGGTCGCCATGGGCCATTTTTAAAAAAAAATTTTTTTTTCAAATGACAATTTTTTTTTATTGCATTTAGCTAGCTGCCATAACCCCTCTTCTTCGGCCGGCGGTCCGGTTTCCGATAATAGTGGTCTCTGCGGTGAATTTGCCGCAAGATCACTTTTATCGGCGGCGGGAGAAGGACCCCGCCTCCAGCCGCGCTCCGGTGCCCTCCACCGCGCAACGGCAGAGGCGATCGGGTCCTTCTGCTTGCTGGGTATGGAGACGAGTGAGGGGAAGATGGCCCCCACCCGTCTCCATACCATTGCAGGGCGGAAGCAACGTCAAAACGTCACTTCTGCCCATAGCTCTTTTTAATTTTAATTTTTAATTAAAAAAAAAAAAAATTTTCAAATGACAATTTTTTTACCATATATACTCAAGTATAATATATAGAAAGCAATCAGCGCAACCCGCCCCCCCCCCCCCCCACAAAAATTGCAAAAATAAAATACGTGCAAGCTGAACACAAAAAAAGGCAAATCACCAATCCTTCAAAATACAATATAAATAGTGGAACAAGTGCAGCGCATCAAAATAAAAAAAGGTTGTGTAAAAAATAAATAAATATAGTGACAAAAAAGTTCATATCCTGAAGATACGAGAAGACGTGAGTGGATGAATTATTGTAGATAAGCACCCAGGTGATGGTAGATCATAATTCAAACGAATCTTTAAAGTGAAATCCTCCACCAAAGCAGATAAGATACTCTTACCAGAAGTGCCGAGCACATTCGCATGGACCCAATCAGGGATGATATGTGAGATTCCAAACCAGGCTGGATACAATCTGGGTGATGACCAGGCAGCAGGAGAAATCTTTTACAAATTGCAGCTGAGCGACCATTAGCAGGCACCGTTGATCCAGACAAAGAATTCCCCAAAAATAGGAAATGAAGGGGGGACACTCTAACTATTTATTAAAAAATTATTTAAAAAAACAATCTTAAAATGATGAAGCAAAAAAATGTTTGTATAGGCAGTAGGTCAGATATGCATTACCAGGACGGTCATAGTTTTTAAAGTCCAGCAAAGAAAAGCACAACCGAACCTTCTCTGGTATTGGGGCATGCACACACTGATGAATGCAATAACAAACGAGTGCTGTATAATAGGGATGGGCCCGGTGCTCGATGCGAACCCATGTTCGCATCGAGCACCGGGTGTTCGCTCGCTCGGCGAGCCCAGAACTATTTTGGCCGCTCGCATCACATTCGTGTGATGCGAGCGGCCCCGCAATGCATTGCGGCCGGCGCGGCCGGCGCAGTGCATTGCTGGCTGATGATTGGCCAAGCATGCACTGTGACCCCGCATGCTTGGCCAATCACAGCGCCGGAAACTCGGAGAGCCATAATTGGCTACAGGCAGGGCGCCTGTAGCCAATTACAGCTTAGGGGCTTTAGTACACGCCCCCTCATTTAAAAGGCCGCCACGCCGTCGGCGCCGGTCACATGAGTTCCGGCTTTAGGAGAGATCAGGCTGATTCTGTGTCACTCTTTGCTAGATTCATATAGAAAGATTTGCTCTACTTTGCTAAACCATTGGCTATTTATTTGCTAAACCATTGCTACCTGTCATTGATCGTCCATTGCTGCTGCTGGTTAGTGTGTTTTTTAGCTGCTGCTGGGGGTTAGTCTGGTACGTGTCTTACTGTTAGTACAGTATTTCAGTAGTACCAACCGCAGTGCTGTTAGTACAGCACTGCACCCCAAAAGCACCCATAGGACTTCTAGTATGTTAGTGGCAGCAAACAGAGCTCCTATATTTTCTTCCCAGAAGCACCCATAGGACTTGTACTGTGTTAGTGGCATCACACAGAGTTCCTATATTGTCTTCCCAGAAGCACCCATAGGACTTGTACTGTGTTAGTGGCATCACACAGAGTTCCTATATTTTCTTCCCAGAAGCACCCATAGGACTTGTACTGTGTTAGTGGCATCACACAGAGTTCCTATATTTTCTTCCCAGAAGCACCCATAGGACTTGTACTGTGTTAGTGGCATCACACAGAGTTCCTATATTTTCTTCCCAGAAGCACCCATAAGACTTGTAGTGTGTTAGTCCCATCACACAGAGCTCCTATATTTTCTTCCCAGAAGCACCCATAGGACTTGTACTGTGTTAGTGGCATCACACAGAGTTCCTATATTTTCTTCCCAGAAGCACCCATAGGACTTGTAGTGTGTTAGTCCCATCACACAGAGCTCCTATATTTTCTTCCCAGAAGCACCCATAGGACTTGTAGTGTGTTAGTGCCATCACACAGAGTTCCTATATTTTCTTCCCAGAAGCACCCATAGGACTTGTAGTGTGTTAGTCCTATCACACAGAGCTCCTATATTTTCTTCCCAGAAGCACCCATAGGACTTCAATTGTGTGTTAGTGCATCACACAGAGCTCCTATATTTTCTTCCCAGAAGCACCCATAGGACTTGTAGTGTGTTAGTCCCATCACACAGAGCTCCTATATTTTCTTCCCAGAAGCACCCATAGGACTTCAATTGTGTGTTAGTGCCATCACACAGAGCTCCTATATTTTCTTCCCAGAAGCACCCATAGGACTTGTAGTGTGTTAGTCCCATCACACAGAGCTCCTATATTTTCTTCCCAGAAGCACCCATAGGACTTGTAGTGTGTTAGTCCCATCACACAGAGCTCCTATATTTTCTTCCCAGAAGCACCCATAGGACTTGTAGTGTGTTAGTCCTATCACACAGAGTTCCTATATTTTCTTCCCAGAAGCACCCATAGGACTTGTAGTGTGTTAGTCCCATCACACAGAGCTCCTATATTTTCTTCCCAGAAGCACCCATAGGACTTGTAGTGTGTTAGTCCCATCACACAGAGTTCCTATATTTTCTTCCCAGAAGCACCCATAGGACTTGTAGTGTGTTAGTCCCATCACACAGAGCTCCTATATTTTCTTCCCAGAAGCACCCATAGGACTTCAATTGTGTGTTAGTGCCATCACACAGAGCTCCTATATTTTCTTCCCAGAAGCACCCATAGGACTTGTAGTGTGTTAGTCCCATCACACAGAGCTCCTATATTTTCTTCCCAGAAGCACCCATAGGACTTGTAGTGTGTTAGTCCCATCACACAGAGCTCCTATATTTTCTTCCCAGAAGCACCCATAGGACTTGTAGTGTGTTAGTCCCATCACACAGAGCTCCTATATTTTCTTCCCAGAAGCACCCATAGGACTTGTAGTGTGTTAGTCCCATCACACAGAGCTCCTATATTTTCTTCCCAGAAGCACCCATAGGACTTGTAGTGTGTTAGTCCCATCACACAGAGTTCCTATATTTTCTTCCCAGAAGCACCCATAGGACTTGTAGTGTGTTAGTCCCATCACACAGAGCTCCTATATTTTCTTCCCAGAAGCACCCATAGGACTTCAATTGTGTGTTAGTGGCATCACACAGAGCTCCTATATTTTCTTTGCAGAAGCACCCATAGGACTTCTAGTGTGTTAGTGGCATCACACAGAGCTCCTATATTTTCTTCCCAGCAGCACCCACAGGACTTCTAGTGTGTTAGTGGCATCACACAGAGCTCCTATATTTTCTTGCAGAAGCACCCATAGGACTTCTAGTGTGTTAGTGGCATCACACAGAGCTCCTATATTTTCTTCCAGCAGCACCCACAGGACTTGTAGTGTGTTAGTGGCATCACACAGAGCTCCTATATTTTCTTTGCAGAAGCACCCATAGGACTTTTAGTGTGTTAGTGGCATCACACAGAGTTCCTATATTTTCTTCCCAGAAGCACCCATAGGACTTGTAGTGTGTTAGTCCCATCACACAGAGCTCCTATATTTTCTTCCCAGAAGCACCCATAGGACTTGTAGTGTGTTAGTCTCATCACACAGAGCTCCTATATTTTCTTCCCAGAAGCACCCATAGGACTTCAATTGTGTGTTAGTGCCATCACACAGAGCTCCTATATTTTCTTCCCAGAAGCACCCATAGGACTTCAATTGTGTGTTAGTGCCATCACACAGAGCTCCTATATTTTCTTCCCAGAAGCACCCATAGGACTTGTAGTGTGTTAGTCCCATCACACAGAGCTCCTATATTTTCTTCCCAGAAGCACCCATAGGACTTGTAGTGTGTTAGTCCCATCACACAGAGCTCCTATATTTTCTTCCCAGAAGCACCCATAGGACTTGTAGTGTGTTAGTCCCATCACACAGAGTTCCTATATTTTCTTCCCAGAAGCACCCATAGGACTTGTAGTGTGTTAGTCCCATCACACAGAGCTCCTATATTTTTCTTCCCAGAAGCACCCATAGGACTTCAATTGTGTGTTAGTGCCATCACACAGAGCTCCTATATTTTCTTCCCAGAAGCACCCATAGGACTTGTAGTGTGTTAGTCCCATCACACAGAGCTCCTATATTTTCTTCCCAGAAGCACCCATAGGACTTCAATTGTGTGTTAGTGCCATCACACAGAGCTCCTATATTTTCTTCCCAGAAGCACCCATAGGACTTGTAGTGTGTTAGTCCCATCACACAGAGCTCCTATATTTTCTTCCCAGAAGCACCCATAGGACTTGTAGTGTGTTAGTCCCATCACACAGAGCTCCTATATTTTTTCCCAGAAGCACCCATAGGACTTGTAGTGTGTTAGTCCCATCACACAGAGTTCCTATATTTTCTTCCCAGAAGCACCCATAGGACTTGTAGTGTGTTAGTCCCATCACACAGAGCTCCTATATTTTCTTCCCAGATGCACCCATAGGACTTCAATTGTGTGTTAGTGGCATCACACAGCTCCTATATTTTCTTTGCAGAAGCACCCATAGGACTTCTAGTGTGTTAGTGGCATCACACAGAGCTCCTATATTTTCTTCTCAGAAGCACCCACAGGACTTCTAGTGTGTTAGTGGCATCACACAGAGCTCCTATATTTTCTTTGCAGAAGCACCCATAGGACTTCTAGTGTGTTAGTGGCATCACACAGAGTTCCTATATTTTCTTCCCAGAAGCACCCATAGGACTTCTAGTGTGTTAGTCCCATCACACAGAGCTCCTATATTTTCTTCCCAGAAGCACCCATAGGACTTGTAGTGTGTTAGTCCCATCACACAGAGTTCCTATATTTTCTTCCCAGAAGCACCCATAGGACTTGTAGTGTGTTAGTCCCATCACACAGAGCTCCTATATTTTCTTCCCAGAAGCACCCATAGGACTTCAATTGTGTGTTAGTGCCATCACACAGAGCTCCTATATTTTCTTCCCAGAAGCACCCATAGGACTTGTAGTGTGTTAGTCCCATCACACAGAGCTCCTATATTTTCTTCCCAGAAGCACCCATAGGACTTGTAGTGTGTTAGTCCCATCACACAGAGCTCCTATATTTTCTTCCCAGAAGCACCCATAAGACTTGTAGTGTGTTAGTCCCATCACACAGAGTTCCTATATTTTCTTCCCAGAAGCACCCATAGGACTTGTAGTGTGTTAGTCCCATCACACAGAGCTCCTATATTTTCTTCCCAGAAGCACCCATAGGACTTCAATTGTGTGTTAGTGCCATCACACAGAGCTCCTATATTTTCTTCCCAGAAGCACCCATAGGACTTGTAGTGTGTTAGTCCCATCACACAGAGCTCCTATATTTTCTTCCCAGAAGCACCCATAGGACTTCAATTGTGTGTTAGTGCCATCACACAGAGCTCCTATATTTTCTTCCCAGAAGCACCCATAGGACTTGTAGTGTGTTAGTCCCATCACACAGAGCTCCTATATTTTCTTCCCAGAAGCACCCATAGGACTTGTAGTGTGTTAGTCCCATCACACAGAGCTCCTATATTTTCTTCCCAGAAGCACCCATAGGACTTGTAGTGTGTTAGTCCCATCACACAGAGTTCCTATATTTTCTTCCCAGAAGCACCCATAGGACTTGTAGTGTGTTAGTCCCATCACACAGAGTTCCTATATTTTCTTCCCAGAAGCACCCATAGGACTTGTAGTGTGTAGTCCCATCACACAGAGCTCCTATATTTTCTTCCCAGAAGCACCCATAGGATTTCAATTGTGTGTTAGTGCCATCACACAGAGCTCCTATATTTTCTTCCCAGAAGCACCCATAGGACTTGTAGTGTGTTAGTCCCATCACACAGAGCTCCTATATTTTCTTCCCAGAAGCACCCATAGGACTTGTAGTGTGTTAGTCCCATCACACAGAGCTCCTATATTTTCTTCCCAGAAGCACCCATAGGACTTCAATTGTGTGTTAGTGCCATCACACAGAGCTCCTATATTTTCTTTGCAGAAGCACCCATAGGACTTGTAGTGTGTTAGTGCCATCACACAGAGCTCCTATATTTTCTTCCCAGAAGCACCCATAGGACTTGTAGTGTGTTAGTCCCATCACACAGAGCTCCTATATTTTCTTCCCAGAAGCACCCATAGGACTTGTAGTGTGTTAGTCCCATCACACAGAGTTCCTATATTTTCTTCCCAGAAGCACCCATAGGACTTGTAGTGTGTTAGTCCCATCACACAGAGCTCCTATATTTTCTTCCCAGAAGCACCCATAGGACTTCAATTGTGTGTTAGTGGCATCACACAGAGCTCCTATATTTTCTTTGCAGAAGCACCCATAGGACTTCTAGTGTGTTAGTGGCATCACACAGAGCTCCTATATTTTCTTTGCAGAAGCACCCATAGGACTTCTAGTGTGTTAGTGGCATCACACAGAGTTCCTATATTTTCTTCCCAGAAGCACCCATAGGACTTGTAGTGTGTTAGTCCCATCACACAGAGCTCCTATATTTTCTTCCCAGAAGCACCCATAGGACTTGTAGTGTGTTAGTCCCATCACACAGAGTTCCTATATTTTCTTCCCAGAAGCACCCATAGGACTTGTAGTGTGTTAGTCCCATCACACAGAGCTCCTATATTTTCTTCCCAGAAGCACCCATAGGACTTCAATTGTGTGTTAGTGCCATCACACAGAGCTCCTATATTTTCTTCCCAGAAGCACCCATAGGACTTGTAGTGTGTTAGTCCCATCACACAGAGCTCCTATATTTTCTTCCCAGAAGCACCCATAGGACTTGTAGTGTGTTAGTCCCATCACACAGAGCTCCTATATTTTCTTCCCAGAAGCACCCATAGGACTTGTAGTGTGTTAGTCCCATCACACAGAGTTCCTATATTTTCTTCCCAGAAGCACCCATAGGACTTGTAGTGTGTTAGTCCCATCACACAGAGCTCCTATATTTTCTTCCCAGAAGCACCCATAGGACTTCAATTGTGTGTTAGTTGCATCACACAGAGCTCCTATATTTTCTTTGCAGAAGCACCCATAGGACTTCTAGTGTGTTAGTGGCATCACACAGAGCTCCTATATTTTCTTCTCAGCAGCACCCACATGACTTCTAGTGTGTTAGTGGCATCACACAGAGCTCCTATTTTCTTTGCAGAAGCACCCATAGGACTTCTAGTGTGTTAGTGGCATCACACAGAGCTCCTATATTTTCTTCTCAGCAGCACCCACAGGACTTCTAGTGTGTTAGTGGCATCACACAGAGCTCCTATATTTTCTTTGCAGAAGCACCCATAGGACTTCTAGTGTGTTAGTGGCATCACACAGAGCTCCTATATTTTCTTTGCAGAAGCACCCATAGGACTTCTAGTGTGTTAGTGGCATCACACAGAGCTCCTATATTTTCTTCTCAGAAGCACCCACAGGACTTCTAGTGTGTTAGTGGCATCACACAGAGCTCCTATATTTTCTTTGCAGCAGCACCCACAGGACTTCTAGTGTGTTAGTGGCATCACACAGAGCTCCTATATTTTCATTCTCAGCAGCACCCACAGGACTTCTAGTGTGTTAGTGGCATCACACAGAGCTCCTATATTTTCTTTGCAGAAGCACCCATAGGACTTCTAGTGTGTTAGTGGCATCACACAGAGCTCCTATATTTTCTTCTCAGCAGCACCCACAGGACTTCTAGTGTGTTAGTGGCATCACACAGAGCTCCTATATTTTTTCTTTGCAGAAGCACCCATAGGACTTCTAGTGTGTTAGTGGCATCACACAGAGCTCCTATATTTTCTTTGCAGAAGCACCCATAGGACTTCTAGTGTGTTAGTGGCATCACACAGAGCTCCTATATTTTCTTCTCAGCAGCACCCACAGGACTTCTAGTGTGTTAGTGGCATCACACAGAGCTCCTATATTTTCTTTGCAGAAGCACCCATAGGACTTCTAGTGTGTTAGTGGCATCACACAGAGCTCCTATATTTTCTTTGCAGAAGCACCCATAGGACTTCTAGTGTGTTAGTGGCATCACACAGAGCTCCTATATTTTCTTCTCAGCAGCACCCACAGGACTACCGACTACAATGGCTGGAAGACCGCCAAGGGGAGGCAGAGCGTGCAGAGCCAAGAACACAGGGCAGGCAGGCTCTGTTTCTAGTGGACGTGGCCGTGGACGTGACGTGGTCGTGCATCGTCATCAGCACGTGACCATGGGACACGCGCGTCTTTGTTTTCGGCAGCTGGACATGTGGAGCCGCATCATGCTGAAGGCTTGGTAGAATGGATGACCAAGCCCTCCTCATCCTCCTCATCCTCTCTCACCCAGGCTCAGGGTACTGGCAGAGCAGCTGCCAACGCATACTCAATGGCATCATCAGCCACCCCTTCCCTAGACCCACCATGTCCTCCTGAGGAGTCCCCCGAACTCTTTGAGCACAGTGTTGGGTACATGCTCCAGGAGGATGCCCAACGATTCGAAGGCTCGGATGATGATACCCAGCTTGAGGAAGTCTGTAGTGTGCGCGCAGAGAGAGGGGATGCTGAAGGACAGCAATCTGGCAGTACTGTTCCACCAGCTGCAGCTTACTGCCAGGTTTGCTCTAGTGGTGAAGAGGGAGGGGATGATGAGGTCACTGACGCCACGTGGGTGCCTGGAGGGAGAGAGGATGAGGAGGAGGACGAGGAGGAGGAGGATGCGGCGTCACATGTCCAACGAGGCAGGATGCCCCCTGGAGGCCAGCTAGAGGCCAGCACAGCAACTGTACAACACCGCAGAGCTCAGCCTGTGCAGGGCGCTGCCTCTGCACGTTATCAGAAAAGTTCTTTGGTGTGGGCCTTTTTTGAGACGAGTGCATCAGATCGCACCACTGCTATTTGCAATATTTGTCTCAAGCGTATCTCGCGTGGCCAAAACATCAGCCGCTTGGGCACCACAAGCATGACCAGACATATGTCGACCTGCCATGCAGCTCGTTGGCAGGCACACATAAAAGACCCACACCAAAGAACTAAGCGGACCTCTCCTTGCTCCTCATCAGCTGGGATCTCCATCCCCACTACATCTTCAGTCCTCTCTGAAAGCTGCTGTGAGAGGACTGAAGGTGTAGAATTAGGTGTGTCACAACCAAGTAATTGCAGTACACCGACGTCCGATAGTAGCAGGCAAATTTCCCTGCCCCAGCTGCTGGACCGTCGAAAGAAGTACACTCCCAGCCATCCACATGCCCAGCGGTTGAATGCTAGCTTGGCTAAATTGCTAGCACTTCAACTGCTGCCTTTTCAGTTGGTAGACTCGGCCCCCTTCCGTGAGTTTGTTCAATGTGCGGTTCCTCAGTGGCAGGTTCCCAAACGCCACTTTTTCTCACGGAAGGCGATTCCGTCTCTCTGCCGGCATGTGGAAGGCAATGTCCATGCCTCGCTGGACAGGGCGGTCAGCGGTAAGGTGCATATTACCGCTGACTCATGGTCCAGCAGGCATGGACAGGGACGTTACCTTTCTTTCACGGCCCATTGGGTCACTCTATTGGCAGCTGGGAGGGATGCAGGACAAGGTGCAGTAGTGTTGGAGGTTGTTCCGCCACCACGCCTCCAAAACGCTACTACTGCTACTGGTTGTGACACACCTCTCTCCTCCACCCCCTCCTCTTCTTCTTCCTCCAGTGCTCTGTCCTCGGAACCAGCGGTGCTCCGTAGGCGTACAAGGGGCTACGCAAGTACGCAGGCAAAAAGATGCCATGCCGTGCTTGCGCTGGTGTGTTTGGGGGACAGGAGCCACACTGGGCCAGAGGTTCTGGCAGCTCTGCAGGGGCAGGCCGAGAGGTGGTTGACGCCACGCCAGCTTAAGCCAGGAATGGTCGTTTCTGACAATGGCACCAACCTCCTCTCCGCCCTGCGACAGGGGCAGCTCACCCATGTGCCCTGTATGGCTCACGTCCTCAACCTGGTGGTACAGCGGTTCTTGGGCAGGTTCCCAGGCTTACAGGATGTCCTGAGGCAGGCCAGGAAAGTCTGTGTGCATTTCCGCCGATCTTATAATGCCAGTGCTCGGCTGACTGAGCTGCAAAAGGAGCTGAACCTGCCCAAGAACCGCCTAATATGTGACATGCCCACCAGGTGGAACTCAACGTTGGCCATGCTGCAGCGACTGCACACGCAGCAGAGGGCCATCAATGAGTACCTTTGCGACTACGGCACCAGGACAGGGTCAGGGGAGCTTGGTTTTTTTTCCCCACGTCAGTGGAGCATGATCAGGGATGCATGCACTGTCCTCTCACCATTTGAGGAGGCCACGAGGATGGTGAGCAGGGACAGTGCATGCATCAGTGACACTGTACCTCTTGTCCACCTGTTGGAGCATACGCTGCGTGGGATAATGGACAGGGCACTTGAGGCAGAACAGAGGCAGGAAGAGGAGGACTTCCTTGCCTCTCAAGGCCCCCTTTATCCGGACAGTGTTCCTTCTGTCCCACCCATCACACAGGAAGAGGAGGAGGAGGAGGAGGAGGAGGAGGAGGATTGTGTGAGCATGGAGGTGGAGCCTGGCACTCAGCATCAGCAGCAGCAGTCTTTTAGGGATGATGTACAGTCCCAACAAACCAGTGGACTTGTACGTGGCTGGGAGGAGGTGGCTGGCGATCATGTCATCCTCAGTGACCCAGAAGACTCCGGACCGAATGCCTCAGCTAACCTACGCTGCATGGCCTCCCTGATCCTGCAAAGCCTGCGGAAGGATCCTCGTGTTCTTCGGATCAAGGAGAGGGACCATTACTGGCTGGCCACTCTCCTTGATCCACGGTACAAGGGTAAGGTTGCGGACCTTATCTTGCCGTCGCAGAGGGAGCAGAGGATGAGACATCTCAGGGAGGCCTTGCAGAAAGGTCTGTGCAACGCGTTCCCAGAAACTGGGAGGTTACAAACTCCTGGTCCTGGGCGACGAGTTGCTGAGGCTTCGGTCAGTAGCAGAAGGAGCGGTGGGGAAGGTGGACGTCTGACCGATGCGTTCAGACAATTTTTTAGTCCGCAGCCCCAAGGTATGATCGGTTCCAGCAACCATCGCCAGCGTCTGATATACATGGTGCAGGAATACCTTGGGGCAAGGTCAGACTTGGACACCTTTCCCACCGAAAATCCTCTGGCTTACTGGGTCCTGAGGATGGATCACTGGCCAGAGCTTGCACAGTATGCAATTGAGCTACTGGCCTGTCCTGCCTCCAGCGTTCTTTCCGAACGCACATTCAGTGCTGCTGGAGGATTTGTCACCGATCATAGGGTGCGCCTGTCCACCGACTCGGTTGATCGACTGACCTTCATCAAAATGAATCAGTCTTGGATCACCACCAGCTACCAGGCACCTGAAGCGGATATAACGGAATAATTTATAATGTCACATCCCTTCAAGACTGCCTATGCTGATGCTGAGTGACTGTCCTGTTATGTTCACTGACTATCCTCTTCCTCCTCCTCAATGATCCATGCCACCACACCAGTGCCTAAGGCACAATTTTTCAGCCCCTGTATAACAGGGGCGTGTACTTACAATTTTTTTTAAAAAATGCTTCGCAACACGTGTGACTGCTGTGCTCCAAGTACAGTATCTGTGAGGGGTTGCAGTGTTGTAGCACCAGTGCCTAAGGCACAATTTTTCAGCCCCTGTTTAACAGGGGCGTGTAATTACAATTTTTTAAAAAAATGCTTCGCAACACGTGTGACTGCTGTGCTCCAAGTACAGTATCTGTGAGGGGTTGCAGTGTTGTGGCACCAGCACCAGTGCCTAAGGCACAATTTTTCAGCCCCTGTTTAACAGGGGCGTGTAATTAAAAATGTTTAAAAAAAATGCTTCGCAACACGTGTGACTGCTGTGCTCCAAGTACAGTATCTGTGAGTGGTTGCAGTGTTGTGGCACCAGTGCCTAAGGCACAATTTTTCAGCCCCTGTTGGGGCGTGTAATTACAATTTTTAGGCAATGCTTTGCAACAGGTCTCATTGCTGTGCTAAGAGTACAGTATCTGTGAGGGGTTGCAGTGTTGTGGCACCAGTACCAATGTCTAAGGCACAATTTTTCAGCCCCTGTTTAACAGGGGCGTGTAATTACAATTCTTGATCTAATAGTTCACAGCAGGGCCCATTCCTGCGCCCACCAAGAGTAACTATGAGGGCCTACAGTCTTGTGGCAACACCGTCCACCACCACCGCCAAAGGCCCAATTTTTCTGCCCTGTTCAACAGGTGCATGCAATTACAAATCTTGATCTAATAACTCACAGCAGGGCCCATTCCTGCGCCCACCAAGAGTAACTGTGAGGGCTTACAGTCTTGTGGCAACACCGTCCACCACCACCACCACCACCAAAGGCCCAATTTTTCTGCCCTGTTCAACAGGTGCATGCAATTACAAATCTTGATCTAATAACTCACAGCAGGGCCCATTCCTGCGCCCACCAAGAGTAACTGTGAGAGCTTACAGTCTTGTGGCAACACCGTCCACCACCACCACCACCACCACCACCAAAGGCCCAATTTTTCTGCCCGGTTCAACAGGTGCATGCAAGTACAAATCTTGATCTATTAACTCAAAGCAGGGCCCATTCCTGTGCCCACCAGTCTTGTGGCTACACCAACATCTAATAGGGCAAATTTCTGCAGAGTATATACGCCAGCCCCTACTTTCAAACATCCAACTTACAAACGACTCCTACTTGCAAACGGAAAGAGAAAACAGGAAGTCAGAGGAAATATACCCCTAGGAAGGGAAATTCTATGCTGTTAGATTTAATTTGGGAAAAAGGTATCTCCTCTCTACTGATGCTTTATCACCAATCCTTGTTTCAATTCAAACCCCACTTTTCCAAAAACATTTGTCATTGGGACGGAAAGTGAGGTGACATGTTCTGAACAGATGTGCAAAGACAGCAAATGTTACAGGGGTGATAACCCCTCCCTATGTTCTCCAAAAAGCTTAAAAATAGATTTTTTTGGGATGGAGCTACACTTCATAATGTACCTGTTCAGATTCTACTTAAGAACAAACCTACAGTCCGTGTCTTGTTTGCACCACCTATATACTGCTGTTCAGAGTATATAGGGTTGTAGGTATAGGGTTTTATTTTGGGTGCGGGGTCCCCCTTAATATCCATACAAGACCCAAAGGGGCTGGGGTGGGGGGGGGGGTGATGGGGTAGCCATGCCATTTTTCTCAAGGATTTTCAGCCATATGGCGGCCAGGACAAGACATGCCATTAAAGCCGCAAGTGTTTTTAAATGGCTTCTTTTTTTCCTTTACAAATGTCATTTTGTGCAAGGACAGTTTTAAACACGGGAAACACATGCCACTTCACAGGCATACTTTAGACACCCCCCAGGTACCATATTTAAAGGAAAATTTCACTTTTTTTTTTTTTCACTTTATGCATCATTAAAATGACTGCTCCCGAAAAAACGTTAGTTTTTAAAAGTTTTTTTTGCATTGATATATGTCCCCTGGGGCAGGACCCGGGTCCCCAAACCTGTTTTATGACATTAACATGCATATTGGCCGTTGTAATTAGCACTTTTGATTTCGAACGTTCGCGTCCATTATAACGTATAAGGTTCGAAAATTCGCGCAAACTTTCGGTCGGTTCGAAGGTTCTGGTTCGAACCGAACCCGGGGGTGTTCGGCTCATCCCTACTGTATAATATAGAAATAGCAATACAGCAATGCAAAAATCGCGGCTAGTGCCGCTGTAGGTGATGGTGAGAAGCGGGTGACTCGTAGGCTTCTCCCCCGTACGCACGTTACGTCCTTCAGGACTTCGTCAGCGGTGAGTGGAGCCTATCTGTCACCTCGCAAATCTATTTATAGCGGCCAGGGCGGTCTTAGAGGAACGTGCTATGCAAATGGACACAATAATGCCCGCAAGCCAAGCGATCTAGTGTCTCCTATATTGCTAATTAACACCATATCCTTCTTGGGGACACCTGACTGTCTCAAACTACATGAGGATTAGACAATGAATGTTGATTAGGATAGTAAAGTTCTATTTTACAAGTTACATTTCCACTCCCATGGTGCTTAGGAGAGGGTGAAGTCATATTCCTTCCAACGAGATTCCAGGGAATACTAAGTAGCCCAAATCTTGAAAGAACACACTTATTCACTGTACTGTAGCGTCATCTTGTGAGATTTGGAGGACTCAGCATTCCTCGGGATCTCGTCAGAAGGACGATCTGCAGTATGGAAGCTACCTAAATTTGTTTATTCATTTTTTATTTGCTACAGTTTTGCAGCAGCATTTTGGTATGGTGGGGGAGCAAAGTTAATATGGGACCTTGTCTTATTTCTACAGGGTATGCACATTTACAATCGACCAAAAACATTAGATAAAATCTATTTTTTTTTTTTCTTTGGCACTTAACAGCTTAGCTGGTGTACATTCCATAGCAAGCCATACTTATCAGTAACTTCAATGTATGTACACAAGTCTGCACTCATTGCAGCCCCATAGTAATTATTATCCTGCAAATTAATTGTACATGATTGATCGATGCATTGGCGTACCCACACATTTAGTAACTCACTGTTTTTCCTGTACGTTTCTTCCGTCTTTAATTACAGCATGATCTAGGGTAGTATGGCCATAAAATACAGAAAATATATTTGTGCTGCACTGCACATTTATGATTGGAGCATCAATGCAATTCTGTTTTACTAAACTACATTTTTTAGGGAGAATTATAAAAATCCTCATTTCATGTTGACACTGAATAATGGAGTTAAATATACAGTTAATGAAGCAGTGTGTGATTATTAACATGTTCCTGCAGTTTTAGAGAAATTTAGTTTTCTTGTTGTGTTTTTGTAACTTAGATGTTATTTAGAGTACCGAAGAATAGCCAGACAGCTTCTTATTTTTGCTGAAGCTCACAGAAGTTCTGCCCTGCGCCCATATTTTTTTTTGGGGGGGGGGGGGTAGCTAGTTTTGACAAGTACCTGCTCCCACGATGCGTAGGCAATTAGAGTGGAAGTTCTTCTACTCGTACCTAAAGGTACAGTAAATATCTCCTAAACGTTCACTGTTTATGAAGTATTTCCTTGTGAATGGGCCAGTGACGTCACCGTCACATGCGCTCTGAAGGAACGGCATGCCTTCTCCGCTCCTTCAGAGTCCTGTGCTGTGAATAGCGGGAGTGACGTCATCTCGGCGCAACCAATTAGATGGCTGGAGGACATGAACCCAGAAGGAAAATTGGGTGAAGATGGAAGCCCTGTCAGCGTTGATAGTGCATTGCTGGAGGGCTTCATTTTAAGGTAAGTTTCACATAATGTGCTAGTACAATATAACTTTACCTTGCAGGATTAAAAAAAAAAGCATTGCGGTTTACTACCGCTTTAAGCCCTGGCTCACACCAGTGCGGTTTTGAGATTGTGTTACTTCAGCACGATTTCAAAGCCGCAGATCAGTGTAATTTGCACCTCCGATTTCATTGCAGCTTGCAACTTTATTTAACAGAAGTCTATGCAGAAGTCTGTGCAAGTTGCAATGAAATCCCCAAAAAAGTAATGCAGGAATCTTTTTCAAAGTCGCTGCGACTTGAATCACAACTATTTGAACGGTTCAATTGCGACAAATCGCAACAGTGTGAACCTGGGCTAAAACAAACATATCTGGTGACAACACAATGTGAGGTACAATCCAGTCAAACATAAAGATTTGTATTTAAACTCATCTCATACCTTCCAGTTTTTATGATTTTGAATCTTTATTGAAATGACCGTGGAATGACTTTCTATAAACAATGACCCAAACAATCTTCAGTGACTTGTGGGTAATTACTGGAAGTGGATGTGCTAGATTCACAGAGGTTGGATGGCCCCAGTTCACCCATTCTTATAAGCAGGATTCCAGTGTGGTGTCTGCTCTTGTAGTGATATAGCGTGCAGGACTCTACACACAGATAATCCCCCAGCTTTCTGCCAGGGGAGATATGTCATACCTAAAAGTATCGTTGATATAATCCAGCGGCGTTGACATTCAGGAGCAACTGCTGTATGAAATGACCAATGTCAGTCTGACCCTGGTCTAACCTGAACTTGGCACATCTGAGGCATGCCTCATTAGCCCTTGGGTAATCAGGATGCCTCACAGGGATCACAAGGGTCCATGTCACTTTATCAACTTGGCTCTGTTCCAGTAAATTCCACTGAGCGGCTAAGGTAGCCGTGGAGTGCAGACATGGTCTTGTGTACCTTCCTCTGCACTACATTTTTATTTAGAATGGGCACTTTGAAAACAATTATTTGAGACTTTTTAAAAAAAAAAATGATTCTTCTTCTTTAATCTTCTTGTGTCTTTTCAAGCAGTTTCACATATGCTGTTGAGTTCACTGCAAAAAAAAAAAAAAAAGAAAGTAAAGTCATTACATAATAGAGCAGGTGAAGTTTTTTGGCACATCTCTTCTGCCAAAAAAAAGATTTTTCCTTATTCTTTCCCCCTGCTCCTATAATTGTTTTATGTTGTGTTCACTGCTTGTGTCATGTGCATAGTGCAGTTTACACTCTCAGCTAATTCCCAACATCTATAAAATGCAAGTGCAAAGGCATTGTAACTCCAGGGTGCAAGCGGAGGTGTTACATCATCATTAGCCTCCCTATGGGCAAAGACAGAAGATGTCAGACATGGAAGAATTGCCAGAGAAGATGGCAGTGGCAACGGAGTAGTGAACACACGCATGGACCTGCCAGTGGTGGAGGAAACCATGCTAATAAGTCTGCCACATTGGACAAGTATCCTGTGTATGCTTGCAAGTCATGGTTATGGCAAGAATCATCCCTTCCCCCACCTTCCCAGCAGGAAGCAAAGTTCCAATTGGATTGTGAGATCTCTATTTTAGCATTATGATTTTATACTTTTAGCAGAGTATATAATAATTGAAATTGCAGCCTCTGTGTGTTTTTATTATTTTTTATTTGCCTTTTTTGTTAAAATGTACATGTATTTTTTTATCTCCTTAAAATACACTTCAACTTTTTTAAACAATATTGGGCTTTAGATTGCATTTTAAATACCTTTCTAAACAGCTAAGCTACCCTCTAAAATTCAGTGATATAGGTGTGAAGCTTAAAGTGATAAGGCAAATAAAAAAAATAATAAACATGTTATACTTACCTGCTCTGTGCAGTGGTTTTGCACAGAGCAGCCCCAATCCTCCATTTCTTGGGTCCCCCGCCAGCGCTCCTGGACCCTCCCTCCAGTCGAGTGCCCAAGCAGGCTCACTCCTGAGCCACTGCTCTGTGTGTCCATTGGGACATGGAGCAGCAGCTCGGCCCCGCCCCCTCTCTCTCCTCATTGGCTGCCGAGTGGCTCATGAGCCAATTGGACCGGTTTCATGAGAAAGCTAGCCACCAGCTGCAAAACACAGTAAAGGGGTTATGGCTGATATCTTCAGCCATAATCCCGGTAAATCACTTGCAATCCGCAACATATATATACGTATTGCGGTCGGCAAGTGGTTAAAGAAACACTGGGGTTGGTTTACTAAACCTGGAGAGTGCAAGATCTGGTGCAGCTGTGCATGGGAGCCAATCAGCTTCGAACTGCACCTTGTTGGCTTTGGCAAAAAACTGGAAGATTATTGTTTTTTTTTTTTGCAGAGCTGCACCAGATTTTTCACTCCCCAGTTTTAGTAAATAAACCCCAGTGTCACATGCCCATTCAGAGCAAAGTGTCACTATTGTCTACTGATAGCCCACTCCCAGCAAGGTATTCTCAAAAGTCTGAGCTCTCTCACCACCTTTCTACTGCATGAGTCCAGCCCTGGTATGCTCCGATGTCAAGTGGTATCGGAATTTACCTGGGTGAATGTGCAAGAGATACCAAATGCAGGTATCTAGTGACAACAGGGATGACCAGATCGGTGGGCTACATTTGAGGAAGTTGGAATTATACTGAGTACGATTTAAATAAAGTTTATTACCACGCATTCAACACCAACAGACCATAAACAAAGCAAAAGTGAAAATTAAATGTGACTGTGAAGCAAGTAACCAATCAACTTAAAGGAGTTGTAAACCCTCAAGGTTTTTCACCCTAATGCATTGTATGCATTAAGGTTTTTTCACCTCCTGTGCTGCAGCTGCCCCCCAGAGCCCCCCTTTTTCTTACCTGAGCCTGATCGTTCCAGCGACGGAGACAAGCACAGACGCTCCAGACACCGGAGCGATCTCCGCTGAGCAGGAAGATGACAGGTCCGTCTCTGCACACTGTGCAGGGACGGACCTGTCACAGCGCCGATCTCCCCTATGGTAGATCGGGTGACGACGGACCGTAGAGTCCGTCGTCATCCGATCCGCTCTGCAGACGGATGGAAAAATAGGGTTTTCCTCCGTCTGCAGAAACGGACCATATCGGGCACGGACGAGATCGGGTGTCAGCGGATGTTCATGCGCTGACACCCGCTATCCCATAGGGATACATGTATGTCCGTTTTGCATCCGAAAACTGAAGGATGAAAAACGGACCGTCCGTGTGAAAGAGCCCTTAATCAACCCCATTATAACTGTGTTTATTAAACAATGTCTATTTTTTTAAGTTAGTTAATAAATACCATCCTCTATGCAAGTGTATTTTATACTATTAGCCACTGTTGTTTGGTAATATCAAATCTGATACTTGAGAAAATATAGAACCAGTATTGGGGGAGACCCTGATGTCCGCTACGCAGACTCCTCCCCTTCATTCCAAAAGAGGACAAAGCAGTGGTAGTTGGAACGATCATCAATTCTCGACTCGACTATGCTAACTCCCTCTACATAGGGTTACCCCAATATCAACTTGCGCGCTTACAACTTATCCAAAACACAGCGGCAAGGCTGATAACAGGAAAAAAACCCTGGGAATCCATCTCCCCTTCACTGAGGAACCTACATTGGCTAAATGTAAGGAGTCGGGTCGCATTCAAGACCCTCTGCCTCACCCACAAATGCGCACATGGAAACGCCCCGCAATACCTTCGCGAGAAAATAAAACACTACATACCGAATCGCAGTCTTCGATCGGCTAATCAAAATCTTCTCCTCATTCCCAAATCACGCTACAAATCAAAGGGGGAACGGAGATTCGCTGTCCAAGGTCCACGGCTATGGAACGCTCTACCAACCGACATTCGCATGGAAGAAAACCATCAGGCCTTCAGGAAGAAACTCAAGACCCACCTCTTCTAGAAGCTCGACAACCAAATGTCAATACAGCGCCTTGAGGCGATTCAGTTCGCATTGTAGCGCTATACAAGTTATTCATTCATTCATTCATTCAGCAAAGTTACCATATATACTCGAGTATAAGCCAAGTTTTTCAGCACATTTTTTTTTGTGCTGAAAGTGCTCCCCTCGGCTTATACTCGAGTCAAGCACTTTTTTTCTGCAGCAAAAATTAAATTTTCCGACCCGACTTTGCGGCCCCCTATCTCGGGAGTTCCTAGCATTAAGTAGCCCCGAGATACGGGGCCCCAAAGTGGGCTCAGAAAATGTCATTCTCTGCTGCAGAAAAGTGCTTGACATTTTCCGATCGGTTAACTGTGTCCATCTGCAGCAATTTCATTTCGGGACCCTTTGGGTCCAAAGACCCCAAATTTGGCTGCAGCTAGGGGGCATCTAGGAACCCTTAACTACCAAGTTTGAAGTTCAGGGGACCTATGGCTGCAAATGGGCACAGTGAGACATGCAAATGGGCACAGTGAGGCTGCAAATGGGCATTGTTGACCCTCTTTTCCACTTACAGTAGCTGCGCATTTCTCACCCTAGGCTTACTCGAGTCAATAAGTTTTCCCAGTTTTTTGTGGTAAAATTAGGTGCCTCGGCTTATATTTGGGTCGGCTTATACTCGAGTATATACGGTATACTCCTATTAAATGCAAAATATACTTACCTTTCTCCCAGCTTCCGTACTGCAGGAGGTAACATCATCACCTTTCTGGTGAGATCTCTGGGAATGCTGAGTAGCATGAATCTTGTGAAATTACACTCCACTAGGAGCATTCTCTCACAAAATTTGGGCTACTAAGCATTCCCCTGGATCTCACCTTGGGCAAAAGCCAGGAGTAAAGTAATTACATTAATTACCTTTTTTTTTTATTTTAGCGCAGCATTTTGGCATGGGGAAGGGGACTCTTGGTAAATAAGTGGACCTTGCATTTTTTAGGAAAAGGTCCATTTTAGGAAGGCTTTAAAGATTTGTCAACATCAAGGCTAGACAACCTAGGAACCAAATAGCAACTGAGCTTTTTCTACCCCTAGGTGTGTTTCCTGGGTTGGAGTCTAAAGGTTCCTAGAATGGACTGACTAAAGCCTTGAACACACGATGAGAATATCATATAAATGATCGTCTGTTTTTTTTCCAAGTATAAATTTTATTATTTTTACAAAAACAAAAAACAAGGAAGAGAACAGAGAGTCAGCAGAAAAAACATGGTACAGTGCCCATCGTCAAAAATGTATGTTCACGTGTGAGTACATGACACATTGATAATAATTACATTGGTATTTGTGGTTGAGCATTCAATGTTTGTGGTTAGCATTTACTGATGGAAATTAAATGAATGTGAATGTAACTGAGTAGTTTTATATCACCACGTCTTTGTAGCTATAAGTCTGGTTGAACCTTGTGTTCCCTGAGTTCAAATACATCCGAGCGATATCTCGGAGACCAAACAGTTGGGAATATAGAAATTCCACGAAAAGTAGAAGAAATTAAGTAGAGAAAGAAAGAACAAAGAAAAAGAGAAAAAGGGATAAGAAAGAGAGAGCAAGAAGGGGTCAGAAAAAGTTGAGAGGACGTGAGGGGGGAGGTAAAGGGGGGAAGGGTATGGGGGGGAGAGGTGGACCCGGGTTTACTGTGTGTATTGTTTTTTATGATGTTTCATTATTCAGGTGGCTAACATAGCCATTCCTTCATCTGAGTATATGAACGTAATCCAGAGCATCCATGCTTGGGAGTGTTGTTCTTGCTTATTTTGTGCTGTAAGGACTAAGTCCTCCAATCTCCTCCACTCTGCGTAGCCACAACCCTATAGTCGGAGGCAAGCTTTTCTTCCACAATTGTGGGATGCAGGATTTAGCTGCGTTCAATAGGTGTCGTACTATCGACTTTTTGTACTTCCGTATTGGGATTGTAGTGGCATGTAGCAGGATGATAGCTGGATAATTGCTTATCGTATAATCCGTGAATTTTTGGGTAATCCTTCGGACTGTCGTCCAGAAGTGCTGAAGCAGAGGGCAAGACCAGAAGATATGGAGGAGTGTCCCTTTATCTGTTTAGCACCTCCAGCATTTGTCTGAGGTAGCCGGGAAGTACTTGTGTAATCTGTTAAGGGTATAGTACCATCTGGTCATGATCTTGTAGTTAAGTTCTTGTATCTTTGTGCAAATAGATGTTTTCAGGGAGAATCTAATGATCGTTTGTTTTTGGACATTAGTAAACTGGCGCTGTAGGTCAGTTTCCCATTTTTGTAGGAACGTCAGGTCGGGTTGTTCTGGGGGAGAATTGAGTAAAGCATAAGTTTTAGATAGTACTTGGGGTAAGACTCCCTCCCCCCTACAATAGTCTCCGAAAGTCGTCAGGTCGCGGTTAAATTGTGCCGGGTTGGGAATCGAGTGTAGGAAGTGGTGCAATCGTATTGCTTTCCAGAATGGTAGTTGGAATTGACCATTGTCGGCCGTAAGGGCTTGCACGGAGGGCCAGTTATTATCTACTAGGAAGTGTGAGGCTCTATCCCTGCCAGTTGATGTGAACGTCTCATATCCCGCTTACTCCAGGCCTGGGGGAAAGGCAGGATTAACCAGTATCAGATAGAGCGGGGAGTTATTAGTGGAAAGGGAGGAGGCTAATATTGTGGATGCACTTACCCGGAGAGTAGTGCCAATTACAGGGTGCGCCTTCAACGTTGGAGATAGCTGGTCGAAGCACCAAAACGATTCTTTCAGTGCGGCCTCAGACTGTGCTTGCTCCAACTGTGTCCATAGTTTGTTTTTTCTATGGCGATTCCAATCTATTATTCTGCCTAAATGAACAACCAGATAATAATTCTTTAAGTCTGGGAGGGCTAGTCCTCCAGAGTGTTTGGGCAGGGTTAAATAGCGCCTATGTAGTCTAGGTTTTGATTTTGGATCGTCCGTTTTTTTTTGTTTTGTTTTTTGCATGCTAGTATCATATCCAAAACTAATATTTTTTTTATTTTTTATATCTTTTTATTGGTATTTCCAAGTGTACAACACTCAACATAACATAACCAAACACAAGGAAGATAAGAAAGAGTCATATTCCACGCAGGGGCTGTATGAGACAGAAAACGCACCTCCAAGAGTTGTGGCGTGGCCCATGCTCAAAAAAATAGATGCTTTTTTACATGCTGGTGATGCTAATAAAAAGGAGAATGCCCCTCAAGTATATCCAGAGAGTAAGAGACATCATAAGGTTACTCAAAAGTATTATGATCTATCAAGCATAGAGGCTGTAGCTGAGTCAGCCAGCCATTTAGACCACAATTTGCATAGGTATCCTTGTACAGAAGCAGGTTAACATTAACCAAATGTTTCCAGAGTGTGAGGGAAGAAGTAGTTGCCTTCTTCCATGACATAGTTATGGCTTTACGGGCATAGAAAACGAGCAAACTGAGCATGGTCCTCTCTGCAACCATGGGAACCAGGGAGATCACCTCCTCCCAGTACTTGGCGATTGCGGGGCAACTCCAAAAATAATGTAAAAAAATCACCAGGGGAATTGTCACATCGTCAGCACTCTTGAGAAGCCGATGGATCCATTCTTTTGCAATCTATACAGGGTAAAGTAAGCTCTATGCACAATTTTTAATTGAATGAGTCTCTCTTAGGGAGACCAAATGGCGAAAACGGAAGGTCCTAGATGTCCTCCCAGTCCTCATCATCTAGCTCAGGTATTTCCCTCAGCCAGTTCTGTTGCAGGGTACAGAGGTTGGGGAGGGGGACCAGAAGAAGATGATTATACAACACTGAGGTAAGTTTCTCTGAGCATTCAGTCCGGATTAAATGCTCCATGTCAGATTGTTTTGCTCCAAGTCAGATTGTTTTGAAAATGAATAGGTTACTGGAGTTACGAAATTTCTCATAAGACAGAATACAACTTCTCGCAATGATGTAATGTTGTAATGTATTATTTTATTTCCAAGCATGCACGGTCTTAGTCACTCGATTTTTTTAATAGACGAATACTGTACTGATTCAACTAAAATTGTTTGTTCTGTTATCGTACAAGAAGTATTTTCGTGCTTCTCCATTCGGATAATTTCACATGAACTGTTGTGATCGGCTCTTAAAAGCTGTGTACTAACCACCAGATTATCAGACAATCGCTCCGAAAGTGGTATTTTTCGTCCGATTTTCTCATCGTGTGTTCGAGGCATATGGAATTCATAGCTCAGCAGCACAGAGAATAAAAATAAGCAGTGGCTCAGTACTCACAAGCATCCAGTAAAAGCATTTGGGTGGTGCTTTGCTAGGAAGTATTAAATTATTTACCACATTCAGCATAGCCTGTTAGTGAATTGCTCATATACTTTAGTAATTGCCAAGAAACACCATAGATGAACGGACTAGGGTGGGACTGCTTTGTAAAATATAATTATCGGACATCACAATATAACTGGTGTGGTTTATATTATAAGAGGGGGGAATAGTATGCAATAAACAGTTAGCGATACTCTGTGCATGTCAGATATATATGTAGCTATATATATATATATATATATATCTGCAAATAGTACAACACTGTCTTTTGGCTATAATTAGGATGATAAAACAAGTGTAATGTATAATACTGTGCATGCTTATCTAACAATGGAATGTGCTTCAGACTAGCAAAAACTTATCTTGAGAAGCAATAACTGTTTCACTACCATTTCAAGGAGCCATACAGTTATGTACAACAAGCACAGTAATTGCTCATTATCCCTAAAGTTGCACAATTTCACACCAACAGAATGTGTCTGATGTGAACCATCATTTGTTTTTCCAATAATATGTTCAGTTGCAGACTATTAGGGGCTCCTGCAAATCAAATTGATGCATGTATACAGATGTGTATGGGGCTGACCAAAACAATTCCAATACTGCCCCTGTGTCCAGGCTGTGGCTGTGCCACCTGGACTAAAGTTATGCCATAGGACTACTCACAGGGGTAATAATGAACCCTGGTTTAGTATGTCTAAACTCATCATTTTGTAGGGAAATGTTGAAACCACTGTCCATTTTTTTGCCACCTGTCTCTCATTTAGGACATTTCCCTTCACTTCCTTTCTGTTAACTCAACAGGAAGTGAGAGGATAGTGTTTTGCTTTTAAAAAAATGTGGCAGAAAACTAACTGCACCTCACCCTGAACATACCAACCCCACTGTGAAACATGGTGGTGACAGCATCATGTTGTGGGGATGCTTTTCTTCAGCAGGGTAAGGGAAGCTGGTCAGAGTTAATGAGAAGATGGGTGGAGCCAAATACAGGGCAATCTTAGAACAAAACCTGTTAAGAGTCTGCAAAAGACTTGAGACCAGGGTGGAGGTTCACCTTCCAGCAGGACAACGACCCTAAACATACAGCCAGAGCTACAATGGAATGGTTCAGATCAAAGTATATTCATGTGTTAGAATGGCCAGTCAAAGTTCAGACCTAAATCCAATTGAGATTCTGTGGTAAGACTTGAAAAACGCTGTTTACAGACACTCTCCATACAAACTGACAGATCTTGAGCTATTTTGCAAAGAAGAATGGGCAAAAATGTCACTCTCTAGATGTGCAAAGCATGTAGAGACATCCCCAAAAAGACTTGCACTTTTAATTGCAGCTAAAGGTGGTCTACAAAGTATTGACTCAGGGGGGCTGAATACAAATGCACCCACACTTTTCACATATTTACTTGTAAGAAATTTTGAAAACCATTTATCATTATCCTTCCACTTCACAATTATGTGCCACTTTGTGTTGGTCTATCACATAAAATCCCAATAAAATACTTTTACGTTTATGGTTGTAACATCACAGAATGTGGAAAATTTCAAGGGGTGTGAATACTTTTTCAAGGCACTGTACATCAGCACATGTTTGGATTATCTATCTATTCGCTATTATTAATTAGACTACATTTGTTACTGACAGCATAAATTTACTTTGCTTTCTTTCTTCAGGACTGGGAACTGCACATCAAAGGCAGGATGCACATTCAAAATGTAATGAGTTACTCTGAGAGGTGAGTGTGAACTTTCTCTAGGTTGTTTGTGGTGTAAGCACAAAACTTATTACATTTTCTGCTTTGCTTCCAGTGTTGGCATAAACTGCGTGCCCAATTCCAACGACTCCTCAATGAATTCTGACTTTCATGCCCGGAACAATGAAGGTGAGAAATCCTCTTGTCTTGGAAGTAGATCATACAATGGACCGTTTCACATTTGGCTCAGAGACCGATGTGCCCTTGAGTGTTGAACATGAGTGCCAGTAAATCATGGGGGTCACACATGCCACCTGTGCTAATAATCCTTATCAGGCATTTAGTCTTCAAGTCCAACTCTCCAGAGCAATTAAACATGAAGTATTTCCAATAACTGTCTTGTTAACATAGATTATGAGGCTGCCTGAAAATATAGCTTGGACATGACCTGGATCTGTTGGAAGTTTTTCAAACGACTTACCTTCTTGCCTATATATACACATTCCTGAACTTTTGATATATACATTTCCTTTTATATAACTTTACTACTCCAATGTTCTGGCATGGTTGTTTATTCTTATTGACCTGGAATCCAGGTTTAGCATTGAGTTGAATCCCCAGAGTGACAAATATTGGAGGACAACATAAAACATATTAAACTCTGCTGGAGGAAAAACCCAGTACTTTGTTCTGTCATCTGTAGTACTTTTACTGTACTTTTAAATATGGTTGGTTGGTAATCTATATTGGCGCTACTAAAATGTCATACCACCACCGCGCCAATCACTCCAGCAATATGTGGATAAGTGTGTGTAGATGAGAACACAACACTCTACCTATTTAGACTAATAAAGTGCAACAGCTGCCACTCTACAAAGTGTATATAATGAAAAACTAGATTATAATCAAACGTGTAGTGAAAAATATTTGAAAGTATAATCAAGCGGCGCTCAAAATATTAAAACTATATGTAATAACAAAAAATGTGTCAAAATAAAATATAAAATTATCTATATGAATAACACCACATGAAATAATGTTACCGGTATATATATTTTGATATTTTAATATTTTAATATTTTGAGCGCCGCTTGATTATACTTTCAAATATTTTTCACTACACGTTTGATTATAATCTACTTTTTCATTGTACTTTTAAATAGTTAGACAGATCATTCTACTGGTTCATCATTTACATATTATGTTTTTTTTTCTTCCTCAACTAGTGTCATTGCCCATAGCAACCAATCAACATACATCTTTCCACACAACATAAAAAATTAAGCCTAGGTTCACATTGGAGCGATTTGTCATGCGATTGGAAAGATCAAATTGCATGACAAGGCGCAACTTATTGGAGGCAATGGCACTGCTCCAATCAGTGCGACACCGATTTTGCGGCACCGTACCGATTTGCAATAGTAGTTTTGCACTACTGCAACACTGCACTACTTTTGCTGATTTTAGGTGCGACTTCAATAGACATCTGTGCATGAAGCCACACAGATGTCTTATCAAGTAGTACCTGAAATCGCGCTGACCTTGCTACTTTGAAATTGCGATACTTTAAGTGAAGTAGCGCGATTTCAAAGTAGCATCAATGTGAACCAGGGCTAAAATTTAAAAGCCGATTGACTGCGCTCCAATTGAGACAAAGTTTATCTTAGACACTTTTTATTAACCATCCCCCATTGTCTATAAACTAACCATATTATTTTCATGCAGCTTAGTGCAATGGGGGTTATTTACTAAAGGAAACTCCACTTTGCACTGCAAGTGCACTTGGAAGTGCAGTCGCTGTAGATCCGAGGGGGACATGCAAGGAAAATAAAAAACAGAATTTAAGCTTGCACATGATTGGATGATAAAATCAGCAGAGCTTCCACTCATTTCAGATCTACCCCTTAGATTTTTTTAGAGCGACTGCACTTCCAAGTGCACTTGCAGTGCAAAGTGGATTTGCCCTTCGTAAATAACCCCAAATGTATTGTTCCCTGAAAGTAGATGTGTTGAACATGAGGATGCCAGTATTGTTGTTGAGAACAGCATTAATAAAGTAGTCATAAGGCAACAAATTCAGCTACCTCGGATAGACAGATTGGATAGAAGATTGAACAATGCAAGCAAACTTGAAATTTTACATCACTTTTTTTCTTTTCATTTAACCATTTTGAGGACCGCCCACCCGCATTGTACTGTGGATGGGTAGTTCTTACAGGCAAAGCAACGTACCTGTACATCGTTGGCCTCTTCCGGGTAGAGTGAGCAGGGAGAAGGAACTTCGGGCTCTTTCACGCGGGGCGGATCCGTATTGATCCGCCCCGTGAAGATCCGCTGCTCAGCGGGGATCGCACAGCTGTTCCCCGCTGAGCCGGCTGATGACAGGGCGGTCCCTGCACACTGTGCAGGAACCGCTCTGTCAGTTCTCCGCTCTCCTCTATGGGGGATCGGATGAACACGGACCGTCTGTCCGTGTTCATCCGATCCGCTCTGCAGACGGATGAAAAAATAGGGTTTTCCTCCGTCTGCAGAATCGGACATACGGTCCGCATGTGTAAAAGGGGCCTTTTAGTAAAAAGCAGCACATAATACACACATTAACACTTATTAGGCACACTTACCCCCTTGATTACCCCGAGATGTTAACCCCTTCCCAGCCAGGGTCATTAGTACAGTGACAGTGTATAACATTATTACTGATCGCTGTATAAGTGTCACTGGTGATGTCAGTGTCAGATTGCTATCACAGTCCTAATATAAGTCGCTGATTTCCGCCATTACTACTATAAAAAAAAGAAATTCCAGTATAATTTATATACCATAGTTAGTAATCGTTATAACTTTCATATAAACCAATCAATTTACACTTATTGGGATTTTTTTCCCAAAGACATGTAACAATACATTTTGGCCTAAATGTATGAAGAATTTTATTTATTTTAATTTTTTTGTATTGGATGTGTTTTAAAGCAGAAAGTAAATAATGTTTTTGTGTTTTTTTTTTTTTTCAAATTTTCCGTACTTTTTTAATTTATATAATAAAAATAAAAAAACCCAGTGGTGATCAAATACCTCCAAAAGAAAGCTCTATTCGTGTGAAAAAAAAATGCTCCCCCATACTTGGAAGTATTTTTATTCAATCCCTGTGTTTGAACAGAGGCAAGGGGAAGCATGAGGTAAGGAGAGTATGTGGTGTAGGTTGGACGCCATTAGGCTGCTTTCACACTGGGATGGGTAGGCGTTGATGGTAAAACGCAGCTAGTTTTAGCAGCACTTTATCGTCGTTTTAGCTGCACTATTTGGCCACTAGCAGGGAGATTTTAACCGAATAAAGGGTTAAATGCGCCCATGTATCGCTGCTGCTGAAGCGCTTTGCAGGCACTTCGGCAGGGGTGCCCATTCATTTCAATGGGCAGGAGCAGTGGAGAAACAGTGTGTTTACCGCTCCTCCACCGCTCCAAAGATGCTGCTTGCAGGACTTTTTTTAATGTCCTGCCAGCACAACGTCCAAGGCATTTTTTCCAGGCGCTTTACACGCCTGGTCCTGAGCTCCATGACCGTGGCCGCGGGACCAGCGGACCCGATTGCCGCTGGTGTCCCGCGATTGGGTCACAGAGCTGGAGAACAGGGAGAAGTAAGTGTATACAAACCTCTCCCCATGCTTCCTACTGAGCCTGTCACTAATCGTCTGTTCCCTGTTATAGGGAAAGACGATCAGTGACATCAGACGCCAAGCCACGCCCCCTACAGTTAAAAAAAACACACACACTTAACCCCTCCCCGCCCCCTAGTGGTTAACTCCTTCACTGCCAGTATCACTTACACAGGAATCAGTGCATTTAAATAGCACTAATTGCTGTATGATTGACAATGGTCCCAAAAATTTGTCGAAAATGTCCGATATGTCCGCCATAATGTAGCAGTCACAATAAAAATCGCTAATCGCCGCCATTACTAGTAAAAAGAAAATATTTTGACCAAAAATATGTAGAAAAAAAACTTTTTTTTAACATAATTTTGGGGGATATTTATTATAGCAAAAAGTAAAAAATATTGAATTTTTTTTCAAAATTGTCGCTCTATTTTTGTTTATAGCGCAAAAAATTTAAACCGCAGAGGTGATCAAATACCACCAAAAGAAAGCTCTATTTGTGGGAAAAAAAGGACGCCAATTTTGTTTGGGAGCCACATCGCACGACCGCGCAATTGTCAGTTAAAGCGATGCAGTGCCGAATTGCAAAAAGGGGCCTGGTCCTTTGGCTGCAAATTGGTCCGGGGCTTAAGTGGTTAAAGTACATTTTTAAAGTGAACCTGAAGCCAGTTTAAATATGACATTGCTGAAAATGGCAGAAGGTGCCTGAGGAAACTGGAACAATTGAGGCCGTACAGTCTTCAAATAAAATCATTTGCTGAAACACTACATACATTAATAGAATTATTAAAATTTTGCCCAATATAGTATAAATCTATACACATTATTTTTGATTTACAACTTTTTTTTTATGGCAGGTCATTGGTTTGTTGTACCATGAAAATCTCTTTGATTTGTCTCCAGGTTTTACAGTGGATATTGATCAGGTATATGTCACTCAGGCAACAGCGATTCCATTTATCCAGTCTGCAGTCACCTTCCCTGGACCACCCATGGGTGCCAAGGTAATTAGTCTATTATATTCCCCAGATGGTTGTTGCCTGTTTTCAGTCTTCCTGTGTGACCGCATACTTTTAGGAAAGCTGGGATTATCCACAATGGTTGTTCTTCATGTAGTGTTGAAAAAATACGTTTTTTTTATATTCTGGCTAACAGATGTTTCTCCACATTGGGCACTCCAGCTGTTCCAGGACAGGCTGCTCCATACCTTCCACAGATACAGTGTTACCATCATGTGGAGGAACTGCAGAACACAACCATCAGAGTGATTTAATAAAATACCAAAATCTCGTAATACAATAAACACCAGCTGCAAATACTCATAAAAAGCTGGTAATGAATGTAAGGAGTAAATACTTCAGAAGAGAAGCCGTGATTTGCTATGCATTAGTTGAATTTGTGACTTTTTGAACATAAGCACACGTGTATTGACTAATGCTTGTAGTGAGTATTTTTGTATAGATTCACAAGCAAGAACCTCTCAATCGCAGTTCAAAAGTCTAGTCTTGCAACTTGGACCTGGGAACTTTTAATCTCTGAATATTTTTATTTTACAGATGTTCTGATGGCACATCAAAAGTGTCTAGGTGTCTAGCTTGATCATTTTACAAATAGCTTAAAGAAAAAAAAAGAAAGCTTGGTCTGGCTGAAAGTATGTCTTTTTACTAGGTAGAAATCTGTGAAGAGGAGAATGGTGCAGGCAAGTGCCAGCTAAAGTGCGGGAGGTGGAGAGGACAGTAATAATTGACTTCTAACCTGTCCAACTGATTGGTCCTCCTGAAGTCATTTGGTGGATACATAGATAAATTGAGTGACTTTTTTTTTTTTGTTTTGTTTTTTAGATGTTGCCTTCACTGAATGCACATCTATGGAAAAATACCTGTTGCTATTGCAAACAGAAACTCCTAACTACCTGTTTGAGCTGGAAAAACAGTGCCTCTGCTCAACTAAAAAAAACAAAGCAGTATTGCCTAGTCTGCCCACTTCTCCCCTGATGGACTACAAAAAAAAAACAATATCTCATATACTGTACATAACATAAAGGGGAGGTGTGTAGAAAATACATTTAAAGTGGTTCTAAAGGCTGAAGGATTTTTTTAATTTCATGCATTCTATGCCCCCCCATACTTACCTGAGCCCCACCTCGATCCAGTGATGTGCACAAGAGCAGTTAAGGTCTCTCGCTCCTCATTGGTGGAGATGCAAAAGGACACGCCCCTCTTCATTCCCTGTACTTTTAAATTTGACCTTTTATGCATGCTATTCTCAGGGGCATACATAGTAATTCAACAGTAGCTCTGTCTTGCTCCAAAAACCTGACAGGGCATGTGACTAATCTAGCCCAGCTCACCGACAAATATAACTGAGCTTCATGGTCATCCTGCTACAAAAAGAATTGTAAATGAGGAGCGTACAGGAGCACAGTCTACGAGTCATAATTATAAAGTAGTGAATCTGACATTCATCAAAAGTATACTGCAGGTAAATTTTCCAGGTGCATGTGTTTTAAATAACAATGATTGATCAGTGAATGTTTGGTGAAAGTTACATTCACTGCTTTATAAATAGATCCCTACGTGAAAAGCTTGGATGTTACTGTTCCAGCCAAGACAGTGGCGAAGCTCCTGCTCTCCTCTAAGCCCGGTGATAAGACCATTTGAAGTTCACTCCGGGGGGGAGGTGCTGAATGTTTACACAGATGTCAGGATACCTATCAGCACTGATGAGGGCAATGAGGTGCCTGGGATATCCCTGTATATCTTGCACTAATTGTAATATATCAAACCATAATCATATTGTATGTGATGAAGGCCACAACAATTACCAAAACAACAGATGCAATTATATATGTAAACAAAAAGAGTTAAGGACTTTTTTGTGCCAGTATCAGAGCTCATTATTGCCCAAGGTATTGTATGTACAGTGCCTAAAAATTTCCTGTAATGTACATAAAACATGTGTATATATAGTCTAGCAGCAAATTACTTTTGATATAGAAGAGGTCCCTTTCATTTCTGGGCATCAGGTATAACAATTGAGAAGACATCAAGGATGTCTTACACTGAAGAAGCACCTGATTGGAACATAAAACCTTTTTGTTTAAAATGTATGTTTATACAGTGGGGAAAATGATTATTTGATCCCCTGCAGATTTTGTAAGTTTGCCCACTTACAAAGAAATGAAGGGTCTATAACTTTTTATCATGGGTATATTTTAAATGATAGAGACAGAATATCAACCAAAAAATCCATAAAAAAATACAATACAAAATGCTATAAATTGATTTGCAGTTCAGTGAGTAAAAGTATTTGATCCCCAAGCAAAACATGACTTGTACTTGGTGGAGAAACCCTTGTTGGCAAGCACAGAGGTAAGATGTTTCTTGTAGTTGGTGACCAGGTTTGCACACATCTCAGGAGGGATTTTGGTCCACTCTAGTTTCCAGAGCTTCTCTAAATCCTTAAGGTTTATTGTCTGTCGCTTGGCAACTCGAAGTTCCAGCTGCCTCCATACATTTTCTATAGGATTAAGGTCTGGAGACTGACAAGGCCACTCCATGACCTTATTGTGCTTCTTCTTGAGCCACTCCTTTGTTGCCCTGGTGGCATGTTTTGGGTCACTGTCATGCTGGAAGACCCATATTCAGTATTCTGGCTAAGGTAAGGTAAGGAGGTTCTCATCCAAAATTTTACAATACATGGCCTCATCCATTGGCTCCTCAATGCTGCAAAGTCGGCCTCTACCTCTAACAGAGAAACAACCCTTAAAGTGGAAGTAAACCCCCCTATCATTTTCAGCCAAGGAAGCTGCCATCTTTGCCTCGGTTTAATCTTCAACTGCCACGGTGCTGCACATGTGATCCGTTATGACACCAGCCATTGGATGGTTTGACTGTTTGGTTGAGAGCACAGCCAATGTGCAGTTAGCGTTCCCGGCATGCCTTTTTTTTTAAACTGTTAAATCGATGGGTTTACTTCCGCTTTAAAGCATAATGTTTCCATCTCCATGCTTGACTGTGGGGATGGTGTTCTTATGCCACGTACACGCGGTCGGAATTTCCGATGGAAACCGTCCGATGGGAGCTTTTCATCGGATTTTCCGACCGCGTGTATGCCCATCGGTCTTTTTCTGTCGGAATTTCCGACGGACTTTGGATTGAGAACCTGTTCTTAATTTTGACAGGACTACCACATGAGCACATACTGTAGCCAGTCTGTGGGAGCCCGAATTATTGTTGGTTGGTAGGAGATCAAATACTTATTTTACTCACTGAACTGCAACTCTATTTATAACATTTGTATCGTGTGTTTTTTTTTTTTTTTTTTTTTTCAGGATTTGTGGTTGATATTCTGTCTCTATCATTTAAAATACACCTATGATAAAAATTATAGACCTTTTATTTCTTAGTAAGTGGGCAATATAGACCTTTAATTTCTTTGTAAGTGGGCAAACTTACAAATATGCAGGGGATCAAATTATTATTATTTTCACCACTGTATATAACATATATGAATAGTGTAACAATATAAGAAGTGAACTTTTAAACTTTCTCATTTTCTTGTGGCCATATTAGGTCAGTGATGCCACCAGTTTTGTTACGTGTGGCTTAAGGGCAGTGGATTCCATAGTGGCAGCTGATAGGGATAGCAGCCTCCTGTCATATGACTGAGTTTGGCCTGAACCTTAACTCATCCTTAGTTCTAACTGTCTAAAGAGATAGAAGGGGTACAGTGTTTATTACAAATCGTGGCTAATCTTGTGATCATGTAGGAGGGTGCACCGTAATGCACACACAGTCTGGGCGCAATATAAAGAACTTGTATTGAAGTGAGGCAAAGACAGTTCACAACATACCCAGTGGGAAGACAGCCCAACTGGGAACACTCACGAATACTACTACTGATTCTTCTGTAGCCGACAAATCTGTAGCAACTGTGTGATGCTATCATGTCAATATGGACCAAAATCTCTAAGGAATGTTTCACCTTGTTGAATCTATGCCACGAAAAATTAAGGCAAAAGGGGGGCCAACCCGGAACTAGCAAGATGTACCTAATAAAGTGGCCGGTAAAGGTATATGGAATATAGAGAAAGAGGTCAGCAGAAGACAAAGGACGACAGCTGTGAGACAGCCTAAGCATGGGCTCGAAGCTGGTCGATGGGTCCCAAACTTGTTCATAGATTGGAAGCGTATTATATAATTAGGCTGTAAGAGCTTCCATGAGTTTGATCTCTTATATACGAGAGTGGAGCTCGAGTGTGTAAGGACCTTGTACCCTTTGCCATTGAGAATCTCAAACATCTTGCAGCTGTTAACACATGTAAAGTCAGTCTTAAGGCCCATACACACGATCAGACTTTTTGACAACAAACATGCAAATTAGCTGTTTTAAGGCAACATCCGACCGTGTGTACGCTCCATCGGACAAACTTTTTTCGGTTTTCATCTTTGTTGGCTGTGCGAACAGACAAACTTTCCGGCAACAAAGGTCCGATGGAGCAAAGTCCGATCGTGTGTACAGAAAACTATAGGACTTTTGTACAAAGTACAAACACGCATGCTCAGAACCAATGCAAAAGATCAGAGAACAATACAGAAGTTGATCAAAGGTGGCAGTAAAGAGCAGAAAAACGTGATTTGGTGAAAGTTGGCTGAAAAAGTCCTGCCGTGTGTATGCAATAGCCGATGCCCTTTGTACAAAAATCCACTGGAAATTTTGTACAAAGTCTGATCGTGTGTATGGGCCTTTAGAGTGCCCTTGGGCTTATTAGGTAGACTGTGTCTGGGTCAACCTCAACCTGTATCTGTAAAAGAGAGTGTAAAGGGATTTTACTTCCAGCCAGAAGGGACCTATCCGATATGAGTGTGCTTCTCTGAGGGCTTATGTGCAAAGAACTTGGACTACCTGCAGTGACCATGCCTGTGCTCAGCCCGCAGGCCTCTTTGCTACGATGACACTTCTTCTCCTTGTGCACTTTTCCGTGTGGCAGTCTTTCCCTCATTGCCAGCTAGTGCTGGATGCTTAATTTCCAGTGGCAATGGATGTGCTAAAAAAGGAGGTGCGACCCCTATGTAATTGCTTTTAGTTTTTACGCAGTCTCTGCTGATGGCAGCTCTGCTTGGCCCCTGCTGAGTGGCACAAGCAGTGACTCTACAGAGACAGCTCTATGCTGTTGTAACAATATGTGCATGGGACTGATCTGAGTATAAGAAACTTTCATCAAAAATGGGGCCGACTGACATGTCAGCTTATAACTTTCATTTCCAAAGCTTCACTGAACAAGCTGAAGATAGAAGTTGATTGGCTGCCTTGCACAGCTTCTCCAGATTCTGTCTGCTCTAATGTGGATAAATTTTCCCCATCATGTCTATGAAATGAATGTTGTGGGTTTTCATACATTTCCTCACTTTGCATTTCCTCTTATAAATATAGTTGCAACAAGAGAGTTTGAAAAACTTTGATCTGTAGACAAACTGGGGCTGGTGTGTTTATATTCAAACATGGCCAGATCCTCACTCAACGGAAAGTGATACCAGACACCTGATTGGCAGGTTAAATGTTGGTAAATACCCAAGGGTAGAACAGACACAGGGAGCCATTATGGATGTTCGTGAAAACTTTATTTACCGGAAAACACTTTGATTACAAGACTCAAAGTCATTTGCATGGTAATATTCACTTCCAAATAAAGCATGTGGCGTTTCACTGGGAGACGTGGCAGATATACTTGGCCCTGGCCATAATCATAAACAAAGTGGTCAGGTTTCTAGAAAAGTCTAGCCATGCATTCTGGAAATAGATATTTATGGGTGTACAAGGCACAAGCTGGGTGCTGTCACACTTTGTGTCCAGTTATTTTCTCTGACACACAGATGATTGGCAGAGGTGCTGTTTTCTTGGCTCCCTCATATAATCATACTGAATACATTTGCCTACAAACACACAGCCTTTTCTGAGTCCTAAATTTACTCCATTTGTGTGCATAATCAAGCATATAGTCCTAAAATATTATTGTTAGTGAGAGGATGTAGACAGGATGTTTTTTTTTTTTTTTTACACATTCATGCACTGACATTCACATTGTGAAGTGTCTTGACTGATGAAGTTCATTGTTTCCAGCCTTGATGCCCCTACAGCTTCTATCATGCTTCACTAAGAGACCTTGACTGTATACCTTGCCAGTAAAGCAGACATAAAGTAAAAAGTAAAGGCAGATTTATTTAAATATTTGCTGCATGCTGTAAATATATATTGGTGAAAGCCATAAAATATTTACCTTTTTGTTTTATAAATTGTGATGTTTCTCCATCTCCTACAGTATCTCCCCATATCACTGATCCAGCTACGATCTTCATATTTCTACATTAAAACCAATTGATCAAAGATGAGCAAATGTTTCTTCCCAAGGAAGGCTTGACTTGTAGGTACTTGATGTCTGATGGAGCCATGCTAGTACAAACATAGGGGGTTATTTACGAAAGGCAAATCCACTTTGCACTAAAAGTGCAAAGTGCACTTGAAATTGCACTGAAAGTGCAGTTGGAAGTGCAGTCGCTGTAGATCCGAGGGGGAAATGCAAGGAAAATATAAAACAGCATTTTAGCTTGCACATGATTGGATAATAAAATCAGCAGAGCTTCCCCTCATTTCAGATCTACCCCTCAGATTTACAGCGACCAAGTGCACTTTCAGTGCAATTTCAAGTGCACTTTGCAATTGTAGTTTGCACTTGTAGTGCAAAGTGGATTTGCCTTTGGTAAATAACCCCCATAGGGTGAATGAAATTGGAACGGCTTCCTGTGAATGAATAAACTACAAGTACCACCTTCCACAGCGGTAGGCTGACTTGTAGTTTGAATGAATAATCAGCCAGCAAAACCAATAGTTCATTCTCACTGCTTACAACTCTGCAAATGCCCATACAAAGGTACGGGAAACAGAGCTGTAGTCACTGAGTGCAGGAGCCTGACATTGCACCCTCAATTTACTGATCGCTGGTGCAATACTTTGCAGGCTCCTATTTTAAATAATAATAAATGCATATTTTTTTTCTGCACAAATATGTGCATTTAAGATTTTTTATATAAATGTGAACTTACCTTTAAAGGCTAAGTTTACCTTTTTGCAAGGAATTTCACTTTTCATAATAAATAGAAGCCTCCTCTATTGTTCTTTCTGCCCCAGCCATCCCAATGTTCTTATCTCTCACTTATCTCATCCACAGAAGCTTTCAATTTTGACATTTCTGTTTGAATAAAAAAAAAAAAGCTTTTTCCTTATATCACCTCCTGTAGATCATATACCATAATGCACTGCCTTAGTGCATCTCAGAATAGGCATGTATTACCCATCTGGACCACACCTCCCTCATTATTATACCACCTCTTTATTTCTACTCACTTTCTGTACAATATGATTGTATACTCTCCTTTAGATCTACCATCAGCTATGTAGTGCAAGGGCCTGTGTGATTGGATACAAACTGAATAGATTTTTCAGGTGGATCCTTGTTATCCATAGTTTTGGTAAATCTAAAGGAAATTGTACAATCAAATTGCATAGCGTACATAGGAGGACAAAGTGGACAGGGACACTCAGCTGTCATGCCCCGTTCACATCTCCACATAGTGGGAACTCATGTTCCTGCAAGGTTTTTTTGGGGGGGGGGGGGCTTTTGGAGCGTTTCGGCTTGTCATGCATAGCACAAGCATGGGCTGCCCTACGTGCGACATACAACCAAAAGAAGCTCCAGGACTTTTTTTAAAGCAGATCGTGGCACGTTTTTTACCGTGCTTGTTGGTGCACTTGCAGCACGTTTGTCACGGTCTCTTGAGATAGATCTTTTAAAGCAGAAATATATTCATCTCTGCTTGAGCAATGTAATGTCCACAAGCTCCCTTGCCAGTGCCAACATCTGGACCTTTGGCTATCTTGACTGGCCATGCCGGGATGATGTGACTCCTGCACATGTGCATGGGAGTTCATTCATGACTTGCTATTATTTATCAGATATGAGTCTGTTAAAGGACAAATAATAGTGATTTTCTTAAATTATTTATTGATGTTTATGGTGGCCATAAATGTGCAGGATGTCTTCCAGGGAACAACAGGTAGAGTTTGGCCATCTTCCTGTCCCCATGATAATGGCGTGACTGTAACAGCAAGGTATATGGTGCAATCTATGGTAAATTAGCATGTAAAACTCCCATAGTCTTATATAAAACCAATTGTAATATGTGTCATAGTATAGTTCATAAAAGTTTGTAAAACTACAAAAGTCCATAATTCCACAGGAAGGAATGGTGTCTCAAGAGAGCACTAGGTGGGCAGCTCCTCCCAGAGACAGGAAATTATATCTGTAAGACAACAAAAACGCACAGGGGGGGCACCTCTAAGTGCAATATTTATAAGAACTTTAATGCAGCAGCCAAATAAACACTCACATGTGTTTCATAAGAATGTGCATATCTAGTAGTATCAACAGAGGGGTTGCCCAAGTTCCAGGTTGCTAGTCAGCCGCCGCTGGTGGTGACGGATGGTGCGAGCTGGGTCACCGCTCATCGGATGTAGAGGAGGACTTCTGTAACCACCATGGAATGCAGAAGTAATGTCACGCCCGGAGAACAGTCCTGTTGCCCTGGTAATGCGTTTCTGAGTGCCTCACATATGTTCCATAAGAATGTGAGGATCTAGTAGTATCAACAGAGGGGTCACCCAAGTTCCAGGTTGTTAGCTAGCCACCGCTGGTGGTGACGGACAGTGCAAGTCGGGTCACCGCTCATCTGCTGTAGAGGTGGACTTCATAACCACCATGGAACACGGAAGTGATGTCACGCCCGGAGGATGGTACTGTTGCCCTGGTAACGTGTTTTGGAATGTGACGTCACTTCCGTATTCCACGGTGGTTACGGAAGTCCTCTACATCCGATGAGTGGTGACCCAGCTCGCACCATCCGACACCACCAGCGGAGGCTGGTTACCGACCTGGAACTTGGGTGACCCCTCTGTTGATACTACTAGATATGCACGTTCTTATGGAACATATGTGAGTATTTATTCAGCTGCCTCCTCTGTGTTTTATTTTTTTAATGGTGTGACTGGCATTGCATTTCATTGCCACAGGAGTGGGCTTGTCACAGTAACTCTCCCCTCCCCAATGTTGTCCACATTACTGCATTGGCTCTTCAAACCAGAGACTATTTCCAGTGGTTTATAGCCATCCTAAGTGACTGAATTGTAGTCCAGTGACAGGAGTATACTGTCTGCAGATGAGTCTTCCAGACAGAAGTGTTTGTCCTCGCATATTAATCCCAAAGATCATCCTGTGATCTCTTTTACACTGATCGCTCCAGGAAAACTGTGGCGGGGAGTTCAGAAATATCTTGTCACCCATCCAGCATTATGTCCTGTCGGCCAGCACTCAGGCTGAATGGGGAAACAAATGCATAAAGACACTTCCGCTGAGTTTATCTGAGAGCAGAAAATTATTGCGGCTGAATTCACAAATGCTTTTTTTGAGAAAACTGTGTGATATGATAGATTTTTTTTTAGCTGGGGTAAATTATGAAGTAAAGAATACTGTGTAATACGATAGGTTTTTTAGCTGGGGAAAATTATGATGTGGCAATTAGTTCAAAATAAAATACTAAATGACACACATTAAATATAATTTGACGCACATGTGGCTTGTAACATTGGGGGTTATTTACTAAAGCAGGAGTGTGTAAATTCTGGTGCAACTCTGGATAGAAACAAATCAGCTTCCATGTTTTATTGTCAAAGCCTAATTGAACAAGCTGAAGTTAGAAGCTGATTGGCTACCATGCACAGCTGCACTGGATTCTGAGCATACCATCTTTAGTAAATCCGCCCCAGTGTGTTGCGTTCCTCTGATCAGTTGCTATAAGGTTGCAGAAGGTGTCACTGCAGTTCATATTTTCTCTTTCTGTAAAGAGTGTATGTACTACCAGCTGTGCAGGATGTCTGTAGTATATGGATTCTAGTCAACCATGGCAAGAGAAGACGCTGGGATATATGGAGAAATATTTCTGAAGGCAAGTCATGGAGTGCAGATAAAATGGAGGTTTAAAGCTGCCAATAGCCTTGAGATAGGTTTGCATGCAACCCATAGACATAAGCAGAAGGGCAGGTCCTGCAAATGGCCATACTGACCAACTGTTCTGTTATTTGTAAGCTACTGCTATTAATCTGGCCAATCTTGAAGTTTGTAAACTTACTTTGTGAAGATCCCCACACATTTTACTTCTTTGAATTCTGTGACACCTATCCACTATGTCCTGTGAGTAGACATTGCTGTGTCACAAATTTCACAGAGCTCGCCTTTTAAACCACAGAGGTGCTGAGAGGAGGCGATATAGAAAGCAGAGTCGGTACTGAAATCACGACTTACTAGAAGCAAGGCACCATTGGATATGTAGTCTTTAGAAATGGAAAGTACCGTAAATGGCAAAGAAGAAGCTATTAAGCATGCAGGGAATTCAGGTAGTTGTGGAAAGAGGCGGATAGGCAGCACTCACAACATGAAAGTTTTCAAGTAAGCCAATGTTAGATTGTCATTGCTTGTATTGCTTTTACAATGATGATGTTATAAACTGTAAGTGTGTGCTGTGACATTAGAACTTCTTTACCTTCCTAGCAGAATCCAGCTTTATGGCAAGGTTGATGTGATGCTGCCTAAAAAAATTAAATACAATGGCAGACAGGTCAATATAGGTCAGTGTTCTATGCACACAGTTCATTTAAAGGGAATTTATTAGGGTATAGTTGAAAATGAAAATGTAAAGTCAAAGAAGATCTAATTGACAAAGTATTGATAGTAGAAAGGTCTGGGGGCCCCAGGTGTGGCGGTGTGCTTGACCTGTTGTCTACAACTCAGAGAGAAGCTGTGCTCCTCTTCACCACCTCCCCTCAACCTAACTCCAGGATGCTTGCTAATGATGTTCCAGCCTGCTCATGTGCTTAATATGTAGTGCTACAAATGTGAACAGTAAAACAATGTGTCGTTGCAGTTTGCACAGAGAAAATCTAATCTCGGAAGAGTGGTCCACATCTGTAATCTTCCTGAAGGAAGCTGCGAGAATGACGTGGTTAACCTGGGTCTGCCGTTCGGGAAGGTCACTAACTACATTTTAATGAAATCAACTAACCAGGTAAATCTGATGTGTCACCCAACCCCAATATGAATGTGATTTCACATATTAAATACCAATGTGTACATGTTGTATATAAATGTATGTTAAAACATAGGGCGAAGAACAGTAGTGTCCAGCAATGCTGGATTTCTACAACTGTTTTTAGTTAGACTGGTGCTTTAGATTATGTTCATTTGTTCTTTTCTTGTAATATCGCCATAGAAGTGCCTTGTGTGTTTTTTTCCTTCTTTCAAGTTCAACTTTACCAAAAAACAGTAACAATACTCCTGTATTAGAGTGCCCCCCACTCTGAAAGAACGAGTAACATAGACACCTTTGGACAGCAGCATTGTCAGTCTTGGGGGTAGGGGAGTGTTAGTGTATTTAAATCTGCTAGTACATCTAACAAATTGAAGCCAAACTCCAGCCAATACTTTTTAAGCAGTTACAGCAACAGTATTTTTTGTTAGTGTTAAATGGTTTGTCTCATCCTTCTAACTGCTACATTTGCAGGACAGCCTGTTCTGTTGAAAAACAACAGACTTACTGACCAGCTCACCAGTTGAAAATAAAGGAAAGAAAGCCTAAAAAGGAAAACAAATACAACCATAACATCTAATGCCGCATACACACGGTCGGAATTCTCGTCGGAAAAAGCTCTGATGGTTTTCCCGTTGGAATTCCGACTGAATTTCGCTCAAACTGTCTTGCCTACACACGGTCACACCAAATTCCGACGGTCAGTAACACAGCGGCATAAAACACGTTCGACAGCACTATAAAAGGGAAGTTTAATGCTTCTGAGCATGCGTCCAATTGTTTCCGAGCATGCGTCGGAATTTTTGCGTGTCGGAATTGCATACACACGATCTGAAAATTCCGATAGAAAGGTTTTCCGTCGGAAAAATTGAGAACAGGTTCTCAATCCAAAGTCCGTCGGAAATTCCGTCAGAAATACACACGGTCGGAAAATCCGTTGAGAAGCTCCCATCGGAAGTTCCTACCGTGTGTACGCAGCATTAGAATTGGTAAGCTGCAGTATAATAAAGGTTTGCTTTTAGGTTGAACACCGCCAAAAAAATAGAAGATAAAATACCTGAATCGGAGATCTGCTTCCGTCAGTTTATATTCTTCATAATCTTAATTAATCAGACAAAAAGCTGATATAAATGGACCTGTTTTTTCAGAGACCAATAATTACTATGGAAGGCAGCAGTGCATCCAACCAGATATAAAACAAACTATTGATTTATCTCAATATGGACCCAGCTGGGTGACAGAAGTCTCGCAGGAGTTAGGCCCCTTTCACACTGGGCGGTTTGCAGGCGCTATTGCGCTAAAAATAGCGCCTGCAAACCGACCCGAAACAGCTGTTGCTGTGTCTTCAGTGTGAAAGCCCGAGGGCTTTCACACTGAAGCGGTGCGCTTGCAGGACGCTGGAAAATGTCCTGCAAGCCGCATCTTTGGGTCGCTGTAGGAGCAGTATATTTACCGCTCCTATAACGCCTGTTCTCATTGAAAACAATGGGGCAGCGCTCCGAACCCGCCCGCAAAACGCTGCTGCAGCGGCGGTTTGCGGGCGGTATTAACCCTTTTTCGGGCGCTCGCGGGGGGTAAAACCACCAGGCTAGCAGCCGAAATGCGCCGCTAAAACGACGGTAAAGCGGCGCTAAATATAGCGCCGCTTTACCGCCAGCGCCCCCAACGCCCCAGTGTGAAAGTAGCCTTAAGGTTGCCATAGATGGATGAAAATTCAGCCGGTGCAGCAGATACAGAAGTCAATCTGCTGACTGGAAAAAAGTCACTTTAGTCTGAGGACCGTCCAGTAGTGGATAGAATGGATTTGTGGTGCTTCCACTGTATGCTCCATACCTTGCCTGTTATTACTGTACAGTATGATAAACATTTATCTCTGGTGTCTGATCTGTATATACAGGCCTTCCTGGAAATGGCATACACAGAGGCAGCAGAGGCCATGGTACAATACTACCAGGAGAAGCCAGCAATGATAAATGATGAGAAGCTATTGATCCGCATGTCAAAGAGATATAGGGAACTACAACTCAAGGTAAGAGACTGGACGCTGTTTTCAGTCTTTAAGTAACAGAAAAGTAATATCAGCTGTAACAATATGCCAGTTTGGTAGTCCTTATTTTTAATTTATCTGCCATCAAAATGTATGGACTATTAAAGAAAAGACAATTCCACCACAAGAAAGCCTTGTTTACCACCACCACCCCCTTCCCCCCAAAAAAAACATTTTTTTAAGAGGCCCGTTATTATGGAAGCTGTGCCAAAAAAAAAAGACAAGCACAGAGCACAAGTCTAGTCACCAGTGTTGACTTTGTATCTCTGTGTGAAGGTGGCCATCTTGGTCCAGGCAGGGCTTTGCTTCCTCATGTCAGAGTTGCTTCCTGATGATTGGTGATCTGATGGCTGGTAAGGTTATGGTCAAGAAACAGCAGCAGAGATGAAGCAATGAAGCAGAGACGGAGGAAACACAGTTTTACAGTTAAATGAAGCAGAATCAAAGATGGAGGAAGCACAGCTCTACAGGTAAATGAAGCAGAAGCAGAGACGGAGGAAGCACAGCTCTACAGGCAAATGAAGCAGGCAGATCCTTGACTGCAGCTTCTCGGGTACAGCTTCCTCTCCAGAAAAGAAGAACACTAAGCAGCATAAGACAGTAGTGACATCACCAAATCTCACTCCAAATCTAGTGATGCTAGCAGAGGTGGCAGTGCCTTCGATGATCTCTCATTGGGTATATACAGCCATAAGGACACCAAACAAGATACCCTGGCACAAGTGCTCTGTTTTGTTTGGAGGAATTCAAGACAGAATGTAAATGTATCGGGGTACTGCTTGGGCACAATTAACATCTATAGATATTCCCTATAAGATAGAAAAGCTTAACTCTTTCAGTTTAGCTCCACTTTAAAATCAAGTCAGTAATAGCAGATCCTATATTTCTGTACTGGTTGATCTATACACATAGTGGCTGTGAAGCAGATGTGCCTTTCACTCTTTGTTGATTATTGTAGTAGTGTAAGGTAACATGAGGTATTGTTGTGAATAGATCAATAAAGTCGGAATAGGAGGATCCAGAATGAACAATATAACGTAACTCAACAGCCCTCACTGTGCACAAATAGAACTCTGACTTTGTATCCTCTTAATGCTTGTATTAAAGTTGCATTTGACATAATGACTTAGACCTGATTATTTTAGCCAGCAGGAGTTGGGCTGGCAAGTGTTTAGAACCCAGCAAGAGCTCTGCTCACACATTACATAATATTCCATCTGTGGTCAGGTCAGTGTAATAGCAGCATGCTAGTACGGCGCTGTATTTTTATAAACCAATCATGAAACGTTTAGCAACCCTGTGTGCTGCTTGCTGAGGGAGGAGAGTTTGGTAGAGAGCCCCATCCGCTGACTGAAATTGAATATTGGAAGGGGTTCCTTACAATTCCAAGGATAGACCCTAACTTATAAACCAGTTCAATAAATAAGAGATCTGCACAAATATAGGCACCTGCAGAACTGCGATGCCAGCAATTATTCAGAAAATTATTGCCATGAAATGTGTGACAGGCCAAGTTAAGCTTCCATTGCAATCTGCAGCTGCAGTTTCAGTTGCATAAAAAGAGAGAGAGAGACGGCGCCCTCTAAGTGCAGCAAATTAAGATCAATTTAATACAAAAGAAGATTAAGAACACTCACACATTAGATGTGTCATAAAGGCATATCAGAGATTAGAGGATCTTCCGTATTTGGGTCCCGGATGAAGTGATGTCATCAAAGCTGCTGTCAGATGTGATACACGGAGGAAACACAGTTTTACAGTTAAATGAAGCAGAATCAAAGATGGAGGAAGCACAGCTCTACAGGTAAATGAAGCAGAAGCAGAGACGGAGGAAGCACAGCTCTACAGGCAAATGAAGCAGGCAGATCCTTGACTGCAGCTTCTCGGGTACAGCTTCCTCTCCAGAAAAGAAGAACACTAAGCAGCATAAGACAGTAGTGACATCACCAAATCTCACTCCAAATCTAGTGATGCTAGCAGAGGTGGCAGTGCCTTCGATGATCTCTCATTGGGTATATACAGCCATAAGGACACCAAACAAGATACCCTGGCACAAGTGCTCTGTTTTGTTTGGAGGAATTCAAGACAGAATGTAAATGTATCGGGGTACTGCTTGGGCACAATTAACATCTATAGATATTCCCTATAAGATAGAAAAGCTTAACTCTTTCAGTTTAGCTCCACTTTAAAATCAAGTCAGTAATAGCAGATCCTATATTTCTGTACTGGTTGATCTATACACATAGTGGCTGTGAAGCAGATGTGCCTTTCACTCTTTGTTGATTATTGTAGTAGTGTAAGGTAACATGAGGTATTGTTGTGAATAGATCAATAAAGTCGGAATAGGAGGATCCAGAATGAACAATATAACGTAACTCAACAGCCCTCACTGTGCACAAATAGAACTCTGACTTTGTATCCTCTTAATGCTTGTATTAAAGTTGCATTTGACATAATGACTTAGACCTGATTATTTTAGCCAGCAGGAGTTGGGCTGGCAAGTGTTTAGAACCCAGCAAGAGCTCTGCTCACACATTACATAATATTCCATCTGTGGTCAGGTCAGTGTAATAGCAGCATGCTAGTACGGCGCTGTATTTTTATAAACCAATCATGAAACGTTTAGCAACCCTGTGTGCTGCTTGCTGAGGGAGGAGAGTTTGGTAGAGAGCCCCATCCGCTGACTGAAATTGAATATTGGAAGGGGTTCCTTACAATTCCAAGGATAGACCCTAACTTATAAACCAGTTCAATAAATAAGAGATCTGCACAAATATAGGCACCTGCAGAACTGCGATGCCAGCAATTATTCAGAAAATTATTGCCATGAAATGTGTGACAGGCCAAGTTAAGCTTCCATTGCAATCTGCAGCTGCAGTTTCAGTTGCATGAAATTATCTTTATTGAATTCTCACAAGATGTAATTTTGATGACACGGGTAGTTTTTATTAAAGAATTCATAGGAATTATACCATTTACAGACAGGCTCAGGTTGTTGGGGGGAGATTTGTACCCCCCCCCCCCCCCCCCCCCCCCCAGTTTTCTTAGCTCAAAATGGAAAGGACAACAGCTGTGCCTGTTGTCTGGAGGTTACATTTGGCTCGCTTGCAATTTGCTAGAAAATGTCTTTTTGAAGTTGTATGACCAAGTAATGTTTTTACATGACAACATATAACTTCTTCCAAAACACCGTTGTTAACTTTTATTGCAGTATGTCTGTGGAACTTGCTTTAGAATTGTATTTCAATGATAATGCAAGTTAAGACAGCCGAAAGTAGATAAGAAGCATGCTGATTAATTTAAGGACAGATAAAAAAAATAATAGGTGAAAAATCTGGCCATTTTTGTTCTTCCAATATAAAAGGTGTTACAATTTTGGCCTTTTGAGATTTTTTTTTAAATGCCTCTCCATTGTGTCTAATACCAGGGGCTATATATGCTGGGTATAGTTCTTTTGCTTTGCTTTCCAATGTATGAGCAAACTCTACAGTTTAATTTTCTTGCAGAAGCTCTGCAGTTCCCAGGCTGATTCCTTCTTGGACCAGACCATATCCAAAGCAATTATGTACTCCCTCACTACTACATACCTTGCTCACAATGAGTCACACCCTTGCCATTAGGTCACACCCAGAATGGATATTACTTCCAATAGCCTAGAGAAAATATACATTTATAATATAATATAAAATATATTTTTAGTATAATATATGCATCCTACCCTAAACTATGTATGTACAGTTATGCTCTAAGTTTACATGGCAGAATTTATGATTTCTTGGCCATTTTTCAGAGAATATGAATGATAACACAAAAACTTTTCTTTTACTCATGGTTAGTGTTTGGCTGAAGAATTTATTATCAATCAACTGTGTTTACTCTTTTTAAATCATAATTACAACAGAAACTACCCGAATGACCCTGATCAAAGGTTTACATACCCCAGTTCTTAATACGTGTATTGCCCCCTTTAAGATCAATGACAGCTTGAAGTTTTTTGTGGTATTTGTGGATGACTCTCTTTATCTTCTCAGATGGTAAAGCTGCCCATTCCTTTTGGCAAAAAGCCTCCAGTTCCTGTAAATTCTTGACCTGTCTTGCATGAACTGCATGTTTGAGATCTCCCCAGAGTGGCTCAATGATATTGAGGTCAGGAGACTGAGATGGCCACTCCAGAACCCTCACTTTATTCTGCTGTAGCCAATGACGGGTCGACTTGGCCTTGTGTTTTGGATCATTGTATTGTTGGCATGTCCAAGTACAGCCCCATGCACAGCTTCCTGGCTGATGAATGCAAATGTTCCTCCAGTATTTTTTGATAACATACTGCATTCATCTTGCCATCAATTTTGACAAAATTTCCTGTGCCTTTGTAGCTTACACATCCCCAAAACATCAGCGATCCACCTCCATGTTTCACAGTAGGAATGGTGTACCTTTCATCATAGGCCTTGTTGACTCCTCTCCAAATGTATTGTTTATGGTTGTGGCCAAAAATCCAAATTTTGGTCTCATCACTCCAAATGACTTTGTGCCAGAAGGTTTGAGGCTTGTCTCTGTGCTGTTTGGCATATTGTAAGTGGGATACTTTGTGGCATTTGCGTAGTAATTTCTTTCTTCTGGCGACTCGATCATGCAGCGCATCTTTCTTCAAGTGCCTCCTTTTTGTGCATCTTGAAACAGCCACACCACATGTTTTCAGAGAGTCCTGGATTTCACCTGAAGTAATTTTTTTTAATTTTTTTTGCATCCCAAACAATTTTCCTGGCAGTTGTGGCTGAAATTTTAGTTGGTCTACCTAACCGTGGTTTGGTTTCAACAGAACCCCTCATTTTCTACTTCTTGATTAGTTTGAACACTGCTGATTGGCATTCCCAATTCCTTGGATATATTTTTATATCCCTTTCCTGTTTTATACAGTTCAACTATCTTTTCCCGCAGATCCTTTGACAATTCTTTTGCTTTCCCCATCACTCAGAATCCAGAAACGTCAGTGCAGCACTGGATGAAAGATGCAAGAGTCTGTCAGGAGTCCAGCAACTGAAATAAAAAGAGAGAGAGAGACGGCGCCCTCTAAGTGCAGCAAATTAAGATCAATTTAATACAAAAGAAGATTAAGAACACTCACACATTAGATGTGTCATAAAGGCATATCAGAGATTAGAGGATCTTCCGTATTTGGGTCCCGGATGAAGTGATGTCATCAAAGCTGCTGTCAGATGTGATATTTCAAACGTCCTGTGTGATCCAGTGGAGATCCGGTGGCGCTGTGGGTTCTCAGTGCCTCCGGACGGCTGGAGAGCAGGCTGTGCAGACAGTGGGTAGCTGAGTACTAGGCAGTGGTGTTGTTGCGCAATCACTTCCGGGTACGGATCACGTGGGCAACGCTTCGGGGCATGCGTGCCCCTTCGTCAGGCTGTGATAGTGGCCATATTGGAGATGGGAGTTTTGTACCCTAAGTGGGGAGTGGCTGGGAACTGGATTGGAGGGCGAACAGAGGGGGCGGGGCCGAACGGAGGAAGGAATGGTTACCAGGGAAACCGGGCCAGCAATGTAATAGGAGAAGGTGTATTTTAAACTGAGCTGGAGATGGCCATATTAACGAGCGAGTTATCAAGCGGGATATATCGGGAGATAGGATGGGTGATAGATATGGGTGACTATATTGGAGCGGACTATAAAGGGGAGGTGATGAAGTTATTAAATAAGGAATAAAAAATAAAAAAATAAAAATAAAAAATAAGTAATAAAAAATCATTCTAGAACAGAATACCTGCAAACCTGCCATAGGGGGGTATTAATAAATGATAGGATATGTACAAAAATGTAAATAGCAATAGCAGACATATGAGTTATACTGACGACTATAGACTATATACTATATACTTACGGCCAATTAAATTCATTATGTAGGGGCGACCTTGGGAGATCTATATATATATATATTGAGAAAATAATTGGGGGGGGAAAGGTTTGGAGAAGGTGGGGGGGGATAGGGAAGAGGGGGTGAGAGGGGAAAGTGAAAATAAGGAGTGGGGGAGGGGAAAAGGGGGGGGGGGGGTTTGAGTAGTGGTTTGTGGTGGGTATATTGGGAGAAGAATAGCTGGAGGCGATGTCAATATTTTAGAGGATGAGAAACTGTAGGGAGGGTAACGGATAGAGAAATTACGGGAGGTTATGTATAGAAGGGCGACCGTATTAGAGGGTGCCTTCACAGTGGTTAGTGGCACAAAGGGGAATAATAAAAGAACATCAACGTACGCTTGAACGTACGAAATATGTCAGCCGATAAGCATATAAATAAACATCAGAAGTGTATATACACACTTATATATAAGAATACATGTAAAAATATACATCTATGCAAGATATAAGATATATATGTATATATAGATATATACACATAAAAAACATATATATAAAAAATATACACATAAAAATCATATAAACAAACACAAATAAAACTGGATATACAGACTATTGTCATAATCATATAAGGGGTGGTATCATGAAATGTCAGCAACGTGTGGGGGACTATACCAGAAATGGAGATTCAGAGGAGGATATTAATTTCAATCCCCTCGTTGAGGCCCCCGGGCGATAATGTATCTAATTTATATATCCAATAGTTCTCCCTCTCGCATAGGTGCTTGTATCGCTCTGCGGTAGGGAGAGAGTTGGAGATGGATTCTAGTACCCAGACGCATAGGCCCAATGAGCTCTGTTCATGGCGTTCTTTAAAGTGTCTGGGTACGCTGTGTTTGTCTTTACCTTTTTCTACCAGGTTGCGGTGCTCGCCAAATCTTTTACGGAGGGTTCTTATGGTGCGACCGACATATAGTAGGCCGTACGGGCAAGAGAGACAATAAATAACATAATTGAAGCTGCAGTTAAAAAAATCCGGGATAATATATTGTTTTCCTTTGTGGTAAAAATCTTTTTGTCTATGGGTCACATGGGAGCAGGTAAGGCACAGAGGTTTCTTACATTGGTACATACCTTTAATATTAAATAATGTCAAAGATGTACTGGCAGATGAACGTGTTGATGAAATTTTACTGGGCGCTATTTGAGATTTGATGTTTCTTGCTTTTCTATATGTCACTAAAGGTCTGTCTGGTAAAGTGTGTTGTAAATGTGGGTCTTCCCGCAGGATAGACCAATGTTTTTTTTTTCCCCTCACCAACCCCCCCCCCCCCCCCCACCGTCACCCACCATATGCATTGTAAAAGCTATTTCCTATGTGCGCCATACAAAATCCCCCTTGTATAGGAGTCCAGAAACGTTTACCTTTTATACACATACACTAATTACAAGCAAACAGATCACAAGTGAAGATGGTTACCTTTAATATCCATTTAGGCCCCTTTGTGTCAACTTGTGTGCATGTTATCAGGCCGAAATCACCAGGGTATGTAAACTTTTGATCAGGGTCATTTGGGTAGTTTCTGTTGCGACTATGATTTAAAAAGAGTAAACGCAGTTGATTGATAATAAATGGCTTCAGCCAAACACTAACCCTGAGTGAAAGAAAAGTTTTTGTGTTATCATTCATATTCTCTGAAAAATGGCCAAGAAATCATAAATTCTGCCAGGGTATGTAAACTATGAGCACAACTGTATCTTACCCTAAACTAAAGCTAAACTAAAGCTGGCCATACATGGATAGAAATTCGGCCTGATCAGCAGGAACCGGACAAATTTTCGATCCATGTTTGGCCGTTCCCATTCATGATTCATGATCTATCAATTGACTTTCATGAACAGGCTTGATGGACAATTTCTGCTTGATCAGTGCATGCAGCCAATAGGCTGAAGCACTGATCAGTATCTTCTGACAGTGGCGGAGTCCTGCTGTCAGAATTCAATGACACAGATGGGGAGGATTTCCCTGTCCACCTTGAATGCGTGGATGGGGAAATCTGTTCAGTTTTCTTTTTTGTTTAGCCAGCTGGCTGAATAAAATAAATAAATACAAAACTGAGCCATGTATGGCCAGCTTATTTCACATCTTGACCTATGTAAAAAATGCTCTGGCTCTATACTTCTTGGTATAGTATTGCTTGAGCAGCAGGCATACTTTTTTGCTCCCCCTCATCCATTTCAATAAGCAATTTTTTTTTGTGGAAGATATACACTTTCATGAATTAAAAAAAAAGCAGTAAAGTTAGCCCAATTTGTTTGTATAATGTGAAAGATGATGTTACGCAGAGTAAAGAGATACCTAACATGTCATGCTTTAAAATTGCTCACGCTCGTGGAATAGCGACAAACTACAGTACCTAAAAATCTCCATAGGCGACGCTTTAAAAATTTCTACAGGTTACCAGTTACAGCGAAGGTCTTGTGCTGGAATTATTGCTTTGGCTCTAATGCAGCGATACCTCACAAGTGTGGTTTGAACACTGTTTACATTTTCAGGCGCGACTTACTATGCGTTTACTTCTGTGCGTGAACATGGAGGGATGGGGCGCTTTGAGATTATTTATTTTTGTTATTATTTATTTTATTTTTTATTTTTTTACACTGTCCCCTTAATTATTTATTTATTTTTTTCTGATCACTTTCATTGCTTTCGCAAAGAATGTGAGCATCCCTTGTGACAGTAATAGGCAGTGACAGGTACTCTTTATGGAGGGATCTGGGGTCTATAAAGACCCAAAAACCCTCCTTTGCGCTTAAAAGCATACGCTTAAAGGCATTCAAAATGCCAAGTTTGGCTGTTTTAAATGCTGTAATTTTTTTTTAACAATTTGGCCTTTAAGTCTTCTGTAAACCGTAAGTGATGTCATGATATCGCTTCAGGGGTTACTAGATCCGAGACCCGATCAAAGCCGATTCCGGCTTTGTTCAGGTCTCTGGCCAGCCAGCGGACATGCCGGCTGGTTGCTCGGTTCTCCAGGTAGGACAGCCTGGGCGAGTGGCAGAAGGCGGCGGGAGGGGGGGGAGACACCCCCTCTTGCTGCTTGTGATAACACTTGATCGACTTTTAGGCAGCTGCAGGCATGACCCCAGTACAAACCCTTCAAGCTAAGGCCGCATATTTGTGTTGCGTCAGCGTGAAGGGGTTAAATTCTTATTCCAGGATAACTATCAATCTTTAAATATATGTAGCAATGTTGTATTCTTCTTCTTATTATTATTATTAATATTATAAAACAGTTTATACAGTGCCAACTATTTTCGAAGCGCTTTACAACTTAAAGGGATACAGTACAGTTACAACACAATTCCATACAAGAGGGTTAAGAGGGCCCTGCTAGGAGGAGGAGGGATAGGAGGGTATGCGCTTACAATTTAATAGGGAGGAGCAAGTGGTACAAATGGTAATAACTGTCAGGGTTGAGTGAACCACTTCAGCCCCGGAAGAATTTACTTCTTCCCTGACCAGAGCACTTTTTGCGATTCGGCAGTGCGTTGCTTTAACTGACAATTGCGCGGTCGTGCAACGTGGCTCCCAAACAATATTGATGTCCTTTTTTTCCTACAAATAGAGCTTTCTTTTGGTGGTATTTGATCACCTCTGCGGTTTTTAATTTTTGCGCTATAAACAAAAAAATAGCGTCAATTTTGAAAAAAAAACACATTTCTTTTACTTTTTGCTATAATAAATATCCCCCAAAAATATATAAAAAAAAAACAATTTTTTTCCTCAGTTTAGGCCAATACGTATTCTTCTACATATTATTGTTAAAAAAAAAATCGAAATAAGCGATTATTGATTGGTTTGCACAAAAGTTATTGTGTTTACAAAATAGGGGATAGTTTTATGGCATTTTTATTAATAATTTATTTTTCTTTTAATGGCGGCGCTCAGCGATTTTTATCATGACTGCGTCATTATGGCAGACACATCGGACATTTTTTACACATTTTTGGAACCATTGCCATTTATACAGCAATCAGTGCTATACAAATGCACTGATTCCTGTGTAAATGTCACTGGCAGTGAAGGGGTTTACCACTAGGTGGCAGTGTAGGGGTTAAGTGTGTCTTAGGGGCGTGTTTCTAACTGTGGGGGGCGTGGCTATGTGTGACACATCACTGATCTCTGCTCCGATCACACGGTAGTAAACGGTAGTAAACCGCTTGACTTTTTTTTTGTACCCTGCAAGGTAAAGGCATAATGTGCTAGTACACATCGCATACTAGCATAGTATGTAAAACCTCCTCAATGGTGCATGTTTAGGAGAAACGTACACTACCTATACATAAGCCTATTATGGCTTACCTATAGGTAAAAGTCATGTATGGGAGTTTACTCCCGCTTTAAATATGGAGGACATCTTGTGAGTGCAGGGCACTGTGAACCCACACCCTGAGCGGGCATCACATCGGATCCTTGGCCTCTCATACAATGATACAGAGAGTGGTGCAGATGTCATAATGCCAGCACTGCTCTCTGCATTATTGAAGACAACGCAACACTAGAGAAGAAGAGGACCCTGTCCATCATGGAACTGGCTTAAAGACATCTGGAAAAGGTAAGGATATAAAAAAAAAAAAAGCATAAAATACACACAGAGGACAGGCCCCAAAAGGGACTAAGGAGGTTGTTGGGAGCTGGTGGGATGGGAAGCACTCAGGTTGGCTTTTAATATACCATAATATTCTCCAAATAGATTTCTCGCCTTTAACTATTTATGTTAATAGATGCAGAGTGACATTTTCCAAGGTTGGTGAATATACATCTGGAAAAAGCAGTACATGTGCGTGACATTTTATCACGCAGTGCGTCACCTAAACCACCCAGGTTGTAACATTTCTGTCTTGGAGAAATTCGATGAGCTATACATTTTACCTCAGGGCAGATACAGAGAATAGTAAATCACTGATGGTATTAATAGTGTGAACCTGACACCCTGAAGTTTTCCAGTTTGGTGGTATATATTAAATATGCATTAACTCCTGATAGTCGGTAGGGTTCAGAGGAGACAGCACTGTTTTTAGCTCCTGTGAGCTTGTATTATACCAAATTTGCCAGGAAGGTCTGAGCCTTCTCAAGCATTTAATTCCATGACATGTGCTTGTCTATGGCAGCTGCACAACCCCCTGACCTGCACTTCTCCTGACCTGAGGGATTAGACTGAGCATGTGCTGCTACTGGGAAAGATATGTCATTAATTTGCCAAGATTCAAACTTTTATTAAATGCAATCAAATTTTATTGGAATTTTCTTTTAATACAATAAAAAGATTAATCAAAAAGTGCATTCATGAATATCATTCTTCCTCAGATATTTATGAAATTTATGAAGATATTGAACTGTAACATTGTGCAAAGAACAGTTCTGTACAGCAGTGACCACAACCATTTAGCTATTTGCCCAACATAACAGAGGAGTTGTAATAGGCTGCTGTGGTTTGCTGAACTTTGCAAAATGATAATAAAATATAAAATGGCCAAACTAGGTGGATCACTTTGTATTTATCTTCACGAGTGTTGTCTGATTCTAAATTAAGGCAGTTTGTTTGAGTAGATTTGTTTGCACAGCAATTATTGGTTGAATTAAAATCATTTTTGTATTATAAATTACTTCAAATGCATTCTTTACCGTGTGAGACCAAAAATGTTTACTTTTTGTTATAATCACAAGTATCAGCATGCCATTATTTACCACTTTTCTGGTGCATCAAGAATTATTGAGTCATTATTTTGAAACCCCAAGTCTGACTTGTTTTGAGCCTCCAAGTGTTCTGGGATCCCACATATATGAGTGTATAATTATTTAGGGACCTCCAGGTTTCAGTGTGTCATAGGACCAGGGTTCCAAGTGTTAGTGTTCAAGATGAGGTGGGGACAAGGCGCAGGATATGAATCATCTACCAATGGTTAGGGTTCGGTAGATCTCCATAAAGTGGGGGCACCTCAAAAATTGAGGTAATCCTGAGTAGTCTACATACAGTTGTACCAGAATAGCACCAAACAAATGATCCAAGAGTTCAAAAAGGATTTATTAGTTCAGTAAGTGACGATGGAAAGGACAGACATCCAGTGTTTTTCAGGGGCCCAAAGATCTTCACCTTCCTCAGGGCTTAAGTACAATGAAATGATTAAAGGACACCATGGTTTAATTGTTTACTGTATGAAAATTCAGATGTGAGCAGGACCAGTGGATCAAAGAACTAGCAATTACTGATTCTTCGATCCAATGGCACAAACGACTTTTCATACAGTAAACATCTAAAACCTGGTGACCATGCAGCCTTTGAGTCTTTTCATTATACTTAAGCCCTGAGAAAAGGGGGAGATCTTTGTGTTCCCAAAATGTGTTGGATGTCTTTTGTCCTTTTTATGTTCACTTACTGAACTAAAAAATAATTTCTGGACACATAGATTGTTTGATGCTATTTCTAGTGCAACTGTACCAAGCGTCAGTGTGTCATTGGTCGAGGGCTCCAAGTATCAGTGGGGGTGATTTACTAAAACTGGAGCATGAAAATCTGGTCTGCATAGACAGTGGCTAAGTGGTTATCACTTCCGCCTAGCAGCACTAGGGTTGTCAGTTCGAATCTCAGCCACTACCTGCACAGAGTTTGCATGTTCTCCCTGTGCCCACGTGGGTTTCCTCTGGATACTCCAGATTCCTCCCACACTCCAAAGACATGCTAGTAAGTTTATTGTCTCCTGTCTAAATTGGCCCTAGTATGTGTATGTATGAATGTGAGTTAGGGACCTTAGATTGTAAGTTCCATGCGGGCAGGGACTGATGTACATGTACATATCATAACATGTAAAGCGCTGCGTAAATTGATGGTGCTATATCAGTACTGTAATAAGAAGTAATAATAAACCAATCAGTTTCCAGCTGAACTTAGAAGCTTGTAGGCTACCATGCACGTCTGCACCAGATTTTGAGTGCTTCCGTTTTCATAAATCTTCCCCACTGTGTCTTTAGTCTAGGGCCCAAGTATCAGTGTGTCATTGGTCTAGCACCTACAAACTTTAGTGTATTATTATTGTTATAGAACTCACAAGAAACAATGTGCCATTGTTTCCAAATTTATAGGAGAAGATTTTGTATGTCCAGAAACACATATAAACACAAATGAACATTAGACCATGCATGAGTTTCTAATGAAGAATATATTAGCTTTAGAAAACGATGAGAATTTTTATTTAAAAATACAATTGTGTTGTAATTCTTGTAGAAGCCGGGCAAAACAGTTGATGCCATTATTCATGACCTTCATTCACAGAGGGACAGAGATGTGTTTCGTGATACAGACAGGTAATATTGATCGTTGGGGGACATGGCTTAAGACTGAAGTTGGAATTTAAGTTTTTTTTCTGGACATTTCTGTCTTTGATGCGTGTATTCTTACTTTCAGACACAGAAATGAAAGGACAAGATCGCGCAGTCCAGTGAGCCGCTCTCTGTCTCCAAGGTCCCACACTCCCAGCTTCACATCTTGCAGTTCTCCACATAGTCCCCTAGGACCTTCCAGAGCAGAATGGGGGAATGGCAGGGAATCTTGGGAGCAGAACTATGGCAGATGGGAAGAGGAGCGTGAACAAGGTTCATGGCGAGATAACGGGGAAGAGAAGAGAGACAGGACAGATCACTGGGTCCATGAACGGAGGCATTACTCCAGGCAGATTGATAAGCAAGAGATGGATGATCGTCCTGATGGGTCGAGAGGACACAGGGAGAAATACAGCAATCCTCACTCATCATCCAGACATAAGAGAGGAGATGGTGACTACTACAGGAAGGAATCCAAGTCAAAATCAGAGACAAAAGCTTCTGATACACCTGGAAAAACCAAGAGGAAAGAAGAGAACAAGTCTCGAGATATGAAGGGAGGTCACACAGAAGATTCTAACAAGAAAGATGTCTCAGAACCAAAACCAAGTAAAGAGGTTGAAGCCAGCATCCAACAAAGTCCAGATAAGAAAAATGAGTCAACTGAAACAAATGAGAGTGTTAAAGAAGACAAAGATGTTGGAAAGGTAAGCAAAACCTTAATTTGCCTATTGCATGCACTATTTTTTAATATTCAGGAAAGAACTTTAATGAAAATCTTTATGTAACAATGTGCACCAAAGCTATAAATATGTTCAAATGGGCTTAGTCAATAAGCCAAAACCAAAGTATTGTTACTGATCTTCAGTTAACTTTTACTGTTCTGATTATAGCATGCTGAAATCTGGTTTCTGAGTCACTGCACTTTAAAAAATATAATTACCTTCTTGCACTATTCTCGAACTTGTGCTGGTCTGTTTCCGAAAACCTGTACCCACATCCCTGCTCATGACCTGCCTCTTAACCTGCATGTATCTCTAAAATTACCCTAAAATTCATACTTGAAGCATTAACCAAAATCCACTTTTAGCACTGTCATGTTACCATCTTATAGAGACTGCTGCTCATTACAAGAGACTGCTGAGCTACAGGAATATTGCTTAAATACAGATAGAGACTGCTCAGTTATGGATAGAGGCTGCCTAGTTGCAGACAAATACTGCCCAGTTAAAGAGAGAAACTGGCCAGGTACATAGAGACTGGTTACAAAGGAATAGAAATCTAAAAAAGTGGAGGTTTAGAAATAGTCTGCTGTATACAGCCAACATCCCAAATTCAGAAATTATCAAAAATGTTCCCCTCAAAAGGGCAGGACTTTATGGCATGAACTGTGAGACATACAATTGATTATAAAAAATATAAAGTATTTTATTTTAACAATGTATCAAAAGACAAATATTCAAAACATAAATTAATAATATTTACTTCATGCAATCATGTATTTAGAAAGATATTTGTACATATTGTTTTTAAATGCGTAATGTTCTTGAAAAAAATCACAGCAACATACGCATTCAAAATGTATAAAGCAGATTAATAATTCATGTGCATTCAATGTGGCCTATGCGTTACGGAGTCTTATTGTACTCCTTCTTCAGGGATAATTTGTTATGCACGTTTTTATAGAAAGGGCAATTTAAAATATAAGAAAAAATACATATTAAAGAGTAAAGAGTAAAAATAAATAAAGTAAGAAAATAGATGAAAAAAAAATTAGATAATAAAAAATTAGAAAAAATGGGGTAAATACAAAAAGGGAGACATTCTATAGCTATGAATGGTAGAGGGTGTTAAAAATCCAGACCAAAAAAGGAAGACAGCCAAGTTATCTAGAGAGACACTGACAAGTGAAAGACTTAGTTATAGCGATAGACTGCTCTAATAAAGAGAGAGATGGATAGACTGCTCAGTCACAGAGAGACTGGCCAGTCAGAGAGACCCTGTCTAGTTACAGAGAGAGAGAGAGAGAGAGAGACTGATGAGTTACATATAGGCACTGCCTAGTAACAGAGAACTACTGTCCTGTTAAACAACAATACTTTTTTTAATTGGCGAGAGAGACTGGCCAGATACAGTAAGTCATTGCCGGATTACAGAGAGATGTGGCCCATTAATAGGGAGAGACTGCCGTGACACGCAAGTATGGCTACAGTAGGGATAACAATGCTTTGCCATACTTCATGGTTTGTGCAGGACATGAATAGTGTAGTGTAGGCCAGAGCATTAATAACAAAGTGTAAGGGGTCAGCTCTGATGGTTTGTCATATGTCTCTGCATTTGTCAATGTGATATGACAGGCAGTACTTCAAAAAAGCTTGCATCCTGAAAGAACAAGAAAAGGGAAGTGGACCTCCATTAAAAGCCTTGTGTATATTTATTGAAGTATTCTATGCACAAGCTGATCCACCTGTCTTACGAGCCCCACATGTTTCACTGGAGCTTATTTCAGAATAGGCTGCAGATAGTGAAATATGTTAGTGCTCATGGGACAAGTGGATCAGCTTTGCATATGGCAAAGTCAGCGACTGCCCCATTGTAGCTTTACTGGTACAGAACGGCCGCTCTGCGTAGAATCATCTATATATACACATGATTCTGCATTTCCCGGTAGGGGGGTGCGCCCGCCTGGCTGTGCAGTGATTCGTCACAGCAAATGCTGGCACCTGGCGATCGGCTCTGAGTCTCACAGAACACAGCTCTGTGAGTGTAAACAGCACAGAGCTGTGTTCAGTGACGAGGATGTAGTAAGAGCAGCACATAGCACAAACACATTTTAGGCACACATTTACCCCTTGGTTCCCCTAGATGTTACCCCCTTGTCCAGTGTCATTAGTACAGTGACAAATTATTAGCACTGATCACTGTAATAATGGGACTGGTGATGTCAGTGGCAGTTAGTTCCTCCCAGCGTCAGTGTCAGATTGACCACCGCAGTATTACAGTCCCATTATAAGCCGCCATTACTAGTATAAAAAATTAAAAAAATTCCAGTATATATCCCATAGTTTGTAGACGCTATAACTTTCACACAAACCCATCAATATACAGTGCCTTGAAAAAGTATTCATACCCCTTGTAATTTTCCAAATTTTGTCATGTTAAAACCAAAAAACGTAAATGTATTTTATTGGGATTTTATGTGATATGTGCCACTTTCTGTTGGTCTAATTGTGAAGTGAAGTGGAAGGAAAATGATAAACGGTTTTCAAATTTTTTTTACAAATAAATATCTGAAAAGTGTGGCATGCATTTGTATTCAGCCCCCTTTACTCTGATACCCCTATCTAAAATCAAGTGAAATTAGTAAATAGAGTCCACCTGTGTGTAATTTAATCTCAGTATAAATACAGCTGTTCTGTGAAGCCCTCAGAGGTGTGTTAGAGAACCTTAGTGAACAAACAACATCATGAAGGCCAATGAACACACCAAACGGGTCTGGGGTAAAGTTGTGGAGAAGTTTAAAAAAGGGTTAGGTTATAAAAAAAATCCTAAGATTTGAACATCTTACGGAGCACTGTTCAATCCATCATCCACAAATGGAAAGAGTATGGGACAACTGCAAACCTACCAAGACATGGCCATCCACCTAAACTGACAGGCCGGGCAAGTTGAGCATTAATCAGAGAAGCAGCCAAGAGGCCCATGGTAACTCTGGAGGAACTGCAGAGATCCACAGCTCAGGTGGGAGAATCTTTCCACAAGACAACTATTAGTCGTGCACTCCACAAATCTGGCCTTTATGGAAGAGTGGCAAGAAGAAAACCATTGTTGAAAAAAAAAGCCATAAGAAGTCCTGTTTGCAGTTTGCGAGAAGCCATGTGGGGGACACAGCAAACATGTGGAAGAAGGTGCTCTGGTCAAATGAGACCAAAACTTTACTTTTTGGTCTAAAAGCAAAACACTATGTGTGGCAGAAAACTAAAACTGTACATCACCCTGAACACACCATCCCCACCATGAAACATGGTGCTGGCAGCATCATGTTGTGGGGATGCTTTTCATCAGCAGGGACAGGGAAGCTGGTCAGAGTTGATGGGAAGATGGATGGAGCCAAATACAGGGCAATCTTAGAAAAATTTTTTGCAAGAGTCTGCAAAAGACTTGAGACTGGGGCGGGGAGGTTCACCTTCCAGAAGGACAACGACCCTAAACATACAGCCAGAGCTACAATGGAATGGTTTAGATCAAAGCATATTCATGTGTTAGAATGTCAAAGTCCAGACCTAAATCCAATTAAGAATCTGTGGCAAGACTTGAAAATTGCTATTCACAGACGCTCTCCATCCAAATTGACAGAGCTTAAGCTATTTTGCAAAGAAGAATGGGCAAAAATGTCACTCTCTAGATGTGCAAAGCTGGTAGAGACATCCCCAAAAAGACTTGCAGCTAATTGCAGTGAACGGTGGTTCAACAAAGTATTGACTCAGGGGGGCTGAATACAAATGCACACCACACTTTTCACATATTTATTTGTAAAAAAATTTGAAAACCATTTATCATTTTCCTTCCACGTCACAATTATGTGCCACTTTGTGTTGGTCTATCATATAAAATCCCAATAAAATACATTTACGTTTTTAGTTGTAACATGACAAAATGTGGAAAATTTCAAGGGGTATGAATACTTTTTCAAGGCACTGTATAACTATTGGGATTTTGAGATTTGATGTGTTTTTTTATTGGATATGTTTTATATCAGAAAGTAAAAAAATATAGTTTTTTTTTTTTTTCAAATGATCAGTCTTATTTCTTGTATATAATAAAAAACCCAGAGGTGATCAAACACCACCAAAAGAAAACTATTTATGTGTGTGTGTGGGTATAAGTTTAATTTGGGTACAGAGTTGCATGACCACGCAAATGTCAGTTATAGTAGTGCAGCGCCGCATAGTGAAAAATGACCTGGTCATGAAGGGGGGTAAATTTTCCAGAGGGCAAGTGGATAATAAACATACACAAATGTTTTAATGAATAAAAAGAAAGGGGGATTCCCCTGTACCCTTGCCAGATTCCCTATTTATAGATACATAGAAAGCACTCTCAAAGGAATATGGTATAAGCATTCCTTTGTCAGATGAACACCACCTGTTTTTGCTCCCCAGACCGCTTATTCTTTCTGTGTTGGAGGGTTACATTGATATGGTGGCACCGTGGCTATGAAACCCCATAATGGTCTAATTCCTGTTACTTGTCTGCTATATTTTACTGTACTGTCTGCAGGGTTACCCCTGAGAAAGGGGCCCGTGTCTCTGAAACACATAGGGTACTCGTATAGAGACTCTGCAAATTAAGTGTTTTTGCATTACAACTCTTTTTGCACTGTTCACTATTGTAACATTTTGTGTTGAAATATTGGAATTTGTATGTATTTTTACCTATTTTTTTTTTTTTTACTTTTTTATGTAATGTTACAAAAAATAATAATTTAACTTTTTATGCTGTTCAACTTGCCTTTAAAGTCCCATTAAAGTGGATGTTAACCCAATGTCATCCAAACTACTGCCATAGGGGTTATCTATAAGGATATACATGCCTCCTGCATGTATCTTTACCTGTCAAATGTCTCCCCTCTGTCAGTTATGAGACCCAAAAAACTGCAGATTCTGTGGGTGGGTCTGTTGTCTGGAGCTCGGTGGGTGGAGTCGTGATGTCAGTAGGCTCCCCGCCTACCTCTACACTCCCCTTATCAACATGCATTTTCTCCTGTGTATTTCTTACATTGATCTTCTGCTATGATCTCTAACATCCAGTGAAAAGACAGGAAAGTCACCACATGACTTCAGCATGCCCAATTAAGCTGAGGTGTGGAACATCCAATCCTGGCAGAGCAAAATAAAGGAGTGAGAGGGAATTAAAAAATAATGCATGTCTCTTAGGCTAGTGCACGAGATATGTAAATCACCTGTCACTCACAACAGGGGGGGGGGGGGGGGGATTTGACAAAGTTTTTCTCTGTTTGCCAAGATTTATCTCACTGAACAATAAAAGAGGATTGCTCAGAGCTGGATTAACTCTTTGTGGCAAGACTGAGCTCAAATGATAGGAAATCTTATACTCTACATTATGACATAAAAAAATATATATATAAATAATAATTTCGGATTTACATCCACTTTAAATGGGGGGAGTGCTTTCTATGAAGCTTTTAATGGAGAGTGGTTTTCTTGGTTTTGATGCTTGAGAGTGAACTTAATGGAGTGGCCAACAACAGATGAAGGCCTGCACCCAGAGTCAGTGGAGTGAGGGGGAGGTGTACCAGTATCAGGACTGAATACTTTTGAATGCACAGTTTGCTTCCTGATTTATTTATTTTTAACTGTCCCAGATCTACTTTACACTATGAACATTGTTAACCAAACTGCCAAATGTATAGGCAGCATTAGTGTAATGCTGCGTACACATGACCGGACTTTCGGTCAGAATAAACTCCGACGGTCATTCCGAACGAACGGACTTGCACACACACACGATCGGACCAAAGTCCATTCGTTTCTAACGCGATGACGTACGACGGGACTAGAAAAGGAAGTTCAATAGCCAGTAGCCAATAGCTGCCCTTGTGTCGTATTTGGTCTGTCGGACCAGCATACAGACGACGGTTTTCCCTAAAGAAATTGATTGCGTCGGAAAGATTTAAAGCATGTTCTATTTCTAGGTCCGTCTGAATTTTGTTAAGAAAATCGGATTATCCCACACACGATCGGAATATCCGATGGAATGATTCCGTCTGACCTTTTCTGCCGGAAAGTCCAGTCGTGTGTAGGCGGCATAACAGATTTGGAGCTATCAATTTTCAATCATTGCAATACTCCACCCTCAGTTTCAGTTGATTTCCAGTAGAGTGCCAAAATAATTGAAATTGTTGTTAAACTGTAAATAAAATAAAAAAGAAAGAAAAAGATGTTTATGTCTCTGGATCACTGATCATCTGGTGCATGTTTGTCAGGCTGGAGTCACTGAAGAGGAAATGAACCATAACTCTGTACCCAATAAAGCTGAGGGTGAACCGGAAGAGCCAGATATTGAACCTGTTAACAAGCACAAAGTAAGTACAGCACAATTTAAGGCTCGGGTTTGGTTTCTTGTGTTTGGTGATTACAGGCCCAACTTACCAGCTCTAGAACAGTGGGACTCGTTTGTGAAAACTGGTGCAAGTGAAAAATATAGCAATGTGTCCTAAAACAACCAAAGAGATGCTAACTTGAAGCTGAAAATACTCGCTCTGTAGCTGCTATAGGCAATGCCTCTAGTTTACTTTGCTCTGGGTTACATCAGCCAGTCATGTTGCCCTTACAAAAACATGATTTAGGTGATAGCAACAAAATATATGCCCATCAACTACCGATATCAATGGGGTGGGAGTTGTTTGCCTGCTTCTTTTTATAACTGAGTGAGTTAAAGGCTGGAAAAAAATTGCTTCCATGAACCATAATTACTGTGTCACTTTGCTCCACCCACTGCGATCTTAGAAAACAGTTCTAGATGTCTGGTTTAGTATATGTCAAATTTGCATATCGGCAATTCTTTCCAGCTTCAGAGACTACTAAACTTTGTTAAAGTGATTGTAAAGCTTTGTTTTTTTAAATAACAAACATGTTATACTTACCTGCTCTGTGCAAGGGTTTTGCACAGAGCAGCCCCGATCCTCCTTTTCTGGGGTCCCCCCGTGGTGCTCCTAGCTCCTCCTCTTCTCGAGTGTCCCCACAGAGAGCCGCATTCCATGGGGCACTCATGCAGGTGTGCTCCCCAATCCTGTTGCTGCGTCTATTGACACAGACAGCAGAACTCGGCCCTAACTCTCGTGTCACTGGATTTGATTGACCGCAGCGGGAGCCAATGGCTCCTGCTGCTATAAATCCATCTAATGGGGACACAAGACAGTGGCTGGAGCTGCTATGCTTGTCCTCGTTGCTGGAATGATAGGGGTCAGGCAAGAAAAAGGGGGGGTCTGGGGGGGTGCTGCAGCACAGAAGGTTTTTCACCTTATTGCATAGAAAGAAAGCAAAACATGCAGTACATCTCTGCACATGTCCAGTGTGAATTTCAGGTCCATTTTTACTGCAAATTTCCAAAGCAGCAGTTCAGTGGTTCAGCAGTGATTTCAGATACAGTTCAGATGCCAATTTTAGGAGCGGGCGGCCTTCAGCATTTTTAATAATAGCTGGTTGTTAAGGAGCAGCCCGGGAAGCCGGCCCCTGCATATTTAACCACTGATGACTCATCAGCTGTCAGCGGGTTCCCTGCTGACAGCAGAATGTAAACCAAAGAATTGCCGGCAATAAAGTTTGAGGAAAAAAAACAGTGTGGGGGTCCCCCAATCCATACCAGGCCCTTCGGGTCCGGTGTGGGTTTTATGGGGAACCCTACGCCACAATAAAAAAAAAAGGCGTGGGGTCCCCCAAATCCATACCAGACCCTTATTCAAGCATGCAGGAAAGAAGGGGATGAGTGAGCGCCCCCTTCCTGAACCATAACAGGCCACATACCCTCAACATACCCCCCAAAGCCCCTTGTCCCCATGTTGGTGTGGACAAGGGTCTCTTCCCCACAACCCTGGCTGGTGGTTGTGATGGGCTTATCGCATTCTGAAAGCCCCCTTTGATAAGGGGGCTCCCAGATGCCGCTCCCCCATGTGAATGAGTAGGGGTACATTGTACCCTTACTCATTCACCAAAAAAATTGTCAAAAATAAATAAAACCACAGAGACTTTTTTTTTTACTGAAGGAATTGTCAAAAACGAACAAAAACAATGTTGCCCAGTGTAGATCCAGCGTGAATCACGATGAATGTTGCTGCAAACTGGAAAAAATTGAATGTAAGAAGAAAACCTCTGTACCATTCCTTGGCTCCAGCCGTCTGACAGTTCTTAAATAACTAAGGGATGGAGCCATCCCGCGACTCAACGTGGGGGCGCCGCTCCCTTGTGACGTCCTCGACAGGTGCAATTTGGGTCGAGGATGTCACAAGGGGCAGGGCCATCAGGTTATTTACTGGCCAGGGTTGTGGGGAAGAGGCCCTTGTCCCCATTACCATGGATGGTAAGAATTGGTATGGTATGAATTTGCATATATGTAAACCAAGCCTAAACTCCACTTTTGTTGAGAAAAAAGCAATTCTCTCTGGTGATTCATGTACATTGCATTTATTTTAACAAACTTTGTTGCAGAGTGCTGCCTGTTTCTGTTCTGCTGAAATAGCTGTTGTCTGAATATGAATAGGAGTAACTTTTTTGTTTTGTTCAGCTGATGCACTTGCAGGATCTGCATTACTTTAGAAGTAATTAACTCTTTAGGAGACTCTCATCAAAACTGACATTTTTGCTGCAGAGGATTCCTAAAATCTGATTTTACAAATGGCCACTGCCCGCTGCTATGACTGGCTTTTACAGCAAGGAGCATATGGAACGGAGACGCATGTCAAACAAAACCAAAGAAAATTCCCAGCTTCATTTACCATTCAGTCCGCAACCAACCAAATAATCCTGTCTAACAGTATGCGTTAAAAGGGATTTAGTCTGCATACATTAGCAAATACATGCGTAAGTTACAGAACCACTTCACGGCACCCCAGTATTAGCTGCATGTGCTTCTACTATGGAGGTTCTCAAAATTTCGAGTTAGGACTGCAGATAATACTAGGGTGCCATGAAGTGGCTCCTCAGCTTCCGCATGTATTTGCAAATGTGTGAAAACTAAACCCCTGTAATAAACAGAAGGTTGAACATTTATAAATCAGTGGTCATACTGCTTATAAATAAAAAATAAAACACTGCAAGTTCATAAAGCTTTGCAGTGCGTTTTACAAATGTGCATTGCACTCCGCTGGCATCAGGAGTCTGGATTATGATTACGCCATAAATTGGGGGCTGCAGTGTGTGAACCACAGCAGAGTATGGGGGAGAGCAAAGGTATATTGATTCACTACATGTTTAGTGAATGCTGATAGTCATTTTACAAACATAGTAAATAGTTACAGTTTACCAAACCGGCAAAAATAAACCGAACACAACCTTTATAAATACTGTATGTGTGATACAGAAGTTAAAGTGGTTCTAAAGGCTGAAGGTTTTTTATCTTAATGCATTCTCTGCACTAAGGTAAAAAAAACCTTCTGTATGCAGCTCCCCCATATACACAGAGCCGGTTCGGGAGCACGCAAGCATGAGTGCCCCCAGAACAAGCAGCTTTCTATGGAGGCACTCAGCGGGGGAGGGGGGGAGAGGCTGTTCTGTGCAAAACCATTCAACAAAGCAGGTAAGTATAACAGGTTTGTTTTTTTTGTTTTTTTTTAAATGTGAACATTTACAATCAATTTACCAGAGCAAATTGACAAAACAGCAGTAAAACCATCCATTTGATCTTTTATTAATAGCCCACAGTCTCCAGACTCTGCGTCCTTTTCTACAATTCAGCATATAAATATTATCTCACAGACTGACTTTTTGTGTAAAAGCCCAATTTATCAATATTGATAACAAGTATTAAAAGGGCAAGCTTACACTACACACTCTGGGAGGGTATATTGAACTGATAATTTATACTCTTCATAGGCAGCTACTATTATATATACAAAAAAACTCTAATCACAATGAGTTAGAACAATTATAAATAAAATCACTCTAGTAGCGCTACTCCTCTCGTATTCCAACCAACACCACCAAGTGATAGAATGTGAGCAAAGTCCTTTCACTCTGCAGTGAGCAAAAATGTATCTAGGTATTGATTGTCCATATGATAAGTGTTATTATTCACTTCCGGATTGTGACTCCAGACACCAAAGTGCAACACGTGGACACCGCTCCCCTTTGACACCACACTCCCCAAAATTTGTTGGCATAAATAGCAGGATTCTCCCAAACCCATTGGTTGTTCCATCAATGGTTGATAATCTCCATAATAGCAAACACCATTCAATAGGGGAGAGAACAAACGACATAGCGTAATCCAGTTCAAACTTTTATTATATAATCCATCCCTCATTAAAGTTACACTCACAAAGATCATAGAACAATGAGCATGTTAATCAAATAAATGTATAAATGCTTTGCTATTATTGTCATTAGGTCTATGCTAAGCTCTCACTGAAGGGAATATTTAACTCTCTATCCTATTGAATAAACTCAATACAAAGCATGGTATGCCGACTAGAATATAAACATTAAGGATTTGGTCCTTCTGATCCCTTAATTTAATCCTGCAAGCCTTTAGCAGCGCTACTAACATGCTCTTTAATCTAATAATAAATCAACAATTTGCTGTGTTAAAGCAGCAGTCATTAAGAGATGGTATTGCATGAACTTAAGCATTTAGGTCCTAAAAAAAGAAGTGTACCCATTGATGAAAATGATCCGTTGACTTGTGTCCCAGCCTATGTTATTTCATCTGGAGCAGTCGAATTTGATATATAGTTGACACTGGTTTGCATAGCTGTTGTGTAAGGAAATTGCCCTGCGTTGACCTTGTCTTGTAGCTTTGCTTTGCACAGTTTTTTTTTTTTACATGTTTTCTGCATGTATTAATTACTTTGCATGACTTCCCTTGGCAATATTAACTCACAGAGACATATGACCGGGCTTATAAGCCTCCTTCTGCAGTCTGCATTCCTAAATCATTTTATATATGGATCAAAGTTCTAAGGAGACCTTGTAGTCTATTCACTTTCCTCAGGTAGCAAATGGTATATGATCCGTTTGTGGTTAATGAATGTTTGTTTCTCAGAAAATGTTCTGGGACTACCTCCAGCTCCATCGCTTTCTAATCATGAGCTATGGTCAGATGGAGACACTATCAGTATCTATGTGGGCAGGCAAAATGGTCTGGTAAGCACGGACAGTAGCTACGATGGCAGCACTGAAATTCCTTTAGGGCACTGATATACAGATTATTAAACAGCCAGACCTGACAATGCTGCGCCAGATTTAATGGTTGGGGATTAATATTTCCCAAGCCTAACAGACTGCTTGAGTCATTGCCATATAGACCTTAAAGTGAGGCTATACTTAAGACTCTCTGGCACTAGCTGTAAATCTTGCTGCAAATAATTTTGCTGATGTACAGGCATAACAGGGCATTTATAATTTACTACAGTCATATTGCAAACATTGTAGACTGTAGACATCTGAAGTAGTTTATTTCCACCTACTGTATATATGAATTTCTTTCAACGCGTATTGATAGTTTAGAGTGCAAGGTAAGTTTACTGTATAATGCACAATACACATACTGTAATTACTCCTAATAAAAGTGTTAATGACATAATTTTCACCAAAAAATTACATATCTTTATTATTTTTTAATGCAGAGTGCTTAATATTATTAGTTTGCATGGACACATATGACCAAAAAAATCATCAATAGAGCTGAAAGTTGTTTTTCCAATGGATGCATGTCTCTTTTAACATCTTCAGATCATGGAACAATTGTGCAAATAATGCATGTGCAGTTCTTGGGAAAGCACCATTCTGATATGATCTGTAACTATCAAATCTGTATATTACAAGCTATGTTTTTGATAGTTGAGATTGTTACTAAATACGGAAAGATATTATTATCTTATAATTCATATAAAATGCCATTGATTCGAAAATGGTGAGCACTGTCTTATATCGTTGGGGCACTTTTTGTCGCCCTTTTCACACAGAGGCAGTAAAATGTAAACCTGCAACCAGTGCTTTTTCACCATTTATGTCAATGTCCACATCTCATGTCCCTCACTATGTCTGAGCACTTCCTTGGATGCTACCAATGTCTATTCCAGAGGAGGGTCCTTGCAGGATTCATACCCCACCAACCTATATACAAAATGCCACTACCAGTACACTGTCCGTGATAAGATGCATTGATGAGTTGTAGACAATGCTAACAGTCCTCTTGATAAAGCATACAATTATTGACAGTCCAAATATGTTTGGTGCCGCATTGCGACTGAAGACACCTACCTTGGATTTCTCTAAGAATTACCTTCTCTGACTTGCTCACTGACAGATGACTACTATTGCACCCTTAAATAGCTAGCATTCAGCCTGGATGCTGCTCTTTATATAGTGGCAACTGATGCCCAAACAAGAAGACAATCTCCTCCTTAGTTTATCTGACGATGTCCCTGCTAGTGCCTAGTAGGTGTCACTAGGGTAAGCATATGGACACTGAACACTAGAAGGAGCATGTTGATGCAGATATCTTGTGAGCTGATAACTTCCTGTGTTCTCAGCTCATTGTTCAGTTAGCATCGCTCATAAGACTCTCTGTGGACTACAGAACACCTCTCTTCTATGTTATGAAAATACAAAGAGGGGGAGGCGTTCTCTAGTCCTAAACACTTTGTTCATGGGTGACAACACTGCTACAGTATGTTACTGGCAGGATCAGCAGGTGAAAATAAAGGAAAAAAAAAGAAAACAAATGCATCCCCCAGGGTTCTGTGCTGGGACCAATCTTATTTAATTGGTTCATAAACGACCTGCGGACGATACTAAGCTAAGCGGGGCAATAACTTCTCCGCAGGATGTGGAAACCTTGCAAAAAGATCTGAACAAATTAATGGGGTGAGCAACTACATGGCAAATGAGATTTAATGTAAAAAAATTTAAAGTAATGCATTTGGGTGGCAAAAATATGAATGCAATCTATACACTGGGGGGGGGGGGGGGAGAACCTCTGGGGAATCTAGGATGGAAAAGGGCCTGGGGGTCCTAGTAGATGATGGGCTCAGCAATGGCATGCAATGCCAAGCTGCTGCTAACAAAGCAAACAGAATATTGGCATGCATTAAATAAGGGATTAACTCCAGGGATAAAACTATAATTCTCCTGCTCTACAAGACTCTGGTCCAGCCGCACCTAGAGTATGCTCTCCAGTTTTGGGCACCAGTCCTCAGGAAGAATGTACTGGAAATGGAGCGAGTACAAAGAAGGGCAATAAAGCTAATAAAGGGTCTGGAGGATGTTAGTTATGAGGAAAGGTTGCGAGCACTGAACCTATTCTCTCGGGAGAAGAGAAGCTTGAGAGGAGATAGGATTTCAATTTATAAATACCGTAACCAGTGACCCCGCAATAGGGATAAAACTTTTTTGTAGAAGGAGTTTAACAAGACACGTGGCCACTCATTAAAATGAGAAGAAAAGAGGTTTAAACTTCAACTATGTAGAGGCCTCTTTACTGTAATGCCCCGTACACACGGTCGGAAATTCCGACCACAAAATCCGTCGGATTTTTTCCGACCGATTTTGTCCGACACTGGTGTTGCATACACGGTCGGACAAAGTTGTTGGAAAATCCGATCATTCTGAACGTGGTGACGTTCGTTGCATATGACGGAACTACGTAGAGGCTAGTAGCCAATAGCTTTGGTCTTGTAATGTGATCTGAGCATGCGTGGCACTTTGTCCGTCGGAATTCGCTACGACGGAAAAAGTCAGATGGAGCCCACACACAGTCGGATTTTCCGACAACATGGTCCGATAGGACATCTTCCATCAGAATTTCCGACCGTGTGTACGGGGCATAAGAGTGACAAGAATGTGGTATCAGCGGGGGAGCATTGTTAGTTTCAAAAAACTATTAGATAAGGACGTGAACGACCGCAACATACAGGGATATACAATGTAATACTGACATATAATCACACACATAGGTTGGACTTGATGTGTCTTTTTTCAACCTTGCCTACTATGTAACTATACATCCACCACATCTAAGGACTGGTAAGCTGCAATACATTTAATTTTTGTGCTTGGGTTTAGGTATGCTTTAAAAAATTGTATTCCTTCTGTTTGATTCATAAGACAGTGCACCACCTTCAGTGTGAACGTGACAGGACATAGGCCACCCATTGGATGGTTTTGACATTGTTAGTATGCTCAAATCATGGCTTTTTCTAAAATTTAGAAGTCTAGTTTCTGTGTAATCTCCTGGTGGTATCACATTTTAAAAGTCTTTTATTAGCTAAGTTGGAAAAAGGTTAATGTGTTGGTAATTTGGAACTGACTGCTAACATGAAGTCTGTACCATTACACAGGAGCAAGACTGGGAAAGTGGAAGTGAGCTGGAAGGAGAAAGCTGGTACCCAGCAAACATGGAGGAACTTGTGACAGTAGATGAAGTTGGAGAGGAGGATCTGATAGTAGAACCTGACATCACTGAACTTGAAGAAATAGTTCCAGTGGTCCAAAAGGACAGTGACAACTGCGTTCAGATGTGTGCGCATGGAATTGACGCTGTGGATTTACAGTGCAGATACAGTGAGAGAACCGGGAGTGTGTGTTCCTCTGTAGTAATGAGATGTGTATCTCTTAGAGAGAGTGCAAGCCCTGACAGTAGCTGCGGTGAGACAGCTGCAAATGCTCCTGATGTCACTGTGAATTCGGAAGACAAAGGTGACCCAATGGATGAAAGTGCCAAAAGTCCCAACAGACTCCCAAACAAAGAACCTGCTAGACAGAGCCAGGGGCACACTATGGACCCTCAGACTCCCGAGTACACAGAAAAGAATTCTTTAGATTTTTGTAAGAGAACAGACTCTGAGGCAAACAGCAACGCGACCATGATGGACGAGCACACCAAGGAGGAAAGATGTAATAAAAGAGAGAGCGAGGATTCAATGGCTGGTATGTTATTGGCAAAGGGATCATATTCTCAGTTCTGAGCAGCATAAATATTTGTTGTATGTTACCTGAAATTAGCATAATCATCTACAAAGGTAACATAAAAAAATAACAATAAACCTAAAATGCATTCTTTGTTATAATGAATATAGGTATTGCTGTCACAACATGTAAAATGTTCATGAAGAATTCCCAAATTGACAGCATTGGGGTTTATTTACTAAAAATGTGGGGAAAACTTAAAAGGGGTGTAAAGATTTTTTTTTTGTTAATAAAAATAACGAACATATTATACTTACCTGCTCTGTGCAAGGATTTTGCACAGAGCAGCCCAAATCCTCTTCCTCTGGGGTGCTCCGCCAGCACTCCTGGCTCCTCCCCTTCAGCGGGTGCCCCAGGGAGAGCTGCTTTTCCTGAAGGCACCCGTGCGGGCTCACTCCTGGGTCCCACTGCTGCATCCATTGACACAGACAGCAGGACTCGGCCCCGCTCCCATGTCACTGGATTTGATTGACAGCAGCAGGAGCGAATGGCCCCTGCTGCTATCAATCTGTCCAATGAAGAGAGAGACATCGGCTGGAGCCACTGGGTTTGTGCACACCGCTGTATCGGATCGGGCTTTAGATAAGAAAAAGGGGGGTGGGTCTGGGGAGAGCTGCAGCACAGAAGGTTTTTCACCCTAATGCATTAAGGTAAAAAACCTTGAGAGACTTTACAAACACTTTAACCATTTGCCGACCAGCTGCCGCATTTATACTGCGGTAATTTGGCTCGGCTGCGCGAATTGCCGTACTGGTACATCGGTTCCCGCACTGCCTTTTGCAGAAGCTTGCCCGAGGGTCCGGCAGACTCGATGTCCGCTAGCCACCCATGATCGCAGAAAAGAGAGGCAGAACGGGGATCTGCCTTTGTGAACAAGGCGAATCCCCATTCTGACAGGGGAGGAGAGAGAAATCAGCTGTTCCTAGTGATCAGGAACAGCAATCTTTCTCTACTCCCAGTGAGCCCATCCCCCTGACAGTTAGAAAGCACCTTCCTAGGGAACACTTAACCCTTTGATCACCACTAGTGTTAACCCCTTCCCTGCCAGTGCCATTTATACAGTGATCCGTGCATTTTTATAGCACTGATCACTGTATTAGTATCACCGGTCACCAAAAAGTGTCACTTATGCCGCATACACACGATCGGACTATCCGGTGGACCAGAGTCCGCTGGACAATCCACCCGTGTGTGGGCTCCGGCTGACATTTTCTACCCAAAAGTCCGGCGGACTTAGAAAGAAGTCTTGACTCAAAATTATCCGCTGGACTCGGCAGTCCGGCGGACAATCCAGCCATCTGTGTGCTAGTCTGCGGGACTTTTGAAATGAACGGACTTGCCCACACACAAAGTAAAGTCTGTTCATTTTGAACGTGACTCCAGGTAGACAGACGGGACTAGCGAAGGAAGCCAATGTCGGCGCCTCGATCGGCGAGATTGACACCTTACTAGCCCTGTCGCCTGGTAAGGATTTAAAGCCTTATCCGAGCACGCAGCCCAGCCGGTCAAGAAAGGGGGTGGGGACGAGCGAGCGCCCCCCCCCTCCTGAGCCATACCAGGCCGTGTGCCCTCAACATGGGGGGGTGCTTTAGGAAAGGGGGGCCCTGCGGCCCCTCCACCCCAAAGCACCTTGTCCCCATGTTGATGAGGACAAGGGCCTCTTCCTGATAACCCTGGCCGTTGGTTGTCGGGGTCTGCGGGCGGGGGGGGGTTATCGGAATCCGGGAGCCCCCTTTAATAGGGGGGGACCCAGATCCCGGCCCCCCACCCTATGTAAATAAGTAGGGGGTACATGGTAAAAGCAAAGGTGCTTTGGGGTGGGGGGGCCGCAGGATAAGCGTGCTCGGATAAGGGTCTGGTATGGACTTTGGGGGGACCCCCACGTCGTTTTTTCGGCCTAGGGGTTCCCCTTTAAATCCATACCAGGCGACGGGGCTAGCAAGGTGTCAATCTCGCCGATCAAGGTGTTCATTTGAAAAGTCCCGCGGACCTCTGCCAAAAGTCCGGCGGATTGTCCGGCGGATCTAGTCCACCGGAAAAGTCCAATAGTGTGTGGGCAAGTCCGCTCGTTCGGAAAGTCCAGCAGATTGTCCGCCAGATAGTCCGATCCTGTGTACGCAGCATTAGGGTCAGATTTGTCGCAGTCCCGCAAAAAATAAAAATAAAAAAATCGCAGATCGCCGCCATTACTAGGAAGCACAATAAAAAGTCTCTAAATCTTTCTACTATTTTTTTAGATGCTTTAACTTTTGTGCCATCCAAACAATATACACTTATTGTGATTTTTTTTTTTTACTAAAAATATGTAGCAGAATACACATTGGCCTAAACTGATGAATACATTTGTTTTTTTTTTATATATTTTGTGGTTAATAAAACAAGCTGAAGTTAGAAGCTGATTGGCTACCATGCACAGCTGCACCAGATTCTGAGTGCTTCAGTTTTAGTAAATCAACCCCATTGTGTAGCTCTTATTGTTTTGTAATCTGGTGTCAGGCTGGTGTAAGTTTTAAAGCAGTAGTAAACTCTGCTTTGTGACTTTGACCTACAGGTAAGCTTACAATAAGGCTTACGTGTAGGTAAAATGAATAACTCTTAAACTGGCACCATTTAGGAGATATCTGCTTCTTTGGCAGCCGGTGACGTCACCGGTGCATGCACTCTGAAGGAAGGACATACTCATGCCATTCCTTGAGAGCTTTGTGCCATGGCTGCGACTACTACAAACATGCGCGGGGGTGACATCTTTGCGGTTCGGTCATTCAAATGGTTTGATCCCATGAACCGGGAAAAAAAGAACAGATAAAGATGGAAGCCCTGTCAGCGGTGACAACGCGCCACTGGAGGGCTTCATTTTAAGGTAAGTCTTCCATGCAGTGCATACTAGCACATTATGATATGTGCTGATTATGATATTACCTTGGAGGGGGACTGGACTTTTTTTTTTTTTCTAATGACTTTACTACCGCTTTAAAGCTGAAACTGTTTCAGTTAACTTCAAATAGTTCATTTCAACTCTGGCTGTGTGTAAAATGTAAACGTGCAAATGCATCCAAAGCTGGCCATACACTAGTAGATCTTTGAACAAAATTATTATGACCAGAAAATTCAATGAGCATTCTTAAAATGAAATAAAAAAAAAAGAAGATCTACTAGTGTACAGCCAACTTTAGTATCCTTTGGCTTGATTGATGCACACACAGACCAGATCTGCAGGTTATGAGGCGGTGTTATAATATATGAAAACATATATATAGATTAATAATTAGCTAGTGTTTGGATCGCTTAGTAATGAGTTATGGTGTATGAGTTATTCCCAGGCTGTAATCTGAATGATTAATCCTGAGTGCTCTATATTTGGTGCAGTAAATGACCATCTTTTACACCACCCTATTAGACATGCCTGCTCACTTCAGATTTTTCCTCACTGATGGAATGAAAAAAACAGCTGAACTATAGTCTGATCTCATTTCCGGAGAGCTTCCACTTTATTCCAGTCCAGTTATCCTATTCCTGGGGTATTTTTCACTTCTCTTTAGGCCACATTTGAGGAGCCAGCCTGTCTCACAGCTACATTAGGAGACTCAATTAGGATGTATCTGGGGTGGGTGAATAAATACATTGTGGTTAAACACTTAAAGTAAACACGAAAATGGTGCATTTATATTAACTCAGGGGGCACAGTCTAAACAGCATGAACTCATGAGGCGTAAGGCTTCAACTTTAGTGAATACAGAGAAAGGGACCATTTAGTGGCATTGTGTGCTTTTAGAGAGCTCCAAGATCCCCTAAACCTGGAACGTTCTCATATGTAAACCTCAACTGAAATTGTTTCCTCGGCTCTCTATGGGTGACCTGTGAGGCTAAGTTCACCTTTTGCAGAAAATATTTTATGCATTCTAGGGGCCCCAGTAGATCTAAAAAAAAAAAAAAAAAAAAAAACATCCAGCTTTAAAAAATGTTCAGTAATATTATCATACCTGTAGGCCCTAGAATCCTGGCTCTAAAGCCCCCTCCCCACATCCTGGTGTGTTGCTAGAATGTGAAAATGATTGGTTTTCCATCCTGAAATGCTGGGACTGAGCATCCAATGGTTTTCTCATCCTAGCCAGATGACAATATGTGGGGGTTGCTAACTGGGAGATTTTGAGCCAGGCTTTTAGGGGGACCTAAATGGCCTACAGGTATGACAACCACATTTATGAACATTTTACAAAGCTGCACCATTTTTAATATTGCCTGGGGCCCCTTGACTACATAGGCTATTTTTTGGAAAAGGTGAACTCAGTCTTTAACACTTAAAGTGTTACTAAACCCACTACAGTAAAATCAGTCTGTATATGCAGTAAAGCATGCTTGTTATACTCACTGTGGAACCTAAGGGGTTAATCCTCTGCATTGTGTAAAAAGGTTGTAGGATCCTGTCTTCTCTAAACCTCTTCTCCTTCCACTGTCCCCAATATATATTCCTTATAATACAGAGCCAGGGGACACTCTGCACATGCTCAGTTTGGTGTGTATTGCTAGAGTTTCTTTTTTTTTTTTTCTTCCATGTGATCAGCACAGGGCCAATTAGCACTGTCCAAATAGAGGGTCAGGGGCCCTAGTTCATAGAATTACAGTAGAGAAAATATTTAGTTTAAATGTTCCTACCTGATGTCTAATTGAAATGATTTTCTATCATCAGAAGTGAAATCCCCAGACGCACCAAAAATGGAAACCAAAGAAATTGATTCTCTACCTTCCTGGGAGCCGGACAATGTGTTTACTGAGCTAAACATCCCTCTGGGTATGTATGCTGCACTTAAATGTGTTTACTCAAGAAATGAGACAGAGAAGAGCAGTGCTGTAAATTAGTAATGCACAGTCAGTTCCACACCTAAATAATGAGTAATAAAATGTATATGGATATAGCCCATTTGCTGAAAAGAACAAGCACACCCAAATTGTTTTCACACGACAGACCCCAGTTTACATAGAATTGATAGCAAAGTAAACTTATGGTTCAGCACAGCTCTAACCAAAACTTTTGTTGTTCTAAATAGAGTGGGGAAGGATTAGAACCTCTGTTTAGTTATGTACCTATTTGAGAGATTTTCCCTCATTTGCTGTGTGGTCACTGAAAATAAGCAAAATGTTCCCAACGGGTGCAACGGCAGTAGAGAACATTATTTAACTGGTCACTGGGACAGGGTGGATGGAGAATTCTCCCCTGTGGGGACACAGGTTCCAATAAAACAAAACAGGGGTTATAATGTTTTGCACTCTACCAAAAAATAGTTTTCTAACATTAAGCTTTAAAGGCTAGTTAACATATTTTGCATTATAATTACAGCGTTTAGCTTTAACCACTTAAAGGGGTTGTAATGCATTATATGCATTGAGGTGAAAAACCTTTAGTGCTGCAGCCCCCCAGCCCTCCGTTGTACTTACCTAAATGCTGTCTTTCTCAGGCCGAGAACGAGCACACTAGCTCTAGCTGGTGTCTTGTGGATTGGATAGATTGATAGCAGCGCAGCCATTGGCTTCCACTGCTGTCAATCAAATCCAATGACCCAGGGGCGGGGCCGCGTCCTGCTTTTACACGCAAATGCAGGACTCGGGAGCGTACCCGCACAGGTGTCCACCAAGGAGAGCGTTTCTCCAACGTGGACACCTGATGCGGGGAAGAGATACCAGCGCCGCCAGGGGAACCCCAGAAGAGGAGGATCGGGGCCACTTTGTGCAAAACTAACTGCACAGTGGAGTTAAGTATGACATGTTTGTTATTTTTTTACTTTTTTTTAGTAACTCGCATTGCCTTCCAAATCTGGCAAAGAGTACTAAATGGTAGTTTTTTTTTTTTTTTATTGCCTTGTAATTGCTGCCGGTCTTTCCTCTGTCTCTGTGGGGGTGGGCGGGGTCTGTGCGGGGATCCTCGTCATGCCGCACTGTCTCCTGGGATCTGGTGTCATTCATCCCAGGAGTCAGTGCGGCCATCGAGCCGAAATCTCACGAGATTTGCAGCCATCGAGCCGGAATCTCGCAAGATTTCGTGTGATGCCCGCAAATCTCACGAGATTTTGTGCGATGTCCGCAAATCTCGCGAGATTTTGTGCGATGTCCGCAAATCTCACGAGATTTCGGCTGGATGTCCGCAAATCTTGCGAGATTACGGCTCGATGGCCGCAAATCTCGCAAGATTTTGGGTGGGATTTGCAGACGTGATTCTTGTAACAAGGAAGTGACTGCTTGTGGGCTTCAAATGCCCACAAGCAAGATGACATCAGCCGGTTACTAGGTTAGAGTTGCAGAAGAGGTCTTGTGCTAGAATTATTGCCCAATCACGACGATACCTCACATGTGTGATTTTAACACCGTTTGAATTTGCGGGCGCCACTTAAGTATGCATTTTCTTTGCTGCGCGAGCACGTGGGGACAGGGGCGCTTTAAAGATTTTTTTTTTTAACACTGTCCCTTTGAAAAAAAATAAAAACCTGATCACTTTTATTGCTGTCACAAGGGATGTAAACATCCCTTGTGACAGCAATAGGCAGTAACTGTGAGCTGAAATATACAAGGCCTTCCCTGAAAAAGACGTCATCTGGATGTGAGCATATGCTGCTCTAAAACCTGGATATATCTGTTAGCATTGATGGTGCCTTTCCAAATGTGCAAGCTGCCCATTCCATACCCACTATACCCCCATACCATCAGAGAGGCAGGCTTTTGAACTGAGCACTGATAACAAGCCAAAACCCCTTCTCTTTAGTCCAGAGTACGCGGCACTCATGATTGCCAAAATTAATGTCACATTTCAATTCATCTAACAGAATAGTTTTCCACTTTGCAAGAGACCACTTTTAAATGAGCTTTGGCCCAGAGAAGACGGCAGTTTTCTTGATCATTTGCAAAGATGATAGAGCTTTACCTTGCATTTTTGGCTAGCAGAGTGAACTGGAAGTGTTCCTCAGTCCATCACAGAATCATACCATCTGATGGCCCAAAGATCACAGGCATCATTAATCTGAAATTGTTTGACAATTTTTAGACACAGCTTTTCACAGATTAATCTTCTGACACACTCTGACTCTCTAAGATGCTCTTTTTTATACCTAATCATAATTACTGACCTGTTGCCAATTAACCTAATTAGTAGCATGTTCTTCTAGCTCTTCCGCATTAATACCACTTACTTTGTCAGCTTTTTGTTGCCCTGTCCCAACTTTTCTGAGGCATGCTGCTTCCATCAATTTCAAAATGACCTTATTTTTTTCCTAAAATGGTAAAGTATACCCCTAGGTGAAGAATTTTCAAATTGGGCCCAATTAGACATTTTCCCTCTCTGGTGTCATGTGACTCGTTAGTTTTACAAGGTCTCAGGTGTGAATGGGGAGCAGGTTTGTTAAATTTGGTGTTATCTCACTCACTCTCTCTTACTGGTCACTGGAAGTTCAACATGGCACCTGAAAAACAAGGATCTGAAAAAAAAAAAAAGAAGAATTGTTGCTCTACATAAAGATGGCCTAGGCTATAAGAAGATTGCCAAGACCCTGAAACTGAGCTGCAGCACAGTGGCCAAGACTAAACAGCGGTTTAACAGGACAGGTTCCTCTCAGAACAGGCCTCACCATGGTCGACCAAAGAAGTTGAGTGCACGTGCTCAGCGTCATATCCAGAGGTTATCTTTGAGAAATAGACATATGAGTGCTGCCAGAATTGCTGCAGAAGTTGGAAGGGTGGGGGGTCAGCCTGTCAGTGCTAAGACCATATACTGCACACTGCATCAAATTGGTCTGCATGGATGTCGTCCCAGAAGGAAGCCTCTTCTAAATATGATGCACAAGAAAGCCCACAAACAGTTTGCTGAAGACAAGCAGACTAAGGACATGGATTACTGGAACCATGTCCTGTGTTCTGATGAGACCAAGATAAACATATTTGGTTCAGATGGTGTCAAGCGTGTGTGGGGGCAACCAGGTGAGGAGTACAAAGACAAGTGTGTCTTTCCTACAGTCAAGCATGGTGGTGGGACTGTCATGGTCTGGGGCTGCATGAGTGCTGCCGGCACTGGGGAGCTACAGTTCATTGAGGGAACCATGAATGCCAACATGTACTGTGACATACTGAAGCAGAGCATGATCCCCTCCCTTCGGAGACTGGGCCACAGGGCAGTATTCCAACATGATAACGACTCCAAACACACCTCCAAGATGACCACTGCCTTGTAAAAGAAGCTAGCTGAGGGTAAAGGTGATGGACTGGCCAAGCATGTCTCCAGACCTAAACCCTATTGAGCATCTGTGGGGCATCCTCAAACGAAAGGTGGAGGAGCGCAAGGTCTCTAACATCCACCAGCTCCGTGATGTCGTCATAGAGGAGTGGAAGAAGACTCCAGTGGCAACCTGTGAAGCTTTGGTGAACTCAAGAGAATTAAGACAGTGCTGGAAAATAATGGTGGCCACACAAAATATTGACACTTTGAGCCCAATGTGGACATTTTCACTTGGACATTAATGGCTGTGTTGAGTTATTTTGAGGGGACAGCAAATTTACACTGTTATACAATTTGTACACTCACTACTTTACATTGTAGCAAAGTGTAATTTCTTCAGTGTTGTCACATGAATAGATATAAAAAAATATTTAAAAAAATGTGAGGGGTGTACTCACTTTTTTGCGATACCGTACATTCAGCATGCATAACAATGCACCCAGTTGCATGCAAAAAGCATTCTACCATCTTTATTTATTATAGGCATTAATTTAGTACTGACAATTTACATGGCACTTTAGATACATGCCAGCTTCTGCCCTCGTGGAGCTTACAATCTAAAGGTCCCTATTTCATAAATGCAATCTCCATGCAGATAGTGTCCTGGCTGGGATTTGAACTGAGGATCCCAGCGCTAAACATACAGAAAATGCAAACTTACAGCATTGTTAAAAACACACTGCAACATGTATAAAATGCACATAACAATAAAAATTCATTCAAAATACAAAACCATTAAAGAGTCCTAAAGAAGCAATACCAGTAAGCTAATGAACACTTCCCCTTAATTGTATACTAGCCTCTCCTGCAACTGGATCTTCTGCAAGACCAACCCTTCCTGCTCGGAAAAGGAACCAGCACCGAGGTTCCATAGCTGAAAAAGAATACCTAGAGGCTACCTGTGATTAAAACAATTTGACAAAACAAATGATAATATTATTAAATTCTACCTTTTTTTCTAAGGTGTGGAATTTGTGGTTCCAAGAACAGGCTTCTACTGCAAACTATGTGGCCTTTTCTACACCAGTGAAGAAGCAGCAAAAACCTCTCACTGTCGGAGTCGAGTGCACTACAGGAACCTTCAGGTACTTATTCATTTTTATTTTTATTAAAGGATCTAAAGCCACCCTCCTGCACTACCGACTTCAGTTTTCTGTAAATGAAAGCATGGGTGGCCCCGTCCGTTAAGCAGGGGTGGCCCATTCATGCGCCCGGCCCCTTGCAGGACGCTGGATGCATGAATTACAATGGCAGGGGTGTTTTTTTTAAGCACCTAATCAGAGCCAGAGGATTCAAAATAGGGTAGCCTCGGAGTGCAGGGAATGCGAATGGAGCCCACTCAGGTGTGTTACAACAGCGAATGAATACATTATATATATATATATATATATATATATATATATATATATATATATATATATATATATATAATGTGTGTGTGCAGAAACTTTTTGATGGCCCCTGTTTTTTTTTCACATTTCTTTTCATTGGAATACTAATGAAATAAAGAATACCTTTCCGTCTTTATTGCATACCTTATTTTAGACCAAGTGATGTCATCAATGGGTCTCTGTGTTTCCCTGAGTTCCTCCTGAACTTGAGGACATCATTGCTTCTAGAAAAATATTGATTGTTTTCACCCTGAACTGAGGAAGTGGCAAGTGGAGCCAAAAAAAGTTTTTTTTTTATTGGGTGAAAAAATATACTTTTTTTGTTCAGTAGTCGTGACGACCCCTACCTATTTTTACACATCCTATTTTTCGTATGACAAAAGCTGGATGTGCAGACTATAAAATGTAATCGTACATGAACACAACATCCGATTTTCATTTAATTAGTACGGTTTTCGTCCGGAAAAAAAAAAAAGGAAGAGCAAGACTACGCATGCTCAGAAACTAAATAAAACACATACAAAACAATTTAACACATTACATCACTTCTGAAGTTAAATTCGGTTGTATGAGAAATTTTACGTATTGTGAGTACTTTAGATATGAGACTAGCATGCAACAAAAAATGGACGAACGTTCATCCGAAAATCTGATTGTGTGTGCGAGGCTTTAGAGAGCAATTAGCTCTTGCCTGTGTGAAGGTGGATTTTCTCCACCCACGCACTCAGAATGTTGCATGTTTTCCCATTCCTTTGGGTAACCGCAGCCTCAAAAGCTGTAGTATTTTTTGCCTTCTTTCTATTGTTCCCACTATGGAACAACTTTTTCGAGTTAATTATGATTTTTTTCATTTTTTTTTGAGTGAAACACCATAATAGCTATGAAGTGATGTACTACACTATAAGGGCTCTCCCATCTCCCTCCCATTTCTTTTTCCAAAGGACACTCTGAGCTACACCTGAGATGACTAGCCAGCTCTGTAGGGGCCTCACGTTTTTGGATGTTGCTCAACCACCACACCACAACCTAGGCAGACCATGTAATGTTTCTCTGACTTGTAAGAGAAAAGCTCATAGTGTGCAGTTAAATCAGAGTAAGCAACTTCAGGCTATACTTCAGCTTTAAAGTGGTTCTAAAGGCTCAAGGTTTTTTACCTTCATGCATACCTTCATGCATTCTGTACTTATCTGAGCCTCATCACAATCCAGCAATGTGCACGAAAGCGTCGGCTCTCCGGGGTCTCTCATTCCTCATTGGCTGAGGTAGCAGCTGCCAATCACAGCCAGTGAGCCAATGAGGAGAGAGAGGGGGCGGGGTCGAGCCACAGCTTTGTGCGCGAAAAGACACACAGAGAGGTGGCTCGGGAGCGAGCCTACCTGGGTGCCCCCACAACAAGCTGCTTGCGTTGGGGGCAGGAGGGAGGAGCCAGGAATGCCTGCAGAGGAACCAACAGGAGGAGGATCCGGGCTGCTCTGTGCAAAACCACTGCACAGGGCAGGTAAGTATAACATGTTTGTTATTTTTTTGGGGGAAAAAACAAGCCTTTAATATCACTTTAAATAAGATTCAATTCATGTGAATAAAAGGTAAATGGTGAAAGCACCCTCAGCTGTGATTTGAATTTATCCCAACCCTCGTCTCTGTCACTTCTGCTGGACAGTTGGGTCTGCATGCCAACTTATGTCAAATATAATTTCAGGAAATATGTGAAATAGAAAAAAGGAATTATAAAAAGAAATACTGTCATTATATACATTAACCACATACAGTTATCATTTTGATGACAGTGATCCTTTCATAACCTCTATGTTTCTGAGTCGAGCACTGTACCCAGCTTATTTTCAATATGCGCTCTGGTAATTTCCCAGTTGAAAACATTGAGTGGTGTCAGTGACAAGCAGCTGGTGTGAAAGGAGCAGTGAATGAAAGCTGCTAATAGCTGTAACGTCAGCACAGGCGCACCCGTCCACACAGCTCATGCACACTCTGCTTTTAAGGAGCAATATGTCTCTTGCTAAATCTCCACAGAGTCTTCACGTCAAGATAACAGGACCATCAGGCTATTTTGGTTGTACACTGCTCAGCTTTTTACAGATTAACTCTGAGTGTATTAAGAACCTTGATAGATGATTAAAAAATTCTCAGTTTTTCATAGCTCCCAACTGCCCCTCAATTGAAGGGCATGTTCTTCCTTTGGAACAAAATTCCTTTGTCCCTCTTTCCTTTTCAGTTGTCCTTTTTTGGCCTGATATATAGACTTTCATTAAAAATATACAAAGTAACTACACTCAGTAGCTGACAAACTCTGGGGTGGGTATTGAAGAGCACCCAGTACAAAAAGTTCACATCACTTAAAGGTATTTTTGAAATATTTATAAGTTAAGTGCATCAAGTAAAGCCAACGCGTCTCAGAGGTAAGGCCATCCCTCAAGGATAGTTTTGCAAGAGAACAATAAAAACAAAAAACATACCATGCATGCGGATGCCAGGAATACCTATGCATCCTGTGCGGGTAAAGACGGTTCTTCACATAGGTGTACAAAGAGATATGCCCATGTGAATGAGGCCTAAAGGAAAATAGTGGTAAAGTAAAGCACTTGTGAGTTTAAAGCACCATTCATGCTTGCAAATGGGACTGTTACCAATTACGAAGAAGATCCAATTGGGGTTGCCAGTGGTTAGCTATGGGCAGCAGCCCTATTGAAAGCAGTAGAAGGCTGACAGCTCGCACAGCTAATCACAGGTGTGAATTAGCTAAATTGTGATCTAGAGGACTGTACATTCTGGAAGATGCAGAGTTGGTGTTCATCAATCTTTGATCAGAGCCCCAAGATGTTAGAAGATTATATTTTGAGTCCAGTATTAAATGGCAAGCTCACAGCTGAGATCTCCAAAAAAAGCACAGTGACATTTGAGGCCCTGACATGAAAAAAGGTGATCTCTTAAATAGATCAGTTATAGAGGGAAAGTTATGTATGATATATGCTTTGTAGTTACAAAATGGACACATGACAGTATTTAAGTTGGAGTACAGAAAATGGAGAATCAGTGGGCACACATAAAAGTCAAATACAGATAAAAACAGTTGTGAGATGTGGGTGTGCGTGGTCATCATTTTGCTGTGCTATAATGGTTCTTTACAGACATTGGAGAACATTTCCCTGAGCTGGCTGTTTAAATGGGTTTGGAAACATTCGTACTGTAGGTCATGTAGTTACACACACACATACACATGTGTACACATTAGCTGGAGAGCTCTGGACTAGAAAAGCGGAATCAAAAATAGCGCAAGTGACATGACTTCTATTCTAAGTGACGTGACTAGTATTTAAAAAAGAATTATCACCATTTTTTAAACTATTAACGTAGAACTATAGGAAAACCCTTTTTTCATTTTGGATTGAGTAAGGGAGGATCATAACCCCTGTCAGTTTATTTTTTGCCATCTGTGTTTCATTGGGGTGATTTCCCTTCACTTCCTGTCCCAGAGTCCAAACAGGAAGTAAGAGAAAATCCCTCTCCACTCTATTCAAAACTAAAAAAAAAAATTTTGCCTTTAGTTGTACTTTAAGGTCCCCATGTGACAACGTACATGTAATACATTGCCCCATCTTCCAAGGTGCCCAGGAATACTAGCAGTGATGTCAGACATGTTCCCCTTCTTGGCTTATGGCTGCTCAAACTGCAGCTAGCAAGAAGATGGCTGCTTTGTGCCTGTCTCCAGCTCCCAGCATTTGCCCAAGGCTAGCACTAGCAAGAGGAGTGCAGAGGGATGGAAGGCTGACACATCTCACCTTCCTCTGCATTCCTCATGTTGGTGCTTACCCTGGGCATGTGCTGGGAGCTGGAGACAGGCAACTGTAGGGGGTTGCCCTGTGCAACATCACAGTTAATACGGCAGGGTATCTAGAAATATGGGACAAAGAACTACATGGACTATGTCCTAAAGGGAAATAAATAATGCAAATAATTGTGATAATTCTTCTTTAAGGTCTGGTTCGCGCTGCAAAAACGTACTCCAGATCCGATCCGGATGTGTTTCTCTATTCGCGTTTTAAAAAATTTTTTTATGCATTCCGAGTGCTTTTTTTTCCTGTGTTTTTTTTCACTATACTAGGGTCCAGTGCATTTTTGACGCAATGCAGTGCGTTTGATGCATTTTACTTCATTCCAGTACAGTCCAGTGTAGGAAAAACTTTCTACTCTTTTTTTCTGGAACTGACCACACCGGTGTGAACTATGCCATTGGAAACCATATATCCTACTTTCCATGCGTTTTTGATGCTGAACAAAAACTCACTGGACTGCATGTGGTGTGAACTGGCCCTAAATGAATCTGCATGCAGAGGCAGTGCAGCTCCCTATAGAGATCAGTCAGTGATCTGTTGCTTTTTCCTCATTAGCATATAACAAAACCACAGTGAAAGAAAAACACATCTAACAGATTTGGGCACCAGTGTGCCTTTCAAATATTTCTCTACTGTATTGTGGTTGCTTTAGAGAAGAGTAACGGGCTCAGTCAGATGTAGGGAAGAGAAGGACAACACTGGGAAGAGGCAGACCCAAATCTCCTGTGCCGTGACTGAAGATCTGTCTCTGATGTTTATTCTGCCTCTAGTGCTGTTCACAGCAGTGTGACGGCAGTACAGAGAACTGTTATGTAGTAGTTTGTCTTCCTTTTAAGAGCGGCCATAGATAGCTTGTTTCCAACCTAATTCCATCATCACCTGCCGGGACTGGCTAACAGTAGGACGTTATTGGAATTTCCTGGGGTAATTAATGTGACCATTGGAAGTATTTTTTTCTTGAGAACTCTTTTTGGACGATATCTAAGCATATTTACATATTTCTAACAATCGGTAAGATGTAGAAACTTTCCAGCAAAGTTTCCTTACCCTTTTGTCCCCAAGCAGATATAAATCACCTCCCCGTTCAAAGTTTTATACTTTCCTAGATCTTAATGCTGAGGCCCGTGGCAATGTTTACATCCCTCCACCGCCTTCCTCAACCTCAAGTTTGTGTGTGACTAGGAATCGAACCATTAGCCTATCTTGTTGATGTGTATGGCTAAAAATATTTGACACATCTCTCCCCTAACCTCAGACAAAAGCAAGTATACCTACCTTTACAGATATATTCTGTCTAAATTGCCTCTCTATAAGGTAGTATGTTAGGATAAATGAGCATGGTAGGCTCAAGGACTTAGGAAAGGGTAGGCATTCTTCCAAAACTCTGTGCACAGATTGCAAACATTGATAGTTACACTTGTAATGACACAGTGCCCAAGGGCATTCATCATAATATCATTTTACAATGATTGTGTATCTGTGAGTATCACTGAACGTCATAACCTTTCAGAACACAACGAACACATCCTGAGCGAACCCTGGAGCACCAGCATGTTACATGTGTGAAACATTCTGTTTTCATGTTCTGTCAACTTGTAATCAGTTTGATGTGTGTCATATTAAATTGAGAGAAATAGTTCAGCTGCTACTTACTGGCATTTTAAATACTTCAATGACAAAATATAACAGAAAATCTCATTTTATATGATAAACTGTATTAAAGCGGAAGGGAGTAAGTCTTGCTTTAACACTCTCCCCTCCCCAAGCACAATTGTGGGGATTTCTTTTTCCTATTTATTTTTCATTTTTATCCCCACTACCACTATCTCATCTCCCAGGAGGCTGCAGGATCAGCACACTGAGTGGGTGGGGGCGGTCCGGCACGTATCAGAGCTGGCTGCCTGCACTCAGAAGAGGCAGGCAACTGAAGAGGACTAAGATAGCGGTGCAGGACCCACTGTGTAGCACCTGAACAGTGGATTGCTATATTATATGTACATACACACGCAGTACACCCAGAAAATATAAACACAGTGCTTCACTTTTCCACATTTTGTTATGTTACAGCCTTCTTCCAAATCGGATTAAATTAGTTATTTTCCTTAAAATTCTACAGACAATACCTCATAATGACAACGTGAAAGAAGTTTAAAATCTTTGCAAATTTATCAAAAATGAAAAAAAAAAATCACATGTACAGAAGTATTCACAGCCTTTGCTCAATACTTTGTTGAGTAACCTGTTGGAGTTTGATGCTAAAAGCTTGGCACACCTATTTTTGGGCAATTTTGCCCATTATTCTTTGCAGTGTCTCTCAAGCTCCATCAGGTTGGATGGGGAGCATTGGTACACAGCCATTTTCAGATCTCTCCAGAGATGTTCAATTGGGTTCAAGTCTGGATTTTGGCTGGACCACTCAAGGACATTCACAGAGTTGTCCCATAGCCACTCCTTTGTTGTCTTTGCTGTGTGCTTAGAGTCGCTGTCCTGTTGGAAGATGAACCTTTGCCCCAGTCTGAGGTCCAGAGAGCTCAACATCAAGGATGTTGCTGTACATTGCTGCATTCATCTTTCCCTCAATCCTGACTAGTCTCCCAGTTCCTGCCACTGAAAAACATCCCCACAGCATGATGCTGCCACCACCATGCTTCATTGTAGTGATTAGGGTTGTCCCGATACCGATACTAGTATCGGTATCGGGACCGATACCGAGCATTTGCGCGAGTACTTGTACTCGCACAAATGCTCCCGATGCCTTATCCGATACCTGGTCGGCGGGTGGACGGATAGGGTGGGCGGAGTCAGTGGGTGGACGAAGAGGGCGGGTGAAGGCAGAGGGCGGGTGAAGGCAGAGGGGGCGGGCGAAGTCTGCGGGTGGACGGAGAGGGCGAGTGAAGGCAGAGGGCGGGTGAAGGCAGAGGGGGGGTGAAGGCAGAGGGGGCGGGCGAAGTCTGCGGGTGGACGGAGAGGGCGGGTGAAGGCAGAGGGCGGGTGAAGGCAGAGGGGGCGGGCGAAGTCAGTGGGTGGACGAAGAGGGCGGGTGAAGGCAGAGGGCGGGTGAAGGCAGAGGGGGCGGGCGAAGTCTGTGGGTGGACGAAGAGGGCGGGTGAAGGCAGAGGGCGGGTGAAGGCAGAGGGCGGGTGAAGGCAGAGGGGGCGGGCGAAGTCTGCGGGTGGACGGAGAGGGCGAGTGAAGGCAGAGGGCGGGTGAAGGCAGAGGGGGCGGGCGAAGTCTGCGGGTGGACGAAGAGGGCGGGTGAAGGCAGAGGGCGGGTGAAGGCAGAGGGGGCGGGCGAAGTCTGCGGGTGGACGGAGAGGGCGGGTGAAGGCAGAGGGCGGGTGAAGGCAGAGGGGGCGGGCGAAGTCTGCGGGTGGACGGAGAGGGCGGGTTAAGGCAGAAGGCGGGCGAAGTCTGCGGGTAAAGGCGGAGGGCGGGCGGAGTCAGTGGGTGGACGAAGAGGGTGGGCGGAGTCAGCCTGTGTAATTAACACATTGAAAGGGGGCGTGTGTGAAAAGGGGTGTGTCTTCTGCTGCCCTTTACTTCACTGTGAGATTGAAGCGTTTTCTTTCACTTTTCTATCTCCTCTGGAGATCCGAATACAAAACTACAGAGAGCGATCAGGGAGAGAGAGAGATGAGAGAGATGAGAGAGATGAGATCAGGGAGAGAGAGAGAGAGAGAGATGAGGAGAGAGAGAGAGAGAGATCAGGGAGAGAGAGAGCGAGAGATCAGGGAGAGAGAGCGAGAGATCAGGGAGAGAGAGAGAGAGATCAGGGAGAGAGAGAGATCAGGGAGAGAGAGAGATCAGAAAGAGAGAGAGAGATCAGGGAGAGAGAGAGAGATCAGGAGAGAGAGAGAGATCAGGGAGAGAGAGAGAGAGAGAGAGAGATCAGGAGAGAGAGAGAGAGCGAGAGATCGAGAGAGAGAGAGATCGAGAGAGCGAGAGATCGAGAGAGAGATCAGGGAGAGAGAGAGAGGGAGAGAGAGAGAGAGATCAGGGAGAGAGAGAGAGATCAGGGAGAGAGAGAGATCAGGGAGAGAGAGAGAGCGAGAGAGATCAGGGAGAGAGAGAGCGAGAGATCAGAGAGAGAGAGAGAGATCAGGAGAGAGAGAGAGAGAGAGATCGAGAGCGAGAGAGAGAGATCAGGAGAGAGAGAGATCAGGGAGAGAGAGAGAGATCAGAGAGAGAGAGAGAGATCAGAGAGAGAGAGAGAGATCGAGAGAGAGATCAGGGAGAGAGAGAGATCAGGGAGAGAGAGAGAGATCAGGGAGAGCGAGATCAGGGAGAGAGAGAGCGAGATCAGGGAGAGCGAGAGATCGAGAGAGAGAGAGCGAGAGAGAGAGAGAGAGCGAGAGAGAGAGAGCGAGAGAGATAGAGATCAGGGGGAGAGAGAGAGATCAGAGAGAGAGAGAGAGAGATCAGGGAGAGAGAGATCAGGGAGAGAGAGAGAGAGAGGAGAGGGACAACAGAGAGAGATCAGGGAGAGGGACAACAGAGAGAGATCAGGGAGAGGGACAACAGTGAGAGATCAGGGAGAGGGACAACAGAGAGAGATCAGGGAGAGGGACAACAGAGAGAGATCAGGGAGAGACAACACAGAGAGGGGGAGAGACAACAGAGAGATGGGGAGAGACAACAGAGAGATGGGGAGAGACAACAGAGAGAGGGGGAGAGACAAAAGAGAGATGGGGAGAGACAACAGAGAGAGGGGGAGAGACAACAGAGAGAGGGGGAGAGACAACAGAGAGAGAGAGAGAGAGAGGGGGGAGAGAGAGACAACAGAGAGAGGGGGAGAGAGAGACCACAGAGAGGGGGAGAGAGACCAGAGAGGGGGAGAGAGAGAGAGGGGGAGAGAGAGACAACAGAGAGAGAGGGGGAGAGAGAGACAACAGAGAGAGAGTCGTCAGCGGCTGAACATCCCGATACCCATCTTGGTACACCCTGCACTCGGCTGTAGTAAGCCAGCAGTGGACATCTTGTTACACCCAGCCCATATAGTTCGAGCTGGGTGTAACAAGATGTCTGCTGCTGCTTACTGCGGCAGGGTGTACAGCATTTAAAAAAATAAATCCTTTCCTCATGTCATTTATTGCTGCATTTCAGTGCCAGCCACCTGTCAGTGCCCATAAGTGCCATCTATCAGTGCCAGACACTTGTCGGTGCCACCTATCAGTGCCCAGAAGTGTGGTCTATCAGTGCCAGCCACCTGTTAGTGCCACCTATCAGTGCCCATAAGTGCCACCTTTTAGTCCCCATCAGTCAGTGCCACCTATCAGTGCCCATCAGTCAAACTGTCACATGACATTAAAAAAAAGTATCGGTAATCGGTATCGGCGAGTACTTGAAAAAAAGTATCGGTACTTGTACTCGGCCTTAAAAAAGTGGTATCGGGACAACCCTAGTAGGGATGGTATTGGCCAGGTGAGGTGAGGAGCGGTGCCTGGTTTCTTCCAGACATGATGCTTGCCATTCAGGCCAAAGAATTCAATCTTTGTTTCATCAGACCAGAGAATTTTGTTTCTCATGGTCTGAGAGTCCTTCAGGTGCCTTTTGACAAACTCCAGGAGGGCTGTCATGTGCCTCGTACTGAGGAGTGGCTTCCGTCTGGCCTGATTGGTGAAGTGCTACAGAAATGGTTGTTCTTCTGGAAGGTTCTACTCTCTCCACAGAGAAACATTGGAGCTCTGTCAGAGTGACCATCAGGTTCTTGGTCACCTCCCTAAGGCCCTTCTCCCCCCATCGCTCAGTTTGGGCTGGCCGCTCTAGGAAAGGTCCTTGTTGTTCCAAACTTCTTCCATTTACGGATGATGGAGGTCACTGTGCTCATTGGGAAAACATTTCTGTACCCTTCACCAGAACTGTGCCTCGATATAATCCTGTCTCGGAGGTCTACAGACAATTCATTGCACTTCATGGATTGGTTTGTGCTCTGACATGCACTGTCATCTGTGGGACCTTATATAGACAGGTGTGTGTCATCCAAATCATGCATAATCGACTGAAATTATGACAGGTTGACTCAAATTAAGTTGTAGAAACATCTCAAAGATGATCAATGGAAACAGGATGTACCTGAGCTCAATTTTGAGTTTCATGGCAAAGGCTGTGAATACTTATGTACATATGATTTATATATAAGGGCTTGTTGTTTATTAAACAGAACAAAAATGTTTATAAATAAATCAGTTTTCACCAGCACTGTTAATTGCAAAACAAAATACTTCTGCCTCCTGGTTCACTTTTGCCACACAGCTGTTTGAGGCCTTAAGTCTGATCCCTCAGATCAATGCACCAAGCTCTCTCACAGATTACTCTTTAAGCTCCTTCCTGCTCTGTCACTGACTGCACCTGCATTCTGCAGATATCCACACTCTGACTGCTCCTGTGCAGCCTCACTGACTCCTGGGGAGATATTGGAGTCCTGACTTCAATGCAGAGACCGAGTGGAGCACTGGACTGCCCATATACCCTGCTGGCCTTTGGGTAAGCTTTGGACACAACGGGTTGGAGATTTCTTCCCATCCAAAGCTTCAAAGTCTCTGGGGTCCAGGAATTACAAAACCTGGAGAAAAATGAAAAGCCACCATTCTCAGCTCAAAACATATTCTGGAGCCAGTCCAGAACCTGAATTTTTGTGAAGCTTGCGTCCCTTTCTTCTATGTTTACACAGTGGGAGGGCCTCACACTGCCACAAAATATATATATATATATATATATATATATATATATATATATATATATATATATATATATATTAACATGGGGGTGTTTAACTCAAGTGAAAAGATGCATTTTTTTAATGCAGTGAGTCCTCATCAGACAGGCATATATAGTTAAGGGCCTGGTAGCCCACGTTTATTGAAAAAACAAAAGTCCATCCAGAAGTCCCACGCAGGGGTTTAACTTTATTAAGCATTCATAAATGAAAAACATACCAAGCCACCTGGCTCTCTCTTGTCAGCAGTTCCTCTGCTTGATCTCAACAGAGTGGATTCCTTCCAGTCCCCTGGACTCACTGGCTTCCTTAGTCTTCCCGACTCTCAAGGCTGTCCCTCCTTTCCCAGTCTCTGGGCAAAGAATACCCCTTACACAGGGATGACCCCTCCACAGGTCTGTCTTCATACAGCAGCAGCAAGCTGCTCACACTCCACCATCCTCCACTCATTAGCCCCTCATTATATGGTCTGTGTGCAGCTGGGCACACACCTTGCTTGCCATCGTCAAGACCTGGACACAGTTTGAGATCCCATCCAGGACTAGCAAAACCTGGAGAAAACTGACAGAGCAGTTTTCTCCATTTAAATTCTATAGTCTGCAGATATGCAAACTCTGGATCTCCTTTACCTCCAATTTCAAAGGGACAGAGCTTCGCTCTGCCACATATCCCCCCCCCTTTGTTTCGATCCGGAGGGAGGAACACCAGCACCCGTCATGGTTGGGACACTTCTGTGCTGGCTGTCAGCCACGTAGGCCCAACCTTTTTTCCGGGTGCGCTTCCAGGCACGTCCCACCCTGGATCTTAACAGGGTCCTATATTTTCCCATCCTCAGCCTTCTTCTTCTTGGGTCCCTGGGCTTAATCATTTTTTTGGGGGAAACTCCGCTTTCCCTGATCCTACCTTTAAACTCGCTGACATCAGCTTTAACCTTCAATATACACCAGTACAACCTCCTCACTTTGGCATGACCATGCAAGCTGCCACCCACATGGGCCAAATCTTGTCCCATCAGGTGAATTTCTCCACGTCCCCTTGCTGCATCTACTTGGGCTTTACAAAGACACTCCCATGCTTTTTTACGAGTGCACTTCCAAAAGCGATGTTTTCCCACTTCTCTTGGGCCTACACTAGTCCTTTTACCAATCTTGGTACCTTTTTGCACATGAGGTTGATTTCTGAATTTTACGGATCCAGTACCATTAAGGTTATAAAGTGCTCCCTCAATTTCCACTAGACCACCCCTTTGCTCTTTACTCAATTTAGAAGGAACCACATTTTTAAACACTGGTTTAATAAGTGGGGGCTCTTTTATTAGGGTGACACTGGTCCCTCTCTGTACTCCAAGTACGGGCACCCTCTTACTGTCCAAACTTAGCGTCACTTGTTTCCTCATGTACACTGCATGCTTATTTTTGTCAGTTTCATCACTAACATCCTCATATGACTGCAGCCTCATCCTAGTCTCCCTCTGAAGGACATACTGACTGTCTTGCGACTTTAAGCTTTTAAAGTCATGCGACACCTTGCTGAGCTTTGGGCCATTTTCCTGCAACCATTGTTTATCACGATCCTTCTCAGACCTTAGAAATTCTTCCCCAGAAATACCCTCCTGAACCTGTAGGGGGCCTAATTCTGCTGTATCTTTTACTTCTGTGTCAATCATACCATTCCCTATCTCATTACAATTTTCAGGGTTTGCTACAACCAGATCAACTTGACCAAGATCTTCAGGTCTACCATTATTTTTGTGGTCACCCATGGTAACCAAACCCTTACAAATTGACAATGAGCTGCATTTTTCATCACGGTCAGAAATATCAATGCATTTGTCATATTTCATTTCACTCATGTTCGGCAGGGCAGTGTCTGGAGAGGAACTGCATCCAGTGGAGTGGTTGTCCACGGCAGCTTCACTATCCACCAACTCCACTGGCAGGAGACCCTCTGCCAACAACTGTCCTGACTCCTGACCATCCTCCCATAAAACATTTGGACCTGTGACTACAATCACTTCATTTATGGCTGTGCCATCTGGCACTTCCACCAACACATTTGGCTCGGCATTATCCATTATCACATCATTGGGCCCTTTGTGGATCACAGACATGACCTCTTCTGTGTGTTTGCCCTTACTTGGCGTTTCCATCTCATAAACACCCTCATCTGCAGTAGCAAGTGCATCCTTGCATACAAGTTGCTCTGCAGGTCCTTCATCTGGCACTGCAGAAGTCATGTCTGCTCCACTTTTACCAACAGAGGCCTTTTCCAACAAAGCCAACAGGTTTTTTGTCCACCTGTCCCAGTCTGTTATCTCTGTGCTCCCAGAGGTACCACGCAGTACCGCTCCTACTGTACACGGAGACCCAGAGGGACAGAGTGGTTCAGCAACAGACACATTGCACATATCACTTTGGTTCAAATAAGATTTTGGCACTACATTTTTAACCATAGCAGACAGCAATACCACACCTTCACCACCTTGCTCTGGTGGCGCTTCATTAAACGCATTAGAGCTTTGATACCTGTCGTTGCTAGACTGCATTAACCCATTTCCACCATGAGTGTTTTCAAACATTTCAGTTTTAACATTTAACATCCTGTCATCACTATGTTCAGGTACCCTCTTATCCCTCAGAGCAGCACCAAAGTTGTCCCAGGCAACCTCCGGCTCCAAAACGCAGAGCTCCCTGGGGGTTTCTAGGGGCACCTCTATGGCCTTCTTCACAGTTGCTAGGGGAGATAGCACATCTTTAACCGCATTCACAGCAGGGTTATCTCTAGTGAGCTGCACTAGCCCATTAGCAACTGGACCATTCACTTTAGCCAACACAATATTAGCAGTTTTACCCATCATATTGTCACATTCAAGTTTACCACTTGCCTCCCCACTGGACAGGGCACTGCAGTGAGGCAAGTCCTTTTCCAAACAGACAGTGGATCTCCCATTTGGGGTCACTTCCACTCCAGTGTGCACAGTCACATATTCAGTCTCTTCTATGCATTTACCAGCACTAGTCTTTTTCAACATCAACCCAGCGGTTCCAGCCATTATTTCATTAAAGACAGTCTTACCCACCGCAGTAGTAGGGGTCACCATCTTCATTTGAGTACGTTGTCTCATAAACCAGTCCTCTGCTGCACTTTTACTGGCCCACTCTCCCTGGTGGCCACCGGATGAAATTACAGCAGGCATCTCCAACTGTTTAGCACCCCCTGCCGACACAACAGGAAAATCCTCGTTGCCAGGGGTGACTGCAAACATATTTGCACAGGAATCTGGGCCTGGAGATAAAGACCTTTGCTCCTGGTAATTTTGAAATGCATACGCATCTTTAGGTGGATGCTTAGCTACATATGCCCTGTAGCTCCTCCTTTCCTTTGGCAATCTTTCTCCCGTTGCCATGGGAAACCGCACTCTCCCAGCAGAGCTTTGCTGATTCTCCCAAACTCTTTGTTGCATTGTGGCTTTCAACTTGCCACCACTCTCTGCAGGCAATACTTTTCTCATATGGTCTGCAGACTTGACATCACCGCCGTTGCTATGGGCAACCACATACCTCTCCAACTTCCGGTCAGGCTGTCGGTCCATGATGCAATGGAACTCTCCTCTAAAAAGGATTTCCTCTTTAAACTTGCGGTAGTCATCCTGGTCTCCGTCCATCAAATGGTAAACCGACCGGAACTCTATCCGTAATAAGGTTTGCAGCAGTTTTGGCCACCAGTCCCTAGGCCATTTTCTCTTTACAGCAACTTTTTCAAATCTTACAAGGAAGTCCCCAACCTCCTCTGTAGGCAGCATGGGTTGCATATAGTCAGAGGCCAAGATCTGAGCCCCTTGCACTGCGCCACACTCTTTGCGATTCTGCTTGAACCATTCATTCACTGTCTCACACATCACTGGCCCCTTTTGACTGGCCCTCCAAGGTGGAGACATCTTCTCAGGCCACGCTGAGCTCACTTCACCTTTAACTTGATTTAACATGAACTTCTTGTGTTTTGACTGCCTCATCCTTGCAGTCACATGCACAGCAGCTTGTTACACAGTTCACAGCATAGAAGAAAAAAAAAAAAATTCTCACAAGTGCACTACCTGCACACAATGCAACACAGTCAATTGAACTCCTGCGCAATGCAGTTTGCCTGGCTGCCACACACAGCTAGCAGCAGTTCCTGAAATGACTCACCACTGGCGCAGAGACCGGATTTCACCGTCTGTATGCCCGCATTCGAACACCACTTGTAACATGGGGGTGTTTAACTCAAGTGAAAAGATGCATTTTTTTAATGCAGTGAGTCCTCATCAGACAGGCATATATAGTTAAGGGCCTGGTAGCCCACGTTTATTGAAAAAACAAAAGTCCATCCAGAAGTCCCACGCAGGGGTTTAACTTCATTAAGCATTCATAAATGAAAAACATACCAAGCCACCTGGCTCTCTCTTGTCAGCAGTTCCTCTGCTTGATCTCAACAGAGTGGATTCCTTCCAGTCCCCTGGACTCACTGGCTTCCTTAGTCTTCCCGACTCTCAAGGCTGTCCCTCCTTTCCCAGTCTCTGGGCAAAGAATACCCCTTACACAGGGATGACCCCTCCACAGGTCTGTCTTCATACAGCAGCAGCAAGCTGCTCACACTCCACCCTCCTCCACTCATTAGCCCCTCATGATATGGTCTGTGTGCAGCTGGGCACACACCTTGCTTGCCATCGTCAAGACCTGGACACAGTTTGAGATCCCATCCAGGACTAGCAAAACCTGGAGAAAACTGACAGAGCAGTTTTCTCCATTTAAATTCTATAGTCTGCAGATATGCAAACTCTGGATCTCCTTTACCTCCAATTTCAAAGGGACAGAGCTTCGCTCTGCCACAATATATATATATATATATATATATATATATATATATATATATATATATATATTAATTAGTAGAAGAGTGTGTGTCTATTAAAAAGGATAAATACTGATTTGTTCCTGTTTTATATCTAGTATGAATGTACAATACAGCATACAGCAGTCTGGGGATATAGCACCACGTACACATAGTGCAGTCGCTTGTTATACATTGCACTACCTGCCTGGAGTTTGCATGTTCTCCCCGTGCCTGTGTGGGTTTCCTCCGGTACTGTGTTTTTTTTCCCCCACACTACAAAGACATGCTGGTAGGTTAATTGGCCCTAGTATCTGTATGTATGAATGTGAGTTAGGGACCTTAGATTGTAAGCTCCTTCTATATAAATATCTGTAATAAATAAAATACAGTGTGCACTGTTACATTAATGACACTAAATGTAGATTTGCATTAAAGCGGTTGTATACCGCTGGACGTTTTTTTTTCTCTGCAAGGTAAAAAGTCATAATTGGCTTGTATGTATTGTGCATTATGTGAAACTTACCTTAAAACAAAGCTGTTTCAGCACCGCAATCTAAGCAGTGCAGAGGCTTCCATCTTCACCCATCTTGTTCTGGGTATGCGGGCTCCAGCTCTGTGACTGGACGGAGCCGCGATGACGGCATGAGTGGGAGCCGCCGTTTCACGGCACAGGACTCTAAAGGAACGGCACGGGTGGCCATTCCTTCAGAGCGCCTGCGCCCGTGATGTCACTGGCTGCATGTAATGTAAATATCTCCTAAATGGCGCACGTTTAGGAGATATTTACACTACCTATAAGTAAGCCGTATTATAGGCTTACCTATAGGTAAAAGTCAGTAAAGGACGTTTACTTCTCTTTAAGGCTCCATGCACACTGGCTTAAAAAAACTTTGCTTCTACAGGAGTTTTGTGTTCTGCCTGTAGAAGCAGCTCAATGTTATCCTATGGGGGTTATTTACAGGGCCGTTTTTAAGGCAGGGCAAAAGGGGCAGCTGCCCTGGGCCCTGTCATTGTTGTGGGGCCCAAAGCAGCTACCTCATACTTGCCAACTATCCTGGTTTAAATTCCCTTGTCCCTTGATGTTTTAGTCCTGTGCTGTGTCCCAATATCTCAGTGTGAAGTGCTGCTACTGATGCTGCCCAGCTCTGCCCTATTGTTGTATACAGATGACTCACCTGCAGACCCTGTGTTTACATGTAAATTACCGGCATTCATATGTAAATAGTGGCAGCGTTCATATGTAAATAGCGGCGGCCACTGGCATTGATATGTATATCATGCCCCCCTGAAGTCATATCCACAGTAATCTCTTAATCAATTATCAAGCAGAAATCATGTGCTGTAACCTCTAGCAACCAGTCAGTGAGCCGTAACGATACACTGTAACCTCTGGCAACCAATCGCAATAGCTACCTGATCGGATCCAGTAAACTTATTTTGAGCCTAGCTGCTATTTATTGTATATCTCAGAGCAGGTGGAATGCAAAACTGCATGAGGGGGGGCAAGAAAAGTTTTGCCCAGGGTCCAATCAATATTAAAGACGGCCCTGGTTATTTACGAAAGGCAAATCCACTTTTCACTACAAACTATATGTGCAAAGTGCACTTGGAAGTGCAGTCGCTGTAGATCTGAAATGAGGGGGTAGCCCTGCTGATTTTATTATCCAATCATGTGCAAGCTAAAATGCTGTTTTTTTTATTTTCCTTGCATGTCCCCCTCGGATCTACAGTGACTGCACTTTCATTGCAATTTCAAGTTCACTGTGCACTTGTAATTCAAAGTGGATTTGGCTTTAGTAAATAACCCCCTATGTGTCAATGCACATTAGGACGTAAGAGGTATATTTTGAGTTAAATGTTTAAAGGCAGAATAAAAAAAAAAAAAAAAACTTCTGGTTTGCGTTTCTGATTGGAACTTGGAGGCAGAAAAAAAACTTAAAACTCTCATGAACTCATCTAAACTTTGTTCAAAAAATGCTCTATATGAGCATTTTTTACTCCCGAGAGAACTGGCTTTTTTTTAAAGCCCAGTGTGTATGGAGCCTAATATATTGGCAGTCAGTAGTATAGCAGTCAGTGCAGAAGTGCAGTGGTCCTGTGTGGTTCCTTCTGCTGACCCCTAAGTCACTATTATGTTGTAGTTATGTGGGGTCCAGCGGGTAGAACTACAGAGGGCATAGAGGGACCAGCCATCTGACACTTCCTGGAGTATTTTGAGGCCAATGTAGCTCTTAACCACTTCAATACCCGCCCATAGTCATATGACGCCCACAAGGTGGATCTTCCTGGAGTATTTTGAGGCCAATGTAGCTCTGGGTTAAAGACAGCAGAGATCAGAGACCATTAGGGACACACATTAACCCCTCCAGCGCCCTCTAGTGTTAACCCCTTCCCTTATTTAGACCATTGTCGCTCTTCTTTTGAAAAAAAAATTTTTGCTCCATTTTGTAGACGCTATAACTTTTGCGCAAAGGCTTATTGCGATTTTTTTTACCAAAAATATGTAGAAGTGAGAACTGAGGAAAAAAATTGTTTTTTTTTAAAAAAATGGGATATTTATTATAGCAAAAAGTTATTGTGTTTTTTTTCAAAAGAGCAAAAAATAAAAACCGCAGGGGCGAATACCACCAAAAGAAAGCTCTATTTGTGGGAAAAAAAGGAGATTGGTATTTCACATTGGGAGTGCTTTTATAAACCATTTGCTCCAAAGTCTTTAGGCCAACAGTGAGAACTATGAGAGAGAATGGGAGATTGGTATTTCACATTGGGAGTGCTTTTATAAACTGTGTGAAAAATTTATAGACGGCTTTTTTTTTTGCCCCAAATGTTCTATAAGAAACACATGGATATTATTTTGTCACTTGTCCTTACAGTTAAAAGCAGCAGAAAAAAAAAAAATCATATATTATACACACGCTGATTGGCAAATAAGCACTTAAAATCAGCATTGCATGGTGATTTTATAGGCTGTTTTGATCATTTATGGGAGTTGGCTCTTAATGTGCCAAGCAGTGCAGTGATTGTTTTGAGTTGTTAAGACGCAAGGAATCAAGAGCCTGGCACCATTGATAGATATATGATACCAGTGGCAAAAAGCTTTGTGTATTCCCGCCGGCCCAGTCTGTAGTGATACACTTGGTTAATCGGAGATATCCCACCTTGTGAAATGTTGTTTCTCATTAAATCCATAAGCTCAGTGCTAGTGAGAGCGAAGACAGATGCTTTCACTTAAAGGGGTTTAAGTGGCTGACACTGGCTGGGCTTTCCCCCAGGACAAGATGTTACAAGACAGTTGGTGCACTTGTCATTTTTAATAGGTCTCTGTTTTGTGCTGTCATTATCCCCGGGTAAAATATGAGGCTCAGGGCCGCAGACCACAGCAGCAGCCAAAGTCTAAAATGAGCAGACATGTATCATGGTGACTTCAGAAGTTTTGGCCGTTTCCCTTACACACTGGTGTGTCATTTCAAAGATTTTACACACATGTCACTACGTGTCATTTGGAAAAGACCCATATCCAAAGCTTTTTCTCCCCACAGTAGGAAGCATGCCAACGTTTTATGAGATCTTGAAAAACATATAATTATAGAATATAATGAAAATCTTAAAATATTAGGAAGTATTAAAATCTCTTATGTATTACTGCCATGCAAGGTATGATGTTTTCTCCTGAATGTTGTTTGACAGAATGGCTATTTTTAGCTGGACTGACTCACAGCCAAGAAGCTGTTTCTATCAAAATCTTATGCCCAGATGAGATTTTCCCTTATTTCCTGTGTTAAGTAAGCATTCCCCAATCTGTCCAAAACCAAAAGAAAATGTATTGAATGTAATTTTTGAACTTTTCATGTAAACTAGTTCAGATTTTTGCTTAAAGTAACCTTGTCCTGTTGATGAATTATGGTGCCTGGTTAGACAATATATCTGTCAGAGGGTTTTTATCTAGTATTCAGGTTAACTAGGCACATTCTTTCCAGAACATTATACATTAGTGTTCTTCTAAATGATATGAGTTATTGCTTCTTCCTTATTGTACAAGGTGTAGCTATGGATGATGCTGTCTGTTTGAAAGTACAGTTTTAAATGCATTTTTACACAGAGTTTTCACAGCTGCTATCAACAGATTGCTAGAGAGTTGTGATATGGTATATAATAAGGAAGCCATGTATGTGGCCAGGTAACTCAGATAATATTGTTTGAAGGTAAACTTATTTATATACATATAGTCACAGAAAATCTGTTTTCACTTTTTCTCCAGAGTTACTTGTCACGGTTGGCAGAAGTAGGTCCAGAAAAGAGTGAAGTAGAGAAGCTGGTTCCACAGCAGGATGATGTGGGGATTGTTCCTCAGTTTGAGACAAGCAAACCTTGAAGATGTGGAATGAACAAGATAAACATGAGGATGGCGTGATATTCTCAGTGGAGGACATTACAGGTTGTGTGCAGGTTGAAAGAGTTTTGGTAAAGGAGCCAGAGGAATGATAACCCAAGGAGCTAATCATTGCATACGTGTTCAGCACAAACATGGTGAACAGCCAAATCAGTGTCCCCCAATGATTACTCCCTGACAACCCCCCCCCCTACATTTAGACATGAAACTCTTCACTGGAAAAAGACTTTATGACCTATAGAGGAGTTATTCTGGCTTTCTAGCCAGCACTGGTATGTTAGAAGTGTTCTCAATAAGATACATGTTTTAATGATCGACAAGCAGGATCACAGCTCCTTTCCTGTGCACTTCTGATTATAAACCGATGATACAACCAAAGATTCCTCAGTGACTTTTAATTAGGTAAATTTAGGGGAAGGTAGCTTGTCTGCCAGATTGACAGGCATAAGATTGGCAAATGAGACTGTACAGTGGGTGAACTTTAATATAGTTGGAGGTCTGTGTATGTAGGTTGGATATGGAGTGCTAAGACGAGCACTGGCGTAACTTTGGATCTGTAAATGCACATTGTGCCTCAATGGATCTTTTATATATATAAAAAAAAAAATGACTCAGGGATTTTATTGTTTTCTTACAGAGTGTAACTAAATTCAGATAGATCATTATCTTATGACCAGTACCTCTGAGTACAAGTGCACTAGATGTGATGTAAAATTAGGTGCAGATGTTCAGAATGTGTGTACATCTCCACTATTACTCATAAAAGGCCAGGACTGCTAATATTGTGACTGTGTCTCTCTTCCCGGTATGCTGATGGAGGGGAGCTGTATAATCTCCCTGCAACGTAGTGCATAGTTCTGGTGCAAGATGGAAGTATGCATCACATATTTGGGGTTTTAAATGTCAGAGACTTAGGTGTTTATAGCCGCTCTGCTTTACCACTAACATTATTCTGACAATGCCACCACAATTTTGTAGTCCTCTCTTTTGTGTGTCAATTTTTACTGCTGCAAAAACAGAAAAACACTGAAAAGGGGAAACTTTTCTTATAAAGAAACCTATTAAAAAATGTACAACAGTCTGTTAAAATCAGAACATAAAATAGTAGTACCAGGTTGCCCTGCGAGGATAAAGTTCACTATAAATATACAATTTATGTTCAATAGATAAAACAGATGCTTTTTTCAGCAGGAAAAAAAAAAATTCTCATCTCTCAAACCTATCTAGACAATTTTGTACGGCTTATCAGAGCTGAACAAATTGCCTTCATACAGTCTGGAAATGTTAGATGGCTGGTTTAAAAGTGGCACTTCTTATAAAGACTCTCAGCTGTTGAAACCAGGCCATACCTGCCGGTACTTCCAGTTCCTTAGCAGCTAGATGGTCAAAGATTGATCAGATCTGCCATAGATTATAGTGTGCCTAAGCAGCTGTTACCATTTTGTAAGGGTCAAATCTCAGTATGTTTTCCTTGCTTTAGTTTCATTCTGTCTGGCTTGGCAAAGGCAGGCTTTTCCTGGCATCACCATGAAGTACTGACTGTACTGGTCCTTATGTATATAGAATAGTACAAAACTTTATAATGTGAATTTTATTTTATTTTTTACTGCTTTAAATAACTGGTTCACTGGGATCTATATGTAAAATCCAAAACAGAGTATTTATGGCATTTTTATACTGTTACACCAAGAGCTTGCACTCATATTGTGTATGTTCTTGATGGAGTAAACAACTTTTTAATCATCGGAATTACTGATAAAATGAACGGAGATTTTTTTTTCACCAAGGACTTTCCAGAGCCTTTAAACCCACCTATCTTGGCACATGCAATTTAAATTAAAAAGTTTCAAAGCTTTGTATATTTTATAATGACCGCCTGCTATACCCAGAGACATGCAGCTTGCAGATACAGGTCAGATAAGGGCCTATGCACACCTAGTGCACTGCCGTAAAGCATGTGGGGTATTTGCAGCTGCAAAAAACGCATAAAAGTAAAGCAGTCCACTCTTATTATTTGATCTTTTACCTCTATTAAATCCAGCGCCTCTGCGTTAAGGGAAGTTTCTGGAACCCTTATGAAGAGGGACACCTTGATGAAATGCATTGATTTTTCATTTCCAGCTCACCTGAGAAAATAAAAATGTGTTTTGGAGTCTCTACGTTCATTGGAGATAGATTATTGGCAAATAATGTTTATTTTAGACTCTCCTTGTGGATAATCTGCCCATGTGTGCCATTGGCCACTTTGAAGCTCAAAGTCAGGTGAAGGTCATTTTGGAGGCTGGGATGGTAGATTTAATCTCTTGAGGTTTTCAGTTGTGTGTTTATATGTCCCTCAAACAATATCTTCCACCGATCCTAAAGTGACCTGGATGGTAGGCCAAGTATGTTGTGGAAAAGGCCTCTAACAATTCAGATGTAAACAAACAATGACGCCTCCAGAAATGATCAGAAGATTCCAACAAGAAAAATGCCGCTCCAGGTGAGCAGCCACTACAGTCCGGATGCGCTGGGTGCAAGCCACGGCTCACCACCGATGATCAATAGGAAGGAAAGACCGGCTGCACACCACAGGAACATTCCAATGATTTTATAGCAAATGACAGCCAACAAAGACAGATTGTCCAAACCCAGGAGGTGACGCACCTCAGTGCTTCTGCAAGCCCGTCTTTGTTGGCTGTCATTTGCTATTTTTGGAATAAAATAGTTGGAACGTTCCAGAAATTATCAGAAAGAATATCCTTAAAGCGGTATTAAACCAAAAATTTTATATATTGCAGCTTACCAATATTACATTTTTTTTCTTCTCCCTCTGTATTCACCTGGTGATCGGGCCAGTAACACACCTCCTGTATTAGAGTGCCCCCCCCCCTCCCCCACTCTGGATGACGGAGCACAGAAGACAGCAGGGGATGGGAAGTGTTAGATGTACTAGCAGATTTAAATACAGTAACAAACTGAAGCCAACATTGGCTCACACTTTATAAGCAGCTAGAGCAAATGTTTTTTTTTTCTTTGTCAATAATGTTTATTAACCACTTTCCGACCGGTGCACGACGATGTACGTCCCTTTTTTGAAGAGGGATATCTCGGTAACGGCAGCAGCTGCTGCCACAACCGAGATATCCATCTCTTCAGGTGCCGGTCGGCTGTGTCCGATAATGGTGGTCATCGCGGCGGATTCGCCGCGAGATCACCGTTATCGGCGGCGGGAGAGTTGCCCCCCCTCCCACCGCTCTCCCGCCGCTTACCGGAACCGTCGGCAGCGGCGGAGGCGATCGGTTCTTTTCCCCTGATGTGCATAGAGATGAGTGACGCTAAGATGGCCGCCACTCATCTCTATACCATAGGAGGGCGGAAGCAATGTCAAAAACGTCACTTCCGCCCATACCTCTTAAAGAGAAATTTACAAATGTCATTTTTTTAAATGACATTTTTTTTTTTTTTTTTTTTTTATTGAAGTCCAAATATGAGATCTGAGGAATTTTTGACCCCAGATCTCATATTTAAGAGGACCTGTCATGCTTTTTTCTATTACAAGGGATGTTTACATTCCTTGTAATAGGAATAAAAGTGAGCCAATACATTTTTTTTTTTAAATAGTGTAAAAATAAATAAAATCAAGAAAAATAAATAAGAAAAAAAAAATAAATTTTTTTTAAAGCGCCCCGTCCCGACGAGCTCGTGCGCAGAAGCGAACGCATACGTGAGTAGCGCCCGCATATGAAAACGGTGGTCAAACCACACATGTGAGGTATCGCCGCGATCGGTAGAGCGAGAGCAATAATTATAGACCTCCTCTGTAACGCAAAATATGCAACCTGTAGAATTTTTTAAACGTCGCCTATGGAGATTTTTGAGGGTAAAAGTTTGATGCCATTCCACGAGCGAAAGTGAATTTTGAAGCGTGACATGTTAGGTATCAATTTACTCGGCGTAACATTATCTTTCACAATATATAAAAAAATTGGACTAACTTTACTGTTGTCTTATTTTTTTATTCAAAAAAGTGAATTTTTTCCAAAAAAAGTGCGCTTGTAAGACCGCTGCGCAAATACGGTGTGAAAAAAGTATTGCAACGACCGCCATTTTATTCTCTAGGGTGTTAGAAAAAAAACAAATATAATGTTTGGGGGTTCTGAGTTTTTTTCTAGCAAAAGAAACTGTTTTAAACATGTAAACACCTAAAATCCAAAACGAGGCTGGTCTTAAAGTGGTTAAGAGACGAAAAGAAAAATACAAATAACATTGCATGGTAGAAAAGGACAATTACTAAATTACTATGCCACTGATCCTCTCCGATACAGAATGCATCAACAGTAAAAACAAAATGGAGAACAGGAGCTTTTCACTGTTAAGCTTCTTAACACAGGGAAAGGAGGATAAGGTAACCTCTATGCCAGAGTTTCTTAACCTTTTTTCAGTCAAAAGCACCCTCCAAAATTATGGACAGTCTTATGGCGCCCCATTATAAAATGTTAAAACTATTCTGATAGTTTTACATAATGCAGCAACATCAATACACGCAGGACACCCAACATTACAGGCGATTTATTCTTCCAAAGCAAATACACTGTTGCAAACTGGTACTGACTAGTATTCTGATGTTTCTCTTCTCCATCACTTAGCTAATGAGACCCCAAAGCTAATGAAGAAAGGCAAGGGAGGATCAAACAAGGATGATAGATAGGATAGGAAGGATAGGCAACGGACATCCTCCTTATCAACTGATGATGTCATTAGTCGTTAGAAGGTTGGCAGTTAAGAAGTTGTAATGGTGTACAATGGAAACCTGTGGCTTTGTGTAACTAAAAGGCAGCCTTCATCCACCCACCAGCTTGAATACAATGTTGGGGCAACTTTTAGGCATTTTGCCAAGGCAACCCTGAAGAAACTTCAAGGCACCCTGGTTGAAAAAAAACTGCTGTAAGCTACATATGCAACAATTCTTTCTAATGCCGCGTACACACGGTCAGAATTCTCGTCGGAAAAAGCTCTGATGGTTTTCCTGTCGGAATTCCGACAGAATTTCACTCAAACTGTCTTGCCTACACACGGTCACACCAAATTCCGACGGTCAATAACACCACGGCATACAACACGTTCGACAGCACTATAAAAGGGAAGTTTAATGCTTCTGAGAATGCGTCGAATTGTTTCCGAGCATGCGTCGGAATTTTGCGTGTCAGAATTGCATACACACAATCGGAAAATCCGATAGAAAGTTTTTTCATCGGAAAAATTAAGAACATGTTCTTAATCCAAAGTCCGTCGGAAAACAGAAAAAGACCGATGGGCATACACACGGTCGGAAAATCCGATGAAAAGCTCCCATCGGACTGTTTCCATTGGAAATTCCGACCGTGTGTACGCCGCATTACAGTGCCAGTTTTTTTTTTTTCTTTTGGGATAAAGGTTTTACATAAGTAAAAAAAACACATCCCGCCCAGCCTATAGCAGAATGATGGCCGGGCGGGAGATCAGTTATCCTCACTGGGCGTCATATGACATCCAGCAGTACAGAGCGGCGATCGGTGTTTTTGCTCCCACAAAATGCATTTCTGATCTCGGTAAAGAGCCTATGACGTAGGCTCTTTACTACGTGATCAGCTGTGACCAATCACAGCGGTAACCAGGAAGTGGCGGTAATCGCCTTTCCTCAGTTTGCGATGACAAGGCGCAAATAGAGAGCCGATCAGTTGTTCTCCTGATAGGGGGGGCTCTGCGCTGATAATCAGCGCATTGATTATCAGTGCAGCCCCCATCAGAGGTGCCCATCCCAGATGCCAATAAGTGCCCATCACACTTGCTAATCAGTGCCCATAACAAATGCCAACTAGTGCCCATGAGTAAGGTCTGTCAGTGCCCATCACAGATGCCAATCAGTGCTCATCTGTAATGCCTGTCAGTGCTTCCTCATCAGTGCCATCTAGCATTGCTCATAAGTTCCCATCAGTGCTGCCTATCAGTGCCCATCATTGCCATATATCTGTGCTGCATATCAGTGCTGCCTATCAGTCCTGTATATTAGTGCATTCTCATCAGTGCAGCCTCATCAGTGAAGGAGAAAACATACTTATTTACAACATTTTATCACAGAAACTAAGAAAAACATTTTTTTTTTTATTTTTCAAAATTTCTGGCTTGAATTTGTTTAGCAAAAAATAAAAAATAAACAGTGGTGGTCAAATACCACCAGAAGAAAGCTCTATTTGTGGGAAAAAATTATAAAAAAAATTAATTTGGGTACAGTGTTGCATGGCCGCGCAATTGTCATTCAAAAGTGTGACAGCGCTGAAAGGTGAAAATTGGCCTGAGCAGGAAGGAGGTAAAAGTGCCCAGTATTGAAGTGGGTAAACTGATCATTGTAAGCACCCTGTCAGTGGTAAATGGTTTGTCCCAACCTTGAAAGTGCTACATCTGCGGAACAGCTTGTTCTGTTGAAAAACAAAAGATTTCCTGTCCAGATCACCAGATTAAAATAAAGGAAAGAAAGTCTAAACAAAATGAATGCATTCATCACATCTAAGAATCGGTAAGCTGCAGTAAAATAAATGTTTATTTCTGGGTTTACTATTGCGTTAAAAGAAGCCCAATACACATATTGTTCAAACTGGCTGTGAAAAAAAATCACGTTTTTTTTTCCCCTCTACTCAGAAAAGGAAACACTAGATAAAATCAGCCATATGTTTATACCCCATTGTTCAAGGTTCGATAGGGGTTTCCAGGATGACTTTGCAAATAATTCTTCTTCATGTACTGAATGTTACAATAAAACTTTAAAGTGGTACAAATTCACAAAATGAAGTATAATTGTGTCACAGACACCCATAGAGGATGCAGAGGAGAGAGTGCATGATTTCTTAATGTTCCTATAAAACACTAGAGGGCAGTGTGTTACTAAAAGATGTCACACCTTTATTAAGAGGAAGCTAGTTAAACATCAATGGTTTTTGGTGTCTCACCAAGGAAGGCTTCACTAAAATGTTAAGTTATTTAATCAATCTAATAAATAAAACATATTTGCTCAGGGCAAGGGCAAGCACCAAACACACAAAAAAATAAGAGGATTCAGACTCTTGTATGAAGAGCCTTATTAGGGGAACCTGTCACTTGTTCACAAGGGAGTCAGTTATTTTTTGGCTGGTCTGGTTATTGATCTGTAAACAAAATGATATCACTGTATAGATACCAGTAATGTGCTAGATAGATATTAGCTGAGTGCACAAGACAAGCTGCTTCCACAGTGTACTTGAGACAGGTAGGATTTTATTGCAATTTTCTGCTACAATGGGCAGAGTCTGGATCATTACAATCGAATCTCTACAGGAAGAACTAGGTATATCACCTATCTGACTACTGCAGTGTTCCTGTGGATAGCTATTGGGGAATTTTCTATCCTTGGTTTATTGAGGCTTGCAATTGGTAAACAATACTTGAACTGGACCAGAGAAACTATTTATTGAAGCTTATAAAAATCATGTTTATTTAAATTATGGCTTATAAACATTTTAACATTGAAGTCTGTCACAAGTGTTCTTCACTTCTGTTTCATCACAAAGTATTTTAAATGGAGTTTGATAATGATTATTTTAATAAAGAGGATTTTCATGCATTTGGCTGACCTGTTTATATTTGTGATCTGATGTATGGGGCAAAATAGCCTTTGTAAGTGTGTTTGTGAACATTGGCCTAAGCCAGTGTGTGTATGTGCACATGGGCATTTGCTCTGTTCTGCATTATCCAATCTGACAGGACCTCCCAAAATACCATTAATATTAATACCAATTATTAAAATATACCATAAATGTGTTTAGGTTTTTTCCTGTGCTGCCTGTTCATATGACCCCAAGCAAAGAAGCAAAACTGGCCAGATTCTGCATGCAACATCTCTCTATGACTATGAACCACTGTGTTCTAATCACGTCCTGCCAAAATAGCTACGCTAACATCATGTGTGGTCACAGCAATTAAAAAAAATGTTTACCCTGCCCATACTGTCCTTATGACATCCCATAAGGAGATGACAGGATGTCATTGGGATGTGAAGTAATAGGAAATATTCCCCAATGAGACAAATACAGCAATACCCAATAGAGGTAGTAACCATTTAGATTCTACTAAAAGTTGTTTGCTCTGAGAAATTTCCACTCACTTCCTCTTCCAGTGCGTAGACAGGAATTGAGAGGAAATCTCTCCAATGAGGACAGCAATGTTTTTTTCTTTACCCACTCTATATACACAACTACAACAATGCCAGAAGTGGGCTTTGAAGCAGAACAGCCACAAGGGACAAATTTACCGGGGGTGGCTGATCGGGGCAAATCATTATTATGCATTTTGACACCACCCAATTTCATAAAATGGGGCAAAATTGTAAATAACCCCTTCACGCCTAAGGGTAAAACAAATCTTAAAGGGGTTGTAGATTCAGAAGGTTTTTTTATAGAATGCATGAAAATAAAAAGCCTTCTGTGTGCAGCAGCCTCACCAATACCTACCTAAGCCCCCTCTCTGCCCAGCGATGTTCACGAGTGTCTCAGCCGTCCAGGACTCTCCCTCCTGATTGGCTGAGACACAGCAATGGCACCATTTGCTCCTGCTGCTGTCAAAGTCACCTAGCCAATCAGGAGAGATGGGAAAAAAAGGAAAATGAAATAGTAAAAAAAAGATCCATGTTCCTTACAGCTAAAAGTTTCTTAATTTTCCTGTAATTGACACATGGAAGTCTCTGCTTGCACTTGGATACAGTTCTGTAGACACTGTTCTACAAAAGGCTTACACAGTGAGGCCCCTTTAACACTGAGGCGTTTTTCAGGCGCTACAGCGCTAAAAATAGCTCCTGTATAGCGACTGAAAAAAGCGTCTCCTTTCACTCCAGTGTGAAAGCCGGAGTTCTTTAACACTGGAGCGGTGCGCCAGCAGGATGGTAAAAAAAAGTCCTGCTAGCCACATCTTTGGAGCGGTGAAGGACCCATCGAGATGGGGCAGCGCAGCTATACCGCCAGCAAAGCGACAACGGTATAAAAATAGGGCTGCTTTACCGCCGATGCACGCACCGCCCCAGTGTGAAAGGGGCCTGAGTCATTCAAACAAGTTCAGTGCACAGAAAACTATATACCATCAATCCACTTAAAATAATGATAGGCAAACTATGGCACATAAGCCTAGTGGGAACACAATGTCTTTTTCAGTGGCACATGGAAGCACCATTGCCATAGGCTGTCATTGACAGCTCATTGAGCTGTCAATTACAAGGCCTGGTCTGCCATTCTGTACCTTCAGACCACCCACATCCATGATGGTTCAGGGGCCTGCCTGCCTTTATCCCAGTATAATCATCATTTGTCTTCCACCAGCTGTGGACACTGGTTTATGTGAAGAAGCCTGTCTGCCTACCCTCTTCCTTCTCTTAGTGGAACCACCAGCTGCAGCAGGTATGCATTTGAAACCCTTGCATTTCTTATAGTGCAGGAATCAGAGCTGATCTGAGGACAGAAGTTGCAGGATTTGGGCCTGAGGTCTGAGGTCTTTGCATGTGTTGTTGAATACGTGTTTTGCATTTGCACCAGTTAACTACTTGTCGACCAGCCACGGGTGGGCGAAACAACGTTATGTTACGTTGCTTCGCCCTGTGGCCACTAGGGGGGTGCGCCCGCTTCTTGCCCCTGAAGCCGATGCGAGTGCCCGGCAGTCACGATCACCGCCGGGCTCCCGCGATTGCTTCTGACACTCAGAGAACTGGGATCTGTGTGTGTAAACACACATTTTACGGTTCTTTGAGGGGAGAAGAGACAGATCGTCTGTTCATACAGAGTATGAACAGAGATCTGTCATCTCCCCTACACAGTCCCCTCCCCCCATCAGTTAGAACACAGTGAGGGAACACAATTAACCCCTTGATCGCCCCCTAGTGTTAACCCCTTCCCTGCCAGTGACATTTTTACAGGAATCAGTGTATTTTTATAGCACTGATCACTGTTTAAATGACAATGGTCCCAAAAATGTGTCAAAGTTGTCCGATCGCCGCCATTACTAGTAAAAAAAAAAAAAAAAAATAATAATAATAAAAAATGCCATAAAACTATCCCCTATTTTCTAGACGCTATAACTTTTGCTCAAACCAATCAATATACGCTTATTGCGTTTTTTTTTTTTTTTTTTTTACCAAGTGCTCTGGTCAGGAAGTGGGTAAAATCTTCCAGGGCTGAAGCGGTTAATAGAATAATTAATGGGTTTAATAGCAATACAATTATGAGTGCAAAAACTGAAAACAAAATATACTACAGCATGCTATTGTTCACTGGCACGCTGGTTGTCTAATGATTGTAAATTGACACTTAAAGTGATACTAAACACACAAGGTTTCATTTATATTATCCCTTCTATTTCTGTATATGGATTTTAACACTGTAATTATTTAAATACATATTTTTTTTTAAATACATCTAAGTACCTTTTTCCTAATGGATATCCAGCTGTCACATGACCCAGCTCTTTCCCAGCCTGTCTGCAGGGAAACATAAGCAGGAGGAGCTTCTAGTCCTCTGCTGCTGGTCACATGTTCAAAAAAACAGGTAACCCGTACATTATTTAAAAGCGTTGCATATGAAGATTTTTAAGTACCAAAGTTTGGCGCCATTCCACGAGTGTGCGCTATTTTAAAGCGTGACATGCTAGGTATTTATTTACTCAACATAACATCATCTTTCACACTATACAAAAAAAATTGAGTTTAACTTTAGGGTTTTGTTTTTTTTAATTAATGAAAAATTGCTGTTCAAATACGGTGTGACTTAAAAAGTTGCCACGACTGCCATTTTATTCCCTAGGGTCTCTGCTAAAAAAACATATATAATGTATGTGGGTTATGAGTAATTTTCTAGCAAAACAATTATGATTTTTACATGTAGGAGCAGAGTGCCAGAATTGGCCCAGATGGGAAGTGGTTAATATCAGTAAACTGTTTTAAATTGGCATAAAAATATATATTTGAAATCTTTATTATTTTGTGGAAATAACATGGTGTGGGTGGATTTCTGCCAGTCACAGGCTGTGTCTCGCCCCTCCAGCCTGTGTCTTAAAATAAGAGGGAGATAAAGCCTCCATCAATCTAGATGCAATATCCCACCCCCATTGTGTTTAGCTGGTTAGTGGGCACGTAAGAGGAAGGAGGGAGTGGGCTGTCATTTATCATTGTGTATATGCCTACATGTGTGATTCTATAGTCACATAAGCTGCTCAGATGTGATAGGGAGGAAGTGCTCAGCATAGAAAGTCACTGAAAACTGAGCATGTGCAGAGTTGCCACCACAGCTGCAAAATTCCTAGCTGAATTGGGGACATGGACAGAAGGTGGAGATAGAGAACCGCAGGATCAACCAGGTTTTTTGCAGAAAACGAATCCCATAATTCCTGAGTGAGTATGAACAGTATGTAATACACCATTTATTGATAGTTTAATTATGTGGATTTAGTGACGCTTCAATGTGGAGAAGGTAGTTGATCCCCGATTTAAAGTAGTTAATGCACAAAAATGGGTTTAACAAATATGAAACAGGAAAGGAAATAAAAAACTGAGTAGTTTACAAAGAAATTTGAAAAGTGAAAAATGTCAAGAAGCTATTCGCCTAAATTGTAAATTTGAACCCTGTTTTAACTACACCTTGTTACAAGAAATAGAAAAATAACAGATTTACTGGCAAGATCAACAGGTAGTAAAACTATGCTACAGGGGCTATAAGAAATGCTGTGTTAATGCTACTGACAGACTATACTGTATATCATTTTTTATTTTGCCCAGTTTTAGTTAAATTCACTGTAATAAGAGCAATGCACAGCAGCCCACATCGATAAGCATCATATTTTATTGGACTGGTCATACCATCAAGAACAGAAAAGAAGTCGTGCTGCTCAGGAAGAAGACGATCTTATTTTTGTCTTGGCCAAAATTTCACATTCCAGCCCTCCCCACCGTGCGCATTCCGAGAGAGGATAAATGGCAGGCAGATGTTCTCAGCTGTCAGCGGCTGAGTCCGGAAGAATGGGCCCTTCACCCAGAGGTGTTAGCAGACATTTGTCTGTGGGTGGAGGACACCACATATGGATCTCTCGACGTTCAGATTCAACAACAAACTGAACAAGTTTGTGTCACAAACAAGGGATCCTCAGGCATTTGTGGTACATCCCCTGGTGATCAGTTCTCCCTCATTTATGCTTTCCCTCATTCTGGTAATTCTTATAGTACCTGCTTGGCCAAGAAGAATGTGGTATGTAGACATCATATCTGTTGGCGTTAAATAAAAAAAAAGAGGTAGGTGTGGCGCTGTTCTAGGGTGCAATAATTTCATGCCCCTGTGTAACACTCTGTTTATTCCTATATTATACTCCCAATATAAAAATAAATAAAAAACATCAGTTGCTAAAACGTGTGTAAGGTGTCAAATGCTTAGTGCAAACACTGGTGTGTGTGTGTGTGTGCGCAGGTGCTGACAATGCACATATACAAGAGTAAATGAATGTGCTGTGATCATTTATAGTCCAATTTTCAATACATAAAATCGGGCTTTCACACAGGAGAGATGGCAGCGGCTGTTTCAGGGCGCTTTGCAGGCGCTATTTTTAGTGCTGTAGCACCTGCAAAGCGCTGCAGTGTGAAAGGGGCCTTATTGTGAGATCTGGCGTCAAAAAGACTTTAGATCTCACATTTACACTTAAAAGCAAAAAAAAAGTAAGTTTACATTTACTAAAAAAAAAAAAAAAAATTGTCCCTTTAAGGCTAAAGTGACATCGGACGTGGCTCCGGTGTTCTGCTGAAAACTCCAACTTGCCAAAATCTCCAACCACGTCACTTCCAGTGACTCTCCAGCAGCAATAAGTGTAAGGCTGACCGCAGGTCAGCCTGTATTTGTAGGAGGAGTCAGGCTGCAAAAAGCCTGCCCTCCTTTGCCTCCTCCCCTCGAGGCTCTCGTGTCCCACCCACCCATTCCCTTTTTCTTTAATTTCATTTGATACTTGGGTATGCACCCTTTTAGGCATACTGACCACGTGACCCCGGCACACTTCAGGTCTATGTTCTCTGTTGCGCTTTGTTCCTTTCCTATACCATCCACAGATTGACTCCGAGTACAAGTGGAGATTTAGACAAGTTGGCTGTTTTCACAGAACAGCGGCAGTGTATACACTATGGTACACAAGATAATGAGCGGACATTGTTAGTCCGGCTGCTAATAACCAACAATATGGCCGCCTCCAATGCGGCGACAACTTTTTTTCCTCCCTACCCGGTGTTCTGTCAAAACAACGAACTCCTCGTGTATCGTAGTGTGTGCTAAAGTTACATTGCAGGGATACAAATCAAGCTAATAACAACCAAGACAAACCTTTGTGGTGTTCAGAAGTCCTCGCCTCAAACCCCTAAAAGGTTAAATGGCAGGATTATCATAAGCAAAAACAGACAGAATGAATACAAAGGCCAAAAAGGCAGCACACAAACTACATTGACACACACAGCAGGAATAAATTAGCAGGAACTTTCCTTTTCATATAAAATTCGAAACCATTACAAAGCAGTTGTAATGTCGCGTACACACGGTCGGAAAAAGCTATGATGGTTTTCCCGTCGGAATTACGACGGAATTTCACTCAAACTGTCTTGCCTACACACTGTCACACCAAATTCCGAATGTCAATAACACTGCGACATACAACACGTTCGGCACTATAAAAGGGAAGTTTAATGCTTCCGAGCATGCGTTGGAATTTTGCGTCGGAATTACATACACACGATCGGAAAATCCGATAGAAAAGGTTTTCCGTCTGAAAAATTCTCAATCCAAAGTCCGTCGGAAATTCCGACAGAAAAAAACTGATGGGCATACACATGGTCGGAAAATCGGATGAAAAGCTCCCACCGGAGTGTTTCCATCCGAAATTCCGACCGTGTGTACGCGGCATAAGTCTAACGTGAGATTTAGAAGCAATCATCAAACCACAGCCATAGTGGGGTGTGGGTCGAGAATTATGTACACCCCCCACTAAAGAAAAAAAAACACAAAAACATATCTATTGGTAACCCAATATACACACTGCAAAGAAAGATTCAGGCCTGTTCTTAGGCCAAACACCAACCACAAATGCAGGCCTTTAAATAACTTAACTAGGATTGCTAGCAGACCCACCTAGACCGACACAGTAAAGGACACACCCACCAGTGTAATTGATTCTGTCTCTTCATGTAGGCCTTAAGTGCTCACACCTGTTCATCATTAATGCACACTCTTTACAAATGAAAGAATGCATTAGCATTAGTGGTGAGTGGAGTACCCCAAGGTTCTGTGTTGGGACCAATTCTATTCAATTTATTTATAAATGATATAGAGGAGAACGGGATAAATAGCTCAGTCTCAATTCTTGCGGATGACACACAAATAAGTAGAGCAATAAACACACATCAGGACATAGAAATTTTGCAGTAATGACCTGAATAAAATAATGGAGTGGGCAGACAAATGGCAAATGAGTTTTAATGTGGAGAAATGTAAAGTAATGCACGTGGGGCTGAAAAAACAAACTCAAACTAGTCACTAGGTGGAAAACCTCTGGGAGAATCAAGTAAGGAGAAAGATCTGGGGGTCCTAATAGATGACAGATTAAGTAATAGCATGCAATGCCTCTGGCAACATTCGGTTCCCCATCCAGCTGAACCTCTGCAGCTTGGTTAGGCTCCCAACCTGAAGCCCCAACCCTGCGTTGCTTCCCACAGTCCAGGAGAGGCCTCAGACAGCATACTAGCTCATTATGAATGAATTACCTGAAAACGAAGCCCCCGAAGCGGTCCTCATCAAAGATCTTCTGCGTAGCCATCAAACCCGGAGTGACTTCCGGGTCTCGCCGCCCCAGCGCTGTCATTCGCTGGAGCGGCGATGACGTCACTCCCGCGCATGCGCAGAAAAACGGCATATCGCCGTGAACCCGGCATGCACAGTGTGCCTGCGCGCCGCTGTCTACGGCGCATGCAACGTAGACAGCGATGCCTTTTCTTTTCTAAATATCTCCTAAACCATGTAGGTTTAGGAGATATTTCTTGGACCTACAGGTAAGCCTTAATCTTGGTTTACCTGTAGGCCAAAGTGGTTTGTAAGGGTAAGTACCGTCACTTCTCTTAAATAAAGAATTAAATACATTTTGTTTACTTTTACCTTTACTGGAATAAAACTAAAATGAGTAATGGGGTTCTCAGCAAAATAATACATGAATGGCCCTGGTGATTGTTATTCTGCTCAGTGACAGAATGCTGACACAGAAAAGGCCGCTGATAAAGACTGGGCACTCTAATCTCCAATCCACATGGTTGATTAAACCGTAGAGCAACAACAAGGGCTGGAGTTTGGACTTTCTACATTCAACATTGCTCCTTCTCAATATCAGGATCTGCTATTTACCACTCTGAAAGCAGATCATTTTTGATAAGTGTAGCAGAGGGCAGTGGAGAGGTTACCACATTCAAGACTGAATCCAGAAAATTAACAAGTGCCATTGTCAAGAAGTACTTATAGGTCATTCTCAACCCCACAAAAGATCTTCTTTCTTAACCACTTCAGCCCCGGACCAATTTGCAGCCAGGACCAGGCCCCTTTTTGCGATTCGGCACTGCGTCGCTTTAATTGACAATTGCGCGGTCGTGCAACGTGGCTCCCAAACAAAATTGGCATCCTTTTTTACCCACAAATAGAGCTTTCTTTTGGTGGTATTTGATCGCCTATGCGGTTTTTATTTTTTGCGCTATAAACAAAAATAGAGCGACAATTTTGAAAAAATTCAATATTTTTTACTTTTTGCTATAATAAATATCCCCAAAAAATATATAAAAAAACATTTTTTTTCCTCAATTTAGGCCGATACGTATTCTACATATTTTTTCTACAAGATCACAATTAGCGATTATTGATTGGTTTGCGCAAAAGTTATAGCGTTTACAAAATAGGGGATAGTTTTATAGCATTTTTATTAATATTTTTTTTTTTTACTAGTAATGGGGGCGATCAGCGATTTTTATTGTGACTGCGACATTATGGCGGACACATCGGACATTTTTGACACATTTTTGGGACCATTGTCATTTATACAGCAATCAATGCTATTTAAATGCATTGATTCCTGTATAAATGACACTGGCAGTGAAAGAGTTAACCACTAGGGGCGGGGAGGGGTTAGGTCTGTGACGTGTGTGTTTTTTTTACAGTAGGGGGGCGTGGCTTTACGTATGATGTCACTGATCGGCTTTCCCGATGACAGGGAACAGCCGATCAGTGACAGGCAGTGTAGGAAGCACGGGGAGAGGTTTGTTTACATAGACCTTTCCCCGTTCTTCAGCTCTGTGACCCGATCGCGGGACACCAGCGGCGATCGGGTCCGCTGGTCCTGCGGCTGCGGTCACGGAGCTTAGGACCGGGTCGCAAGCTCGCCGCCGGCGGCGCATGCGCGCGACCCACGGCTGGGCAATTAAAGGGGACGTACTGGTACGTGCTTTTGCCCAGCCGTGCCCTTCTGCCGACGTAAATGTGCAGGAGGCGGTTGGGAAGCGGTTAAAGTGCATCTGACCCCAGATCCCTGTGGACATTAATTTATTTACATATTCTTAACATGTAGTCAAATAGTTTTAAAAGAAACCATCACTGACCTTTCTAGCTGCTTTGAAAGTGAATGCATTAATTCTCTGAGTTCTCTAAGATGTATACCGCTCAATGTTGTTTCCAGTATTTTATATATATATATACACACACACACACACACACACACACACACACACACACACTCTATCTCACAAAAGTGAGTACACCCCTATCTTTTCATGTGACAACACTGAAGAAATTGCACTTTGCTACAATGTAAAGTAGTGAGTGTACGGCTTGTATAACAGTGTAAATTTGCTGTCCCCTCAAAATAACTCAACACACAGCCATTAATTTCTAAACCGCTGGCAACAAAAGTGAGTACACCCCTAAGTGAAAATGTCCAAATTGGGCCAAATTAGCAATTTTCTTTTCCAGGTGTCATGTGACTCATTAGTGTTACAAGGTCTCAGGTATGAATGGGGAGCAGGTGTGTGTTAAATTTGGTGTTATCACTTTCACTCTCTCATACTGGTCACTGAAGTTCAACATGGCACCTCATGGCAAAGAACTCTCTGAGGATCTGAAAAAAAGAATAGTTGCTCTACATAAAGATGGTCTAGGCTATAATAAGATTGCCAAGACCCTGAAACTGAGCTGCAGCATGTGGCCAAGACCATACAGCGGTTCCACTCAGAACAGGCCTCGCCATGGTCGACAAAAGAAGTTGAGTGCACGTGCTCAGCGTCATATCCAGAGGTTGTCTTTGGGAAATAGAGGGGTGTACTCACTTTTGTTGGTGTGCGAGTTATTTTGAGGGGACAGAAAATGTACACTGTTATACAAGCTGTACACTCACTACTTTACATTGTAGCAAAGTGTAATTTATTCAGTGTTTTCATATTTACAAAAATGTGAGGGGGTGTACTCACTTCTGTGAGATACTGTGTATATATATATATATATATATATATATATATATATATATATACACACACATACATACATACATACATACATACACACACACACTTTATTTTATTTTTCTTACATCAATATTCTATTTTTTTAATATACACACAGGAAACATTAGCGCTATTAGGTCACTTTTACACGGGCGAGTTGGTGCACAGGATTCCAGCGTCAAGATTCTGCGAGTCTTGCAGCTTGAGTGACCGGTTATGTGTCCCATTGGGGAGATTTACCTTCAATGTCTGTCCCAGAGATGCAACAGGAAGTGAAACAAAATCTCTACAAAGTTAGGATTATTCCACTCTTAGGGTCCTTGCACACTAAGCAGCAGGAAAAAAGCCAGAACTGCTGGCAAAAAAACATAAAAATATGGGAGCATATTATACACATGTCTAGGCGTGTTTATGTTTATAAGAGTTTTTCCCCAAAACATGCGAAAAAAAGAAAAATATAATTTACACTTAATTTAAAGTGGGATTCCACCCTAAAGTGGAACTCCCACTTTTCGGAACCCTCCCCCCCTCCGGTGTCACATTTGGCACCTTTCAGGGGGGAGGGGGGTGCAGATACAGTGGTGTGAAAAAGTGTTTGCCCCCTTCCTCATTTCCTGTTCCTTTGCATGTTTGTCACACTTAAGTGTTTCGGAACATCAAACCAATTTAAACAATAGTCAAGGACAACACAAGTAAACACAAAATGCAATTTGTAAATGAAGGTGTTTATTATTAAAGGTGAAAAAAAATCCAAACCATCATGGCCCTGTGTGAAAAAGTGATTGCCCCCCTTGTTAAAACATACTATAACTGTGGTTGTCCACACCTGAGTTCAATTTCTCTAGCCACACCCAGGCCTGATTATTGCCACACCTGTTCACAATCAAGGCATCACTTAAATAGGAGCTGCTTGACACAGTAAGGTCCACCAGAAGATCCTTAAAAGCTACACATCATGCCGAGACCCAAAGAAATTCAGGAACAATTGAGAAAGAAAGTAATTGAGATCTATCAGTCTGGAAAGGGTTATAAAGCCATTTCCAAAGCTTTGGGAATCCAGCGAACCACAGTGAGAGCCATTATCCACAAATGGCGAAGACATGGAACAGTGGTGAACCTTCCCAGGAGTGACCGGCCGCCCAAAATTACCCCAAGAGCGCAGCGACGACTCATCCAAGAGGTCACAAAAGACCCCACAACAACGTCCAAGGAACTGCAGGCCTCACTTGCCTCAGTTAAGGTCAGCGTTCATGCCTCCACCATCAGGAAAAGACTGGGCAAAAATGGCCTGCATGGCAGAGTTCCAAGGAGAAAACCACTGCTGAGCAAAAAGAACATCAAAGCTCGTCTCAATTTCTCCACAACACATCTTGATGATCCCCAAGACTTTTGAGACAACATTCTGTGGACCGATGAGACAAAAGTGGAACTCTTTGGAAGGTGTGTGTCCAAGTATATCTGGCGTAGAAGGAACACTGCATTTCAGAAAAAGAACATTATACCAACAGTAAAATATGGTGGTGGTAGTGTGATGGTCTGGGGCTGTTTTGCTGCTTCAGGACCTGGAAGACTTGCCGTGATAAAAGGAACTATGAATTCTGCTGTCTACCAAGAGATCCTGAAGGAGAATGTCCGACCATCTGTTCGTGTACTCAAGCTGAAATGAACTTGGGTTCTGCAGCAGGACAATGATCCTAAACACATCAGCAAGTCCACCACCGAATGGCTGAAGAAAAACAAAATGAAGACTTTGGAGTGGCCTAGCCAAAGTCCTGACCTGAATCCTATTGAGATGTTGTGGTATGACCTTAAAAAGGCCGTTCAAGCTCGAAAACCCTCTAATGTAACTGAATTAGGACGATTCTGCAAAGATGAGTGGGCCAAAATTCCTCCAGGACGCTGTAAAAGCCTCATTGCACGTTATCGCAAACGCTTGGTTGCAGTTGTTGCTGCTAAGGGTGGCCCAACCAGTTATTAGGTTTAGGGGGCAATCACTTTTTCACACAGGGCCATGATGGTTTGGATTTTTTTTCACCTTTAATAATAAACACCTTCATTTACAAATTGCATTTTGTGTTTACTTGTGTTGTCCTTGACTATTGTTTAAATTGGTTTGATGTTCCGAAACACTTAAGTGTGACAAACATGCAAAGGAACAGGAAATGAGGAAGGGGGCAAACACTTTTTCACACCACTGTACCTGTCTAAGACAGGTATCTGCACCCACTTCCGGGCATAGACTCCCACGGGAGTTTACGCAGCTTCCTGTCCCGGATTCTCATTGCGCCGCACGACTCGCGCATGCGCAGTAGGGAATCGGGAAGTGAAGCCACTTCCTGATTCCCTCACCGAGAATGGCGCCGGCTACAGCAGAGAGCCGAGCGATCGTTCGGCCTCTGCTGCCGACACCGCTGGACCCTGGAACAGGTAAGTGTCCATTTTTTAAAAGTCAGCAGCTGCAGTATTTGTAGCTGCTGGCTTTAAAAAAAAAAAATTTCAGTACAGTCCCGCTTTAAAAAATACTTTATGCACATTTAGTCATTTCAAAAGCTGTCCAAAAGGGCCTTTCAAAAATGCACTTGTGATTCTTTTTTTTTCAGTCTATAAACGCTCCTCTACAAATATGCCTGTAAACGCCCAACTTTGCATGGGCACATAGGCTAACAGAGTTGCTTCTACAGGCTGAAAGAAAAATGGCCAAAAGCCTGTATAAGCAGCATTTTTCATGTCCAGTGTGCATGAAGCCTCAGACAATTGTCACCAGAACAAGTTCCTCCATTGGAAGATTTGCACTCTCCTCTTTTTCTAGGAACAACTCTAACATTTTAAAATGTCATATTAGTTTCTGTCTCAGGGACAATGAGTACAGGGGCAGCAATGAAAATCACACAGGGGTTCCAATTATTAACGACTCTACTCAAAGCTAACAAAAAAAAAAAAATTTGACTAGACATACACTATAAGTTCTACAGAGAATGGGGGGTCTTTTGAGGGCATTTGGTTTAAAAAGCGTTAAAATCTTAGGAATTAAAACACATGTAATTGAAGCATTTTACATTTGTAAATTTATATAAAAAGTCAAACGCATACATTTCTCCAATGTGTTTGCATGGTAGAACAATGCTCTTTGGTCCAAAGTTGAAATTAGAGAACAGTTTGGCTCCCAAAATGCAGCTTCAATTCCCACAATGCATTCCTCAAGTGTTTATAGAGCATTGCCACAATTTTATTGGAGATGGTTATTTATGTTGACCGCACAGAAACAGATGTAGACATAAACTCAGTACACTGAAGATATTTGATTTTTCTTGCATACTTACACATAAATAGAGCATTGGAAGTGTTTACTATGCGGTCTGCCCGATGCTGTGAAGCCTCTAATGGAAATCCTCATCTTAGGAAGGGCTACCCAGTGAAGCTCTCCAGATGGCACTTGTCGTAGGTAAGCATGTTATCTGCTTAAACTGCTGAAAAAGAGTGAGGGGTGGGTGATGATATAAAAGGATAAATGCATTTATCCTTTAACTTACTATCATTGTATTCTGACAGTTTATATTCCAATATTTTTTATTGAGGTAAATATAAAACAATATAAAACAATAAACATATATTTCACAATTAACCAGGTTGTCTTCAATCCAACATAGAAACGATTTAACATTACATTTACATAATGCTCCATACCTATCAGGAGCTAGAAACATATAGGTAACCTCTTGGCTAAAGCAGTTCAGGCCCTTAAATGGCACTTAATAAATTCACCAGGAGCTGATATCAAAAAATAACAGTACCAAGAGGAAGAGGTAGGGAGATTTCAGGGCTATCATAAGCCTCAGTTCAGAATTCCAAGGTGTGCTTCTTGACTCCATTTTTGTTAGGCTTCCTGCCTTATCTGCAATGTTTTATTCAAGTATATCAGCAACCAGGTCGTGCAGGTTATACCATCAGGTAACATAAAATGAAAGAGAAAAAACAAAAAAAAACAAAAAGGGTTCGAAGTAAAAAGATTAAGGTATCAGAAGGAGGGCATTGAAAGAAGAAAAAAAGAAGACAGAGGGGAAGAGAAGAGAAGGGAGGGAGAGGGTCACCTGGAGTTCCTCTTTAGGTAGAGATGTATTCAATCCAAGGATCCCAAACCTTATTAAACATCTCTGCCTTATTATGGAGGGTATGGGTAAGTTTGTCGTTGATCATAATCCAGTTGAGTTTGTTTTTGGTTTGGTCGAGGGGTATGCTTGAATGTTTCCAATTTCTTGCAATTGTTATTCTTGCCGCCAGCAAGATGTAGGTTATAAGTTTCAATGATTTTTTGGGGACCTCATCTGGTAGTTTGTGGAAGAGAGCACTCTCTGGGGATCTACGAATATTGACACCCGTAACTGAATTAATCATATTATATATTCTAATCCAAAATCTGACGACCAGTGGGCATTGCCACCAGATATGGTACATTGTACCCATCTGTCCGCATTGTCGAAAGCAGTTAGGTGAAGAAGAGGGGTGCATTTTTGCTATTCTAGTAGGTACCACCGCAGCAATGTTTTATAGTTTGCTTCGATGAGGGTGGTATTAATAGAAATTTTCGACAGTCGGTGAGCGATATCCTGCCAATCTGACATTTCAAGGGAGAGGTTCAGGTCCCTTTCCCATTGAGTCATGTAGGATAGTTTAGTGTTAGGTTCAGTGATGGAAGAGTAAATGGCGGAAATCCGTCCTCTTTGATTGCTTCTGTTTTGGCAGGTCACTTCTAAAGTGGTAAGAGTAACGGGTCCACCCCCCATTTTAAGTTTGGAAGAGATAAATGAGGAAATTTGGTTATATCTGAAAACCTCAGTGCTAGGCATTGAAAAATGTTCTTTGAAATATGTAGCTAAGTGCATTTGACTTCCACTAATAAAATCTCCAATTCTCAATAATCCTTTGTTGAGCCACCATTGAAACTGTTGTGGGGCAAGGCCAGGAGGGAATTCTGGGTTACAAAATATGGGTGCTAGAGGTGTGTGGTATGATGCAAGGGATGCTCTATGTCGTATTCTGTCCCAAACCGCTAGGGAGTGTGATAATGTGGGACATAAGATGGGTGGGCGTTTACGGTTGGAAAGCCACATCATGGCTCCTATCGCTATTGGGTGGCACGCTAGTGCCTCTACATAAACCCATGAGGGAGCCGAGCCTTTAGCTGTTGTATGGGTGAGTTGGGCTATCTGCGCTGAATGATAGTATGCTTGTAGGTTGGGTAGGCCAAGTCCTCCCCTAGGTTTAGGAGTGTAAAGTGTTTTCTTTTGTATCCTTGATTTCTTATTACCCCATATAAAACGCAGGACTTCCTGTTGTATGTGTTGCATGTCTCCCCTCGGGATTGACACCGGTAGTGTCCTAAAGTAATATAAGAGTCTGGGTAGGAAGGTCATTTTTATTGAATTGATTCTGCCAAACCAGGAGAGGGAATATTCAGACCAAGCACGGAGATCTTCTTTAAGCTTTTTAAATAAAGGGGGGTAATTAGCTTTGTATAATGTAGCAATTGAAGGAGTCAGTTGTATTCCCAGGTATGGGAGGGAGTGGGGCGCCCATTTAAAGTTGTATAAGTTTTAGAGGAGCTGTACCTCAGTAGGGGGTAGAGAGATATTCAGGGCTAGGGTTTTTTGCGTATTCAGGGTCAAGCCTGAGAGTGATGAGAACCGGTCTAGTAGAGATAAAAGTTCTGGGAGTGAGGTCTGGGGTTTAGTGATGTACATAAGGACATCATCTGCAAATAATGCACATTTGTGTTCTTGTTGACCACATTGGAGACCATGGATGTTGGGATTGGAACGGATGGACATTGCCAGGGGCTCTATTGCCAAAGCAAATAGTAGTGGGGAGAGTGGGCAGCCTTGTCTAGTACCTCGTTGAACAGGAAATATAGATGATTTATGGCCTCTGATAGAAATTTGAGCTATTGGGGAGCTATAAAGTGTTTTCATTAGTGAGAGGAATGTAGAGCCAAATCCCATGGTTTTGAGGGTGACAAAGAGGTAATCCCAGTTCAGGCTATCGAAGGCCTTGTTAAGATCTAGTGATAGTAGCAGAAGTTCCCGGTCAGGGAGGTTATCCCAGTTGGAGCGTACCGCCGAGATCAGAGCGATGGATCTACGAATTTGATCCAAGGTCTGACGTCCCGCAATAAACCCCGACTGGTCTTTATGTATATAATGTTCCAAAAAGGAATTAATTCTGAGAGCTAGTATCTTTGTTAAAATTTTTAAATCACAATTGATTAATGAAATTGGGCGGTAGTTACGTACATCGGTGGAGTCCTTGTTAGGTTTGGGGATTACACTGATGTAGGCCTTGTTGTCGTCGGGTGGGACCTTTCCCCCATCCCTCAGGGAGTTAAAATAAAGAGTCAGGTGTGGGGCCAATAGCGTAGAAAATTTCTTGTAGTAAATGTTAGGAAGTCCGTCTGGACCTGGAGATTTGTGAAGTGAGAGAGATTTGATGGCGTCAGTGACCTCTTCGCTTGTGAATGGTTGATCAACCAGTTCCCTATGATCATCAGTGATGATCGGGAGGGGGAGATACCCCAGAAATTCCCTGATGGACGGGGGAGCTACTGTTTGTGGCTTCTTGTACAGGTCGGCATAGAACCCATAGAATTCATCAAGGATCTTTTGGGGATTTTGTGACAGGTGGCCGCCAGATGTTTTTATTGTAGGGAGTGCGTGATGGGAATGTTTGGGGGTGAGCTTATGTGCCAGCAGGGATCCTGGGCGATCCCGCCATGTAAAGAATTTGTGGTTCGCCCATCTAAGCTGTTTCTCGGCTCTTGTGGTCAGGCATATATTTAGTTCTAGTCTGGATTGTTCCAGTTTCTTAAATAGACCCGGAGAGGGGGAACGTTTGTGCTGTTTGGTCAAAGATTCAAACTCTCTAGTTTTGGCAGAAATCAGTTCAGTACGGGCTCTCTTTAATCTGGAGGCTAACAGGATAAATAAACCCCTTATTGTGGCTTTGTGTGCAGTCCAGTTCGTAGCAGGGGATGTGTCCTCTGGTTTGTTATTTTCAAAATAGGTCTGTATATGGTTTGATATCTCTATACAATGAGATTCATCACTAAGGAGGGACTCGTTCAGTCGCCAATGATATCCTGTAGGTTTATTGCTAAGGTCATGTAGTTATACCACAATCGGGTCGTGGTCTGACCATGGGGTTGATAAGATTTTTGCTGACCTCAACTTTGGTATCACCCCCGAGGGGAGAAATATGTGATCTATGCGGGAGTAATGTCCATGTGCTCTTGAGTAGTGGGAATAGTCTCTATCAGTAGGATTAACCTCCCGCCAAGCATCCACCGGGTCATATTGGTGTAGTATCTGTGCGAATATGCGACTTTGTTTGGGGGGGGGGGGGTCGGAGACCTGAGGTATGCGATTTGTCCTTAATTAAGTCCAATGCTAGATTAGAGTCACCTGCCAAAATTATTACCCCCTCTAATTCGGGTTCTAGGAGTTTTAGAAGAGCGTGGAAAAAGGTGGTCTGGTTAGTGTTGGGGGCGTAATATACTAGAATAGTGATTAAAGTCTCGCCCAAATGTCCTTTCACTAGGAGATAGCGGCCCTCTTTATCTTTAATGGTTTTGGTCTCTGTAAGAGATATATGCCTAGAGAAGCAGAGGGCAACCCCCCTCTTCTTCTCTGAGGCATTCGCAAAAAAACAAAGAGGGTAATCTCTATGCAAGTAGCGGGGGGTAAATGAGGAAGTGAAATGTGTCTCTTGAAGAGCTACTATATCAGCCCCTAGAGATTTATAATGTGTGAAGGCCTTGATTCGCTTAGCTGGCGATCCAAAGCCTTGGACATTATAAGAAAGCAAGCGGATATTACAAGGTGTCAATGCTATGGAGGACATGGGAAACATTCAAGAGCCATTATATGCAGCCTCACCCTTCGGTCCGTTGGTTTCAGATGCCGAGTGTGCGGAAGGGTCGTCCAGGTGACCCTCGAGAAGGAACAGTTGTAGAACAGGTTAATATTAAGTTTACTGTGGGAGGGAGAGGAGGTGGGTTGGGGAATAGTAGAGAGAATAGCATTAGTAGAGCTGAGAAGAGAGGAAGAAGGGGAAAAAAAAATAAAAAAATAAAACCAAGCGGTCGGACCAGGGGGCTCCTGGTACCGAGTGACATTCGTTAAACATGATACTACTAAACCTTACAGACAGTATCCAAATAAAGTGTCCCAGGGACAAGCCCTGGGTGTGAAGGAGTCTCCACCAAAAACTGGTAATGGGAAGAGTCCTTCGGGTAGGGAGTGCACATGGCCATCCCCCAGCAACAATAAAAAACTTGGTGTAAAAGATATGAAAAAAAAAACACATATATATCTAGAAAACATATTTGGCCCCAACGTCCCGCCCCAATATGTTGATGGGATCGTTTAGCTAAATATGTTGATAGATTACATGATGATTAAGGCAGCAAAAAAGAATGCCAGAAAAAGTGCAAAAACGTAATGGCCAGTTCAAATATTCCTAGCCAACAAAAAAAAATGAAAAAAAGCTGGAGTCTTTGTTTCAGCAAGGTGCGGCCACCCTGTGTGGCACCTAATGTCCCTCTCAGGGGACCACTGAGAAGGCACCACGGCGGGTTTAAATCAGTTCAGCAATGATGGGCCCATCTTCTTAGGGTGCTCGGGATGATGAAGCAAACTTCTTAGTCGACTTTGATGTCCACAGGGGGGAAAGTGGAGGGGGAGGGGATTCTCTGGGACCAGATTGATTCCGTGGAGATGCCTCGTGGGATATGAATCCCAGCTTTAGTAGGATCATTTCACCTTCAGTAAACGATGAAAAGGAGTAGGACTTGCTGTTGAAGGAAAATTGGAGACGAAAAGGATAGTTCCACCTGTAACGAATGTTGCGTTGGATCAGTGGCGTCAGTAGAGGTTTAAGCGATCGCCTCTTTTGGATTGTGGCTTGGGAGATATCAGCAAATATTTGGATCTTGATGCCATCTATTTCTAGGTCTGGGTTTTCACGGGCATGACGCATCACAGCTTCTTTAATTTAAAAAAAGTGTGGCTTCACAATCACATCTCTGGGGGGGCCATCAGGTTTGGGGGGTGTCAGGGCTCTGTGGATTCGATCAATCTCCATATGGATCTCGTCGATGTCGGGTACAGCAGCTTGCATTAGAGATTGTGTTATGGAGGTGATATCTTTTATATTTTCTGGTATACCACGCATACGGAAGTTATAGCGCCTTGCGCAATTTTCAAGGTCGTCGATCTTGGAGTATGCCTCCTCAAGTCAATCTTGTAGGTCAGTGATCATATTTGAGTTCTGGGATACTCTATGAACCGTGTCATCCATCTTGGATTCGATACTATTTAATTGGTTACCCATTTCCTGGAAATCTTGCTTTATATCAGAAGCTAATTTATCGGCTTTAGATAGTTCTCTTTGGAGCAAGTCAGCAAAACGTGCTAGTAAGATTGGGTCTCCTGAATATTGTCCTTGTGCAGGGGGAGCAGCAGGGGATTCAGCATTGCAATCTGACACAGATTCTTGGCTGCTGGGCTGGCTGTATATGGCTTCTGCTATCTCCCTATCCAGGAGGGAGGATGCCTGTGACTCCAAGCTGGGTGACATGGCTGCATTTTGTGAGGGAGACAGTGCAGGGGGGCTAGGTGGTAGGCAGTCTGTATTCGTCAGCTCACCTTTAGTAGGAGAAGGTCTGGTGGGGCACAGCGCCGGGTATTCGGCCTCGTAGCTCTTTGCAGCATGTTTCTGAGGAGGAGGTGGTTTCCCCTTCCCTGAGGCCTGCATGCCTCGTGTGTGATGGCCGGTCGCCATCTTGGATTCCTGGAGCGTGGCGCTGGTCGAGATCCGGGAGCCGGTTTGAGGCTGGCTTCCCGATTTCTGTGGCATCCGGAGTGTGCCTGGACCCTTCCGCAAGGGGGTCAGGCTATTGCCGAGTTCGGGTGGGGTGTGGGGCCGCTATTTGTAGCTGAAGTTGCCGGGGGATGAGTGGAGCAGATCAGATGGACATCCGCTCCGTCCGGCCGCGCATGCGCCTCTATGTGTTCTGACAGTTTAAATCCAACAGTTGCAGAGTGAGGGGATGCAAAAGGGCATTTAACATTGGGTGGGTCATTGACAGACAGATGCCTTACAAAAGGCCTTCAAGTTGGAAAGTGCTGGGCCTTTTCAACTGGAACCTTCAGGACAGCAAGCTGTTGCAGTGTCATACAAGAGTTCAGTCATCTCTGCACCACAGCATAGCCCCGGCTGCCATAGTAAAGCCAGACCAGACTCCTAGGAGCAGGTAAAAATAAAAAAAATAAAAATCAGCTGACATGTTCCTAGACTAGAGCTTATTTGTGAAAGGCCTCGTCCCATGTCTGCTAAATCAGGCGTTACAACGCAGAGCAGCCAGATAACCAGCATACTGTAATGATTAAAGTGGGAGTAAACTACCTTGTATTATTTTTACCTATAGGTAAGCCTATAATAAGGTACAGTAAATATCTCCTAAACGTGCACCGTTTAGGAGATATTTACTTTAGATGCAGCCGGTGATGTCACCGGCACATGCGCTCTTAAGGAAAGGCATACCCATGCCGTTCCTTTAGAGCCATTCCGTAAATAGTGACATGATCGCGACTCAGCCATTCATATGGCCGAAGTCCGCGAACACGGAAGGAAGAACGGGTGAAGATGGAAGCACCTTCAGCGGTGACAGCGTGGCAGGTAAATCTATCATTGCATATCATTGCGTTGCATACTAGCACATTATGACTTAAAGTGTAACTACACTTCTTCTGAGCACCACAAAGCAAAAACGCTATTTAACCGCTTCCCGACCGCCTCACGCAGATATACTTCAGCAGAAGGGAACGTACAAGCAGATTAATGTACCTGTACGTGGCCCTTTACAAAGGGGGCTTGCACGCTCACCCACCGGGAGCTCTGTGGCCGGGATAACGCGATCGTCTCACGGAGAGGAAGAACGGGGAAATACTAATGTAAACAAGCTTTTCCCCATTCTGCCTAATGACACTGTCACTGATCACCGCTCCCTGTAATCGGAAGCAGAGATCAGTGTTGTGTCACACACAGCCCCTCCCCCCCACAGTTAGAATCACTCCCTAGGACACACTTAACCCCTACAGCGCCACCTAGTGGTTAACCCCTTCACTGACAGTCACATTTACACAGTAATCAATGCATTTTTAATTGCACTGATGGCTGTATAAATGTGAACGGTCCAAAAATCGCGCCAAAATTGTCCGACGTGTCCACCATAATGTCGCAGTCATGATAAAAAACGCTGATCGCCGCCATTACCAGTAAAAAAAAAATTATCACTAAAAATGCCATAAAACTATCCCCTATTTTGTAGCCGCTATAACTTTTGCGCAAACCAATCAATAAACGCTTATTGCGTTTTTTCTTTTACCAAAAATATGTAGAAGAATACGTATAGTCCTAAACTGAAGGTTAAAAAAACGTTTTTTTATATATTTTTGGGGGATATTTATTATAGCAAAAAGTAAAAAAATAATGCATTTTTTTTTAATTGTCGCTATTTTTTTGTTTATAGCGCAAAAAATAAAAACCGCAGAGGTGATCAAATACCACCAAAAGAAATCTCTATTTGTGGGAAAAAAAGGACGTCAATTTTGTTTAGGAGCCACGTCGCATGACCGCGCAATTGTGAGTTAAAGCGACGCAGTGCCGAATCGCAAAAAACGCTCTGGTCTTTGGCCAGCCAAATGGTCTGGGGCTTAAGTGGTTGATTAATTCAAAGCAAACTCCCCCATCCATTCATGTCTCCATGCTTTATTTTGTTGAAAATTCACTTTGAAAAACACCCCCAAGTATTTCTGGCTGTGGCCATCTTGAGTAAGGGCAGATGATTCCTGTAGCATTTACTTCCTGATATCCACCTGCCCTTAGCTCAGGCATGCAGGCCGGAGATGGTGTGCTTAGCTGAGAAAGCCCCTCCTACCCTTCCGAAGAATCCTCTAGGACAGGGCTCAAAATTTCAAATCCTGAGCTACTAGCCAAGCCTTAAGGGTTACTCGCCACCAGTTGCCCCAACCGATCCCTACCCTGCACCGCCCCTAATTCCCCCCCTAATTCCCCCCCTTAAACACGCCTTTGTAAATTATGTCATGAAATGACACTTAAATGTTTTATGCAGAATTAAAGTTACAAAAATAAATATTAACAACAACTTTATTAGTGCAGCCTCACCTGTGCCCGCCATTGCAGCCTCAGCTCACTGTGTCCCCCATTGCAGTCTCAGATCACTGTGCCCGCCATTGCAGCCTCAGCTCACTGTGTCCCCCATTGCAGCCTCAGCTCACTGTGTCCCCCATTGCAGCCTCAGATGACTGTGTCCCCCATTGCAGCCTCAGCTCACTGTGTCCCCCATTGCAGCCTCGGATCACTGTGTCCCCCATTGCAGCCTCAGATCACTGTGTCCCCCATTGCAGCCTCTGCTCAATGTGTCCCCCATTGCAGCCTCTGCTTAATGTGTCCCCCATTGCAGCCTCTGCTCACTGTGTCCCCCATTGCAGCCTCTGCTCACTGTGTCCCCCATTGCAGCCTCTGCTCACTGTGTCCCCCATTGCAGCCTTTGCTCACTGTGTCCACCATTGCAGCTTCAGATCACTGTGCAAGAGGATCGCTCCCAGGGGAAGAGAGCATGCAGCAAGATAAAATCCGCGGGATTACAGAGCAGATAGCCCGTTGTTACAGCTGAGTTTACATTACAATTGTCTCCCCTCCGCTCGTGATTACACACAGCCCCGCCCCCTGACCCCGCGCCTGTGATAGACAGAATGCCAGTCCAATGCTGGGACGTGTTCTGTCTATCACAGGCGTGGGGTCAGGGGGCGGGGCTGTGTGTAATCACGAGCGGAGGGGAGACGATTGTAATGTAAACTCAGCTGTAACAGCAGGCTATCCGCTCTGTAATTTTGCAGATTTTATCTTGCTGCATGCTCTCTTCCCCTAGGGGCGACCGATGGGAGAACGGCTCCCGATCAACCCCCGCATGCCTGCTATACTCGCCCCCCCCCCCCCCTCCGTGCCCCCAGGCAGCCCAGCTCCTCGCCAGAAACAATTTTCCACTCGCAAAATGCGAGTAGGCGAGTGGAAAATTTGAGGGCTGCTCTAGGATGTATGACATCATTTGTCTAGGCATAAAACCCAGGAAGCAACTCAAGAAATATAAAATTAAATAAAAGTTTAAAACAAGTATATATGATGTACTTTCCTATCCATTTAAAAATACTAGCAGCATAAGGATTAAAAATAGTCAATGTTGATTGAGAGTGTGAAGTTCCACTTTAACCACTTGCCGACTGGCTTACGCACATATACGTCGGCAAAGTGGTTTGTTCCCACGAATTGACGTACCCGTACGTCGGCTCCTTTAACCACTTCCAGTTTTACAGGTTGGCTCAGCTGGGCAAATCAACGCTACCTTAAGTCGCTTTGCCTTTTGGCCACTAGGGGCGTGCATGCACCCGGAGCTGATGCGAGTTCCCAGCAGACACGATGACAGCCGGGCACCCACGATCGCTCGTGACAGTGCGAGAACCAGCATCTGTGTGTGTAAACACACAGATCCCGGTTCTCTCAGGGGAGAGGAGACAGATTGTGTGTTCATACCAAGTATGAACACCGATCTCTCTCTTCCCCTAATCAGTCCCATCCCCCCTACAGTTGGAACACACACTAGGGAACACAGTTAACCCCTTGATCGCCCCCTAGTGTTAACCCCTTCCCTGCCAGTGACATTTATACAGTAATCAGTGCATTTTTATAGCACTGATCGCTATATAAATGTCAATGGTCCCAAAAATGTGTCCAATTTGTCCGCGCAGTATCGCAGTCCCAATAAAAATCGCAGATCACCGCCATTACTAGTGAAAAAAATAATAAAAATGCCATAAATCTATTCCCTATTTTGTAGACGCTATAACATTTGTGCAAACCAATCAGTATACGCTTATTGCAATTAATTTTTTTACCATATTGGCCTAAACTGAGGAAAAAAATTGTTTTTGTTTTTTTTTTTAAAGTGGGATAATATAGCAAAAAGTTAAAAATATAGTTTTTTTTTTTCAAAATTGACTGCCTTTTTTTGTCTATAGCGCAAAAAATACACTGCAGAGGTGATCAAATGCCACCAAAAGAAAGCTCTATTTGTGGGGAAAAAAAAGGACGTCAATTTAATTTGGGTACAGTGTCGCGTCGTGCTGTATCGCAAAAATTGCCTGGTCATTAAGGGGGAAAATCTTCCGGTCCTTAAGTGGTTAAACTCAGTGATGTAAGTAACTGAGTTAAAATAAATTGAGTTACGTAACTCAGTTACTTTAGAGGGTAACTAGTAATCTAACTAATTACTTTTCCCCTCATGGTAACTCAGTTACCATTACTTTGCCTTAGTTACCCCAATTACATCTACCGCCACTAGATGGCAGTAGTGTAATTCCGGTGTCCTGCCGAACAAGTTCCCCCGCCGGATAAGGACCCCCTGTACTGTGCAGGCGCAGGGCTTGCGCAGTACAAAGGACTACGGAGCTTCCCGAAAATTGCCGAACCTAAACAGCTCTGAGTGAACTCTACACCGCGCAGGCGCAGTTAACATGTAATTGTACGAGGCGATGCCGCACGCTCCCGATGCTCGTGCTACTCTGCAAGGGGCGTCTATCGTGTAACTAAGGGGCGGGTCTAATATTACTGTAACCAAGGGGCGCATTTATTATTATTGTTATATATCGAGCTCTGCCCATTAATTTAACATTCGCCCTCTTCTGTAGCCATCCGCCCCTTACACGATATAATAATAATAGACCCGCCCCTTGCTTACACGCTATAACAGATCTGCCCCTTGGTTAGAGTAATAATAGAGCAGCCCCTTGGTTACACGATATATAACAATAATAATAAATGCGCCCCTTGGTTACAGTAATACTAGACCCGCCCCTTAGTTACACGTATAGAATATTTAAAAAAAAAAGTCACAGTTACTTTGCTGAGTAACTAATTACTTTTCCAATGTAGTAACTGAGTTACTAACGCAATTACTTTTTGGGAGAAGTAATTTGTAACTTAACTAATTACTTTTTTAAAGTAAGATGACCAACACTGGTTAAACTGCTCGATGCCTGTTTTTTTTTTTTTTTTTATGCGGTTTACTACTGCTTCAAAGGTTTATTATTACTAAAGTACAACTAAAGGCAAAATTTTTTCTTTGTTTTGGATAGAGTGGAGAGGAATTGGAAGGATTGTCAGTTTTTACTGCTCACTATGCCCCCCGTTAGGGAGATTCACCCTCTCTATTTGTCCTGTGTATCATTATCACAGAGAAAGTTAACCACTTGTCGACCATGCGGCAGGTCGGCATGATCCTGCGAGCCGTCGCAGCTATACATCGGCTCGCGGGATGGGGATAGCAGGCACGCGAACGCGCCCGCTGCACAGCAGGGTTGCCAATCACGGGCACCAGAGGCAGAACAGGGACGAGTGTGTGTAAACACACAGATCCCTGTTCTGAGAGGCGTGACAGATCGTGACTACCTATTAGCTAGGAACTGCGAGCCGTCACTTCCTCTAGGTCAGTCCCCTCCCCCTTCAGTTAGAAACACAAACAGGGAACACAGTTAACCCCTTGATCGCCCCCTAGTGTTAACCGCTTCCCTGCCAGTGAAATTTTTACAGTAATCAGTGCATCATCCATTCATGTCTCCATGCTTTATTTTGTTAAAAATTCACTTTGAAAAACACCCCCAAGTATTTCTGGCTGTGGCCATCTTGAGTAAGGGCAGATGATTCCTGTAGCATTTACTTCCTGAAATCCACCTGCCCTTAGCTCAGGCATGCAGGCCGGAGATGGTGTGCTTAGCTGAGAAAGCCCCTCCTACCCTTCCGAAGAATCCTCTAGGACAGGGCTCAAAATTTCAAATCCTGAGCTACTAGCCAAGCCTTAAGGGTTACTCGCCACCAGTTGCCCCAACCGATCCCTACCCTGCACCGCCCCTAATTCCCCCCCTAATCCCCCCCTTAAACACGCCTTTGTAAATTATGTCATGAAATGACACTTAAATGTTTTATGCAGAATTAAAGTTACAAAAATAAATATTAACAACAACTTTATTAGTGCAGCCTCACCTGTGCCCGCCATTGCAGCCTCAGCTCACTGTGTCCCCCATTGCAGTCTCAGATCACTGTGCCCGCCATTGCAGCCTCAGCTCACTGTGTCCCCCATTGCAGCCTCAGCGCACTGTGTCCCCCATTGCAGCCTCAGCTCACTGTTTCCCCCATTGCAGCCTCAGATGACTGTGTCCCCCATTGCAGCCTCAGCTCACTGTGTCCCCCATTGCAGCCTCGGATCACTGTGTCCCCATTGCAGCCTCAGATCACTGTGTCCCCCATTGCAGCCTCTGCTCAATGTGTCCCCCATTGCAGCCTCTGCTCAATGTGTCCCCCATTGCAGCCTCTGCTCAATGTGTCCCCCATTGCAGCCTCTGCTCACTGTGTCCCCCATTGCAGCCTCTGCTCACTGTGTCCCCCATTGCAGCCTTTGCTCACTGTGTCCACCATTGCAGCTTCAGATCACTGTGCAAGAGGATCGCTCCCAGGGGAAGAGAGCATGCAGCAAGATAAAATCCGCGGGATTACAGAGCAGATAGCCCGTTGTTACAGCTGAGTTTACATTACAATTGTCTCCCCTCCGCTCGTGATTACACACAGCCCCGCCCCCTGACCCCGCGCCTGTGATAGACAGAATGCCAGTCCAATGCTGGGACGTGTTCCGTCTATCACAGGCGCGGGGTCAGGGGGCGGGGCTGTGTGTAATCACGAGCGGAGGGGAGACGATTGTAATGTAAACTCAGCTGTAACAGCAGGCTATCCGCTCTGTAATTTTGCTGCATGCTCTCTTCCCCTAGGGGTGACCGATGGGAGAACGGCTCCCGATCAACCCCCGCATGCCTGCTATACTCGCCCCCCCCCCCTCCGTGCCCCCAGGCAGCCCAGCTCCTCGCCAGACACAATTTTCCACTCGCAAAATGCGAGTAGGCGAGTGGAAAATTTGAGGGCTGCTCTAGGATGTATGACATCATTTGTCTAGGCATAAAACCCAGGAAGCAACTCAAGAAATATAAAATTAAAAAAAAGTTTAAAACAAGTATATATGATGTACTTTCCTATCCATTTAAAAATACTAGCAGCATAAGGATTAAAAATAGTCAATGTTGATTGAGAGTGTGAAGTTCCACTTTAACCACTTGCCGACTGGCTCACGCACATATACGTCGGCAAAGTGGTTTGTTCCCACGAATTGACGTACCCGTACGTCGGCTCCTTTAACCACTTCCAGTTTTACAGGTTGGCTCAGCTGGGCAAATCAACGCTACCTAAGTCGCTTCGCCTTTTGGCCACTAGGGGCGTGCATGCACTCGGAGCTGATGCGAGTTCCCAGCAGACACAATGACAGCCGGGCACCCATGATCGCTCGTGACAGTGCGAGAACCAGCATCTGTGTGTGTAAACACACAGATCCCGGTTCTCTCAGGGGAGAGGAGACAGATTGTGTGTTCATACCAAGTATGAACACCGATCTCTCTCTTCCCCTAATCAGTCCCATCCCCCCTACAGTTGGAACACACACTAGGGAACACAGTTAACCCTTGATCGCCCCCTAGTGTTAACCCCTTCCCTGCCAGTGACATTTATACAGTAATCAGTGCATTTTTATAGCACTGATCGCTATATAAATGTCAATGGTCCCAAAAATGTGTCCAATTTGTCCGCGCAGTATCGCAGTCCCAATAAAAATCGCAGATCACCGAAAATTACTAGTAAAAAAAATAATAAAAATGCCATAAATCTATTCCCTATTTTGTAGACGCTATAACATTTGTGCAAACCAATCAGTATACGCTTATTGCAATTTTTTTTTTTACCATATTGGCCTAAACCGAGGAAAAAAATTGTTTTTTTTTTTTTTTTTAAAGTGGGATAATATAGCAAAAAGTTAAAAATATATATTTTTTTTCAAAATTGATGGTCTTTTTTTGTCTATAGCGCAAAAAATACACTGCAGAGGTGATCAAATGCCACCAAAAGAAAGCTCTATTTGTGGGGAAAAAAAAGGACGTCAATTTCATTTGGGTACAGTGTCGCGTCGTGCTGTATCGCAAAAATTGCCTGGTCATTAAGGGGGAAAATCTTCTGGTCCTTAAGTGGTTAAACTGCTCAATGCCTGTTTTTTTTTTTTTTATGCGGTTTACTACTGCTTCAAAAGTTTTATTATTACTAAAGTACAACTAAAGGCAAACATTTTTTTTTTTGTTTTGGATAGAGTGGAGAGGAATTGGAAGGATTGTCAGTTTTTACTGCTCACTATGCCCCCGTTAGGGAGATCCACCCTCTCTATTTGTCCTGGGTATCATTATCACCGAGAAAGTTAACCACTTGGCGACCATGTGGCAGGTCGGCATGATCCCGCGAGCCGTCGCAGCTATACATCGGCTCACGGGATCGGGATAGGCACGCGAACGCGCCCGCTGCACAGCAGGGTTGCCAATCACGGGCACCAGAGGCAGAACAGGGACGAGTGTGTGTAAACACACAAATCCCTGTTCTGAGAGGCGTGACAGATCGTGACTTCCTATTAGCTAGGAACTGCGAGCCGTCACTTCCTCTAGGTCAGTCCCCTCCCCCTTCAGTTAGAAACACAAACAGGGAACACCGTTAACCCCTTGATCGCCCCCTAGTGTTAACCCCTTCCCTGCCAGTGACATTTTTACAGTAATCAGTGCATTTTTATAGCACTGATCGTGTATAAATGTCAATGGTCCCAAAAATGTGTCAAAAGTTTCTGATGTGTCCGCCATAATGTCGCAGATCCCCATTACTAGTAAAAAAAATAAAAATGCTATAAATCTTTCCCCTATTTTGTAGACGCTATCACTTTTGCGCAAACCAATTAATATACGCTTATTACTTTTTTTTTAACCAAAAATATGTAGAAGAATACAGATCGGCCTAAACTGAGAAAAAAAAATTGCTTTTTTTTTTAAATAGGGATATTTATTATAGCAAAAAGTACAAAATATTGTGTTTTTTTTTTTGTCGCTCTTTTTTTTGTTTATAGCGCAAAAATTAAAACCCGCTGAGGTGCTCAACTACCACCAAAAGAAAGCTCTATTTGTGGGAAAAAAAGGACGTTAATTTTTTTCAGGGTGCATCGGCGCACAACCGCGCAATTGTCAGTTAAAGCGGCGCAGTGCCGAATCGAAAAAAATGGCCCGGTCATTCAGCAGTCAGATCTTCCGGGGCTGAAGTGGTTAAAGAAAATCCTAAATGTTGGGTTGTCCCCAGAAAAGTAATAGAGGGGAAATCTTCCAATGGGGACACTAGTTCTGGTGACCTGGGAGTCCCTTAATTTGCAGGGATTTCCTCTCACTTCCTGTTTGACTATGGGGCAGGAACTGAAGGGAAATTATATTATATTCCTCCCTTACTCTATCCAAAATAAAAAAAAAGTTTTGCCCATAGTTCTACTTTAAACATCTAAGAATGGTTTGAGGCCCAAAGTGATTTATGACAGTCTAGACAACTTAAGCAGAGTTGAAAATTGAGTTGATATTTCTGTAGACACTAGATGACACTCCATGCCAGCAAAACACAAATTATACTAATTACTTACATGCTTTTTTTTCTATTCTGCTGTAATGCTTTGGTTTGCCCTGTACACCACCTTCTGCCCTCCACATGTGGTTTATGCCAGCTACTTCACTGTTGTTACTATTTACACTTATTTTCAGAATGCTTGTAAGAACCTAAGTGCAAATTATTTTTGTTCCACTTCCCCACCTAAGTGTAAATTATTGTTCCACTTTCTCAAAGTGCTTAAAGCGGTTCTGCACACATTTCATTTAGTAAATCTCTTTGCCTTCCAAATCAGGCAAAGAGTACTAAATGAAATGTGTTTTTTTTTTTTTCACTTACCTTGTAATCGATGACTTCCGGTCTTCTGTCTCTGCGGGGGTGGGCGGGGTCTGTGCGGGGATCCTCGTCGCACGCCGCACTGTCTCCTGGGATCTGGTGTCATTGATCCCAGGAGTCTGTGCGGGCATCTTCGCGAAATCTCGCGAGATTTCGGTCACATCTTCGCGAAATCTCGCGAGATTTCGGTCACATCTTCCGAAATCTCGCGAGATGTCGGCATTGTGGGCCAGCAACCCGGAAGAAAGGGGCCTGTGTGGTTTCAGGTGCCCACACGGAAGATGGAAGCAGTCATGAACCGGTTTTCAAACTCCACATTGCGGACGAAAAACAGCAGCAGGAACACCAAGAACTCAAACAGGTGAGTAATAATTATGCAAAGCACATTACTACACATTACACGAAAAAAAAAAAAAAAACTTCAAACACAGTGTTGAACCGCTTTAACTATGGATAATTGTAAAATTAGCAGTCTGCCCACATAATAAGCAATCAGTGCAATCTATTGCTGTGGAATTGTGACATGTAATGCCCCTTTTCTGTCAAATTATGCTAACAAAAAAAGTTGTGCTCAATTAAAATTGAAAGCTTTGGTCTGATGTTTTTCTGAGTTACTTTCTTCAGGACTGAGGTACAGAAATGCCCATTCTTAAGGCGACTCAGGGGTCGTAAAGTCAGAAGGTTTTTTTTTATCTTAATGCATTCTATGCATTAAGATGAAAAGCCTTCTGTGTGCAGCAGCCCCCCTCATACTTACCTGAGCCCCATCTCAATCCAACGCTGTCCACGAGTCCCTCAGCCATCCAGGACACTTCCTCCTGATTGGCTGAGACACAGTAGCAGCACCATTGGTTCTTGCTGCTGTCAAAGTCAGTTAGCCAGAGAGAGGGGGCGGGGCCGAACCGCAGCTTCGTGTCTGAATGGACACATGGAGCTGCAGCTCGGGTGCCCCCATAGCAAGCTGCTTGCTGTGGGGGCACTCAACAGAAGGGAGGGGCCAGGAGCACCGAAGAGGGACCCGAGAAGAGGAGGATCCAGGTTGCCCTGTGCAAATCCACTACACAGAGCAGGCACAGTCAGGTCCATAAATATTGGGACATCGACACAATTCTAATCTTTTTGGCTCTATACACCACCACAATGGATTTGAAATGAAACAAACAAGATGTTCTTTAACTGCAGACATTCAGCTTTAATTTGAGGGTATTTACATCCAAATCAGGTGAACGGTGTAGGAATTACAACAGTTTGTATATGCGCCTCCCACTTTTTAAGGGACCAAAAGTAATGGGACAGATTAACAATCATCCATCAAACTTTCACTTTTTAATACTTGGTTGCAAATCCTTTGAAGTCAATTACAGCCTGAAGTCTGGAACGCATAGACATCACCAGACGCAGGGTTTCATCCCTGGTGATGCTCTGCCAGGCCTCTACTGCACCGTCTTCAGTTCCTGCTTGTTCTTGGGGCATTTTCCCTTCAGTTTTGTCTTCAGCAAGTGAAATGCATGCTCAATCAGATTCAGGTCAGGTGATTGACTTGGCTATTGCATAACATTCCACTGCTTTCCATTAAAAAACTCTTTGGTGGCTTTCGCAGTATGCTTTGGGTCACTGTCCATCTGCACTGTGAAACGCCGTCCAATGAGTTCTGAAGCATTTTGCTGAATATGAACAGATAATATTGCCCGAAAAAATTCATCCTGCTGCTTTTGTCAGCAGTCACATCATCAATAAATACAAGAGAACCAGTTCCATTGGCAGCCATACATGCCCACGCCATGACACTGCCACCACCATGCTTCACTGATGAGGTGGTATGCTTTGGATCATGAGCAGTTCCTTTCCTTCTCCATACTCTTCTCTTCCCATCACTCTGGTGTTGTTTGGCAAACTCTAATCTGGCCTTCCCGTTTTTGAGGCTCACCAATGGTTTACATCTTGTGGTATTCACTCTGGTGAAGTCTTCTCTTGATTGTTGACTTTGACACACATACACCTACCTCCTGGAGAGTGTTCTTGATCTGGCCAACTGTTTTACCAGGGAAAGAATTCTTTGGTCATCCACCACAGTTGTTTTCCGTGGTCTTCCGGGTCTTTTGGTGTTGCTGAGCTCATCGGTGCATTCTTTCTTTTTAAGGATGTTCCAAACAGTTGATTTGGCCACACCTTATGTTTTTGCTATCTCTCTGATGGGTTTGTTTTGTTTTCTCAGCCTAATGATGGCTTGCTTCACTGATAGTGACAGCTCTTTGGATCTCATATTGAGAGTTGACCAGTGGCGGCCTGTCCATAGGGGGCGCCCGGGCGCCGCCCCCTCCCCTCCCCCCATGTAGTCAAAAAAAAAATGTCCCTTAAAAAATAATTTTTTTTTATTTTAAATCTTCTTATGTGCACTGTATCCTGGTGCCAGGCGCTGGGCGCAGTGCAATATGGGAAGCCCCACGTCAATGCAATATCAAGATTGCAGACTAGGAGCTTCATTTGGCTCAAAAATAACACTCTGTGGCGCAGCCGATCGCGCCACAGTTTCCTGCGCGATGGACTGGCCGGGGAGTACATAGACATGCACTTTGAGTGATTAATGGGCGGTGCTTCCACCTAACTCAAGGAAGTGACGTTGCCACTCTGTAGCTCAGTGGAATGTACCGCCTGAGAGGATAAGGTAAGCCATGCTTATGTCCTCATGTATTTAATTAATTTTTTTTGCAACTTTCGGTGGCCGCGGCGGCACCATCCCCCCCATAGAATGCATGAAGGTAAAAAACCTTGTGCATTTACAATCCCTTTAAGGACTGGTAAGCTGCAACATATTAAATATTGTTCTAGGATTTAGATACACTTTAACAAGCCTCCTGAATGGAGATAAAGAAATCCATTGTTTACTTTGTTGCATTGTCAGTAAACATAAGAGGTGTAGTGCAAGTTTTTTTTTTTTCTTCTGCAGGCCAATTTAAAAAGGCACGAGAATTAAACACACAAGACAGCTAAATCCCAATACCAACAAATTACACTAAATACAAAAGGAACTACCAGTGACATTCAAAACTGTGTACATAAAGAGTTCCTACACCAGTAAAGAAATAGAAAATTTGACATTTATGAAACTTTGCCGTGCAGCCTACTGTTCTCTGTAAAATGTCATTGGAGGTAAAATGAGGCAGTGAAACCAATTGGGAATTTTCTGCCAAGACATTACAAGACAGAAAACCAGCAATGTTCTCCGCTCTGAAAACTTGAGAACACTTTCACATATTTATTCATAGTTAAAAATAAAACTACTTCTAGAATAAACCTGTCATTAGGCAACTTTGCAGTCCCATAGACTCGAAGTCAATTAACCACTTCAATACTGGCACTTTCCACCCCTTCCTGCCCAGGACAGCTTTCAGTGCTGTAACACTTTGAATATAAATTGCATGGTCATGCAGTACTGTACACATATGAAATTTTTATCTTTTTTTTTTTTCACGCAAATAGAGCTTTCTTTTGATGGTTATAACCGCTAACTAAACGAAAAAATATTAATTGTGATTATCCATGTGTGGCCATGTCTGGCTTTGTGTGCATAGAGGAATCAAGGAAGCCAATTATTTTCTCTTTTGGTTCAGCCCGCTGGCTGAATGAAAAAAAAAAAAAAAAAAAATCTAATTTTCTACAGCCAGCTTAATTCAGAAGAAGAGGATAAAGGCAACTATGAAGATGAAGCATGCAGCTACTCAGCAGGTAACTTGTGTACCCTGAGTCCATTTATATATAAATATTTATTGCCTTTATTGATATTTTTCTTCACATTTACCAGCAGACCAAGGTGTCCAAATTTGGCAGTAGGGATGAGCCGAACACCCCCCCGGTTCGGTTCGCACCAGAACATGCGAACAGGCAAAAAATTTGTGCGAACACTGGAAAATTGCTAATTTTAAAGGCTTATATGCATGTTATTGCCATAAAAAGTTTGGGGACCCGGGTCCTGCCCCAGGGGACATGTATCAATGCAAAAAAAAGTTTTAAAATTGGCCGTTTTTTTCAGGAGCAGTGATTTTAAGATGCTTAAAGATGCTTAAAGATGCTTAAATGCTTAAAGTGAAACAATAAAAAGGAAATATTCCTTTAACCACTTGCCTACCTTGCCCAGGCAATGGCCTTCCTTGCCCAGGCCATTTTTCAGCTTTCAGCACTTTCGCACTTTGAATGACAATTGCGCGGTCATGCTACACTGTACCCAAACACATTTTTCATCATTTTCTTCACACAAATAGAGCTTTTTTTTGGTGGTATTTAATCACTGCTGTTTTTTTTTATTTTTTACAAAAAAATAAATAAAAAAAGACCAACAAATTTGAAGAAATAATATAAACAGCTCCAACCTTACGTAAATGCTCACCACATCACCACACTTGTGGCCGGTTCTTCAAACAATATTTTGCAGAAAAGACATAAATAATAATTCTGTCTATCCACAAAATTGTACATAGAAAATATTCATGTGATGGTGTCAGATAATCAGAAGTTGAACACTTTTCTAGATACAGGAAATGCGCATGCCTTTTAAATCGAATTAATTTATTTGGTCTTAAGGAACCTGGTCACAACCACACTTATGAAAGATTTTGAATATTTAATCTGTAATTATTTTATTTGCGTAGACTTAAAAAATGATCACTTTGTTTTTTAGTAATTTCAGTGATGAGTTAAAGGGGATTGGGGTATTATTTGTCTGGAGCTTGGCTTTAGCTTTTCATATTCGAGTCTGATTCTTTAGCTTGATAGTCTGGGGTTAAAGACAATGTTTGGTACAAATAGCTCTTTAGAATGATTAACAGTATCAAATAAAAGTGGTTCCAAAGATTTTTTTTTAAACTTTACTGCATTCCCTGCATTAAGGTCAAATATGTTTCGGTAGCAGTATTGCCCTTTCACCCCACCCCCCATTACCCTCCCCAATATACTTACTTCACTCAATCCGGCGCTGTGTGCATCTGTAGCAGCTTTCTCCTCTCACTTCCTGGTCTCACAGGCCATTGTCTCCAACTGCTGGCAGTCAAATCCTGTGACAAGGGATCGGAGGGGTCCAAGCAGCGCTGTCTGTATCTATGGACGCAAGCAGCGCGGCTCAGGAGAAAGCCTGCAGGTTTACCCCTATACAGGTGTACCCCCATAGCAAGCAGCTTGCTATGGGGGTACACCCAAAAAAGGAGGAGCCTATAGCGTCGGCAGGGGACACAAGAAGAGGAGGTTCAAGGCCACTCTGTGCAATTCCATTGCACAGAGCAGGTAAATATACAATGTTTGTCATTTTAAAAATAAAAAGGCTTTAACCAATTCCCGCCCAGCCCATAGCAGAATGGCGGCCGGGCAGTGGTTCTGTTATCCTAACTGGACTTGATATGATGTCTTTCAGGATAACAGCCCGCGCGCGCCCATCAGTGGTGCGGCATGTCAGTCTGACACACCGCAACACCAATCTCGGTAAAGAGCCTCTGACGGAGGCTCTTTACAACAACTTGATCAGCCGTGTCCAATCACAGCTGATCACGATGTAAACAGGAAGAGCCATGTATCGGCTTTTCATCACTCGCGTCTGACAGACGCAAGTAGAGAGCCGATCGGCTGCTCTCCTGACAGGGGGCTCTGTGATTGATCCCCCCCCCAAGGATGCCCACTTCAGACCACCAGGGATGCCACCAGGACCACCAGGGATTGCCACCCATGGCAACCAGGGATGCCAATCTGTGCCCAAAATTTATGCCAATCAGTGCCCACAAATGGTGCCAGTCAGTGCCCAGTAATAATGCCTGCCAGTGCCTCCTTATCAGTGATGCCCATCTGCGCCCATCATTGAAAATCCTAAGTACCCATCAGGGCAGCTTTTCAGTGCCGCCTATCAGTGTGGCCTATTAATGCCCATCCAGTGCCGCCTATCAGTGCTGCATATTAGTGCCCATCATCAGTGTCACCTCATTGGTGCTACCTTATAAGTGCCGCCTTATCAGTGAAGGAGAAAAACGTACTTATTTACTAAATTTTATAACAGAAACAAAGAAAAACTTTTTTTTATTTTTTTCGAAATTTTCAGTCTTATTTTATTTGTTGCGCAAAAAATTTGAACCCACAGGGGATCAGATACCATCAAAAATAAAGCTCTATTTGTGGGAACAAAATGATAAAAAATGTGTTTTGGTACAGTGTAGCATGACTGCGGAATTGTCATTCAAAGTGCGACTGCGCTAAAAGCTAAAAATTGGCTTGGGCAGGAAGGGGGGAAAGTGCCTGGTATTGAAGTGTTTAAGGAAATCTCTACTCTCTATCTAAAATGCCTAGGGCAGTGATGGTGAACCTGAGATGCCAAGGTTCGCCATCACTGGCCTGGGGCTTCTAAATATGGGGGAGTATGTGTTGTCCTCCCATGCGACAGTACTTGGACCAATTGCCAGGCCTGAGCACTGTAGGATGACAGAGAAGGCGATGTCATCATTCTCTCTAGACTCTCACCCCAGTATTTTGGTGCTGGCTGCAATGAAGGTATAAGCGACAGGGATATGCAGGAGAGATGAGTATCAGTGGGTCGTGCTCGGAGGTGGCCTTCTCGCAGACACTGTCACTTTAAGTTTGAGGCATTTTAAGCGGAGTTATTTATAGATCATTATTATGATGATGTTAAAAGGAGCAATCTGGCCCACAGCACTTTCTGTACAGAACTGGGTCACCCTCTGCTTGAGCTACTTAGCATGGAATTGAATAAAGTTATCTCTCCTCTTTTAAGACAATCACGAGGTCTGGCATTTTGGGAGTGAATCTCCTTCTTTACAGTGATCCACTGTACACTAGCAGAATCAGATGGCAGTGGTGGAATGAGTAGCAGTTACAAGAACATGGCTGAAGAAGCCTCTGACACACCGTTGGAGGCTGTTCTACATAGCGGAGCAAATTTCTCAGCAACATGGGCAAGTAGCAATAAATGCTACTTTGGTATATGTATTACATACTGTTGTGGCCACCCTTCCTTGAGGAATGACTATTTAAATTTAAAGTGATTGTAAAGGATTTTTTTTTTAAATAGCAAACATGTTATATTTACCTGCTCTGTGCAATGGTTTTGCACTAAGAAGCAACGATCCTCCTCTTCTAGGGTTCCCTGCCAGCATTCCTGCCTTTGAGCATCCCCCTCAGCAAGCCGCTTGCAGGGGGGGGGGGGGGGGTACTTGTACAGGCTCCATCTCCCCCCCTACTCCCTCGTCACTGGATTTGATTGACAGTAGCAGAAGCCAATGGTTCCTGCTGCTCTCACCAAATCCAGTGAGAAGGAAGAGAGAGAGAGAGAGAGCAGCGCCGCTGCTCATGGGCACAACGCTGGTCCGAGATCGGGCTCAGGTACGGTGGTGTGAAAAAGTGTTTGCCCCCTTCCTCATTTCCTGTTCCTTTGCATGTTTGTCACACTTAAGTGTTTCGGAACATCAAACCAATTTAAACAATAGTCAAGGACAACACAAGTAAACACAAAATGCAATTTGTAAATGAAGGTGTTTATTATTAAAGGTGAAAAAAAATCCAAACCATCATGGCCCTGTGTGAAAAAGTGATTGCCCCCTAAACCTAATAACTGGTTGGGCCACCCTTAGCAGCAACAACTGCAACCAAGCGTTTGCGATAACGTGCAATGAGGCTTTTACAGCGTCCTGAAGGAATTTTGGCCCACTCATCTTTGCAGAATTGTCCTAATTCAGTTACATTAGAGGGTTTTCGAGCATGAACGGCCTTTTTAAGGTCATACCACAACATCTCAATAGGATTCAGGTCAGGACTTTGGCTAGGCCACTCCAAAGTCTTCATTTTGTTTTTCTTCAGCCATTCGGTGGTGGACTTGCTGGTGTGTTTAGGATCATTGTCCTGCTGCAGAACCCAAGTTCGTTTCAGCTTGAGTACACGAACAGATGGTCGGACATTCTCCTTCAGGATCTCTTGGTAGACAGCAGAATTCATAGTTCCTTTTATCACGGCAAGTCTTCCAGGTCCTGAAGCAGCAAAACAGCCCCAGACCATCACACTACCACCACCATATTTTACTGTTGGTATAATGTTCTTTTTCTGAAATGCAGTGTTCCTTCTACGCCAGATATACTTGGACACACACCTTCCAAAGAGTTCCACTTTTGTCTCATCGGTCCACAGAATGTTGTCCCAAAAGTCTTGGGGATCATCAAGATGTGTTGTGGAGAAATTGAGACGAGCTTTGATGTTCTTTTTGCTCAGCAGTGGTTTTCTCCTTGGAACTCTGCCATGCAGGCCATTTTTGCCCAGTCTTTTCCTGATGGTGGAGGCATGAACGCTGACCTTAACTGAGGCAAGTGAGGCCTGCAGTTCCTTGGACGTTGTTGTGGGGTCTTTTGTGACCTCTTGGATGAGTCGTCGCTGCGCTCTTGGGGTAATTTTGGGCGGCCGGCCACCCCTGGGAAGGTTCACCACTGTTCCATGTCTTCGCCATTTGTGGATAATGGCTCTCACTGTGGTTCGCTGGATTCCCAAAGCTTTGGAAATGGCTTTATAACCCTTTCCAGACTGATAGATCTCAATTACTTTCTTTCTCAATTGTTCCTGAATTTCTTTGGGTCTCGGCATGATGTGTAGCTTTTAAGGATCTTCTGGTGGACCTTACTGTGTCAAGCAGCTCCTATTTAAGTGATGCCTTGATTGTGAACAGGTGTGGCAATAATCAGGCCTGGGTGTGGCTAGAGAAATTGAACTCAGGTGTGGACAACCACAGTTATAGTATGTTTTAACAAGGGGGGCAATCACTTTTTCACACAGGGCCATGATGGTTTGGATTTTTTTTCACCTTTAATAATAAACACCTTCATTTACAAATTGCATTTTGTGTTTACTTGTGTTGTCCTTGACTATTGTTTAAATTGGTTTGATGTTCCGAAACACTTAAGTGTGACAAACATGCAAAGGAACAGGAAATGAGGAAGGGGCAAACACTTTTTCACACCACTGTAAGTATTTTGGGCAGAGGGGGCTGCACCTAAAAGAGTTTTACCATATTGCAGAGGTATGGCTGCTGAGATTCTTGTCCTCCCATGCCTGCTGCCTGGGGAAGGTGTGTTGAGGTACAGAGAGGCCCAAGCTTGGTTCTGAAGCTTCTCGTTGTTCTGCTGGAGGGTATACTCAGTGGAACAAGGTGGTGATTACCTGGATTGGAGCACCAAAGGGTGAAACTTTATCTGTAAGAGGGTATCCAGAGAAGCGGGATGCATTGCAGGACGTCTGGCAGCACATTCATGGAGTGGGACTACTGAAACTGCTTACAATCAGTGGTCCAAAAAATACAGAATTGCCAGGCTGGCTTAAAGGTCCTCTTTCAGACTGACTGTCTATAGGGTTTTATTTGGAGTCCACATTTCTTCTGTTCTTTCAGTATGTTGTGCCCTAACTCACTCTTCCTAAAGTGTATTGGCCTTTGAAGTGCTGGTAAACCGCAGACATGAAAAAAGAACAAAGCGTATGCCTCTATAGTATGTACTTGTCTCAATTAAAAGCAATAAGTGTAATTTCTGTCTGCTGCTTCATTCCGCTGCTATCAGCATGAATCACTTCTGACAAGTTTTCCTGACACCAAGAGAACAAAGGTGACATGGAAGGGACCTCCAGCTGATTGATAGCCTCAACTCTGTTCCTGTGTGCTGTGTGAAGGGGGGGAGGGGGGTCTCTTTCCTCCAATTAGGTCTCAGAGCTCCCCTTACTGAACTCTGCAGAGTGTAACTTCAGCTCTCCGATTCCCTTTTTCTGAACTCTCAGATGAGCTTTAAATATTCAGCACTTTGAACGAATGTAGAGAAGGCTGCAGATAAAAAAAAGGTACAACTTACAGTTATGTAGGAGAATTTGTCACGTCACTGGGTATAGGTAAGGGTTTACGACCACTTTAATTAATTCTGTTAAATGTCTTAAAGTGACTGGCACCCATCTGTTTACAACCGCACTGTAGGTCAACCTCAAGTGAAATATCAGCCCATTTGACCCCTGAGGGTCCCCAATAACCCCTAGGGGATACTACACTGTATTAAAGATATTAAAAGTAACATGGTGACAATGGGGTTGATTTACTAAAGGCAACAAAAACTTTGCAAAGTGCTGTTTCTCCAGAGCTTAGTAAACGAGCAGAAGCTCTGCTGACTTCCATCATCCAATCATGTGCAAGCAAAAATGCTGTTTTATTTTTCTTGCACATGATTGGGTTTTACTTCATTCATTAAGCGCTGGAGCAACTGCACTTGCAGAAGGCAACTGCACTTTGCAAAGTGGCATAGGCTATTTGCCTTTAGTAAATCAACCCCAATGTCTCTTTAAAGGGCAAGTACACTTAAAGTGGAGGGCCACCCTGAAAAAAAAAACTTGAGAAAAATGTTAATAAAAATTTAAAATGAAAAAAAAAAAAATATATATATATTTTTTTTACTTACCAGAAATGGCTGTTGCTAGGCAGTCTAATCTGCCTCTTCCTGTTCGGCGGAGCTGTTCTGTCTTCTGCTCCTAGCACCGTCTTCTAGTGAATGGGGCGCGGTGTGTTATGGGAACTGTGTGTCCCACAACACATCGCGTTCCCCATTCACAAAGCGCCGCAGTAGGCCGCGCGACGACTCGCGCATGCGCAGTAGGAAACTTACTTAGGTTTCCCTTACTGAGGATGGCGGCGCAGGGACCGGAGTGCCGAGGGACATAGGGACATCTCAGCCTCCACGACCGACATCGCGGGCGCCCTGGGAGGGTAAGTGTACTTATTAAAAGTCAGCAGCTACTTTTTTTTTAGCTGCTGACTTTTAAATTTATTTATTTTTTCGCTGAAACACAGCTTTAAAGCACTTGAATGGAAAGAATGCAATGTTTATGCTGGCATATACCTGCAATGACAACACCCAGATAAAGAAATGGCAAATGTTATTTTTGTGATGCTTCTTTATGCATCTAAAAAAGAAGCAAATGTGTTTTACAAGTACAATCATCCTCAAAAAAAAAAAAAGGGCCTGCATAAAAAACTGCTGCTCCAGACCATGGCCAACAAGCTATATTACACATCCAGGCAATTCACTGCTTCCATTGTGAAGTCTGTAAAATAAATAATGTCTATGTAGCATCAGAGGGCCCAGTACCTGCAGAAATCTTGCTTGTCTCTTCTAGCAGTTCAAGGTGGCTATTTTGGATCCATGGGTATGTTCTGCCAGAAATCTCACAGCTTGTGTCATATGAAGCAATGACCCTCAGTACGTTAAAATTTTAAATACCGTATTTATCGGCGTATAACACGCACCGGCGTATAACACGCACCCCAAGTTTAGGAGGGCATTTTAAGGAAAAAAAGTTTTAGGAGGGAAGTTTAGGGAAAAAAAAACAAAAAAACTTACATTTAAGCGTCATTTGCAGCTTGCCCAGCGTCATTTGCAGCTTGCCCAGCGTCATTTGCAGCTTGCCCAGCGTCATTGCAGCCATGCCCAGCGTCATTGCAGCCATGCCCAGCGTCATTGCAGCCATGCCCAGCGTCATTGCAGCCATGCCCAGCGTCATTGCAGCCATGCCCAGGGTCATTGCAGCCATGCCCAGCGTCATTTGAAGTCCGGTCCGGGTTTAAATTTCCCGCCGCCTCAGTACGTTAAAATTTTAAATACCGTATTTATCGGCGTATAACACGCACCGGCGTATAACACGCACCCCAAGTTTAGGAGGGCATTTTAAGGAAAAAAAGTTTTAGGAGGGGAGTTTAGGGAAAAAAAAACAAAAAAACTTACATTTAAGCGTCATTTGCAGCTTGCCCAGCGTCATTTGCAGCTTGCCCAGCGTCATTTGCAGCTTGCCCAGCATCATTGCAGCCTTGCCCAGCATCATTGCAGCCTTGCCCAGGTCATTGCAGCCTTGCCCAGCGTCATTGCAGCCATGCCCAGCGTCATTGCAGCCATGCCCAGCGTCATTGCAGCCATGCCCAGCGTCATTGCAGCCATGCCCAGCATCATTGCAGCCTTGCCCAGGGTCATTGCAGCCATGCCCAGCGTCATTTGAAGTCCGGTCCGGGTTTAAATTTCCCGCCGCCGAGACTCTGTCGCGCGCGCCGCCGAAAAAGACCGAAGCGCGGCCGAAAAAGACCGAAGCGGCCCCGGAAAAGGCCGAGCCGAGTGTTCAGCTCCGCTCGCGGTCCGCCTCCCTGCTGTTTCCGGAGCGAGTGCAGGGAGGCGGGACTACGAACAGAGCCGAACAGTCTGCTCGGTCTATTCCGGCGCGGCTTCGGGTTTTTTCAGCCACAATTCGGTCTTTTTCACCAGCGCTCGCTATTTTTCGGCGGCGCTTGCCATTTTTGATTTTTTTTTTTTGGGGTATCGGCATATAACACGCACCCACGACTTTCCCCCGATTTTTAGGGGGGTAAAAGTGCGTGTTATACGCCGATAAATACGGTAATTTGTTTTCATTTCATGTGCCATCCTGAGCTTCCCCTGGCAGATTCCAGGTCAGAATGACACAGGCAGTGCCCGAAAGTTACGCCAAATCTCAGGAGGTAACCTTGGACTTTGCAAGGCTTGGCGCTAGTTTTGCATCTTGTTCTTACATTTGTTATTCTGTGTGCAAGATACGCTGTTATGCCGCGTACACACGACCGGATTTTCCGTCGGAAAAATCTTGGATGGTTTTTCCGACAGAATTCCGCTCAAGCCTGGCTTGCATACACACGGTCACACAAAAGTTCTCTGAACTTTCGACCGTCAAAAACACAGTGACGATCTGGTACAGACGATCGGAATTTCCAAATGAAACTTTTTCCGACCGAAAAAATTGAGAACATGCTCTCAATCTTTTGCTGGCTGGAATTCCACCAGCAAAAGTCCGATGGAGCATACACACGGTCGCATTTTCCGACCAAAAGCTCTCATCAGACTTTTGCTGGCGGAATTTCCGATCGTGTGTACACGGCGATAGGTGAAAATTAGCTGTTAGAATCACTAATCCAGCTAACAGTTAGGCTCTCCTGGCAAACCTGAGAATCTGGTAAGCAATTTTAAAATAAAAGTTCTTTTCCTGAGCTTGTCCCCTTCTGAATTAACAGCTTGAAAAAAAATAGAGTGGTGACGGCCTGGAGCTGCAAGACCCGTCTCACACAATAGGCTCAATTCAGTAAGTAACAACATGTGGTATTTGCTATCAATTTTAGCTACACGTGTGTTTTTTGCAGCTCCCGTTGGTTCTTATTTCCTAAAATAATGGCTGTCATATAGATATTTGAGGCAGCCGGAGTAAGTGCAGTATTAAATCATTGGTTTAATAGATTAAAAACAGAAAGGCAACTCACAAAATGGATGAATAATGTGAGCATATAAAAACGTAAATCCCGGAATCTCTCCAAGTCGTCCTGATGGCCGTGGCAGCCTCGAGTACTGGCTGTGTTTGCTATGGAAACAAAAAACGGCTGCTCGGCTCTTTTTTATTCTAACTCTATGTCCACTTGGACGGTGGGGCTTGAACCTGTACTCACGGCACAGGCGCCGTTCATCTTCGGCTATTTTCGGAATCTGCTTGTCCTGTGTACTGCGCATGCGCAGTACACAGCGGACAATATCCGATGGGGGACACAATCCGACAGGACACCGGCACTGTGCCATCTTGCGGTCCATGCTGGTTACGGTGGTGATCGGTCGTTTCCTGTTTCCATCACAAACACAGATTGTGCTCGAGGCTGCCACGGCCATCAGGACGGCTTGGAGAGATTCCGGGATTGACGTTTTTATATGCCCACATTATTCATCCATTTTTAGAGTTGCCATTCTGTTTTTAATCTATTAACCCAATGATTGAATACTGCACTTAGTCTGGTGCCCCTCTGTTCCTGCTTTTTACCTACTGCTTCACTCTAAGGGTGCTGCCTTCAAGTGCTGATTGAACATTTATCATGAATGGGCATGCTGGAAAACCAGCATTCGATCAGTGTTTGCAGCCAATGTCTACAGTGTTGCTTTATGTATTCTGATGGGGGGGGGGGGGGGGGGGGGGGGTTGTCTCCCTTGTCAGAATACAATAGAAAAGTAGAGGAGATCCCTGAACCCTGTACAGTATGTAAATACAGGGGTCTGTGAGTTTTTTTTTCATTCCATCTGCCTTGTTGAATGAAAAAAAAAGAATAACTCACAGTACAGTATATACCCTGCTTAAGTTTTACTTTCATGTTTACACTGGAATGTTTCTTTCTTATGAAGTAAAAAAACTATGTAAATATTCCACTCCTTTGTTTGCATTTCTTATTGAGAGAAAGTAAAAGGTGTGGGGAACTGGATCACTTCATTAAGGTAAAAGCTCCTAACTACGTGTTCCATCTGATGTAAGTAGCTGATGTAAGGCAGCACACCAGAGAACAGGGACTTTGCCTTGGCATTGTATTTGAAGTAAATCACCCAAGTGAAGTGTGTAGTAGAGTCAGGAATGAATTTTTTTGTAGGTCACATCTAGTAAAAAGCCAGCCTGTTTCAGGGGCAACAAAGGGCCCTCCTCACACATGTGGTGATAAATGTTCATTATCTGGACATTAGAATGGGAGAAATACCTTCTGTATCAAACAAGCAGAAGTTCTCTCCAGTAGCAGCCTACCAAACCAGCGACTGGGGCAAGTCCTGATTATGTCTGCTTTAGGCTAAACTTCCGTCTCCTCTTCGGTCGTGCACAGTTGTACAAGCTCCTCTCCAGCTTTCATATGTAGGGGGGGCACATGGGGGGACAGGGACAAAAGTAGGGGGGCAACTATAAAATGCAATTTTACTACTATCCCTAGGGTGGCAGAAAACAAGAGATATATGTCACCAGCATACCCCAAAGCAGTGGGAGAACTATCAGGGTTGCAAAGGTTGTCTTGCCACCGGGCCTTGGTGTTCTGCCACTGTGGTGTTCCCCATCCTCCTCTTGCTGTCCTGCCCCTGCTATTGACAGTGCTGGTCTGGCATCTGTCTCCTTGGCAGTGGCAGAAGTCTATTAGGACCTAGTGCTGGTGACATTATGGGTGCATGCAGGGGAAGGCTGGCACTATTGGTTGTAGAGAGCCGAGCACATATGTGTGCAGATAATCATTGGGACATGTGATTTTACTGGGACATATGTGGGGGACATGTGTTTTTAGTATTTGGGGACATGTGTTTTATTATTTGGGGACATGTGTTTTTATTATTTGGGGACATGTATGTTTTGGACTGGTGATCAGTGAGTAAAAAGCTGTAAAGAAACAGCTAATACTCACTGATCACCAGCCGGCTGCAGCGATCCGCTCTCCTCAGCGACGACTTCCGTGTGAGGAGAGGAGAGCCGATTGCCTAGCAACCGGCTGTTTGCTTACATCACATGAGAGCTGTGATTGGACACAGCCGTCATGTGATCAGGAGGGCCAATCACAGAGCCCTCCTGCCGATCCGAGATGCGCCGTGTCCGGGTGACACGAGCGCATCGGGATCGCGCCGCTGCGCGGGCACATGCGATCCCCCTACTTCTGAAGGACGTTTAGGAATGTCCTATCAGAAGTAGAAGGCTCCCACCCAGCCGTATATGTACAGTGGACAGGTGGGAAGTAGTTAAATACATTTACGTTTTTGGTTGTAACATATGGAAAATTCCAAGGGGTATGAATATTTTTTCAGGGCACTGTAAATCCCTGCAAATATGATAGTAATTTCTGTTGCACCTATAAAGTTGTGTCTGCTCATGTGTTTCAGGCATCTACACATATGAAGATTTGCTGTTAACACAATGCAATGTTGTTATTAATATTTTTATTATTCATGTTATTAAGGCTGCTTTCACACTGGGGCGGTTTGCAGGCGCTATTGCGCTAAAAATAGCGCCTGCAAACCGACCTGAAACAGCTGCTGCTGTGTCTCCAGTGTGAAAGCCCTGAGGGCTTTCACACTGGAGCGGTGCGCTAGCAGGACGGTAAAAAAAGTCCTGCTAGCAGTATCTTTGGAGCGGTGAAGGAGCGGTGTATTCACCGCTCCTACCCATTGAAATCAATGGGACACCGCGGGCATACCGCTGGCAAAGCACCGCGCTAGCAGGGGGCTAAAACCACCCCGCTAGCGGCAGCATACCGCGGGTAAAACGACGGTAAAGCAGCGCTAAATATAGCGCTGCTTTACCGCCGCCACCCGCACCGCTCCGGTGTGAAACCAGCCTAAGTGTTCTTGCATAGCAAGACCACATACTGTTATCTCACATATATATTATAGCCAAATTTACCACCCTAACTCCTCCCACAGCTTTTATACTACATAGACAGTAATATACCGAAACGTGCGGATTGTTCCCGATTGGTGTGCTATTACTTTGTGGAACATTTTGCCGAATGCTTCACGAAATAGCAGCGAAATTGGTCCCATAGGAATGAATGGAGAAATATTCAAAACTAGAGTGGGAGGTGACAAAAGCTGACAATCCCATGATCAGCCAAAACATTATGACCCCTCATGAAAAAAAAAATACATGTAGGTGTTACCTAGGACAGTACAGGCATACCCCACTTTTAAGTACACAATGGGGTTTATTTACTAAAGCTGGGAAGTGCAAAATCAGGCTCCCTTCTGCATAGAAACCAATGAGCTTCCAGGTTTTATTACCAAAGTTTAATTGAACAAGCTGAGGTTAGAAGCTCATTGGTTTCTATGCAGAAGTGAGCCTGATTTTGCACTTCCCAGCTTTAGTAAATAAACCCCATTGTGTACTTAAAAGTGGGGTATGCCTGTATGTATGCAAATGCAGCCTACCTAGGAACACCCTCTTCCCCCAATTATGTACAGCACCCTGCTGAATCCTTTCACCAGCCATGATCTGCCCACATTGCATAGAGAAGCACAGTGATGATGCTAGGCTTAATGTACACGGGGCGTTTTTACAACCTCTCCTGATTTAACTTGACAGATAGTAACCCACGTTTAAAACGTCAGTTTTTCCGCGTTTAGTCACGTTTGCACTTAGAAGCGGATAAATTATATATATATATATATATATATATATATATATATATATATATATATATTTATTTTTTTCAAAATAGCCAAAAATGAAAAAACGCCTGTAAACAAAACGCGGCTAAACGCAAGTTACTGCGTTTGGCATGTGAAACGTCGGAGACTTCGGCGTCTGAACTAATTTTTTTGCCTTCAAAGAAAAGCCTATAAAACGCAACTGAGTAAAAACGACATTAAACAAACTTGTGTACCTGCACACATAAGATAACATTGGATGAGTTCAGGGACAGCTAAAAAAAGCATCCAACTGCCTCTGAATGTTTGTTTACCAGCAGCAGTGTACATGAGGCCTAACCAGTGCCGGACTGGCCTACCGGGATACCGGGAAATTTCCCGGTAGGCCGTCTGCTCTCAGTGCTCTGGGGCCGCTTTAGAGTCGGGGATTGGCTGGCAGTGTCAGCGCAGCAAAAAAAAAACCGCAGAGGCGGCCGCCGCTCTTAGCAATGCAGCCTGTGTGTGCGGCGCGCGTGCCTGTATCTCCTCTTTCTTCTGATCCGCGCCGCACACAGATATTACTGCCTGAGTGAGGGGAGGAGCTGGAGCATGATTTCTACATGCATTCGGCCCGTGCGGCGCCACGCACGGCAGCGCAGCACCGCTGATTTCTCCTTCCATTCGGCCCGAGAATAGGAGAAGTGGACGCCCGCTCATCATGGATCAGAAGGTGCCTGCCCTCACCCTCTCTCCCCCTCCCCCCCCCTCTCTCTCTCTCTCTCTCTCTCTCTCTCTCCCTCTCTCTCTCTCCCTTCCCTCTCCCTCTCTCTCTCTCCCTCTCTCGCTCTCTCTCTCTCTCTCTCGCCCCATCTCTCTCCCTCCTCTCTCTCTCTCTCTCCCCCTCTCTCTCTCCCTCTCCCCCCCACACTCCCCCCCCTCCCCCCCTCTCTCTCCCCCTCCCCCCTCTCTCTCTCTCTCTCCTCTCTCTCTCTCTCTCTCTCTCCCCCTCTCCCTCTCCCCCCTCCCCCTCTCCCTCTCTCTCCCTCTCTCTCTCTCTAATAAAATAGTACATTGAGCGTTGCAATTTCTTGGGGGGGGGGGGGCGCAAACTGAAAATAAATAAAACATCAATTGGATCATTGTGCGCATCAAACGCAGCCACTGTGCCCTCAAACGCAGCCACTGTGCCCTCAACGCATGCCACTGTGCCCTCAAACGCATGCTAATGTGCCCTCAAACGCAGCCACTGTGCCCTCAAACGCATGCCACTGTGCCCTCAAATGCATGCCACTGTGCCCATTAAACGCTGCCACTGTGCCATTAAACGCTGCCATTGTGCCCATTAAACGCTGCCACTGTGCCCAAACGCTGCCACTGTGCCCATCAAACGCAGCCACTGTGCCATCAAACGCAGTCACTGTACCCATAAATTGCTACCACTGTGCCCATCAAACACAGCCACTGTGCCATCAAACGTAGCCACTGTGCCCATAAATTGCCACCACTGTGCCCATCAAACGCAGCCACTGTGCCCTCAAACGCATGCCACTGTGCCCTCAAACGCATGCCACTGTGCCCTCAAACGCAGCCACTGTGCCCTCAAACGCAGCCACTGTGCCCTCAAACGCATGCCACTGTGCCATAAATTGCCGCCACTGTGCCCATTAAACGCTGCCACTGTGCCCATTAAACGCTGCCACTGTGCCCAAACGCAGCCATTGTGCCCATCAAACGCAGCCATTGTGCCCATCAAACGCAGCCACTCTGCCATCAAACGCAGCCACTGTACCCATAAATTGCTACCACTGTGCCCATCAAACACAGCCAATGTGCCATCGAACATAGCCACTGTGCCCATAAATTGCCACCACTGTGCCCTCAAACGCATGCCACTGTGCCCTCAAACGCATGCCACTGTGCCCTCAAACGCATGCCACTGTGCCCTCAAACGCAGCCACTGTGCCCTCAAACGCATGCCACTGTGCCCATAAATTGCCACTACTGTGCCCATTAAACGCAGCCATTGTGCCCATCAAACACAGCCACTGTGCCATCAAACGCAGTCACTGTACCCATAAATTGCTACCACTGTGCCCATCAAACACAGCCACTGTGCCATCGAACATAGCCACTGTGCCCATAAATTGCCACCACTGTGCCCATAAATTGCCACCACTGTGCCCATCAAACGCAGCCACTGTGCCCTCAAACGCATGCCACTGTGCCCATAAATTGCCACCACTGTGCCCATTAAACGCTGCCACTGTGCCGTCAAACACAGCCACTGTGCCATCAAACGCAGCCACTGTACCCATAAATTGCCACCACTGTGCCCATAAATTGCCACCACTGTGCCATCAAACGCAGCCACTGTGCCCTCAAACGCATGCCACTGTGCCCATAAATTGCCACCACTGTGCCCATTAAACGCTGCCACTGTGCCATCAAACGCAGCCACTGTAACATCAAATGCAGCCACTGTACCCATAAATTGCCACCACTGTGCCCATTAAATGCTGTCACTATGCTATCAAACGCAGACATTGTGCCCTCAAACGCATGCCACTGTGCCCATAAATTGCCACCACTGTGCCCATTAAGTGCTGCCACTGTGCCCAAACGCAGCCATTGTGCCCATCAAACGCAGCCATTGTGACCATCAAACGCAGCCACTGTGCCATCAAACGCAGTCACTGTACCCATAAATTGCTACCACTGTGCCCATCAAACACAGCCACTGTGCCATCGAACGTAGCCACTGTGCCCATAAATTGCCACCACTGTGCCCATAAATTGCCACCACTGTGCCCATCAAACGCAGCCACTGTGCCCTCAAACGCATGCCACTGTACCATGTACCTGTCTTATCTATATATAGTGCACTCTTCAAATGTGCTTTAAAATGTATGGTTTTCCCTTTTATGAACAATAAAATAATGACGTTATGCTGTTTGGCTGGTATAATAATGCTATGGGCTGGTATGAAATTTTTTCCAGGGCTGGTTTTCATTCCCAGTCCGGCCCTGGGCCTAACTAGTTCTATAAAAAGGGTAATGTAAAATATGGAAAAGCTTTACTTATACATTAACCCCACTTTTGTTGAGAAAAAAAAAGAAAAAACATTACCTCTGGGTGATCGAAGTACATTGTAGGGATTTTAACTGTTGCTGATTTCTAACTTTAGTTATTCTGAAGGAAAAGCCATTTGTTTGTCTTTCTCCAAGTGCACAGTGAATATGTATGGAAGTGATTTCCCTTTGGGAGTATCTCACCAACAGTCACATTTTTGTTGCAGGGGATGCTCAAAATCTATCTTAGTGCAGACTCCTGTAAAAATAAGTAAGCCAATCACACAAGCAGGAAATGACATATCTGAGGGGCGTTCTCTGTACAACATCTGTGTACAGAATGCCTCCAAGTAGCCATATTACATTTTACAGAAAATCACAGAGCTGCATATTGAAAAGAAAAGGTAATTTTTAATACCATTCAATTACAATATGACTTGCTGCCCGCCCCCATCCCCCGTTGTGTCTTGGGAAAGACACAGTTCCCAGGACACAACGGAGACCAATAAAGACGCACAGCGCGACTCCCGCATGCGCAGTAGGGAACCGGGCAGTGAAGCCGCAACGCTTCACTTCCTTATTCCCTGACAGAGGATGGCGGCGGGGGCAGCCGAGAGACGAGTGATCTTCTGCCAACATCGCTGGAACCTAGAACAGGTAAGTGCCTATTTATTAAAATGGTTGTAAAGTCAAAAATATAACTTTTACCTACAGGTAAGCCTATAATAAGGCTTACCTGTAGGTAAAAAAAATATCTCCTAAACCTGTATGGTTTAGGAGATATTCCCCGTGCAATGCGCCGCTGACTGCAGCGGCGCATGCGCACGGGGGATTCTCGGCTGAAAGGCCGGCAGTATCCGAACCCTGCCGGGATGAAGTCTCCCGTGCGCAGTGATGACATTGCGGCTCCAGCCACTCACAGCGCTGGAGTCGCGATACCCGGAAGACAGGCCGAGGCAACATGTCAGCGACCTCGGCGTGGACCAGGTGAGTTACCGACGCTTCGTTGTAAGGTAAGTATTTCATAATGAGCTAGTATGCGGTGCATACTAGCTCATTATGCCTTTTCCCTTACAGGTGTTTAAAAGAAAAAAAAAAAAAAAAAAGGTTCAGCGGCTTTACTACCGCTTTAAAAGTCAGCAGCTGCAGTATTTGTAGCTGCTGACTTTTAATATTTTTTGTGCAGGTGGACTCCCTCTTTAACCATTTAATTATTATGGTAATGGATAGGGGGTTGGGAGGGGGAACTGTAAACTTTGGAGAGGATTGGCTACAACATTAGAAGACCAGGGTGGGTTTAAAGCGGGACTGTACTGAAAAAAATAATTTTAAAGCCAGCAGCTACAAATACTGCAGCTGCTGACTTTAAAAAAACGGACACTTACCTGTCCCTGGTTCCAGCGGTGTCGGCAGCAGAGGCTGATCGCTCGCTCAGCTCTCTGCTGTAGCCGGCGCCATTCTCGGTGAGGGAATCAGGAAGTGGCTTCACTTCCCGATTCCCTACTGCGCGAGTCGCGCGGCGCAATGAGAATCTTCAGCGCTGTCTGCCGGGACACGTGTGTGTCCCAGCAGACAGCGCGCCGGGACAGGAACTTGCGTAAACTCCCACGGGAGTTTATGCCGGAAGTGGGTGCAGATACCTGTCTTAGACAGGTATCTGTCCCCCCTGAAAGGTGCCAAATGTGACACCGGAGGGGGGGAGGGTTCCGAAAAGCGGGAGTTCCACTTTAGGGTGGAATCCCCCTTTAACTCCTGTTAGTCAAGACCAGAAATGTGATGCTATAGTGGGCACAGGATCTTCAACGCTCTGTGTCTTGCAGTTTGCTGCCTAAAATTGTGCAGGCCCTATTTTTTCATGTGTTGTCTATCGCTGTTTAACCACTTCATTACCGGCCACCGTCATATGATGTCCACAAGCTGGATCGCCCATCCTGGGTGGACGTCATATGACGTCCCCCTATTCCCGGCCGTCTAGGGGGGCGGTGCGCGCACCCGCGGCGTCGCTCGTGACCTGGTGTGCGTGTCCGCGATGTCCGCCGGGCACCCGCGATTGCCTGGGAAAATGGCGGGACCATGGAGCTGTGTGTGTGTAAACTCACAGCTCCATGTCCTGTCACTGGAGAGGAGACCGATCATGTGTTCCAAGTACAGAGGAACACCGATCGGTCTCCTCCCCTGATGAGTCCCCTCCCCCTACAGTTAGAATCACTTGCAGGGAACATATATTAACCCCTGCAGAGCCCCCTAGTGTTAACCCCTTCCCTGCCAGTCACATTTACACAGTAATCAGTGCAATTTTATAGCAACGATCGCTGTGTAAATGTGAATGGTCCCAAAAATGTGTCAAAGGTGTCCAAAGTGTCCACCACAAAGTCGCAGTCACGAAAAAAAAAAAAAAAAAATCGCGCAGATCGCCGTCATTACTAGTAAAAAAATAAAAATGCAATAAATCTATCCCCTATTTTGTAAACGCTATAACTTTTGCGCAAACCAATCAATAAACACTTATTGCGATTTTTTTTTACCAAAAATATGTAGAAGAATACGTATCGGCCTAAACTGAGTAAAAAAATTTTTTTTTTAAATGGGATATTTATTATAGCAAAAAGTAAAAAATATTGTGTTTTTTTTTCAAAATTGTCACTCTTCTTTTGTTTATGGCGCAAAAAAAAAAAACCCGCTGAGGTGATCAAAGACCACCAAAAGAAAGCTCTATTTGTGGGGAAAAAAAAGGACGTCAATTTTGTTTGGGTGCAACGTCGCACGACCGCGCAATTGTTAGTTAAAGTGACGCAGTGCCGAATCGCAAAAAGTGCTCTGGTAAGGAAGGGGGTAAAATCGCCCGGTGCTGAAGCGGTTAAAGTGTGCTCTATTACATGAAGCCTATAGACCACAACATCAGCAGGTGCAATGGTGAAATGACGGGTGGTGCCATGAAGTCCGTAGTCCAGACAGCAGATTATCATCAGCACACCAAAAGTGAGAGTCTAAGGACAAGACATTCATCACCAAAAAATGCAACATTTTGTGGCCACTGAGGACCCCCCTCCTCAGGTAATGAAACAAACAATTATATGCCTCTAGGAACCATTCCCACATCCACATCATGCAAACATTTGATTTTGCAACATTCAACCCCAAACGAATGTTCGCATAGAATGCACATAAAAGCACGTATGGTGTGTGAATCACACACTGAACTGGTTATTTAAACTGTATGTACAGCCATGTTTTTATTTTACTGTCGTTTTGGACAATGCAGGAAAAGGGTTGAAACCTCTGTAAGGTTATTATTTTGATGCCTGGGGAGATTTTAGTTCTGGTCAGGTTCAGCACCTCTTGCTGGCACTGAAGTCTCTAATTGTCTGCTTTAGTGGATGAATACAGAAGGTGAATCTCCCCGAGAGGACACACAGCAATGAAAGCTAGAGTTAGTTACCTGGTAACTCCATTTCTATTAATCTTCCAGGACAGCACATGAGAGAGTGGCTCCACCCACCTAAAACAGGAAACACATCATCCACAATCAAATAAAAAGAACAGTCACCAGTGTCCTCAGTAGTAAGGAAGAACCAAAGGCAACTAATGTAATAACATAACCCAATACAATACAGAATGTAGGGCTGTCCTGGAATGGGCCTCTTGGCTGCTTCTCTGATTAAAGTTGATGTCATAATGTAGAGAATAAGATTTCCTTTCATTTGAGCCCAGTCATGCCACACAGATTTACTCCGGCCCTGAGAAATCCTCTTTTATTGTTCAGTTAGAAAGATCTTGACAAAGTGCTGAAAACTTTGTCAAAAACACCCCCTTGCTGTGAGTGACAGGTGATTTACATATCTCATGCACTAGCCTGAGACAGGCACATCCTGTGTAATTATAAAAAGTGAGAAATCCATCCCTCCCCCACATAACAAATCCTGTGATCAATGTATCCTCAGACACACACACTGCAATGTGCAATGCATATATATATAATTTTTGGGGGTTCCAAGTAATTTTCTAGCAAAGAAATCTGATTTTAAATGTAATAAACAAGTGTCTGAAAAAAGTTTAGACTTTAAGTGGTTAGGGCTCTTTCACACGGGGCGGATCCGTAATGATCCGCCCCGTGAACATCCGCCGGCACAGGGCAGTCCCTGCACGCTGTGCAGGGACCGCCCTGTCAGATCTCCGCTCTCCTCTATGGGGATCGGATGAACACGGACCGTCTGTCCGTGTTCATCCGATGCGCTCTGCAGACAGATGGAAAAATAGGGTTTTCCTCTGTCTGCAGAATCGGACCATAGCGGAGGTGGACAATATCGGGTGTCAGCGGATGATCATCCGCTGACACCCGCTATCCCATAGGGGTATGAATGAATGAATGAATGACTTGTATAGCGCAACCTATGCAAACTGAATCACCTCAGGGCGCTTTTTGCCACTGGTGTCCATCTGTGGTATAGTGCGGTCCTTGCCCTGTGGGGTCCCGACACACTTACAAACACATACAACATACACATATTTGGCCAATTTTATCGACAGGATCTAATTAACCTACCAGCATGTCTTTGGAGTGTGGGAGGAAACCGGAGTACCCGGAGGAAACCCACGCAAGCACAGGGAGAACATGCAAACTCCAGGCAGAAGGTGTCATGGTCGGGATTTGAACCAGCGACACTATTACTGCTAGGTGAAAGTGCTAACCACTACACCACTGTGCTGCCCTATGTATCCGAAAACGGATGGATGAAATACGGACATACGGTCCGTATGTGTGAAAGGGGCCTTAAACTTCCTGCATATTCACACAGAAGTTGTCGGAAGAGTTACAATGTTGTTAAAAACTTGACAGACTGCCAGAGTGAGCAGAGAACTTGTACTTGTTACATGAAAGAATCAGGAAACACTGCAATACAGATCGTCGGGGGGGGGGGGGGGGTGAATCGAGATTGCGATCTTTTAACGATTAATTGTGCAGCTCTAATGCACGCCACACTTTTCAGATATTTATTTGTAAAATATTTTGAAAACCATTTATCATATCCTTCCACGTCACAATTATGTGCCACTTTTTGTTGGTCTATTACATAAAATCCCAATTTTATTTTTTGGTTGTAACATTTTGTTTCTTTTGCTATGCCAAGAAAGCGTTGGCCCTTAAATGGAGAAACCCGATCCCTCCATCTCTTCAAAACTGGGCGGAACTTATTAACAAAGCATTGCCAATGTACAAACTAACCCAGGGCTCGACAAACCCCGGGCGCCAGGTCGCATTTGTGACTAGAATTAGCGACCTGGCGCCTGGGGGCGGCACAGCTGGGCGGTATCATGATGGGCCGCACCGGCCGGTAATTGAGCCCGCGGCTTTGAGGCCTTCTGCAGTCTTATGCTTCCTTCTGGAATCTGGCGCCCTGTTGTGGTGGCCGTTGGTATGACAGCCAGCAATGCTAATGGAGCTTCTAATGCCTGTTTTCACTGCCTGCCCATCTCATTCCCTTTACTTAGAACCCCCAAACATTATATATAATTTTTATCCTAACATCCTAGAGAATAAAATGGCCGTCATTGCAATACTGTCTGTCACATCGTATTTGCGCAGCGGACTTACAAGCGCACTTTTTTGGGAAAAAAATCCTTTATTTAATTAAAAAAATAAGACAACAGTAAAGTTAGCCCAATTTTTTTTTATATTGTGAAAGATAATGTTATGCAGAGTAAATTGATACCCAACATGTCGGCTTGTGGCATGGCGACAAACATTTACCCTTTAAAATCTCCATAGGCGACGTTTAAAAAAATGATACAGGTTGCATGTTTTGAGTTACAGAGGAGGTCTAGAGCTATAATTATTGCTCTCACTATACCGATCGCTGCGATACCTCACCTCACAGCTGCGAGCTCGACGGGATGGGGCGTGTTTAAAAAAAAAAAAAATCTTATTTATTTTAACTTTTATTTGTAATTTTTTCACTGTTCTTTAAAAAAATAAAAATGGTGTCACTTTTATTCCTATTACAAGGAATGTAAAAATCCCTTGTAAGGCTAGGTTCACACTGCTGCGGCGCGAATTTAGCGCGATTTTGATCCGATTGCGTTGCGAATTTGCATTGTGAATTCTTTATGTGTTCTTGCAATTCTACTGCAAATTTAGCAGTCTGTGGAGCTGAATTCGCATCGCACACGGATCAAACTCGGACATGACCCTTTTTTCACGCAGCTTAGATTCGCAACGCATTGATGTGAACGGCACTCATAGAAAACTATGTTATTAAAATGACTTGCGAATTTGAGCGATCGCAACGGCTCAAATTCGCAATAGAATTCGCAGCAGTGTGAACCTAGCCTAATAGAAAAAAAGCATTACAGGACCTCTTAAATATGAGATCTGGGGTCAGAGAAAAATTGGTAATTTGAAAAAAAAAGAATAATGTCCCTTTAAGAGCTATGGGCAATGACTTGGAGACAGGTAGGGGGGGGGGGGGGGCATCTTCCCCTCACTTGTTTCTCCATGTCAGGCCAGGGACAGGTCCGGATCGCCGTTACCGACCTGGCTCCTAACTTTTTTAGCTGGCTCCTAGATTCCAAGCAAATTTGTCAAGCTCTGAACTAACCTACGCTGCTAGAGGTTGCCCTAAGAAGTTTGAGAAAGTTTGGGTGGGTTGGATACAATATGTATCCGGAGACAGAGGTGTGATAGCAGACAAATGGTTGTAGTAGGAATAAGATGGCTATGAACATGCTAGCAGACATAGACATAAGTTATGATGTTTTATTGAAAGTATGGTGTGACATGAAACGCAAAGTTTGGTTAATAATATTGCAGTAGTAATTATTGATAAGATGCTGTAGATGTTGACATGATGCACATATTCTGATAATATGCTACAAGGTTATGACTGATTGTTGTTAATGTTATACTACATGTGAATAAGCACTGAGAAATGTAATAGTACACCATTTTTGAAAATATGAATAAGATTTACCCTTTAACCTCTTGCCGACCAGCGCACGCCGATCTACTTCGGCAGAATGGCGCTGGTAGGCAAAAGGACGTACAGGTACGTCCACTTTAAGAAGCGGTGTCGCGGGCACACGCGGTCTCTGTGACCACGGGTCCCGCAAACTTGATTTCCACCGGGTGCCTGCGATCGTGTCACGGAGAGGAGGAACGGGGAGATGCTTTTGTAAACAAAGCATTAACCCGTTCTGCTTAAAGAGGAAGTAAAGCCTCTTAAAAAAAAAAAAAAAGACACCCTGCAAGGCAAAGGCATAATGAGCTAGTATGCATAGCATACTAGCTCATTGTGAATGACTTACCTGAAAACAAAGCCCCCGAAGCAGTCCTCATCCACGATCTTCTGCGCCGCCATCCAGCGCCTGAGTGACTTCCGGGTCTCACCGCTCCAGCGCTGTCATTCGCTGGAGCGGCGATGACATCACTCCTGCGCATGCACAGGAAAGCGGCATATCGCCGTGAACCCGGCATGCGCAGTGCGCCTGCGCGCCGCTGTCTACGGCGCATGCGCCATAGACAGCGATGCCTTTTTCTAAATATCTCCTAAACCATGTAGGTTTAGGAGATATTTATTGGACCTACAGGTAAGCCTTAATCTAGGCTTACCTGTAGGTCAAAGTGGTTTGTAAGGGTTTACAACCACTTTAATGACAGGACAGAAATCACAGCTCTCTGTCATCGAGAGCAGTGATCACTGTCCTGTGTGTTAAAGCCCAGCCCCCTAACAGTAAGAATCACTCCCCAGGACACACTCAACCCCATCACTGCCCCCTAGTGGTTAACCCCCTTCACTGCCAGTATTGCTCCGTCAAATGGCGTGATTTCCGGTTCCTCCCTCTCCGTCCAGTGTGAGCGGAGAGGGGAGAGATCGGTGGCAGCAGCGCTGTGGGCTGCATGTGTAGTGCCCACAGCGCTGCTCAGTGACAGAGTCATTGATCCATCCATCCATGCTCACCCATCCATACTCTGCATACTCTCCATACTCTGCATACCCACCCATACTCTGCATACCCATCCATACTCTGCATACCCATCCATCCACCCATGCTCACCCATCCATACTCAGCAATACTCATCCATCCATGCTCAGCCATCCCATTCACCCCCATCCATACTTAGCCATACTCAATCGTATGCAGCCGTACCCAGCCATACTGAATCGTACTCAGCCATCCCTATTCATGCTCATCCATGCCACTACAGTGCCTCACAAAAGTGTAATAGGTAGTCAAATTAGATTTGAAACGTATGTCCCTGAAATACCTGAGGGTGCTCCCTGCATGTTGGTCCTCTGTATGTGGCCACGCTGTGGAAAAGTCTCACACATGATGTATTGCCATACTAGGGAGAAGTAGGAGAATCTATTTTGGGGTGTAATGTTTGGTATGTACATGTTATGTGTTAGAAATATTGTGTAAATGGACAACGTTGTGTAAAGAAAAAAAAAAAGTATTTTCATTTTCTTTACACATTTTCCAAAAACTTGTGGAGAAAAATGACATGTTCAAAAGACTCAATATGCCTCATAGATTATACATTGGCTTGTTTTCATTCCTAAATTGGTAATTTTTGGGCCGTTTCCATTTTCCTGGTTCTCCGGGGCCTTCAAAAGTGTGGGAGGTAGTCAAGAAATGATATGTGTAATTTATACTCCAAGATCGCCTGATGGCGCTCCCTGCATGTTGGGCCTCTGTATGTGGCCACGCTGTGTAAAAAAGTCTCACACGTGTGGTATCGCCATACTCAGGAGCAGCAGTAGAATGTGTTTTGGGGTGTAATTTGTGCTATGCATATGCTGTGTGTGAGAAATAACCTGATAATATAACAATTTTGTGAAGAAAAAAAAAAAGAAAGAAAAGAAAATCTTGATTTTGCAAAGAATTGTGGGAAAAAATTACAACTTCAAAAAACTCACCATGCATCTTACTAAATACCTTGGATGTCTACTTTCCAAAAAGGGGTCATTTGGGGGGTATTTGTACTTTCCTGGCTTGTTAGGGTCTCAAGAAATTAGATGGGCCGTCAGTACTTCAGGTGTGATCAATTTTCAGATATTGGCACCATAGATTGTGGACTCTAAAACTTTCACAAAGACCAAATAATATACACCGATTTGGGTTATTTTTACCAAAGATATGTAGTGGTATAAATTTTGGCCAAAAGTATATGAAGAAAAAAATTACAAAATTTGCAAATTTTGCAAAATAACAGAAACGAAGAAAAATGCATTTTTTTTTACAGAATTTTCTCTTTTTTTCTTTTATAGCGCAAACATTTTTAAAACCCAACGGTGATTAAATACCACCAAAAGAAAGCTCTATTTGTGGGAAAATAAGGACAAAAATTTCAAATTGGTACAGTGTTGTATGACAACATGAGTAATTGTCATTCAAAATGTGAGAGCACCGAAAGCTGAAAATTGGTCTGGTTATTAAGGGGGTTTACGTGCCCAGTGGTCAAATGGTTAATGATAGTGATGATAGTCTCCTGAGAGTGATAATCTCATAGCAGCAGACACAGATAAAAGGGACAAACCTCACACATACCTGAGGTAAAACCAATAGCGCTCACTGTCAGGTGACCACACGGAGGGGGGGCGGGGGGGGGCGGGGCCTGCGTGTTGTGACATCTGTCACAAAATGGCCGCGCCCGCCCCGCTGTCTCTCCTCACGCACAGAATCCCGCCCTATTTTCTTCCCTTCACCGTATAGGCACGCCCCCATCTCCGCCCCGCCCACAGACACGCCTCTCTGCTTTGCCAGTGGCCGGTGCGGGCTCACACCTTTTGTTTGCGACCAATGGCGGGCGCCGTACACGTCACGGGCACGTGACGCTGTTACTGGGCAGACGTGCTGAGGGAGGACTGAGAGAGATCAAAATAAACAGAGTCCAGGCACAGCGGAGTAAGGTGAGAGCGAGGACTGGGGGGAGATCAGGTGTTTAGGGGGGTCCAGGGGTGCAGCTGCTGCACAACCTCTTGTAAGTTATAAGGGGGGGACACTTGGTTTTCTTTTCTGTGGCACTAGAAGTCACAGCATGCCCTGCCTCCTCATAGGCTGGAGGTGAAGTTCATGATAAGTACCTGTCAGGGCATGCTGGGACTTGTAGTTCTGCTTGCTGTGTCCGGGGATATGAATATCTGCAGGAACTGGTGCATGCTGGGACTTTTTCTATAATAGATTGTAGATCTACAATACCTTGGTGCGACTACATGCTGGGACTTGTAGTGCACCCCCTGGGACTTCAGGAGTCCTGTGTAAAGGAGTGCAGACATTGGCTGGCAGGTAATGCTGAGACTTGTAGTCCTGCAAGGCTGTAGGAGTGGAGCATGCTGGGGGTCTCCATAGAAACAGACTCGCCCCCCCCCCATATACCCAGTGCTGGGATTTGTTGTCCCACAAGACTATTTACTAGTCAGCTTCTACCATGCTGGGACTTGTAGTTCTACAACAGCTGAGAGCAGGCTGTCATTTGTAGTTCTATGGTAACTGGGTGTCGGGGCATGCTGGCATTTGTAGTTCTATGGTAACTGGGTGTCAGGGCATGCTGGCATTTGTAGTTCTATGGTAACTGGGTGTCGGGGCATGCTGGCATTTGTAGTTCTATGATAACTGGGTGTCGGGGCATGCTGGCATTTGTAGTTCTATGGTAACTGGGTGTCAGGGCATGCTGGCATTTGTAGTTCTATGGTAACTGGGTGTCGGGGCATGCTGGCATTTGTAGTTCTATGGCAACTGGGTATCAGGGCTTGCTGGGATTTGTAGTTCTATGGTAACTGGGTGTCGGGGCATGCTGGGATTTGTAGTTCTATGGTAACTGGGTGTCGGGGCATGCTGGCATTTGTAGTTCTATGGTAGCTGGGTGTCAGGGCATGCTGGGACTTGCAGAGTTAGGATCCCTGGGTCAGGTGTAGGCACTGATGGTATATAATGTGACCTGTATACAGGTAGTTGGTGGGCCCCCTGGTTTGGATGATACATGTTGGACACCTCTGTTATACGCAGAGCGGTGTGTGTGCCGGGATGGGGTGTTGCACTCACTGGGGGATGACTGTGTGCTGTGTGGGATTCTCCATATGCCGAGGGGGTGTGTCTGTTTTGATCTGTCTTTGTATGAACAGGGTGCTAACCAGGACATGTCTGTCTACAGCAACCAATCAGCTTGCAGATGTCATTTCTGCCCTGTAAACGTGAATGGAGGATTCTGAGTGCAGTATGTGTTCTCTGTACATTATGGGGGGGGATCTATATCCTGTTTACTGCATACGTTGTAGATTGACTGATTGACTGATTGTCATGTGCTCTCTATATATTGAGGGGGCGTGTCTGTCATTTCATCGCGTGTTTGTGTTTTTTTTTTTTTGTTATACGTGGGGGGGGGGGGGGGGTGTTGTGTACAATATATGCTCTCTATACATTGATAGTGATGATCCTGTTATCTATAGTGTGATCACTACATACATGGGGGGGGGGGGGGGGGGTATCTATATCCTGTTTACTGCATACCTTGTAGATTGACTGATTGTCATGTGCTCACTATATATTGAGGGGGCGTGTCTGTAATTTCATAGTGCGTGTTTTTTTTTTGTTTTTTTTTTTGTTATATGTGGAGGGGGGGGGATGTTGTGTACAATATATGCTCTCTATACATTGATAGGGGTTATCTATAGTGTGATCACTACATACATGGGGGGGGGGGGGGGGGGGGGTGTACAGTATGTTCTTTCCATACATTCAGGAGGGGGGTGTATCTGTATATTGTGTTTTGCAGAGTCTGAGCGTATGTATTTATGTACAGTGACAGTAATTATATGCTCTCTATACATCCACGGTTATCTTCTTATCTACAGTGTATTGGGGGGGGGGGGGTGTTATGTACAGTATATTCTTTCCATACATTGAGGAGGGGGGGGGGGTGTTTGTATAATGTGTACGTATGTGTTATGTACAGTGTCAGTCTGTTCTCTCTATGTATAGAGGGGGATAGTCTGCTCACTCTATACCTTTTAGTCTGCAGTCACACGTATCATTTCATGAATGCACATCATCACGCTTGCCTTGTTAGTTATTGTTAATGAGGTCCCCAAACACGACAAAAAGAAAGGGGGGGGGGGGGTAAACGTGACGCTCAAAAAAAAAAGGAAAAAAAAGTATGATTGCCTTTCCTGCGTGTAGGGCTGTATATACATGGCGAAATTATGAGCGTCTTCACAAGAAGATATACAGGCGGTCCCTGGGTTAAAAACAACATATGGTCTGTAGGTTTGTTCTTAAAGCGGGGGTTCCACCCAAAAATGGAACTTCCGCTTTTCTGCATTACTGCCAGACAGATTTCTAAGTTGGTATCTGCAATACTCTTTATGTATATCAGGGAGTGTGTGTGTGTGTGTGTGTGTGTGTGTGTGTTTTTGTTTTATTTATTTATTTTATTTTTTCTTCTCATAGATGGAGTGTGTTCTGTGCTTTCTGTACATTAAAGCGAAACTCCACCCATCTCAGCTAAAACTGTAATTTCATCCTTTGGTAATTGTTCCTGTATGTAAAAATTAGATACTTTCAAGTCCATGAAGTTTAGCATTGTCCTTCTCCTTCCTGGGGGCTCTTGGGTCTATACCTTGCATGCGCAGGCACTCTGTGGGTCTATAAGGCTGGATTCACACCTATGGCATTTTTGGTGCTTTTTGCATTTTGCAGATTTGCACTACAGAACGTGTTCCATAGGAAACCATGTTAAATGGACTGTAGAGCAAATCTGCAAAATGGAATAAAAATGCATGGGTGTGACTCCGGCCTAAGACCTGGAGGAGACTTGTGGTGTGTCTGCGCATGCACCATGTTGCTCCAAACCCCACGCATGCCACAAGTTTAGCCCATTTTTGCAAATACAATACAGTCAGTGTTGATGGGGGAATAATTCCCCCCCAACCTACCTCACATCTCGGGGGGGGGGGGGGGGGGACGATAGGTAAGATACACAGGAGCTTGGGGAGCCTAAACCTTACGCTGTTTTTTGATAGCAGTGAACTATGCCTAAGTGGGTGTGCTGTTTATGCTGTTTATGAACTGTACAGCATGTTCTTTGCATACATTGAGGAAGGGGGCGTGTCTGTCAGGCATGGTTGTTTTTGCCTACACTGGGTGGGAATGTATGTTGTGTACGGAGTGTGCTCTCTAGGAATGGCGGGAGCTGTTGTCTATAGTGTGCTCAGTCCATACATTGCAGGGGTGTGTCTGTTGTAAACAGTACATTCTGTTCTTGCCAGTACAATATGTCCTTTTCTGTGTAGGGAATGGTGTGCTTTTCCATAAGGGAAGGGGGGGCGGGTTCATTATGGAGAGGTGTGCCTTTTATGAACTGTCCTGCCCCATACAGGGGGGGAGAGACGTGTCTGTAATATATGATTTGTATTTACATAGGCTGAGTGGGTGTGTTTATGTACAGTATGTCATCTGTACATTAAGGGGAGTGTTGGTGTATATCTGTGTATATTGTAGAGGTGGCCGTAATCTGCAGTATACGAATATATTCACCCTGAAGGGCTTGCAGGGTTGTATATGCTGTGTCTGTGCAGGTTGTATAGTGCCTTGAAAAAGTATTCATACCCCTTGAAATTTTCCGCATATTTTGTCGTTCTAACTAAAAACGTAAATTTATTTTATTGGGCTTTTATGTGATAGCTAGATAACACAAAGTGGCACATAATTGTGAAGTGGAAGGAAAATGATAAATGGTTTTCATAATTTTTAACAAATAAATATCTGATAAGTGTAGCGTGCATTTGTATTTAGGACCCCTTTCCCTGCAAGTTAAGGAAATTCATTCGGCCAATGGCTCCCACTGCTGTCTCAGCCAATCAGGAGGCAGAGACCCGGTTGAGCAGCTGCTCACATGCACTTCACTGGATTACGAATGGGCCAGAGCAAGTATTATTGGGATACAAAGAATTTCCGCTCCAAGGTAATAACTTCTCCCAAAACAACTGTCTCCACAATCCCACAGTGTGCCGGCTCTGTTTGCAACAGGAACTGAAGTAGAAAAGAAGTAGCTGGATAGCCGCACTCCAAACGCACACAGTCATCACTAAGCACCGTGTTCGGTGTGAAACATGTCAGCGGCTGTGCAGTTAGTCTGTATACAAGCCTAGATGCTATGATTTTAATTTATATTTTTTAAATACAGTTGAATAATTTGGAGTGCGGCTATCCAGCTACATCTTTTTTACTTAAGTCTTATTGGGGGGGTCCACAGGGGACGCGTATACTGAAGGATTTTTTATCTTTCTGCATAGAATGCACAAAGGTAAAAAGCCTTTAGAACCACCTTAAAGTTTAACTTCAGGAATGAGGCTAAATCTATCCTTGCCCCCCACACTGCAGTGGTTACATGCCTGCTTAAAGCGGGAGTCCTGCAAAAATTTTTTTTAAAAAGTCAGCAGCTACAAATACTCCAGCTACTGACTTTTTTAAAATAAGGACACCCACCTGTCCCAGGGTCCAGCGATGTCGGGCACCCGAGGCCGAAGCGTCCCTCGGTCCTCGGATGCTACCGCCGCCATCTTCGGTAAGGGAATCAGTAAATGAAGCCTTGCGGCTTCACTTCCCGGTTCCCTAATGCGCATGCGCGAGTCGCGCTGCGCAATCCGAATGGTCTCTGCTGTCTCTGGGACCCGTGTGTGTCCCAGCAGACAGTGCGGGGGGATGGGAAGAGGCGTAAACTCCCGTGGGAGTCTATGCCCAGAAGTGGGTACAAATACCTGTCTTAGATGGGTATCTGCACCCCCCTCCCACCTGAAAGGTGCCAAATGTGACACCGGAGGGGGGGGGGGAGGGTTCCGAAAAGCAGAGGTTCAATTTTTGTGTGAACCTCCGCTTTAATGTAAAGGTACCAGGGATACTTGCCTTATTCCTCACTCTGTCATGCATCTTCCATACACATGACTGGTCCCCCACAGCACCCTCTGTAAGCAGGTTGGGGGCAAGGTCACCTCACTTGCAATGCCAGGTTAGTAGCCCTGCACTGCATGTGATAATGGTGACACCCCCCCCCCCCACTGCAGTGGAGTCTTATCTTTGCACCCCTAGACCAAACGAGCATTTAACCCTTGCAGTGCGGGGGTCCCCTCTACAAGGGTAGAGCATATCTTATTCCCTGAGTTCAGCTTTAAGGTTTCCTGTGTTCTTCAGTGGATTCCAAGAAAAGGATTTTATGGCGAGTATAAAAATTCTATTTTTCTCTTGAGGAAAAACCCTCAAACACATTGCCACATGTGCTGCACTTTTATGACATGACGCATGCCTGGGAGTCTGCCATGAACTCCCAGCCACAGTTCATGAGTTGTTAGCGCTCATAGTTACTTCTGTTTGTCACTTTTTTTTTTTTTTTTTTTTTGTTATTCAAAAATGACGGTTATGCATGTTACATAACCAGGAACGACCTAACTGCACTCTGTTTCTAACGAGAGGAAAAAGCATTGGAATAGGTCCAACTTGGGAGAAGAAAATACCTTGAGGCACTAAACTAGCTTCTATTGCCTTCAGTTTCCCATTCCATTTACAACATTTTGATCTTTTTCACTTCTTTGGAAAAGGCCAATTATAATATTAGACGGGAGACAATACAGGAAGAAAGCTATTTTAATTAGGGCAGCCCATCCTTGCAACTGATGTTTTGGATCTGAAAATTGCTTGAGATGATTGAGTGAGGATCGACCCACATGAATTTTCTCGAGGGGATACGCCTAATTGTTTGAATTGTGCATCAATCTCTTTAAAGTGAAAGTCTGGTCAAAACCTAACTACTTGCCTCCCCATTCTAAGCCCTTTAGCAACTACCCTGTTAAGGAAAGATGTCTATACTTGCCTAATCTATGGGCGCTCTGGTCGGGTAATGTGATTGGCTCCCAGCACTGGCTTCAGGGGAGAGGAGGGACAGTGGACAGCGGATGCCCCATAGTAAGTCTATGGGTGATGGCACCGCTTTGGCACCCAGGCTCCGCAGACGTTGCTGCATCTCTACTCTTCACTGAAGCCAGCAGATGGGAGGGTCATGTGACCGGACTGGAGCATCCTTAGATTTGGTAAGTATACACATCTTTCCTTTTACAGGGTGGTTCATATAGGGCTTAGAATGGGGGGCGGGAGCCGGTTTAAGCATAGTTAGGTTTTGACTGGACTTTTGCTTTAAAGTGATTCTAAAAGTTTTTTTTTTTTTATATAACCTGTCATACTTGCCTGCTCTGTGAAATGGTTTTGCAGAAAGCAGCCCTGATCCTCTTCTTCTCGGGTCCCCTTACAGCGCTCCTGTCTCCTCCCCCTTGACCAGTACTCCCCAATTGCAAGCTGCTTGCTATGGGGGCACTGGTGCATGCTTGCTTCTGAGCCCCGCTCTGTGTCCATATGAAATAGAGCCATGGCTTGGCCCTGCCCCCCACTCTCTCCTCATTGGCTGTGATTGACAGCAGTGGGAGCCAATTGCTCCTGCTGCTGTGTCTCAGCCAATGAAGGGAGAGACCCAGAACAGCCAAGGCTTCCGTGCACATCGCTGGATCGAGATGGGGCTCAGGTAAGTATTAGGGGGGCAGCACACATAGAATGCATGAAGGTAAACAACCTTTAGACTATACAAGGTGTTTAAGGCTCCATTCACACTTGTAGGACTCCAAAGTTGTGCCGACTTTGGATTGGTGCAACTTGTATACGACTTTGGTCTTGACCAGTGATAATGGACAACTGTTTGATTGTATAACATTCAGGTACGACTTTCATGCAACTTCTGAGGGTTAACATTGAAGTCTATGGCCCTCAAGTTGCACGAAAGTCAGACCTGAATGTTATACAATGCAACAGTTGTCCATTATCACTGGTCAAGACCAATGTAGTGCAGGAAACGCTTTGAATTTGCTGCAACTTTAACCACCTGCTATCCAGGCCAATTCTGACATTTCTCTCCTACATGTAAAAATCATCTTTTTTTTTGCTAGAAAATTACACAAAACCCCCAAACATTATATATATATATTTTTTTTTTTTAGCAGAGACCCTGGAGAATAAATGGCAGTCCTTGCAACTTTTTATCTCGCAGAGTATTTGCGCAGTAATTTTTCAAACACGTTTTTTTTTTTTTTTGGTGGGGGGGAGGTTTCATGCATTTAAAAAAAAAAAAAACAGTAAAGTTAGCCAATTTTTTTTATATAACCTGAAAGCTCATGTTACACCGAGTAAACTGATGCCTAACATGTCACGTTTCAAAATTGCCCACGCTAGTGGAATGGCGCCAAACTTCGGTACTTAAAAATTCCTATAGGTGACGCTTTAAATTTTACAAGTTACATGTTTAGAGTTGCAGAGGAGGTCCAGAGCTAGAATTATTGCTCTCGCTCGAACGTTTGCGGCGATACCTCACATGTGTGGTCTGAGCACTGTTTACATATGTGGGCGTGATTTGCTTATGCATTCGCTTCTGCAAGTGAGCACACAGGGACAGGGGCGCTTTTAATTTTTTATTTTTTTTATCACTTTTATTCCTAGTACAAAGAGTGTAAACATCCCTTGTAATAGGAATAGTGCTTGACAGGTGCTCTTTACAATGGGATATTGGGTCTATAAGTCCCCAGATCCCACCTCTAGGCTGGGAAGCCTGAAATAAAATAAAAAGATCCTGACTTCCCAAACGAGGCAGCGTCATGTTTTTCAGATGCAGAGGCCGGGTGTGACGTCATAACAACGTGCGATCATAGAGACTCCAGGGACCATCCGACCCACCCGAAATCTCTATGGTCAGCATCCGGGGCCGGTCGGTTCCTTCTCCGGTTCGTCAATGGCTGGGGCGAGCCAGGACAAGCACCGGAGGGCGGCGGGAGGGGGACGTCCCCTCCTGCTGCCTGTAAGAACGATCAAGCGGCTGTACAGCCACTATGATCATTCTTATGGTGAAGGGAATTGGCGGCTGTCAAAGAAGATATCTGAATGATATCTGAATGACTTGGGTCAATCACCTCCCCATCCACATACTCGTGTTTTTTTTTTTTGCTTTCTTTGAACATGGGCTGCTTTAACAAATGATCCAGAGGCTGTGAATCCTGCACAGGGTTTAGCTCTGCATTAGAGAAGGAGAACATGTTTTTTTCTTTATCCTGCTCTTGTTTATCTACCTATAAATGTTTTCAGACCATAATCTAATGTCTCGTGGGACTTGTAGTTTCACCACAGCTGGAGGGCCGAGGTTGCCTACCCATAATCTAATCTAAGTAGAAAGTATCAAAGTTGTTTCCAGCCCTGGAATACATTTTTCAAATAGTGGAATGGTTTCAGTACAAACATACTGTATATCAGCACTACGCCCCCTTCAGGCCTTAGTTCTTAGGCCCCATTCACACCTGAGCGTAGCGTTTTCAGGCAGAAAGTCACACGATTTTGCCGCGGTTTTGTACAGGTCAAAAGGTCACCAATGTAAAAGGCAGAAAAACGCCTGTAATATGCCTGAAAAAAAAAAATATATATATAAAAGTTCCAGAAATTGTTTGAGCTTCAGGCGTTTTGGAGTGGAGATGTGAACCATCTCCATAGAGAATAATTAATATATTTTTTTTCCCCCTCCAGCGTTTTGTAGCTTCAGGCTTCAAGCTACAAAACGCTGAGGTGTGAATGGGGCCTTAAAGAGGAAGTAAACCCTGATGGGTTTTCTTCCTCTTTGTTTCCCTGCAAAGGTAAAGAATAATGGGCTACTATGTATCGCATAGCAGCCCATTATGTGTCACTTACCTGCACCTGCAGCTAAACATCAGAGCCCCATGCATGCGTTGGGGAATTTCCACCTTTAAAATCTAAAAATAGATGAATTCCTAACATCCTCCCCACTTCTGCCTCTGATGCCTTTATTTGCATGTGCTGAGAATTATCTGCTACCTAGGTCTGGTGGTGTACTGATCTGGAGGTTGTGTAGCAGCATAATATGAGCGCTGGCTCGTGGACCCGGCTAACTAATGACTACAAGCCATGTAAAACAGGTGTGTTGTGTGTGTGTGGGGGGTTTATTTTTTTTTTATTTTTTTTATATTTGACTACACTTTAAATTGATCATGATGGTGCTTACATGTCATCTCTTCCATCATGAATCTAAAATACATGGCAGTTATTTCTCATATAAAGTGTATCTAAATGGAAGAGCAAAATTGTAATTTATTGCAGCTTACTGGTCCTTGATGTGGTGGCTGCATTTGTTTTCTTTTTTCAGTCCGTTTGTCCTTTTTGTTTTCACTTATAATCCTGCAGGTAACACACACACACACACAAGCCCTGTCAGTAGCACACACTGTATTTATTAGGGAACACCACCGTTGTCGCCCTGGCACAGAAAGTTACGACTACATTCCCACCATCTCTATAACATAGAATAGAGGTGTTCTGTATGCCATATAGGGAGCTAATAGCAGTGAGGCAGAGAGCACAGGAAACTACGGGCTCACTAGATTTCTGGCAGGATCCACAGGTATTTATTTGCAAACGACCAATCTAAAAAAAAATCTTAAAAGACCAAAAGGAAGCCAGTTGGAGAAGTTTATTGTTGGGGTTTAAGAAAACCTGTCAGGGTGACTCTTAAAAGAGAAGCATGTTTTTTTTATTTTTTTTAACCCATCATACTTACCGTATATACTCAAGTATAGGCCGACCCGAATATAAGCCGAGGCACCTAATTTTTACCACAAAAAACTGGGTAAACTTATTGACTCGAGGTATAAGCCTAGGGTGAGAAATGCGCAGCTACTGTAAGTGGAAAAGAGGGTCAACAATGCCCATTTTCAGCCTCACTGTGCCCATTTGCAGCCATAGGTCCCCCGAAATTCAAACTTGGTAGTTAAGGGTTCCTAGATGCCCCCCTAGCTGCAGCCAGCAGTCTCATGACAGTCTCAATGACATTGCTGCAGATGGACCCAGTTGACCGACTTTGGGGCCCTGTATCTTGGGTCACTTGGTGCTAGGAAACCCATATATGTTGTAGTGCTAGTTCCACTGGTTTTGCACACTAAATTTGGGGTTCCTAGCACTAAGTGACCCCGAGAAACGGGGCCCCAAAGTCAGGTCGGAAAATGTAATTCTCTGCTGCAGAAAAGAGCTTGACTCGAGTATAAGCCGAGGGGCCTTATCAGCCCAAAAAAATGTGCTGAAAAACTTGGCTTATACTCGAGTATATGCGGTAGTTGGATTCTGCATCTGTCCCCTGGTGTCTCTATACTGAGAACGGAGCCATCGAACACCGCCGATGGCTCGGTTCTCTCAGGCAACAGCTCTCCTCTCAGGGAGCTATCAGTCAGCAGCTCTCCTCTCAGGGAGCTATCAGTCAGCAGCTCTCCTCTCAGGGAGCTATCAGTCAGCAGCTCTCCTCTCTTCTCCTCCACACTTATTGGAGCGCTGAGGGGAGCGGCCGTCTTAAGCTCTCAGCGGCTTGCTGAGAGGCTGAAACGGGCATCAGTCCAGGCACCTGGTGGATCCAGACTTTATTGTCAGGATGACGTGGTCTGATTCCTGTGATGTCAGCAAAGAGCGGACTTCAGACTGCTCTCTGCTGAAAACTGGTCACAGGAGTGCAGAACTAATTGCACTTCTGTGACCCATAGGAAAAGCCCAACCAAATGAGCCCAGGCTGGACTTCTGCCAAAATTATAACTGGTGCCAGCAGTTTCCTGTTAAGGCCAGCGGGTAGAGGCATCCACTTTAATATATTTTTGCCCTGCTGACAAAATGCACATTTATAAGACAAGGAAAGCCTAAATACTGGCGTGAGGATCCATGGTGACACCCCCAATCACGTGCACACTTTGACAGCTTGCAGATAGTTTGTTTGCTGATGCATGTGTTTACATTGACACGTGTGATTCCCTGAGAAAAAAACGTGGTTCTTAGAAGTGTTATAAAAGGGCCGCTGACCATTTCTGACTGTTGTCCATCATTGAGCTTGTTAGGTGATTATCCTTATCTAAACTCAAACACCAAAATGTAGTATATAACCAATTCTTAGATGTGGTGGCTGCATAACTTTTTTCTGCTTTACCCCCCCCCCCCCCCCCCACCTTCTTATCCGGCCAGTAACACACTTTCTGTCTTATGCCGCATACACACGACCGGACTTTTCAACAGCAATGGTCCGACGGAACGAATCCGTCAGACAATTCGATCGTGCGTGGCTCCATCGGACCTTTGCTGTCCAAAAATCTGACGGACTTTAGAAATAGAACATGTTTAGTTTTTTTTGCCAAACCCAGTTCCTATCGAGAAATCCATTCGTGTGTATGCTAGTCCGACGGACAAAAAACAATGATAGGGAAGCTATTGGCTACTGGCTATGAACTTCCTTATTCTAGTCCGGTCGTACGTCATCACGTTGGAATCCGTCGGACTTTGGTGTGATTGTGTGTGGCCAAGTCCATTCATTCGGAAAGTCCGTCGGAACTCTGTCGGGAAGACCGTCGTACCTAGTCCGTCAAAGTCCAGTCGTGTGTACGCGGCATTAGGGTGGCTACAATCACTCATCCACTGTATCTATGGAGGGGCTAAGTGGTCACCCTGGACAGCAGAATTGTCATCCTGTAGAGAGGGTAGTGTTGGATTGACTAGTCATAGATGACTAACAAACTAAAGCATAATTCCAGCTAACACTTTTCAGGCAGTTACATGAATAGTTTTTCTTTCCCTTTTGGATAAACGTTTTATATGCTGTAAATTAACAAACAAAAAAACCCTGATCATTGTAAGCACCCTGTTAGAGGGTTGAAACAAATTGTTTAACACTAACTGCTACTTTTGCTGGACAGCTTAATTTGTTAAAGGAAGTTGACAAGTAATAGAATTAAGGTAATTGTAAAGGCAGAAGGTTTTTATTTTTTTATTTTTCTGTGCATTTAGATAAAAAACCTTCTGTGTGCCGCAGCCCCCCTAAAACCTATCTGCACCCCATATTTATCCAGTGATGTCCATGAGTCCCTCGGCTGTCTGGGACTCTTTCTCCGATTGGCTGAGACACAGCAACTGCGCCATTGGCTCCTGCTGCTGTCAAAGTCAGTTAGCTATTCAGGAGAGAGAGGGGGCAGGGCCAAACCGCAGCTTTGTGTCTGAATGGACACACGGAGCTGCAGCTCGGCTCCGATGCCCCCATAGCAAGCCGATTGCTGTAGGGGCACTCAACAGGAGGGAGGGACCAAGAGCATCGAAGAGGGACCTGAGAAGAGGAGGATCCGGGCTGCCCTGTGCAAAAACATTACGCTGAGCAGGTATGACATGTTTGTTATTTATTTTTTGAAACAAGACTTTACATTTACTTTAAGCTGAGCATAGATGGTTCAAATCTTGGCTAGGTCTGCAGGGAACAGCCGAGATTCGAAGCATCTGTTGGCAGGCTGATTGTAGCCAAGTTGGTCCATCGATCGACTTGGGTACAACCAGCATGTTGGATTTTTCGTGCAATTATTGGCAGCAGCTATAGCCACTAGCAATAATCGCTGTGTATTCTCCCAGCAGGGACGGCTCCCTGCAAGCCCAACACACCCCCCCCCCCCCACTGCCCGACAGAAGAACACAAGAGCTCTTCCCCTAGGATTCCCCTATTGGCACAGAAAGAATAGAAATCAATTAATGGTACGATCTATGGCCAGCTTTACTGGCAGACATATGGAATTAACAGGCAAAAATGAATTGCAGCCACTAGATCCAAGGACTTGTAAGCTGCAGTATATTACATTTCTGATTTGGGGTTTAGATATGAGATATGTAAGATATGAAAGCAATCGATTCTATTAAAGCCCAACTCCCGGATCTTAGTAATTCATCTTCCACTTCCATCTAACTAACCATTCATTTTTTTTTCAAATCATCTACATGCCAATTTTACTAACCTGAAGTCACAGGTCATGTGATCACCCTTCTCTCTTGTCCCACGATTTGGGACTGCAAAGTAGCAGGACAAGTCGTTCCCCATGATTTCCAATGACAGCCATTCCTATTAGTACGACTTCAAGTCGTTCCGACTTCAAAGTAGTCCCCGCACTACTTTGGTCCGATTTTGATGCCACTTCACAGGCATTCCTTGAAATCGCGGCAAAAATCGCGCGACTTTGACGTTTTTTTTTTTGGAATGTGTCATTGTCACTTCATCAGTACAGCTGAGAACTCTCCGGGTTTATTTCTCAAAACCTACGGGTGGACTTTGCAGGCTCTTGGTTTTGAGTTTGTTATTAAAAGTGTATGTCGAGGCAAAAACCGTTTTATTTTTTTCATAGTTTTTATTAATTTATTTTTTATTGCTGGAACTCCAGGCTTAGCTATATTATACATAAGGGAATGCATTAAAGTGGCCATAAAGACATTCTATGCAGTAAGGTAAAACACCTTTTGCATGCAGCCCCCCCCCCTTCAGCTGCACCTAAATACATACCTGAGACCGATCTCAATTGAGCGATGTGCATGAGAGGCAAGCATTGCTCGGCTCTCTCGCTCCTCATTGGCTCAGATAAATCAGCAGGAGCCATTGGCTCCCGCTTTTGTTAGAGTCAATGATGAGGGAGCAGGGCCAAGCCCTGCTCTGTGTATCTTATGAAAAAACAGGTGAAACACCGCGCTGATCCCTACCAGAAACCTAAACAATCCCTGGTGATAATCAAATAAATGTCATCATCATATAGGATTCTAAGTATTAAATACAAGTGATAATCAACATTGAACACTAAGCAGCAGCTAAAAAATTGTGAGATATACACAATAAATGAACAAAATAATACAAAAAGCCGCGCTGTTAACTAAATAATACAAAAAAAAAAAAAAATGATGAAGGACTAAGACAATATCATATAATAAATCTAAATAGTTACCGTGAAAGTCCAGTGAATAAGTGAATGGAGACCTAAACAATGTAAGTGATATGGTCTAATTAATAATCAAGAAAAAGTCCAATATAAGTAACATAAATCGCAGGAAGGCAAAGTGAAAATCCAAAAAAAAGTGACTGACGTGATCCACCACCATAAGTTGAATGTGCTTACCAGAGGGCAAGCTCAAATGGGCCCATAAGTGGATGTTATGATGAATCTCAGCCTGATGGACTCCAGATGCGGTCTCTTTCACAGGGATAACCAGGAACGGGAAAAGCACTCACAATCCTCCTTAGAACCGATCGTACCAAGGACAATCTCCAGTGGTACCAACAATCAATCAGAAAAAAATGGATGGGCAGGAGTAAAGAATAAAAACATGTGCCGGCCGGCAAATCGTACACCCGCTCAAACGCGGAACGCGATGACGTCAGCGCGTCAGCCTCCCTACGTCGTTTCGTCCAATGACGTCTTCTGGGGAACGGGGGTAAGGTAAAACACCTTTTGCATGCAGCCCCCCCCCCTTCAGCTGCACCTAAATACATACCTGAGACCGATCTCAATTATTTCATCCCCCCCCCCCCGCCCCTCATTGGCTCAGATAAATCAGCAGGAGCCATTGGCTCCCGCTTTTGTTAGAGTCAATGATGAGGGAGCAGGGCCAAGCCCTGCTCTGTGTATTTTATGGCACAAAAAATAAAAACATAGTTCCCCCATATAAAGTCTTCTATGGGGGTACTTGGCAGGGTGGGAGCCAGGACAGCTGGCAGGGGAACCAAAAAAAAGAGGAGGACCGGGGCTGCTCTGTTCAAAACCACTGCACAGAGCATGTAAGTATAGCATTTATAAAATTACAACCTTTAGAATCGCTTTTAAGGTTAAAAATGTTTTGGCTTTAGAACCACTTTAAAATTGGTTGGAAACCCTCCTTCCTGACTTTTACCTATAAGTAAGGCTTACCTATAGGTAGTGGAAATATCTCCTAAACGTGCGCTATTTAGGAGATATTGCCCTTTGTACTGCGCTGATGATGTCATTGGCGAATGCGCTGTGAAGAAACGGACCTTCCTGACATTTCTTCCCCAGCGTGTGCCGTGACTGACGGCTCCTGCATGCATGCGTGGGAGTGACGTTACGCAGCTCCGGCTAGTCACAGAGCTGGAGTCCGCAGCCCCCGGGAAGGAGGAGGGGCGAAGATGGACATGGCCTGCACAGGGGACAGCATGGGATTTGTTTGCAGGTAAGTGTCACGTAATGGGCTAGAAATGTGACTCATACTAGCTCATTATGCTTTTGATTTGCAGGGAGCAAAAGAGGAAGTAAAACCCATCGGGTTTACTTCTTCTTTAAAGAGGAAGTAAACCCTCTTTTACAAATTTAGCTTACAGGTAAGCCTATATTAAGGCTTACCTGTAGCTAACAAGGATATCTCCTAAACCTGCATGGTTTAGGAGATATACCTGTATTTGCATGTGCCGACGTCATGGGGCACATGCGCACTTGCGACAACTGAAGCACCGGCGATATATGCCGATGCTTCAGTTGTACTATGCCGCTCTCGTGCGCATGCACGTGACGGCATCGCGCCTCTGGCAAATCACAGCGTCGGAGCCGCGATACCTGGAAGTCACTCCGGGAGAAGATGTCGGCGGTCGGAGGGGGAGAAGAGGACCCATGCCGGGGCTTCGATCTCAGGTAAGTGATACATAATTGGCTAGTATGCTATGCATACTAGCTAATTTTGCCTTTGTCTTGCAGGTTTTTTTTTTTTTCGTTTTTTTTTTTTTAATTTACTTCCTCTTTAATGCTGGTTCCAGTAGAAAGGTGCATCGCAGTTTTTTGTATATGGGGCTGCGTATCCGATCTGGGCAGGCAACCAGGTATGTCTAGGTGACCACCAGCAATAAATGAAAATGTGAAGGGACGCCGCACAGAAAATTGAATATATGGCTTATTTAAGAGCAAAAAGTTAGTGTTGTAATGTTTCAAGGCTGATAAAGGGCTAGTTCACACCAGAACGGTACCAGAAGGACCATGCGATCTGGTTGCTCTGCGTTTTGTAAAGTATTGCATGCACTACTTTTACTGCAGTCCGCACTGCACCCGGATCAGGTCTGTAAATGCAACATAAAGAGCATTATCCCAACGCAACACGATAAAAACCAGTATTTGTGTGAACTTATTTAAAACAAGGTTATTTTTTTTTTTCTCATCCATACAATCTGCTGCATTTTAAGGTGCGGGCAAAATGCATGGTAACCTATCCAGTGAACAAGCTCTAACAGATGCTTGAGAGAGGGAGAGGTGGGGGAAGCTTGTAAGATAATAAATACAAGCTTTCAGACACAGCCAAGGTCATAATGAGTTTTCTGGTATAATTAGTGTGTGGAAAACAACAATTAATAATTCTGTTACCCTGATAACCAGTAAAGCTGAGACATATGGTAAACAATGTCCCAGGCAGGAGGTAAAGCTGTTCATAGCCAGAGAAGTCTGACGCTCATCACTGATGTCATCTGGCATTCTGCTTCCGCCTTCGCTCTTTAAATGTCATATTTTTCCCAGGTACTTTTTTTTTATATTTCTGCTTTCCTTGGAAGTGATGAGCTGGTATCTCCAAAGAAAAACCCCCTGCTTTCCCTGTATATCATCAATCGCTTTCATTTTTATAGCAGGGAAAGTGAAAGCGTTTTGTATGCTTAAAGTGGAATTCTGGTAAAATAATAGAAGTGTTGGTATGCTTACCAAAAATGCTTCTCCTTCATTATCGCTCACATGTATAAAGGTCAAGGGACTTGGTCCCATGATCCCTACTAAAGGACACGCCTCGCCTTCAGCAAGGATCATACGTTTTTAGGCATAGACTTTTATGGTCGGCACTAAAGAGAAACGACAGCTGCATTTTTCCAGAAAAAGCTGCTGTTTTTCAGCTCCTCTGGTACACTTTATCCACCCCAGCAAGAGTGGTAACGTAGTTTAACATGTTACTAAACCCGCAGTAGTAAAATCAGTCTGTATATGCAGTAAAGCATGCTTGTTTACTTGCTGTGGAACCTAAGCTGTTATTCCTCTGCATTGTGTAAAAAGGCTGTTTGATCCTCCCCATCTTCTGCTGTCCCCAATCTATCTCCTGATGGTACAAAGCCTTTGGAGTCACTTTGCACATGCTCAGTTTGGTGTGTATTGCTGAGTTTTTTTTTTTTTCTTTGGGAGGGTGCATGTAATCGGCACAGGGCCAATCAGCACTGTCCAGACAGAGGGGCAGGGGTCCTGCAGGCTCATAGGACAATCAGAGTAGAATGGAAACTCCTACAAGCTTTAACCAGACACTGATAGAAGTCACAAGACTGCTATATACTGATAATCTGTGTACTGTGGGAGACCAGATATAGTGAATACAGGCTCCTGGGTTTAGTAACACTTTACCTTAAAGTAAACTCCACTTTTACTGTGAAATAAAATTGCAAATATAAAAAATATATTCTATATAATATAGTGTATAAAAATATATATAATTGTGACACAAGCTATAGCAGACTATAACATTATCTGCAGAGCTGTAATTTTCTGTAAAATTCAATATGGCAAACTGAAGGTCTTTTGATCCACAAGTGGACGGAAAGCCCCCTAGAGTTGTCATTCACTGCTAGGAAATCAGATTTTTTTTTTCCAGAAATCTGCGCTAAGATATAATCTAATCAGATTTTGGGCATCCTTTTTCATCAGCTAAGTACCCTAGCATAAGGTTGCGGGGCAGTTGTGGTGCTTCCCATTTGCTTGAATGGGTCACGTTCAGCAGGTCGCAACATGTTGTATAGTTTTTGCCTTGGCGTGAAGCATCGCGACCGCAGTATGCAAACACCCCTGTGCCTTTGCATCTTAAGGAGGTGCTAAAAACATGGCTGAACTGCATAAAATCTCAAACGTGTTATACTTTCCTTCTCTGTTGAGCCAAGATCCTCCTTCTCGGGTTCCACTTCGGTGCTCCTGGCCTCTCCCTCCTGTTGAGTACCCCCACAGAAAGCAGTTTGCTATGGGGGCACCGGAGCCGCAGCTCTCTGTGTCCATTCAGACACAGATCTGCTGCCCCGCCCCCTTTCTCTCCTCATTGGTTCATTGACTTTGACAGCAGCGGGAGCCAATGGAGCCACGCTGTTGTCTCAGCCAATGAGGAGGGGAGTCCGGGACAGCCGAGTCTCTCGTGCAACTTCGCTGGATTGAGATGGGTCTCAGATAAGTATTAGGGGGGTGCTGCACACAGAATGTTTTTTTTATCTTAATGCATAGAATTAAGAGAAAGGAAAAAAAAAAAAACCTTCTGCCTTTACAATCACTTTAAGCTTTGGCAATAAAACTTGGAAGCTGAAAAAAAAAAAAAATCGATTTACTGAAAATTAGAAATTTGATTTTTTTTTTCCCCAGCCCTACTATAGTGGGAATAGTTGCTTTGCCCAGCTGGATGTTTCGGTCCCATCTGCTGTTTGTTCAGGCTGCTCATTATTGATAACTCAGTGCGTGGCTAAAATTTTCCAAGCTATTTTGCAGTCGTTACTCTTCTATTGTTGGGAGATGCAGCTGAACGCAGTCTAGTAATTGTTTCCGATCTTCGCACAATGCTCCTCATTGCTGTGTGAGGACTGTGTCCTAAATCCCTGCTGACAGTATGGGCTGTATATCTTCCACAAGTCTGGGATCCTAATCCCACAGGACAGCCAGGGGACCTTTTCTGGCACATCGATAAGAGACGTGCTTTACAAGCTGATGACTGAGCTCAGTCTGGTCCGCATAACCCTTCAATT